>CM056058.1:78391350-79073850 GCA_029574335.1 Rana kukunoris | reverse complement strand
GCTAATGGAAACAATGTTCCTGCTGTGAAAAAGGTGCAGGAGTGTCGTTCCCATGCCTTCCTGCAGGACTCGAGCCTTGTTTACTAGTCATTTGAAGCATAAAGAGACAATAATCTTCTTAGCCCTAGGTCTTCTATGAAAACTAGACGCTCAGTGATAAAACATGGAGAAGAAGGGAGGGTCTACCTAAAAAAAAAAAAAACAAGCTTGCCTCAACAGAGAGAAGAACTGCTAAGTACCTTGTGGCAGATGTGTAGAAAGAGACCTCTTATACAGCCCTGGCTCCAGAGTGGCTGTGAGAGCGCAGTAAGCTAAGAATGCCTGTAAGATCTTCCACCAGTCACTGGGGTTTATAGTAGGTACATCACCAGAGTTGTGATGGATAGCTGGAGCAGTAGATGGCAGCAGGAACAGCAGACCTCAGGTAGCAGCTGATTGCAGATGCAGGATGGCTGGTAGCACATGGCAGGTGGAGGACCAGTGTAACTAGGCAGTAGGGATGAGCTTCGCGTTCGATGCGAACACATGTTCGCATCGAACATCGGCCGTTCGATTGTTCGGCGAAACGAACAAATCAGGTTATTCGCGCAAAATTCGAATGACGCGCAACGGCCCATAATTCACTGCAGCGCTGCGCGCTGATGATTGGCCAAGCATGCACCATGACCCCGCATGCTTGGCCAATCACAGCGCCCAAAAAAACGAAGAGACCTAATTGGCCAAAGCCTGGGTGCTTTGGCCAATTAGGGCTCAGGGCTTTAGCACACGCCCCACACTATAAAAGGCCGCCTCCCGGGCGGCCTTGTGTAGTGTGTTCCGGCTTGCTTTCAGAGAGAGAAGTCAGACAGACAGAGAGAGAGAGATAGATAGATAGATAGATAGAGACACAGAGCCAGATTCAGAGAGCCGTAACTCCTGTCTAACTGGTGTTAGACTGGATTAATTTCAAATTCCGCACGTTTTTTAGCTAGTCGGAAACCTCAAACCATGAATAGACGGCTGCGGGCTTCAATTCGACTGGATTACGTGTTCGTACGCCTTCGGATCTACGCTGCAATAAAATTGCGGCCACTGGTTGGACTTTCCGCGTCGGGGTATGCTAATGAGCTTTTGCCGGCGATCCCCGAAATTACGATCTTCATTCGCAATCTCTTACGGCACCTTTAGTCATCTTTTTTTTGCGTAACACTATACCAGCTTTTTGCTGCTCTAATATTAGACAGCCCATGTTAAGTATGGCCGTCGTTCCCGTGTCGAATTTCAACGTTTTCCCGACGTCTTTTATTATTTTTAACGTAAAACGTCCGGGAATAGGAATGTTCGTAAACGACGCTACTCAAACAACGAATGACGTAACGACGTAATTTCGCGCAATGCACGGCGGGAAATTTCTGAACGGAGCATGCGCAGTTCGATCGCCACAGGGACGCGCCTACTTTAAATGCTTCACGCCCCCTAATCGCGTATTTCGAATACACGGCGAGAAATAGACTACGCCGCCGTAGCGTACGGGCAAAAATCTACCAGAATTCGATGTAGAGCCTGGTAAAATACGGCAGTGTAGAGTATTTCGATTACGCAGCGCAATATTAAGTGTATCTGAATCTGGCCCACAGTGTCTTTTCAGATAGATAGATAGATAGATAGATAGATAGATAGATAGATAGATCAGGGAGGCTACTAGTTAGTATAGTTAAATGTACAGTTTGTAGAGACAACTCCCTAGGAGTTGTCAATATATTTATAAACTGTATAGCTTAGCTAGTTCTGCTATTAGTATCTGTCAGGCAGGAGATTGTGCTTGATGCTCTAACGTGTTAATGTACACGTGTTAGTTTATTGCACATAGACGCATTAACTGTTACTGCACGTGTGCTATTTATTTGCACAGAAAGGCAGTTGCTGTTAATGCAAGTGGGCTATTGAATTGCACAGAAACGCAGTCACTGTGCGTGTGCTGTTTAATACCACCTGAGCGCATTTGGGGTCACCGTACGTGTGCTGTGACATACCACCTGAGCGCATTTGGGGTCACCGTATGTGTGCTGTGACATACCACCTGAGCGCATTTGGGGTCACCGTACGTGTGCTGTGACATACCACCTGAGCGCATTTGGGGTCACCGTACGTGTGCTGGTATATACCACCTGAGCGCATTTGGGGTCACCGTACGTGTGCTGGTATATACCACCTGAGCGCACTTGGGGTCACCGTAGGTGTGCTGTGACATACCACCTGAGCGCATTTGGGGTCACCGTATGTGTGCTGGTATATACCACCTGAGCGCATTTGGGGTCACCGTACGTGTGCTGTGACATACCACCTGAGCGCATTTGGGGTCACCGTATGTGTGCTGTGACATACCACCTGAGCGCATTTGGGGTCACCGTACGTGTGCTGTGACATACCACCTGAGCGCATTTGGGGTCACCGTACGTGTGCTGGTATATACCACCTGAGCGCATTTGGGGTCACCGTACGTGTGCTGGTATATACCACCTGAGCGCACTTGGGGTCACCGTAGGTGTGCTGTGACATACCACCTGAGCGCATTTGGGGTCACCGTATGTGTGCTGGTATATACCACCTGAGCGCATTTGGGGTCACCGTACGTTTGCTGTGACATACCACCTGAGCGCATTTGGGGTCACCGTACGTGTGCTGTGACATACCACCTGAGAGCATTTGGGGTCACCGTACGTGTGCTGGTATATACCACCTGAGCACAGATAGTGTCACTGTACGTGTGCTCCTATATACCACCTGAGCGCAGTTAGTGCCACTGTACGTGTGCTGCTATATACCACCTGAGCACAGATAGTGCCACTGTACGTGTGCTCCTATATACCACCTGAGCACAGATAGTGCCACTGTACGTGTGCTACTATATACCACCTGAGCACAGATAGTGCCACTGTACGTGTGCTCCTATATACCACCTGAGCACAGATCGTGCCACTGTACGTGTGCTGCTATATACCACCTGAGCACAGATAGTGCCACTGTACGTGTGCTCCTATATACCACCTGAGCACAGATAGTGCCACTGTACGTGTGCTGCTATATACCACCTGAGCACAGTTAGTGCCACTGTACGTGTGCTGGTATATACCACCTGAGCACAGATAGTGCCACTGTACGTTTGCTCCTATATACCACCTGAGCGCAGTTAGTGCCACTGTACATGTGCTGCTATATACCACCTGAGCACAGATAGTGCCACTGTACGTGTGCTCCTATATACCACCTGAGCACAGATAGTGCCACTGTATGTGTGGTCCTATATACCGCCTGAGCACAGATAGTGCCACTGTACGTGTGCTCCTATATACCACCTGAGCACAGATAGTGCCAGTGTACGTGTGCTGCTATATACCACCTGAGCACAGATAGTGCCACTGTACGTGTGGTCCTATATACCACCTGAGCACAGATAGTGCCACTGTACGTGTGCTGCTATATACCACCTGAGCACAGATAGTGCCACTGTACGTGTGCTGCTATATACCACCTGAGCACAGATAGTGCCACTGTACGTGTGCTTCTATATACCACCTGAGCACAGTTAGTGCCACTGTACGTGTGCTGGTATATACCACCTGAGCACAGATAGTGCCACTGTACATGTGCTCCTATATACCACCTGAGCACAGTTAGTGCCACTGTACGTGAGCTGGTATATACCACCTGAGCACAGATAGTGCCACTGTACGTGTGCTCCTATATACCACCTGAGCGCAGTTAGTGCCACTGTACGTGTGCTGCTATATACCACCTGAGCACAGATAGTGCCACTGTACGTGTGCTCCTATATACCACCTGAGCACAGATAGTGCCACTGTACGTGTGCTGCTATATACCACCTGAGCACAGATAGTGCCACTGTACGTGTGCTCCTATATACCACCTGAGCACAGATAGTGCCACTGTACGTGTGCTCCTATATACCACCTGAGCACAGATAGTGCCACTATACGTGTGCTGCTATATACCACCTGAGCACAGATAGTGCCACTGTACGTGTGGTCCTATATACCACCTGAGCACAGATAGTGCCACTGTACGTGTGCTCCTATATACCACCTGAGCACAGATAGTGCCACTGTACGTGTGCTGCTATATACCACCTGAGCACAGATAGTGCCACTGTACGTGTGGTCCTATATACCACCTGAGCACAGATAGTGCCACTGTACGTGTGCTGCTATATACCACCTGAGCACAGATAGTGCCACTGTCAGTGTGCTCCTATATACCACCTGAGCACAGATAGTGCCACTGTACGTGTGGTCCTATATACCACCTGAGCACAGATAGTGCCACTGTACGTGTGCTCCTATATACCACCTGAGCACAGATAGTGCCACTGTACGTGTGCTGCTATATACCACCTGAGCACAGATAGTGCCACTGTCAGTGTGCTCCTATATACCACCTGAGCACAGATAGTGCCACTGTACGTGTGGTCCTATATACCACCTGAGCACAGATAGTGCCACTGTACGTGTGGTCCTATATACCACCTGAGCACAGATAGTGCCACTGTACGTGTGCTGCTATATACCACCTGAGCACAGATAGTGCCACTGTCAGTGTGCTCCTATATACCACCTGAGCACAGATAGTGCCACTGTACGTGTGGTCCTATATACCACCTGAGCACAGATAGTGCCACTGTACGTGTGCTCCTATATACCACCTGAGCACAGATAGTGCCACTGTACGTGTGCTGCTATATACCACCTGAGCACAGATAGTGCCACTGTACGTGTGCTGCTATATACCACCTGAGCACAGATAGTGCCACTGTACGTGTGCTCCTATATACCACCTGAGCACAGATAGTGCCACTGTACGTGTGCTACTATATACCACCTGAGCGCAGTTAGTGCCACTGTACGTGTGCTGCTATATACCACCTGAGCACAGATAGTGCCACTGTACGTGTGCTGCTATATACCACCTGAGCGCAGGTAGTGCCACTGTACGTGTGCTGTTATATATCACCTGAGCCCATTTGGTGTCACTCCGCTTGTGCTGTTACATACCACCTGAGCACTTCAATATGTCTGGAAGGAGAACAAAGAGAGGCAGAGAGTCAGGAGGGCAAGCAGGCTCTGCATGTAGAGGTAACGCTGGTAGTGGATGTGGTGCATCCTCTTCAGCCCGTGGCCGTGGCCGTGGCCGCTCGTCCTTCTTTTCGGGAGCTGGCCGGGTTGAACCTCAACATGAAGAGGAATTAGTAGAGTGGATGACCAAGCCGTCCTCATCCTCCTCATCCTCTCTCACACAGACAGATCAAAGTTTATCTGGCAAAGCAGCTGCCAAGGCGTCCTCTTCCCTCTGCACAATGGCTTCACACAATACTTCCCTAGTACCACCATGTCCTCCTGAGGAGTCCCCCGAACTGTTTCAACACAGTGTGGGGTACATGCTGCAGGAAGATGCGCAGCGTTTTGAAGACTCCGATGACGGAACACTGATAGAGGAAGGCATTGATGTGAGCCCAGGGAGAGGGGGTGGCCGAGAGGGACAGCAATTTGTCAGTGATGATGTTCCCCCAGCTGGAGCATACTGCCAGGTTATTGACAGTGATGAGGAGGGAGGGGATGATGAGGTCACTGACTCTACCTGGGTGCCTGATAGGAGAGAGGAGGAGGAGGAGGACGACGACGCACAGGCACATCTCCAAAGAGGCAGGATGCCCTCCAGGGGTCAGCTTAAGGTCACACCCACTGCATTACAGCGCACATCTACGGCGCTTGTGCATGGCGCTGCTGTGTCTGACCGGTACAGCAAAAGTTCTTTGGTGTGGGCCTTTTTTGAAACATGTCCACAAGATCGTACCTTTGCTATTTGCAACTTATGTCGCAAGCGTATCTCGCATGGCCAAAACATCAACCGCCTGGGTACCACATGCTTGTCCAGACATATGTCGACCTGCCATGCAGCTCGTTGGCAAGCACACCAGAAAGACCCACACCAAAGACAGAAGCGTACCCCCTCTTGCCCTTCTGGGACCTCCAACCCCAGTAGACCCCCAGTCCTTTCTGAAGCCTGCAGTGAAGGTGTAGAAATAGGTGTGTCACAAGCTAGTAGTAGCGGTCAATCTACTGATAGTACCAGGCAAATTTCCCTGCCCCAGCTGCTGCAGCGCCGAAAGAAGTACAATCCCAGCCATCCACATGCCCAGCAGTTGAATGCTAGCTTAGCGAAATTGCTAGCACTTCAACTGCTACCTTTTCAGTTGGTAGATTCTGCCCCCTTCCGTGAGTTTGTGCAATGTGCAGTACCTCAGTGGTAAGTACCAAAACGCCACTTTTTCTCATGGAAGGCTATTCCGGCTCTCTACCAGCATGTGGAAGGCAATGTCCATGCCTCGCTGGACAGGGCGGTCAGTGGTAAGGTGCATATTACCGCTGACTCATGGTCCAGCAGGCATGGACAGGGACGTTACCTGTCTTTTACGGCGCATTGGGTGACTCTGCTGGCAGCTGGGAAGGACGCTGGGCAAGGTCCAGTAGTTTTGGAGGTTGTTCCACCACCATGCCTCCAAAACACTACTACAGCTTGTGACACACCTCTCTCCTCCACCCCCTCCTCTTCTTCTTCCTCTGTGGCTTCTTCCTGTGGGGATGTTTTCTCCGAACCAGCCGTGCTCCGTAGGCGTACGAGGGGATACGCAGGAATGCAGGCCAAGAGATGCCATGCGGTGCTAGAGCTGGTGTGCTTGGGAGACAGGAGCCACACTGGGGAAGAGATTTTCTCAGCTCTGCAGGGTCAGGCTGAGAGGTGGTTGACGCCACGCCAGCTGAAGCCTGGAATGGTGGTCAGCGATAATGGCACCAACCTCCTCTCTGCCCTGCGACAGGGAAAAATCACCCACGTGCCCTGTTTTGCGCATGTCCTCAATTTGGTGGTGCAGCGGTTCTTGGGCAGGTACCCGGGCTTGCAGGATGTCCTGAAGCAGGCCAGGAAAGTCTGTGTGCATTTTCGGAGGTCATATAATGCCACTGCTCGGCTGACTGACCTCCAAAGGGAATATAACCTGTCCAAGAACCGCCTAATTTGTGACATGCCCACCAGATGGAACTCAACGTTGGCCATGCTGCAGCGGCTGCACACGCAGCAGCGGGCCATCAATGAGTACCTGTGCCAATATGGCAGCAGAACTGGGTCAGGGCAGCTAGGTTTTTTTTCACCACGCCAGTGGGCTTTGATCAGGGATGCATGCACTGTCCTGTCACCATTTGAGGAGGCCACGAGGATGGTGAGCAGTGACAGTGCATGCATCAGTGAGACTGTCCCTCTTATTCACATGTTGGAGCACACGCTACGTGGAATAATGGACAGGGCCCTTGAGGCAGAACAGAGGGAGGAAGAGGAGGACTTCCTTACCTCTCAAGGCCCCCTTTACCCAGACAGTGGTCCTGCTTGCCCACCTAGCACACAGGAAGAGGATGAGGAGGAGGAGGAGGATGATTGTATCAGCAGCATGGAGGTGGAGCCTAGCACTCAGCAGCAGCAGTCTTCAAGGGATCATTTACAGTCCCAAGGAGCACGTGGAGTTTTACGTGGCTGGGATGAGGTGCCTGTGGATCCTGTCGTCCTTAGTGACCCAGAGGACTGTGGCCCGAATGCCTCAGCAAACCTACGCTGCATGGCCTCCCTGATTCTGCAAAGCCTGCGTAAGGATCCTCGTGTACGTGCTATTAAGGAGAGGGATCATTACTGGCTGGCGACTCTCCTTGATCCACGTTACAAGAGTAAGGTTGCGGACCTTATGTTGCCATCGCAGAGGGAGCAGAAGATGAAACTTCTGCGGGAGGCCTTGCAGAAAGGTCTGTGCAATGCGTTCCCAGAATCGGGGGGATTACCAAAACCTGGCTCTGGACAACGTCTTGCTGAGGCTTCGGTGAGTCACAGGAGGGGCGGTGGAGAAGGTGGTCGTCTGACCGATGCGTTCAGCCAGTTTTTTAGTCCGCAGCCCCAAGGTCTGACCGGTTCCAGCAACCATCGCCAGCGTCTGCTTTACATGGTCCGGGAATACCTAGGGGCAAGATCCGACTTGGACACCTTCCCCACTGAAAATCCTCTGGCTTACTGGGTCTTGAGGATGGATCACTGGCCAGAGCTTGCCCAGTACGCAATTGAGCTACTGGCTTGCCCTGCATCCAGTGTTCTTTCAGAACGGACATTCAGTGCTGCTGGAGGCTTTGTCACTGATCACAGGGTGCGCCTCTCCACCAGCTCTGTTGATCGGCTGACCTTCATCAAAATGAATCAGGCTTGGATCAACACCAGCTACCAAGCACCTGATGCTGATATTAATGAATAATATATTTTTTGTTGAAATGTCGGATCCCTTTTAGACTGCTGAAGCTGAGTGACTGTCCTCTTATCCTGCTGATGGAATATCCTTCTCCTCCTCACTTTTCTTGCTGATAGCTAGTAAGAAATGTTGTGTTTCTGGGCTCTGCCACCAGTGCCTAAGGCACAATTTTTCAGCCCCTGTTTAACAGGGGCGCCTAATAACAATTTTTGTTGCAATACTTTGCACGTGGCTCCTTGTTGCGCTCCAATTGCAGTTATTGAGAGGGGTTGCAAGTGTTGTGTTGTGCCCAATCCACAATTTTTCTGCCCCTGTTTAACAGGGGCGCCTAATAACAATTTTTGATGCAATAATTTGCACGTGGCTCCTTGTTGCGCTCCAATTGGAGTTATTGGGAGGGGTTGCAAGTGTTGTGTTGTGCCCAAGGCACAATTTTCCAGCCCCTGTTTAACAGGGGCGCCTAATAACAATTTTTGATGCAATAATTTGTACGTGGCTCCTTGTGGTGCTCCAATTGGAGTTATTGGGAGGGGTTGCAAGTGTTGTGTTGTGCCCAATGCACAATTTTTCTGCCCCTGTTTAACAGGGGCGCCTAATAACAATTTTTGATGCAATACTTTGCACGTGGCTCCTTGTTGCGCTCCAATTACAGTATGTTTGAGGGGTGCCCTTTTTTCTAAAAAATTTCTTTCACACAACAATAATGGCCCCCCACCACCGCTAAAATATTCGACATAATGTTGCCACACAGAACATGCGCAAGTAGCATTAATTACTTTTTTTTTTTGGTCCTTTCATGTTGTGCAGGGACATTTCTAAACACGTGCCACTACTATAGACACCCAGCAGGTGTGATATTTAAAGGAATTTTTTATTTTTTTTCACTTTAAGCATCATTAACCGCTTCAATACTAGGCTTTTATACCACCTCCATACCGGGCCTATTCTGACACTTCTCTCCTACATGTAATAATCATCATTCTTTTGCTAGAAAATTACACAGTACCCCCAAACATTATATATGTTTTTTTTAGCAGACACCCTAGGGAATAAAATGACGGTCATTCCAAAGTTTTATCTTGCACGGTATTTACGCAATTATTTTTCAAACGCTTTTTTTTGTAAAAAAAATTGTTTTATGAATTAAAAAAAATAACAAAACACTAAAGTTAGCCCAATTTTTTTGTATTATGTGAAAGATTATGTTACACCGAGTAAATAGAGACCCAACATGTCACGCTTTAATTATGCGCACACTCATGGAATGGCGCCAAACTTCGGTACTTAAAAATCTCCATAGGCAACGCTTTATTTATTTTTTACAGGTTACAGTTTAGATTTACAGAGGAGATCTAGTGCTAGATTAGTTGCTGGCACTCTAACGCACGCGGCGATACCTCACATGTGTGGTTTAAACGGCGTTTACATATGTTGGCGGGACTTGCGTGTGCGTTCGCTTCTGCACGCGAGCTATCGGGGACAGGGGCGTTTTCATTTTTTTTTTATCTTTTATTATTTTTTTTTACTTATATTTTATTTATTTTTACACTTTTTTTCATTATTTTTTTTTTTTTTCCACTTTTATTCCTATTACAAGGAATGTAAACATCCCTTGTAATAGGAAATGTGTGTGACAGGTCCTCTTTATGGAGAGATGTGGGGTCAATAAGACCTCACATCTCACCTCCAGGCTGGAAACCATGAGATCGGTGAAAAAAAATTCACCGATCTCATGAATGGTGACTTACAGCCGCAATCGCGGCTTTGTTTACATACGGGGACCCGGGCGTGACGTCATCAGATCGCGCCCGGGTCCTCCGACGGTCATAGAGATGACTGGTGACCATCTGGTCACCAGTCATCTCTATGCTTCCTGCCGCCGCCGACGATTCGTTCTCCGGGCCCCCGAAGGTACAGGTAAGCCCGGAGACGCACCGGATGGCGGCGGGAGGGGGGGGGTGTCCCCTCCCGCGGCCTGTAAGAACGATCAAGCGGCGGAACCGCCGCTATGATCGTTCTTACTTTGTGCAGAATCGCCGGCTGAAGAGATGGATATCTGGATGATGCCTCTGGCTGCAGGCATCGTCCAGATATTCGCCTGCAATACCCAGGCCGTCAATTGACGGCCACTTAGGATGGTAAATCCCATCCCAGGCCGTCAATTGTCTATGGCTGGGTATTGAAGTGGTTAAAATGGCTGCTCCGCAAAAAATGGCCGTTTTAAAAAAAAAAAATTTCATTGATACATGTTCCCTGGGGCAAGACCCGGGTTATGAACGACGTTTTCCAACGTTTAATTGAATTTTGGTCTTTAAAATGACCGTTTTTGAATTCGAACGTTCGGGTCCCATAGACTTCAATGGGGTTCGAAATGTTCGTGCGAACCCTCGGTCTGTTCGAACGTTCTGGTGCGAACCGAACCCGGGGGTGTTCGGCTCATCCCTACTAGGCAGTATGCAAAGCAGAACAGACAAATTACTGGATGCAGGGTCTAACAAGACACGTCCGCCACGGATGGTCAGATACAGACATAAACGGAAGGCAGAGAATTCTCAGGATACAGACAGAGGTTGGCAACACAAGATCAGGCAGATGAGCAAGAGCTAAGCGGATTCTAGAGGTAATCTAAGGTCAGGGTGGGTAGAATTCAAGCATGGTCAGGATAAGCCGGGTCAATCACAAGAGTGAAATACAGGAACAAGAATAGGATCATGGGTAACAGCTGCAGTTAAGACAACAACCTCCTAGTGCATCTGTTGCACTTAAAGAGGCCATTTGATGCCAGTGTCAGTGACAAATAGACGCACACCTGCACTGCACTATGTCCAGTGTCTCCCTGACAGGGTCATACCACTGAGAAATGCAGGACAAGACAAGTTGTATTAATGCTGAATTACCACTAAAAGTTAGCACTGAAAAAGTAACACATATAATGCAATAAATGCAACAGTAATGTATCCACGATAGGTGTGACACAATAGGGGGAAAATGGCAACATTCAATTGGGAAACAACTGGGTTTCTAGGCCCCCAACGGAGTCAGAGTGCTCTCCAAGTACAGGAAGTACTCACCCGGACATGATGTCAGTGGTTACCTGATGTGACGGCCAAGGTCCCAACTCAACGTGTTTCACCAATCAGCACTTTGGTAAGTGAGCATTTTAAACTCCATGTGGTGGCACTAGCAGTTGGCGCTTAAAAAGTAAAGGGTCCACCTCTGCAGCATACTGGTAGGGGACAAGCTTTTCTACTTAGGCTTCTTCCCCACAGAGAGAAAGGGTCCCACTCTGCAGAATGCTTGGCAGGGGACAGACTTTTCTATTCAGGCTGTGGCAGTTTTTATGCACCTGGAATGCTTTTAGCTAATTTGAATGGAAAGTTAATTTGAGCTTCAATTACATATGCTTACAGATATAGGACCAGATTCAGGTAGAGTTAGGCTGGAGTATCAGTGATACTCCAGCCTAACTGTCACTTTAAGCCGGCGTTTCTGTTTTCTGTAACCAGAAAACAAGAAACGCCGGGTTGGAGTTCCGATGCGATTGGCGTAATTGAATTTCGCCATCGCATCTTTAATTTAAAAATGGCGCCGGGGGCGTTCCCGCTGATTTACGCCGAAAAAATATGTTAATCAGCGGGAATCGGCAATTCACGATCGTATTCGGGCGCGACGCAGTGACTTTCCGACGTTTCCGTAAGCGATACGCGGCGTAAAGATAAAGCAGCCCCCTAGTGGAGTATCCTATGTTAAGTATAGCCGTCGTCATCGCGTCGAAAAAAAAAAAATTTGCGTCGCTTGCGTAAAACGTCCATGAATGGGGATTTGACGTCATTGACGTTCACTGACAGAATTTGGAGCATGCGCACTGGGATGCATTGACAGTCGACGCATGCGCAGTACGTTCGCCGCGGGATCGCGCTTAGTTTAAATAATACACGCCCCATACCCGCCCAATTTGAATTCCGCTGGCTCATTTACGATACGCTGCCGCAACTTTAGGATTAAGTGCTTCATGAATAACAGCACTTGCTCCTAAAATTTCGCCAGAGTAATGTAAATGAGAAACGTTACTCCAGAGTAAAGATGCTCCCATCTACCTGAATCTGGCCCATACTGTATATAATTTTCTGTGCACATATTCCTCCAGGCATGAGGAACGTTTCTTTTTTTTCCAATTCTTTATTTATTTCAAGAATTACATTACAGGATATTGTATTCCATCACATTCGCTTAAATAAACTATACCAGAGAGTCAAGAGAGAGATGAGGAGGACCCCCTCCCCCCATCTCCCCCCGGCTCAGTCCTGGTTTCGCAAAACTTCTAATTTTCCTCTCTTTCTATACCTTGTTACCCTCTCCTCCCCCATCCCCCTCCCCCAAAAAAAAATGAGGAACGTTTCAATGTACTTTATACAGTTCCCTACACAACCGTATCCCAATGAATGATCATAATAAAACACAATTACTATGCCTCTGCGTCCTCCAACTTTAAAAAAAATATATATTTCTTAGCATTGCCTGTTACATGAAAAAACTGGTAGGGCATTACCGTGGTGTCTCCTAAGTCCATGATGCCCCTATGTCATGGGTACCATTCTTTGGAATTCAATGTGTCTCGTTTGTTGGGCATACAATACAGTATATATCAGCTAGTGTAAAACAAAACTTTGCTGTGACAGCCAAGTAATCTCTAATGAACACTTGTCTGCAGCTCTGCTTGTAAATAGTGCAGCAGTCTGAAGATTGCCTGCAGTCTTTCACTAATATTTAATGCTGCACAGTTGTGAGAGTATAGTTTAATGTTGATACTGATGTAATAAAACACTCATCCATTATTTCTAAATGACTGAATGTCTCTATTACAGAGCCCCAGATAAACACAGTTGGTGTGATAAATCATGACGATTGCCATATACTAATGCTTCTGGAAGATCGAGTTTAAAAACAGTGCGTTTTAATAGCTACATTAACTGCATATAACTTAAAATGACAGATACAAAGCCACATTACACGTACACTAAGATGAACATGCAACATGAAGTGGAGAATTCTGCACTAGCCTGTCATAGGGAGGCTTAAATGTCACACTAACCTGCAAAGTGATCTCAGCAAGTCAAATAAAAGAATGATGCCATCATGTCTTGAATGCCACCAGCCGAGTCATGTTAAGGTATCTGATTCTTCAAGACAAAATGGTCAATTTACACAGACCCGAGGAGCCAGTTATAGGTGGATACTAATCGGCCTTTCCCCCACCATGACAGTCTTTCCCTGCAGCAAAGGGAGTTTTCATTTTTAATAATTTAAAGTAGCCTTTCTCAATCAGAGTTCTATGGAACCCTAAAGATTACTGACAGAGTCTACCAAGTTTTGGCTCTGATATCACTTGGCAGAGTCAATGGTGGTGTCAGGATATTGTCTGCAGCAATGGCTCACGAAGACCTGGCAGTCCTGTATCTTATAAGGCCGCAGGGATGCACACCAGAACATAATGGATGTGTGAGGATGCACACAAATGCGATGAATGGCCGTGCACGCTCTGAGCCTGGATTGGCACCAAATAGCCTTTATGAGGTAGCTAGTTGCCTTATGTGATCGCTGGTTGATCTTCGGCTCTCCAGTGCATTTGTTCCTGTAAAACCTTGCATCTATAGATTCCTGTCAGAGTCTCGGCTTTCCCCTGGACCCGTCTTCTGCTCGCCTCCTGGTTTGATCTTAGCTTGTTTTATGGACTTGCTCTTGCTGCTCTCCTGTATATGACTCTGGCTATCCTCCTGACTACGCTTACCTACGTCCACATCCAATACGCAATCTTGGCTTCAAACTGACTTCTCTTCTACCCGAGACTCATTACCTACCACGGGTGCCAACTGTCTGCAGCATCTCCCTCAGTGTTCCAGCTGTATACCTGGATGTCTCTTCAACAGCACTCCAGTGGGAACATCCCTACTAACATTTCCAGCAGACGACCCATGCTTCTTAGTTGTCCGCTGACTGGTTGGCAAGTACAGTAAGCTTGGAATTTTTCCTTGGATTTATCCTTGGCCTTGTTTATACCATGCTTCTTAGAGCCTGGCACCTCCTGTTTTCACCTTTAATGGTGCCTGGAGCTTAGCCACAAGAGAAGCCTTTTCACCATTGACCTCCAACACCGGGTGATAGGTAGTGTGGGACCAGGTGGGCCTACCTCTCTGGTAAGTAACCCCTGTCACTAATTATGTTACTTAGCTATCTATAAGGAGAACATTTTTCAAACTGACCTACAACTGTGAGGGGATCCTTTTATTCTGACCGCCAATGTAAGGGAATTTTTCTCCAAATTACCATTAGTGTAAAAGGCACCTCTCCTATTGGCAACTAATGAAGTGGAACAGTTTTCCACTGACCACTAACATAGAGGGATCCTTCTGTAACTGACTACCAATGTAAGAGGTGCTTCTCTTGACTGACCACTGATCCAATGTATAGGGGACATTTCTCCCCTGGCCACCAATGTAAGGGAGCAGAGAGGTGCTTCTCTTGACTGACCACTGATCCAATGTATAGGGGACATTTCTCCCCTAGCCACCAATGTAAGGGAGCACTACACTGAATTATATTAGCTATTAGCATACACCTTTATGCTGACTCCCAAACTAAAAAGGTTGAGCTTTTTCACTAACCATCAATAATATGTTTTTTCCTCCCATTAGCTAGGAATGTAATGGGGTCCTTCTCTTACTGACCTACAATGTAATGTATGGGGGCACAACATTGACCACAATATAAAAGGGTCAGTTTTAACACTGATTATCAAAGGGGGCTTTTCTACCTGGCCATTAGTAGGTCTGTTGTTATTAATACAGAAAGTAATCCAGTCATGGAGAGCAGAATTATTACAAAAATAATAAATTCATGGTACTATGGAAGATATGCCACATTACTAATCGTTTTTATTTATTATTACATCTACAACCTACATTACTCATCCATTGTATTTATTATTACATCTACACTATTTATCCTATTGATCATTCTAATTAGGGTTGTCCCGATACCACTTTTTTAGGACCGAGTACAAATACCGATACTTTTTTTTCAAGTAGTCGCCGATACCGAATACCGACACTTTTTTTAAATGTCCTCCACAAATGCAGCCATGTCCCCCCACAAATGCAGCCATGTCCTCCACAAATGCAGCCATGTCTCCCACATATGCAGCCAAATCACCCATATATGCAGCCATGTCACCCCTACCTAGCCACCGCCGCCCGGGGGAAAATCACAGCATTCATTTGAATAGCTGTAGTGTTCCCGCCCGTATAGCCACTCCCCCTTGCTCGGAATTGGACAGATCACGATCACCCATCCAATCCCAAGCAAGGGGGAGTGTCTATACGGGCGGGAACACTACAGCTATTCAAATGAATGCTGTGATGTTTAACCCATGCGGTGGCGGGTTTCGATGCGGCGGCGGCAGCGACGGGGGGGGGGGAAGTATTCTATTCTGGTATCGGGGGTATTTGGGGAGTACAAGTACTCCCGCAAATACTCGGTATCGGTCCCGATACCGATACTGGTATCAGTATCGGGACAACCCTAATTCTAATGTAACGTGAACTGTTCATACAATCAGTTTTGACATGGTTTCTCTCAGACCAGAAAATTATTTCATTGGTTGATTTGTAGTAAAATGGTTAAACTTGGGTTTACACCTATGCATCTGCATTTGTATTTACTTTTTGCTTTGGTAAGGTGATTGTCATGCATTGTTATGTGTTAACATGTGATTCTATACCTATCAAAAATCATTATAATGTGCATCACTGGATCAAACAACAGGGTATATTAACAGATCGCATTAATGTGAATTTGTTAAAACAATGACAAACCTCTGCACATGCATTATTGTGCATTATAACGTGAATGGTAAAACACATAGGTGTGAATGAGTCCTAAAAAAAGACTGAAATTTAAAAAAAGAAATGATAGAAAAACTTAAATTACTCTTGAAATTATATTGCTAGATTGAAGCCTAAATGTGATTTTTGTGATTGCATTTTTATGTGTTTTTAAGGAGGAAAATTTAGCAGGCATCATGAGTGGCTTGGTATATAAAACTTATTGTAAGCTGAGCCTAACTACACATGGGTACAGAGGGAAGCACTAGCCTTACTTTTCTCATTGATTGGGGAATACAGAATCTGCCCTTGTTTGAATCTTCTATATCGTGCATTTGTATTCCCCTGTGCCCTTATCATCACTACTGAGAATTGTCAGCATAGAACCTAATGCAGGGATAATGGGACTCTCAACATCACTAATTTGTCACAGATGGACGACATCAAGCACATGTGTGTGTGTTTGACCTAAATGTTCCTTGGCAGAATACATGGCACACAAATCAGACTTTTGTGTTTATTGTAAGTCATCCGATTTACCACAGTCTCAGCTAATATGGCAAACTCAAGAAGCATGGTATTACTCTATATCCCAGTATGAACAAAATCCTTTGTTAAAACTTTGCAGAGATGTCCCGAAGGAGCTTACTAACTACTTTACTAGAATAGTTTTTTATTTTTTTGGATTTGGAGCAAATTTTTATTTTTCAGCCCTCAGAAAACACCAAAGGTAGATGTAGCACTACCCCAGGTGGAGCTGCTGAACATTTTGGGCGGCATGCCACCTCCACTCCAGGGCAGCAGAAGAGAGCCAAAAAGTTCAACGTCCACACTTTACACTTCCCTAACTTCTAAATAAACTCAGGAAACACTCCTGCTTCCAGCAAACAGTTCTCGTTGCCACTCTAGCCAGAGTGGGTATTGCTCACTCGGATAGGTCCCTCTCACTGGCCACGGAATAAAGTACAGTCTCTGCCACAGACCTTCCCTTATGATGAGACACTTTTGGTCCAGAATCCCCTAACACAGGATTTAGCACCCGGATCTCTCCAACTTCACTTTTGTAGAACTCAGATCTGATAGGTGATCACCATCAAGCCTCTCATTGTATGGTGCATGGATACCAGCCTCTTGCATGGTCCTTTCCAGGGTAGGTTCTCCCCTGGCTTCCTTTATCAAGTGGCTTCCTCCCCTAGGACAGAGAGCACAGGATCACCTTGAAAGCACAGACCCAGTCTGACTACTGGGCTTACTTGGATAAATCATAACCCTGGACCAATGTGGTCCCGGAGCCAGGATTTCAGGAACACGTACTCCCGGCCAGGCGGGCCACGAGGTGCATGGGATGACAGACCGATGACTGACGAACCCGGTCCAGTGGCATCTGTCCCTTAAGTACCCCTCCCAGCATACACAGCTGGATGATCACCCCCCACTGATTGGCTGCCGAGGGGGACACCCAATACACCCTAACTCTGCTACTGCCACCCCTGGTCTGGGGTGGTAACGACACCCCCAGACGAACATTGGTGGTTACTCCAAGCACAGCCATGGCTGGAACAAAATCTGGTTATAATTACACATGTCTGAGTCAACTAACACTCAGACCCCCTCTAAATTTAAAGCAGTGCCTGCCCAACAGGAACAGTCCGCTATATAAGGAACAGCAAGAATGCTCATTTTGCCAGCCATTATTATGATTATCAATTTACAGAATGTTCATATATATCCTCCTGTTCAGATGATCAAATGCCAGTTGTTTTTCTCCACCCCTGAATATCAGTATTAAATGCTTGTTTTACACCTTAGACAAAAACATTAATGCATGTCTGTTTGACTAAACAACCATTATCATCTACTCTACTTTTCTTTTTACAAGACTAGAAGAACCTGAATTATTAGAACGTTGTGTTCTGGCGGAATCAGTATAATCCTGTACCGAATGATCAGTGGGTGTCGGCGGACATGAAGTCCACAGTAACCCGTGATCATCCCCTGCTGTGTATCCCAGTGGGAGCAAGCCTCCACCAGTGCGCAAGCACGCCCCCTACCCAGAAGAGCAGAATCACGTATATATATAGTGCACAGCTGCCACCCTGTAGCAGTAAAACTTCTATGGGACGGACAGCAAGTGGGTAATATTCATAATCAATGTGACATTTTATTAATTCCAGAAATGCTAAGTCAATATAATAACATTTGAAAGAACATAGTTGAGGATGTGTTTGTAAAAAAAAAACAGGACATATGACTTATCTGTAAAATCTATTTCTTTGAGTGTATCACAAGACAGGGCTTTCTTATCATTACCGTTGTGTTATATACTGCCACTTTCAGGTAAATGGACACTCAAAGTGAAAAGAGGACTGGCTGTATCCAAGGTATATAACCCAGCAAGCTATCACTTTAGTGGCACGCAAAAGGAGAATATACACAGATGGGTGAGAGCCCTATGTCCTGTGATGTACTTAATTTTTTTTTTTATAGCTAAGTTTAAAATATTAGTGAAAGAAAAAATTGCGCTACTAAGTATAACTCGGTGGAGGAGCAGCCTGCATAAACGACAGAACAATATCGTAACAAAAACAACAAATACAACAAATGCGGCGCTTGAGGAGAGATATTTGCATACCTACCTGTTTTACCATTAAAATCACTCTTCCCTGTTATTGGGTTTAACTGCGCTATGTGTGCCTCCTTCAATTTTTTACATGTGCCTCCATGTGATCCCAATTCTATGAGAAATCTGCTTGCTATCTTCGACGTTTGGATACACAAACAGGATCTTTGGATTCCCTTTGGTGCCTCTGGATGTTTCTTCTATGAACCCAACCAGGCTGAGGATCCATTACTTGCCCTATTGACATGCTACCATTGGTCAGTATGTCCACCGAATCTGGTAAGATTATTCCATCTTCTTGATTGTACAGGAGTACATTGTGGATGTTTCTTTCTTCCATCCCATACTGTGAAGTGAAGATTCGCTGTTCACATGTTCACATCGGATTAATTAAGACACCATATAATTATTTTAATTACGGAAGCAATTCTGGACTCACTTTTTAGTACATGATTTTACAAGGAATCTATTTCCTATGTTCATGATTTATATATAGTACTGGTTGCTGTTATATCACCTTAATTTGCACCTATTTTCACCCATTACCTTTTTTGATTGTCACATTCCTTTTAGGTTATGGGATATTTTTCCACTTAAAAGTGGTTTATAATATCTCTCCTCAAGTTTAAAATATTGTTTACATTATCATACATCCCTGGACACAGAACTTTCTAACCATTATGCCGCGTACACACGGTCGTTTTTTGTGATGATTTTTTTTAAAAAAACGTCATTTAAAATGATCGTGTGTGGGCAAAACGTTGTTTTATGTCTTCAAAAAAACGACTAAAAAAAATTCGAACATGCTTGAATTTTTTATGTCGTTTTTCTGAATGTCATTTTTTACATAAATAAAAAATGCTCGTGTGTGGGCAAAACGATGTTTAAAACAACATTTTTAAACCCGCGCATGCTCAGAAGCAAGTTATGAGACGGGAGCTTCAATGGAACAGAGTGCCGTCAAAAGTGTCTTAGGTAACCACGCTTTGCAAGAGCATTTTCAGAAAACGATGGTGTGTAGGCAACGTCGTTTTTTAAAATTATTTTTAAAACAGATCACATCCTAGTGATCTCCATCGACGTCTAAAAGCATTGCTGGTATGATTAGAGAGAGACCCTGGGCCGAGTAGCTGATGCGATTCTTTTATGTTGCCGAAAATTCGCATTGCGAATTTTCGGCAACATAAAAGAATCGCATCAGCTATTCGGCCCTTCTTTTGCATCAGAGCCAATCAGAATAACTCGAATATTCGACAAACGGAATATTGCGCGATTATCTTCTCCGCCCTTCTTTTGCATCAGAGCCAATCAGAATAACTCGAATATTCGGCAAAAGGAATATTGCGCGATATTCCTTTTGCCGAATATTCGAGTTATTCTGATTGGCTCTGATGCAAAAGAAGGGCGGAGAAGATAATCGCGCAATAGGAATATTGCGCGATTATCTTCTCCGCCCTTCTTTTGCCCCCTTATTCTTCTTTCTTTTAAGTAGAGTTAGTGTAGAGTTAGTGTTTAGTGCATATTAGTTTAGTAATACAGGAAATGATCTCCGTTTATGAGAATTTCGCAATCATTTTCGCATTAGCGAACTTTCGCAAAAAAAAATTTGGATAAAATATCACGAATATTCGATATTAGCGAATATTCGCAAATATTCTTCTATATATTCGCGCAATATCGCGAAATCGAATATGGCGTATTCCGCTCAACACTAGTTGTCACCCCAGGCCAGGCCAGGTGGTTTCTGAATTGGTGAATCTCAGATTAATAGTAAAGGAAGGTCAATTTGTTGGGAGATTCTAACTATGGATCGGAGGACCTGGGGTGCAATAGAAGAGTATTTGGCCAGCAAGGGAGGATTTTCTTTCAAACAACACGCTGGAACAATCTGTACCGATACGTATTCTTCTACATATTTTTGGTATAAAAAAAAATCACAATAAGCGTATATTAATTAGTTGTTTTCTTTCAAACAACATGCTGGAACAATCTGTCTCTGCTTAAAATGTTGGACTTTGCAGCTTCACCACAAGGTGAAATACCGCTCTTCCGTTTTTGTAGCTGCTGACTTTACATTTTTGAACTTTAGACTGGACAACAGCATTATACTCCTTTCACACTGCCAGTGGGACGCGTTATCAGTAAAGCGCCACTAGTTTTAGCAGCGCTTTTCAGTTGCTAGCGGGGTGCTTTTAACACCCGCTAGTGGCTGAAGAAAGGGTTAAATGTGCCTTAATTTCAATGGGAAAGATGCTCAGTGGAGTGGATTTTTTCTAACGTCCTGCAAGCGCACCGATCCAAGTGTGAAAGCATTCGGGCTTGGCATTTTTCAGGTGCTTCACAAGTGCTATTTTTAGCCCTTTAGTACCTGAAAAATGCCACATTGTGAAAGGGGTCTAAAGGATTATCCTGTCAGAATCCAGCAAGACAATCGGCCTCCTAATCAGCCCCTTGCTCTGCTAATGCTAGATGGATCAGGAAGAAGCTTGTGCTTCAGCGTTTCCATTTAAAGGACATGTTCAATTCAAGGTGTTTATATCACAGTTTCAGTTTATACCTGAAACATGCAGAGCTATACTTTAACAGTTGGTTTACCCCAAGGTCTTCAGGGACTAGGAACCACCTCAGTAAACCTCTTCCCTGGATCCATATATTATCCCAAAAACAAGATCAGTGCTTAGGCAGCAACTTATGGGCAGATCCCTATACATATCCAAGAGACTCCTCTGGGGGCTAATCTGGATATAGGCCACTCTGCCTAACAGTAAAGCCTCGTAAACACGATCGGATATCTGATGGAATCTAATCCGATGGATTTTTTCATCGGATATCCGATCAAGCTGACTTTCATCAGTCTTGCCTACACACCATCAGTCAAAAATCCGACCGTGCCAAAACGCAGTGACGTAACACACTACGACGTGCTGAGAAAAATTAAGTTCAATGCTTCCGAGCATGCGTCGACTTGATTCTGAGCATGTGTGGATTTTTGACTGATGGACTTCCACACAGACGATAGTTTTTTTCTATCGTTTTTTTATCCATAGGAAAAATTTAAAACATTTTTTCACCGATGTAAAACAAACCGATGCGGCCCACACACGATCAGTTTGTCCGATGAAAACAGTCCATTGTTCTGTTTTCATCGGACAAAACGATCACGTTTACAGGGAATTTTCACCTCCTTCCTGCCGAGACCAATTTTTAGTTTTCAGCGCTATTGCACTTTTAATGACAATTGCGCGGTCATGCAACACTGTACCCAAATGAATTTTTTATGTTTTTCCCCACACAAATAGAGCTTTTGTTTGGTGGTATTTGATTATCTCTGCGGTTTTCATTTTTTGCGCTAGAAAACAAAACAAGAGCAACAATTTTGAAAAAACATCATATTTTGAACTTTTTGATTTAACCACTTAAGACCCGGACCAATACGCTGGTAAATGACCCAAGGTGTTTTTGCGATTCGGCACTGCGTCGCTTTAACAGACAATTGCGCGGTCGTGCGACGTGGCTCCCAAACAAAATTTGCGTCCTTTTCTTCCCACAAATAGAGCTTTCTTTTGGTGGTATTTGATCACCTCTGCGATTTTTATTTTTTGCGCTATATACAAAAATAGAGCGACATTTTTGAAAAAAAAAACACTATTTTTTACTTTTTGTTAAAAAAAAAATCAAATAAACTAAATTTTAGTCAAACATTTAGGCCAAAATTTATTTAGCCACATGTCTTTAGTAAAAAAAAAAAAATCGCAATAAAAAAAAAAAAGCTACCTAGCGGGAACAGCGACACTAATACAGCGATCAGAAAAATGATCGCTTAGTGACGCTGGCAATAGGGAGTGAAAGGGTTAACTAGGGCGGTGATCAGGGGGTTAAAACTTTATTAGGGGGGTGGGGGGGCTATCCTGAACCTAACACTAACTGTTTTTTACACTGCCTGTCACACTGACACTAAATGCAGTGATTAGATCACTGCATTCAGTGACACTGTGACAGGGGGGTGGGGGGGGCGATCACAAGGGGTTAATATGCCTATGTGAGTGTGTGTCAGTGTTGTGTTGGTGCACACTTACTTGTGATGTCTTCTCTCATCAGCAGCGCTGGGAAACAGCGCTGCGATGAGAGAATACATCATTTCCTCCTTCCTGTGTAAACACAGGAGGAGGAAGTGACAGGTTGGGAGCGCGCTCCCATTGGCTGGGAGCGATCGCGGGGGGGCGGGTATTCGCCGACATCCGCCCCCAGATCCCGGATCGCTCCCGGAGCCAGGGGGACCCCCGCACGCCACGGAGGGGGTCCCGATGGGACCCCCGAACCGCACTTAGGCGGGGACGTAAATTTACGCCCTTGTGCCTGTACGTGCCATTCTGTGGCCGTATATGTGCGTGCGGGGGTCCTTAAGTGGTTAATAAATATCAATTAAAAATTAAAAAAAACATTTTTTTCCTCAGTTTAGACCGATACGTATTCTTCTACATATATTTGGTATAAAAAAAAAAAAAAAAAATCGCAATAAGCGTATATTAATTAGTTTGCCCAAAAGTTATAGCATCTACAAAATAGGGGGTAGATTTATGGCATTTGCATTTATTATTTATTTTTTTACTAGTAATGGCAACGATCTGTGATTTTTACTGTGACCGTGACATTGCAGCGAACATATCGGACACTTTTTACATATTTTTGGGACCATTCACATTTATACAGCGATTGGTGCTATAAAACCACACTGATTACTGTGTAAATGTGACTGGCAGGACAGGGGTTAACACTAGGGGGCGCTGAAGGGGTTAATATGTTCCCTGGGAGTAATTTTAACTGTAGGGGAGGGGGACTCAAAAGGGGAGGAGATCGATCTGTGTTCCTCTGTACTGGGAACACACATCGGTCTCCTCACCTCTGAGGCCGCTTACACACGATTGAATTCATCTGCTGGAAACCGTCCGTCGTGTACACGATCAAACCAATCTATCCCAGCAGACAAATCCGATCAAAACGGTCTGTCAGACCGATTTGATCGGATTTATTTAATTGTGTGTACGCGGCCTGACAGGAGGTGGATCCGTGTGTTTACACACACAGATCCACACTCTTGCCGTGATTGCCGGCAATCGCGGGTGCCCGGCGGACATCGCGGCCCCCGGGCATGCGCACCGGGTCGCGAGTGTTGCTAGCGGCTGCGATGCAAAGGACGTCATATGATGTCCACTCAGAGAGAGACAGTTCCTGCCGACGTCATATTACTATGGCTTGGTAGGGAACTGGTAAGGTCTATGTATTTCAAAGAACATCCTTATAGTATAGGAAGACATGACTATGTCTTTTATCTAAGGCCCCCATTTCACTTTGAGTGACAACGTCCATTAATCTGAAGGTAGCAGTGTATAACCCAATGGTAATGATCAGAATGCCCTGTGTCCTGGGATGTACGATAAAGAAAACACAGTTAATACTCATTGGTTAGAAGAATAGATAATGGCATGTGTCCATGTAACCCACGATCCAAAGAGTATGTAGGTCTTGCCAACACAGAAATGCACCATAAATCCTAAGCTGCAGGAGTTTAAAAATATCCTTTTGAGGGCAGCGGTTGATATCAGAAAATAATAAAACCGATGCCAATAAAAAGTGGAGCTGAATGCAGATGAAATCTTTCTGTTTTCCTGTGATAACACTATTAGCTTACATGCTTCAGTGAAATGCGCTTAACACTGTGTAAGAAATAAACAGACTTTTCTCTGCCATCATTATTGTTCTCTCACATAAGTGGTAATTTTTTAAATTACTGACTTCTAATTAAACTGAACTTCAAGCACTAAATGATATTTGTACTTTTGCTACAGTTATCCTTTAACTCACGCAACCCCTCCAGAACCCACCCAAGTCCTATTTTCATCCCTCTTGCTCCAGCAATGCAAGTCTGAAAGAGATTAACGCTAGTGCTAAGAGCAATTGTAGATCGTTGCCTTTTTTTTTAATGCCTGTTCAGAACAAGGTTTTTTTAAACAACCGAAAGAAAACCCCAAACTTTAATTTAGGTGATGCCCCGTACACATGATCTGAATATCGTACAACTTTTTTTTGCTTGATAGTCACAAGTAGAAATTGAATAGGTTATTTAAGTCACGAAAATTCTCGTACAACAGAAAAAAATAAATCAGAAGTGATGTCATGTGTTGTAATGTATTTGTATTGTATTTTCGGACAACAACTGTACTGACTAAACGAAAACCGTATGATCTGGCATCGTACGAGGGAAATTTTTGTGCTTGTCGGATCGAATAATATCGGATGAACTGTCGTGATTGGCTCTCGAAAGTAGTGTACACACGATTCTTCATCGGACTATCGTTTTCGTCCGATATTATCAAATTATTTTGACAATTATTCAATCCAAATAAACAAAAATAGTACGTAAGGTAGACTTTTATTCTACAAAGAGTTTGTGAGTATAGCTGTCAAGTTTCATGAGTTAGGCATGTAATTGGGGTGAAGCGTAGTGCGGAGTCAATGATTCACACAGGCAACATATTTGTATTGAAGAAATGCAGTAACAGTTCACAACAAACCCAGGGGAAGCCACCCCTCCAGGAACACTCACAGTTCAGTAGGAGTAGATTCCAGCCGGAATGACAACATCTGTTCAGTGGGGACTGAATGCAGCCTGGCTGTCTGGTCCCCAATCAGGGGAATGTCTGGAAGAGATGAGGCCTTACTCTTTATCTTTTCATGAGTAACCTTTCCCTAGCATTAACACTGTCCCTCAAAGACAGGGTATATGTCCATACTCCTTCTGCCAAAAGCAAGCCAAAACCAAGGATCCAGGGCCCTAGAAGGGTTCTGCCTGACCCAAGATGGCCACTTGAGTCATGGTTGGCAGCAGCATCCAATAAGATTTCTCCTGACTTTCCATTTAGCAACAGGGCTGCGGCAGAGGAGCGCCACCTGTCTTGGAGAAAGTAGACTGCGCATTATTAGCACCCAAATCTTAGCAAGAGGGGAATGGTCGCCATATTGGTAAGTCAATATGCATGGTGTTCCTCTCATTATGTAGGCAGTGCATTTGCTCAGCACAGCTAACTGATACAACACTTTTCGTTAGCTGGACACAGTTCTGTTTACTTGAGAGTAAACACTGTTTAATTAAAACCATTTAAACCAGGTTTTCTTAACCTGCGGTCCATGGACCCCTAAGCAGTCCATAGATGGGTTTTAGGGTGTCTGTGAGAGTCAGATAAAAAATAAACATTTATATGAATTAAAATAAACTACAGTAGATAACAAGAGGGGGTGGGGAGTAGTAATGGTAGTAGAAAATATAGTAGTTACTAGTGGTTGTAGTAGTAGGTTTGAGCAGAATTAAAGGAGTTAAGGCAGAAGTTTTTTTTATCTTAATGTGTTCTATGTATTAACATAAAAAACCTTCTGTCTGTAGCAGCCCCCAGCACCTCCCAATTACCTACCTGAGCCCCTTCTCTCTCCAGCAATGCTCAGGATCCCATCAGCCATCCAATACACGTCTTCTGATTGGATGACACAGAGCAGCAGCGCCATGGCTGTCAATCAAAGTCAGTCAGCCAATCAGGGGAGAGAGGGGGCAGGCCAGGTTGGGTCTCTGTGTCTGAATGGATACACAAAGCTCTGACTTGGCTTGGGTGCCCCCTGTAGCAAGCTCCTGGCTGAGGGGCACTCAAAGGAGGGAGGGGTTAGGAGCAGCAAAGAGGGACCCAAGAAGAGGAGGATCCAGGCTACTCTGTGCAAAACCAACTGCACAGAGCAGGTTAGTATGACATGTTTGTTATTTAAAAATAAAAATTAGCCTTTACAATTACTTTAATATTGTTTTGTTTAATTTGCCCAAGATGATTGTATTTAGTTTTTGTAATGAGTGACCTTTTTGTATGAAAAGGAGTGAGCAGTGCATGCAAAGTTGTATTTAAATAACATTTCTGGGGAGGGGGGTCCATAGATGTCATCAGATTCTTAAAGGAGTCTGTGACCCACAAACAGGTTAAAAAACACTGATTTAAAGTATAACTGAAGACACTTTTGGATAGAAAGAAGAGATATTAGAACGCTTGTCAGTTTCTATTACTGTCTGTTCCCCCAGTTAAGGAGATTTGCCTGTTGAACTGTTCTATTTGTCCTGTTTACCATTATCAATGTTTAACAATGTTTACCATTATCATTGAAAGTGAAAGTAAAGGAAGATACCAAATTTTGTGTTGTCCCGGTTAAAGTAATAGGGGAGAAATCTTCCAATGGAGACAATAGTTCTGGTGACCTGGGGGCAGGTCTACCAACCAAACCCCCCGGAGTGAAATTTACTGACAGAACACCAAGATTTACAAATGGCACCAATTTTTTTACTGGCAGGAGGTAGTTAGAGGATGCAGACATAGTACAGGAAATGGTTAGAGGAATGCGAAAAGATACTTGGGGGGCACACCCTAAAAATGCTATACATCTAAGATGGTGCTGCTATAAGACCAAAAACAGTACAAAACAGATTATATCATTAGACGATGCGGACACAGTACAGGAGATGGTAAGAGGATATGGATATAATACAGTAGGTGGTCAGAGGATGCGGACATGGTACAGGAGATGGTTAGAGGATGCGGACATGATACAGGAAATAGTTCAGGGGGTGGTTAGAGGATCCAGACATGTTACAGGAGGTAGTCAGATGCATGTGGACATGGTACAGAAGATGATTAGAGGATGTGGACAGGTTACAGGTGTAGGTTAGAGGATGCAGATATGGTACAGATATGGTACAGGAGGTGGTTAGAGGATGCGGAAATGATACAGGAGATGGTTAGAGGATGTGGACATGGTACAGGAGATGGTTAAAGGATGCGGACATGGTACAGGAGATGGTTAGAGGATGCAGACATGGTACAGGTGATGGTTAAAGGATGCGGACATGGTACAGGAGATGGTTAAAGGATGCGGACATGGTACAGGAGATGGTTAGAGGATGCGGACATGGTACAGGTGATGGTTAAAGGATGCGGACATGGTACAGGAGATGGTTAGAGGATGCGGACATGGTACAGGTGATGGTTAAAGGATGCGGACATGGTACAGGTGATGAATAAAGGATGCGGACATGGTACAGGAGGTGGTTAGAGGATGTGGACAGGACACAGAAGGTGATCAGAGACTGCAGACATGGTACAGAAGATGGTTAGAGGATGCGGACATGGTACAGGGGGTGGTTAGAGGTTAGAGCATGTGGACAGGACACATGCGGTGATCAGAGACTGCAAACATGGTACAGGAGGTGGTTAGAGGGTGCAGACATGGTACAGGAGGTGGTTAGAGGATGCGGACATGGTACAGGAGGTGGTTAGAGGATGCGGACATGGTACAGGAGGTGGTTAGAGGATGCGGACATGGTACAGGCGGTGGTTAGAGGATGCGGACATGGTACAGGAGGTGGTTAGATGATGCGTACGTGGTACACAAGATGGTTAGAGGATGCAGACATGGTACAGGAGGTGGTTAAAGGAAGCAAATGTGGTACAGGAGATGGTTAGAGGGTGCAGACATGGTACAGGAGATGATTTGAGGATGTGGACGTGGTACAGGAGATGGTTAGAGGGTGCAGACATGGTACAGGAGATGATTTGAGGATGTGGACGTGGTACAGGAGATGGTTAGAGGGTGCAGACATGGTACAGGAGATGATTTGAGAATGTGGATGTGGTACAGGAGATGGTTAAAGGGTGCAGACATGGTACAGGAGATGATTTGAGGATGTGGATGTGGTACAGGAGATGATTTGAGGGTGCAGACATGGTACAGGAGATGGTTAGAGGGTGCAGACATGGTACAGGAGATGGTTAGAGGGTGCAGACATGGTACAGGAGATGGTTAGAGGATGTGGACGTGGCACAGGAGATGATTTGAGGGTGCAGACTTGGTACAGGAGATGGTTAGAGGATGCTTTCATGGTAGAGGAGATGGCAAGAGACTGTGAACATCTGTAATTCTCAAAAATTTCACAAAAGGGCTCTTGTCTGGTAACTGCTGAAGTTTTCCCATATTTTTTTACAGCGCTACTGCTCATAACAGACATTTACAGGCAGCCCGAAAATGGGTTGAAATTTACGGGCTGCCCATAATCTAATAGGCAGTTGGCAACACTGCCTGGGGGTCCCCAAGGAATTTCCTTAATTTACAGAGATTTAATTCCACTTCCTGTTTGGATATGGGACAGGAAGTGAAGGAAAATATCCATAATGGGGCACAGATGGTGAAAAAAAAAAAAATCTGACAGCAGTTATAACCCTTTTTTTTCCCTATCCAAAAAAACAACAAAAACGTTTTATGGATTGAGCTAACAGAGGTCAGATTACCTGTATATTTCATTTAGTCAGTTTGGGAAAAGAAATCATGTAACTCAAAGCACGTAACATGTTGGTTCTCTCAATTTTGGTTTAATAGAAATAAAATAAATTCCTCCACCTCTAGCATCCTCAATATTTACTTTCATTACTGTATAACAAAATGATCAAAAGTGTATAAAATGATCAAATAAAAAGTCGCAAATATTTGCGATTAGGCTTGTGTAACAAATATAACCTAGTATGTCTAAGGTAGGCATACAAACATTACAAACCCACAAGGTTTAATGCTTAGAACGATGTGCTGTCCTAACTGCATGCACTTTTTAAGTTAAATGAAAACATCTGTCTGAAAAGACAGTTGCAGAAAGTGAGTCTGGAGAACTGCCCAGTTCTAGAAAGGGGAAGGGTGGTGGTGTTAGAAGGGGGGGAGAGATGTGATTAATATGCTCAGCAAAGTTCTCTTTGACGTGTGGTTGAGAAGGGTGTGGGGAGGGAGGGTATAGGTCTCCTCAAGTTTTGGAGAAGGGAGGAGTGCCTTAGTGCAAACAACTTTGTGTAAACTCGCTCTCAGGCATCACTTGTAAGTGAACAGAGGTCTACACACACAGACGGGGAGTGCAAGAAAAGCATCTCTTTCAAGAGGACTATTTATACGCTTTTTACTTAGAAACGGTGAGTTATTTTATTCTTACTGCGTTTTTACGAATGTGAACTACACATAGTAAGCTATCGCCATATTTGCAGGAGGACTACAGATGCAAGTAAACCTTGGCAAGCTATTTCAGGCTACAGAAACATCATTTTGATGGAGCCGAGAATATGAATTTATTTTATTATACTTGTACTATTTGTAAAACAGCTATAGACTACATATAGGTTAAATCGTAAAAATTACACATAGGGTAGAGAATGAAAGCTGTGTTTACTCCGAATAACTAATCATGAGAAGATTTAAATAAATAAATAGGAATTTGCTTTTTACATGCTTGCATAATTAAAGTTAAGCTTCACTAATTTTATTAAGTAAAGATCCCCCCCCCCCTATAGTAAATTGAGTGAAGATTCTCAAACCCTATAGTAAATTGAGTGAATATTCTGAACCCCTATACTGTAGTAAACTGAGTGGAGATTCTCAACCCCTTTAGTAAACTGAGTAAAGATTGTAAACTCCCTTAGTAAATTGAATGAAGTTTCTCAACTCCTATAGTAAATTGAATGAAGATTCTCAACTCCTTTAGTAAACTGAGTCAGGGGGGTAGATTCATGTACAGATCCGACGGTGTATCTACTGATACACCGTCGGATCTGTGAGATCCGACACTCGGATCTATGCGGCTGATTCCTCGAATCAGGTTCCGCATAGATCTCCCTTAGAGCCGACTGGTGTAAGTGAGTTACACTGTCGGTTCTTAGGCTGCATTCTCCCGCCGTCCGCTAGGTGGCGCTTCTTTTTTTCTACGCGACAAATATGCAAATGAGGAGAACCGCCGATTCAGAACCGAACGCCCGGCCGTCGCTTTTTTTTTACGTCGTTTGCGTTCGTCTTTTTCCGGCGGATGGTTACCCCTGCTATATGCGGGGTAAGTGCGGCGGATCCTATGTTAAGTATGGCCGTCGTTCCCGCGTCGAGTTTTGAATTTTTTACGTCGTTTACGTAAGTCGTCCGGGAATACGGCCATACGTTAATAGCGTTAACGACGAAAACAATGACGTCCTTGCAACGTCATTTAAAGCAATGCACGTCGGGAAATTTTGCCGGCGGCGCATGCGCAGTACGATCGGCGCGGGGACGCGCGTGATTTAAATAGTAAACTCCCCCTAGCCGCGGAATTTGCATTCCGCCGGGGGATTTACGATCCGCCAGGGCTAATTACGAGGCAAGTGCTTTCTGAATACAGCACTTGCCTCAAAAACTGGCGCAGGCGGATCGTAAACAAGATAGATCACGCGGATCAAAAGATCCGCTGATCTACATGAATCTACCCCAGGATCTTTAATTCCTTTAGTAACACAGCCTTATTGAATGGTCCACTTCTGGATAAATCATAAGTACATTTACAACTAGGTATTTTGAAGATTGCATGATGAGTACATGTTCACATATTCCCGAAGGCACGATGCACTGTTAGTCTGCATACACCCACAGTGCATCCTGCATTGAGGACCAAATGAATTGTGTATTTATCATGCAGTCGCCATGTAAAGAACAGAGATTTCACAGAATAAGGGATGCTAGATTATATCTAAATTAAATACTAGTGTATCCTTATCTTGTCCCTCAACTTTTCATATTATAATGAGAAAAAGTGAGCTATTTAAAATCAAACACATACTGATTTGCAAATGGGAAAACTAAGGATCAAATGGTGATCTAGGATCTGCTTTGCTCTCCTCTTTTTTTTTATGTTTCTTCCTCGAAGAGTAAAAAGAGACAGATGTTGGACATAGTCTAGGGTGAGGGGCCCCGGTATGTAGGGGGGATGCATGAAATAGACTTCACCAGTAACAGATTTCGCCCTGCATGTGGCTCACATTTTAGATGAAAAAAATTCTCTCCTTCCTTAATAGTCCTGATTGTTGTGTTCCATATGCAGCTGTGGAAGTGTATTTGTGTAAAAAGAACGGTTAGAATGAAATATCTGCTCTGTAGAAGTAAGCTGAATTTTCCATGTAACAGAAAAAGATCCGTTATTTAGAATGTGATATGGCGGGCCATCTAGGCGTTTAGCAAATTTTTGATTTGTGGACTGTGATGTATAATTCAGTAGAAGTGATTTCTGGGTATATGGCACTATGGGTACGGGCACATTTAATTGGTGTTACTTTATGGTGAGATAATATTTCCTATTGAAAACAGAAGATATGGTTCCTTTTTTCTTAGTATGATGTATAATGCATTTATTTACTGCTTACCTCCAGTAACCAAAGTGACGCTGTGTGTACAATAATTTGAATATTTTCTCCATGGTAACACATCTTATGGAAAAAGAAGAACCTAGTCATCATGCAAAGGGGTAAAATGTGAATGGACTATCGGTTTAAGCACTGCCCACTAACAAAATTCCTTTGCCTCTTTTTAAAATCCTGTGTGTCAGATCAGAATTTTTTTTTTTTATTCCAAACCTGTTTATGGTGCAAGAAAGGCTGAAAAGAAAATACAAATTGTACTAGTTTTGCTCCTGGGTATTGGCAAGCTTTTTGGAGTTACTGTGTACTGTCCCCTCCTGGCACTGGGCATGTACTGCGTGCTTCTCCAAGACATTGCTAGCATTGAGCCTTGGGGGGCATGTTGACCTCATATCTTACTGCGTGTCTTGGGCCTTGATGCTACAATTAGCTCCCACTACTCATGTCTTGGGGCATCTAATCACCAGCCTTTCTGATTACCAGCACGTACTGTACTGACAACCCGCACACTTCTTACCATTATGTGACCAGACATGTACCAATGAGTAGGTCGCATGCACAGGGGAGATACCAGCTTCATAACAGGGCACTGCTAGAATGCCAGAAGGGCCTGCCGGGAGTGGCTCGCTTAGACTGTGATCAGTCAAGGAAGCTGGCGGATCCAGACTTCGGAAGTTTAAATATAACTAAAGTAATTTATTAAATTTGTATTAAAAAGTCAATAAGTGAATACATCAGCATAATCGACTGATTAAGAACAATATCAACAATATGACAATAAATGAGTCTCCTATGTAGAAATTAAGCCCGACACATTTCAGGATCTTGTCCTTTCTTCAGGGGCATTCCTTTAGGGAGAGCAATGTACATCTATACAAAATAACAAAATATCGCTGAGGACATGAATACAAAGAACATAAAATAAGCATCGTTGAGAATGGAAAAGAAAAACAAACCAGATTACAGTTTGCCCTAGAAGGTAGAGATATACAAGATCTGCAGTTGTATTGAGACACCATGTGCCAAGTATTCAACTCAAGGATAGTCACATATTCACATAGCTAGCATCAGTCAATAGGGAATGATAGTGCCCAAAAGATTTCTACAGAAACTGTGACTCAGGGATTGGCAGACGCGTTAATTCACCTGAACTAAAATACTGTGTACGTGATCATATACCATCTTATACCTTTCGGCTTTTTTCCCCTTTTTTCTTTTTTTCTTCTTAATCTGTAGAACTCTATTGGGCACTATCACTCCCTTTGACTGATGCTATCTATGTGAATATGTGACTATCCTCAAGTTGAATACTTGGCACCTGGTGTGTCAATACAACTGCACCTTGTATATCACTACTATCTAGTGCAAACTGTAATCTAGATTCTCAGGGTTACCTCAGTCCGATGATTGGAGATTTTTGACTATATTCTCGCCTTGAAGACAGCAGTGAGCAATGTCTCTTTGATTATAGTTTATATTTACTCAGATTTGACAGTGATGATACTATGCGTTTGGATAGATGGTAGGTTTGTTTTTCTTTTCCATTCTCAACAATGGTCATTTCATGTTCTTTGAATATTGTTCTCCCTAAAAGAATGCCCCTGAAGAAAGGACAAGATCCTGAAACGCGTCGGAATAATTTCTACAAAAGAGACTCATTCATTGTCATATTGTATTTATTGTACTTGATATTGTTCTTAACGAGGAAGTAAACTCCCCCACTCTGATGCTTCTTTTCATTTAGTCCATTATATTATATAATTATCAATCTATAGCCACTGTTGTCCAGCCCAAATCGCATATTACTTACCGTTTAAAGAAACTTTAAAAAAACTTGTTTCCAGGGGCAAAGCAATGCCATCTTAAGTATTGTTTTTTGAGTCCACGGTACAGTGTATTTCCACTCTTACATTGAGCACTTCCTGTACTGTTAACCAAGCCTCCTTCTCAATCCAACGTTTCTATGGCAACCCTGCTTCCCTGCTCATAGCCGATTGGTTTAATTTCTTTGGCCCGGATTCCGAAACGAATTAAGTCGGTGTATCTCCAGATACGCCAATGTAAGTCCAAATGTGTGCCGTCGTATCTTTACTCCGATTCACAAAGCGAGATACATCGAAAAATAGCCTTTCTCCACCCGACGTAACTTGCCTACGCCGGCGTATCGTGGGCGCATAGTTACGCTGGACACATTCGGCGTTCCCATTATAAATATGCAAATTAGTAAGATACGCCGATTCACGAAAGTAGATGCGCCAGGCCGCTTCATATACGCGATTTGCGTAGGCTTAGGTTCGGCGTAAAGTTACCCCATTATATAGCAGGCGCAGCTAATGCTAAGGTATGGGCCAGGGAACGATGCCGTCGAATTTTACATTGCGTACGCCGTTTACGTAGTACTACGTGAATAGGGCAATGCATAGGTTACGTTCACATCGTAGGCATTGCGCCGACGTATCTTAGTGAGTATATGCGACGTGATTCTGAGCATGCGCGCGCATGCCCAGTTCGACCGGCCATTCATTTGGATGGGGTCACGCTTAATTTAAATAGATGACGCCCACCTCCTTCCTACTTTGAATTAGGCGGGCTTACGCCGGCCAATTTACGCTACGCCGCCGCAACTTACGGAGCAAGTGCTTTGTGAATACTGCACTTGCCTCTCTAAGTTGCGGCGGCGTAGCGTAAAGAAGATATGCTACGCCCGCACAAAGATAGGCAAATGTATCTGAATCGCGGCCATAGCATTTACTTGTGCCAATTATCTAGTGTTTGCCTATGTCAGTCTTATCAGTTTCAGCTGAAAAGACTGCAGTAATGCAGTCCGATGCCCAGGTTTACAGTCCATGTGATGTCACATGGTCACTTGGGGTGTAGGAGGAAGCTCTGTGTGATTATGCGGTCTTGTGGGATTTCAATGTTGTGCCATAGAAAGTCTGATAATAGATAGACAAGCAAACAGAGTGTGCCGTAAATCAGGGGAGATCTGGGCATGCTCCAGTGATGTCATTCTAAAGAATAAAAAAGGATTACAACAATACTAAGCAAGTAAGGATATATCTACAACGCCTCTCTCCTGTTCACACCAACAACACATCTAATTGGTGAGATTCTGTGTAATGCTTTCTCTGTGACTAACTGTGTTTGTGCATCGCTTGTATTGTAAAAATTTGAATAAACATTTTTCTTGTGAAATCTCTCCTGTCACAAGCACTACCACCACGTTACATATGCATCAGGAGGTCAAAGAGATGATATGGCAGATAATGTACAGGTGCTGCATGCCTACCAATGGCCCTAAATGGTAAAATAACTGATGGATTCTGGGAACTACCCTCAGTAAATGGAGATCAGGTTTTGGTAAACTCAAGGTCAAATCATTGTAATACACATAGGCCTACATCAGTTCAAACATATGCCCTTTGGCCTGAGCAGTGCTGCAGCCACATTCCAGCAGCCAACATGGGATCTAAAAATAATAGCTACAATATAAAGCCCCCTCCTTCCATCCCTGCGCCTAGAAGGAATGTGGAGGTTTGGGCCTTTAAAGATTTGGTGCAAGCCATTTAGTCATCACTGGAAGGAAAAATGCCTGTATACTGGTGTTATTTAGAGGACAAAAGCCATGGCCTTGGTGTTCTGGGGTAGGAAAATATGCCCCAGTGACAGTGGAAAGAAAAAAAAAATCTAGTATTAGTGGGAGGGAAGCTGCCAAGGCCTGGGGTTTACAGTGAAAACACATTTCCTAAGTATCCGTGTTCAGAAATAAAAAGCCAAAAAGTTTGTGATGGGGAAAAATGACCAAAGTGTCAGTGGTTGTAAAAAAAAAGTCCTTGATGCCAATGTTAGTGTGAAGAAACCCTGGCATAAGTGGTCAGAAGAAAACTGCCATGGTGTTAGTGGGATGAAAAAACATTCCCCTGTTATCAGTGATTCAAAAAAATGCCCCTTTGAGGATAAAAAGTCTCTGCATTAGTGAAAGAAAAATTTGCAATCTGCTATTAGACCTTAGAACAGTGATGGCTAACCTTGGCACCCCAGATGTTTTGGAACTACATTTCCCATGATGCTCAATTACATTGCAGAGTGCATGAGCATCATGGGAAATGTAGTTCCAAAACAATTGGGGGGGCCAAGGTTCGACCATCACTGCCTTAGAATCTCTCCCCCCACTGGGGATGGTAATTTATTTGGGCCTCCCAACAGACCACAGACAGAGCAGGACCTGAGCATATGTTGACCCACCCTCCTTCCATTGTTACTTGTAAATCAGAGCTGGCAGAGGAAGTCCTACACTTCTCATTTCCTGAGGTACTTATGTGATCCGTCAGGGCCACAGAGAAAGTGAATAGTACAAAACTTTCCCTAAAATCTCTTTGTTTACAACGTGACAACAGTAAGGCCGCGTACACACGAGGGGATATGTCCGCTGAAAACGGTCCGATGGACCGTTTCAGCAGACATCTCCGCTCGTGTGTATGGGCTAGCGGACAGATTTGTCCACCCGACAGATTTCAAAGCAAGCTTTGAAATCTATCCGGTGGGAATCTGTCCGCCCGACATGTCTGCTGGTTAGTACACTTACCAGCAGACATGTCGGCTCCCACCGCCGCCGCGCCGCTGCCGAATGGATTCGGCGCATGCGCGGAAGTGTTTTACTTCCTGGTGCGGTGACGTAGCGGTGACGCGGCGGCGTCAACGTCACCGCCGCGTCATCGTCACGTCACCGCGCCGTCCGGCGGCGGGGAATTTGATCCGATGGTGTGTACACGCCATCGGATCAAACTCCCGATCGGACATATCCGATGGAAATGGTCCGCGGACCGTTTTCATCGGATATATCCGATCGTGTGTATGGGGCCTTAGACCCAGACATGTATATGGCCGGGTCCCATTCTGACTAAGGTCTGTTTGGACTGCCCACATACACTATAGAAATACCACACCGGGGCAAGGAGTGAACAGATGCCAGCCCTGCCTACTGTGTGGCCCAGTCCACCCCTGCTATGTTTTTTCTGGGGTAGGGTTTTTTTTATAGTGGTACTAGGAAAATTTAAAATGTTTAGTTTTGTGCCCTCCCTAGTATGTCACATGAATTCCCCTGGCACATCAAGGTAGCATAGGGCACTGAATCTTGCATTGTATCATAAATACTGTGCTTTATTTTTCATGATTTAGGAATAATGAGCAATGGCAAGCTGGTGACATGAGCACAAACAGCAGCACATACTTAATGCCATAAACATACATTTCTTTCATAGAACAGGTTTGATATAATGACAACATTTCTGTTGATAATAGCTTTGGAAACCTCTTTCATGTACTGTATTTATCGGCGTATAACAAGCACCCTAACTTTAAGGCCGCGTACATACGGATGGACATATCCGATGGAAACGGTCCTCGGACCGTTTTCATCGGATATGTCCCCCGGGCTATTTTGGTCCGATGGCGTGTACACACCATCGGATCAAAATCCCCTCCGGCAGACAGCGCGGTGACGTGGCGGTGACGTTGATGCCGCCACGTCACCGCACCAGGAAGTAAACAACTTCCACGCATGCGTCGCATCCATACGACGCTTGTGCGGGAGGATATGTCCGGTGAGTGTACTGACCAGCGGACATATCCGACGGACATGTCCCCGGCGGACAAATTTTAAAGCAAGTTTTAAAATTTGTCCGCCGGTCAGACATGTCCGCTAGCCCATACACACGATCGGATTTGTCCCCTGAACTGGTCCGTCTGACTAGTTTTAGCGGACAAATTCGATCGTGTGTACGCGGCCTAAGAGGGGAGTTTCAGGAAATATCGTTCCACAGCCCCCTGCGTATAACACGCAGGCACGGTTTACCTTCTATTTGCAGGGTAAAAAAGTGAGTGTAGGGGTTGGGGGATGACAAATGCAAATTTTCCCAATTTTCCTAAAATGTGGATAAAGTCATTACATTAGAGTTCAATTGGCCTTACCTAAAAAATTATAATTCTCCCAAGTTAGAAGTTCAAGTGTAAGTGTAAGCGGTCCCTTGTCGCTTCTCCTATGAACACCAGCTTTGACTGTTGTGTATAACATCCTCTTTCTGCAGATCAGTCGGCTTAAGAGTACTTTTGAGTCTATTGTAAAGTCTGTCATTTCACATAGTCCTGATGAAGAGGAATTGTATGGCCCCCTAAACCACCTTGGATGTCTTTTGCTCTTCATGTTTTAACAGATGAACAATTCAAAGTTTGGACTCCTAATGACATTTGGCACTCTCTTTGACCTATTACACAAAGTATTTACTGCGGTCTGTGCCCCCCATTAGGAGCATTTCCCACCATTTCCATTGACACATTTTTGAAGCAGAAAGTGAGGGGAAATCTTCCCAGCAAGGATACAGATAGCATTAAATTCCCAATAGCTTATTCTAATTATAATACCCTAAAGCTTATTCTAATTAATACTAAAAATTAATGTTCCTGTTGAAGAGATTTCCCATAGTTTCCTATCCATATGACAGGCGAAATTAAAAATACTCTATTAAAACTCTTATGAAGGAAACATGTGGGCTGCCATTGCTGGTTGTCTTCCGAAAACACTAATAACCTCACTGTATCTGGGTGGAACCCCAATGAACGGGAACGCACCTTTTGGCCGCGCTCTTCATGTGTACGGCAAGCAATTTAAAGTATACCTTAGAGCAGTGGTCTCCAAACTGCGGCCCGGGGCCAGATACGGCCCTTTGCATGCTTCGATCCAGCCCTTGGGGCACTATTTTAAAAAAAACAATACCAACAATAGGACATAATTCGACCCACTGACACACCAATGATGGTGCACGATTCCTCCAATGAGACGAATGATAGGACACAATTCCTTGCAATAACACCAACAATGGGACACAATTTCTCACAATGACACCAGCAAATGGGGCTTAATGACACCAATGATGGGACATGATTCCTCCCACTGACACCAAAGATGGGGCATTGTTTATTCCCACTGATAATCGGGACCTTTTATACTCCCGATGGCCACAGTCCGGCCCCTGTTAAGTCTGAAGAACTGTAATATGGCCCTTTGTTTAGAAAGTTTGGACACTCGTGCCTTAGAGGGGAGTGAGGTATGAGGTAGTAAGTATTGCACTATGCAAGGGGACAATCCCACCATACGTGTAGTATTATATCTACTTCCTGAAGACAGCGCCAGCAACGATTGGACAAGGATGGATTAAATGTATGTAATAGGGCAGGCGTTCGGTACCATCTTGAAGTTTGTAATTGTTTTCTTGGGACATTTCTTCGAGACATTCACAGATCCCTTCTGTACATTATGGTAGACACAGAGCCGAAGAAAGGTCAAGGTTTAAGTCCTTAAAGAGGAAGTAAACTCAGAATTTTTGTTCTTTTTTTTTTAATATTATCCAATAATTCATTATTTGCATCCCTCACACTTGTATAGGTAGTTAAAAAGAGCTTTGCATTTACCGTTTTCTCGCTTTGGAAATTATATCCACTTCCTGGAATCGTCAGCGCCATCTTTATCTTTTTTTTGCTGTCTGTCGTGGACATCATTTCCGCCTTTCCTTTGGTCTCCAGCCGAAATCTCACGCATGCGCGATCGCATGCTATCCAAGCCTCCATCTCGAGTTGCTTGTTCGTATGGACATCTCTGAGATGCCCTAGTTCACTCCCCCGTGTGACGTCTCACAGTACCAGGAAGCAGATGGGGGAAGCCACAGTATCGCGAGGCTCGCGTGCTGTGCCGTTAACAGGGATAATAATGCTATTGACACGGAAACGGCACACATAAGCGTGCCGTGAATCGATCGAGGGACTGCGCACGCGTCGACGAAGTCAAACGATTGTAGAAAGGATTGTGGGCAGATTTTACAAGTAAGTGAGGTTTCACAGGCACCGATCAGCAGTATTATCAGTGCAGATTACAATGGCCTAAAGTTGAACTAGAGGGTTTACAACCACTTTAACCCAGGCTATGCAAGCCTTCCCTGGGCTAATTCTGGCTTCATTGCTTTTAAACCTCTGAAACAGAACAAGCCAGCAGTTTTTCCAATGGTGGACTTTTTTTTATCAAACTCGGATGCAACAATATAACCAATGAGTAAGTTCTTTTTTTGAAAAACAATTCAAGTTGATTGAGTTCTAACTCTAACCTACTCTATGCAAAATTAAAAAGAAAGTTCTGACTGGAAATGGCATGCAATTACTTACTCAGAAAGTTGTGTATATGATCTGTTAGAATTGCTCGCCCAAGGATATTGTATTTTTTTTATGCTGTGCTTGTAACAGTAGATTTATTCAGCAATTTATTTTTATTTTTAACCAAGGGCAACAAAATAAACAGCTCCTCCTTACATGAAGTTCTTAAAAACCACAGAGTGCATCCTGAAAGTTATATGTCATATGAACATTGCAGCAGTACTTACAGAAACCTTTATTTTCAAGGCTCCATTCACAAGGCCGTAACATTTTTACTGAAGTTATTACATGTGTGTTTTCTAAGAGAAAAGTTCCTGTGTAATGATCAGTAAAATACTTGTTTATAGATGTGTTTATATGTGTAAAGACACATAAAGATGAGTATGCATACACAACTTGTTTTTATGATGAAAAATTGTTTTCCCTTTGTTTATACTTAATTTACCACACACGAATGCGTATACGTGAGTTTATACACGTAAGCATGCAACTTGCATGCTCTTAGATGCAGATTTTTGGATTCTGTGTTATGGATCTGAATGCAGTTCATGTTTATGCACCTGTGCAAATGGCTCCATTGACAACAATGCAGCTGCTCTCATATCCGATATTTAAAAGGTCACTAAAGGAAAACACTGCACATCACCCTAAACATACCATCCCCACCATGAAATTTTTGTTTGGACCTTCGCTTTAATTTTGTTGAAAGTTGTCACAATCCCTTTGTTAAATAGATATGGAACCCACACCAGTTTCTATTTCATACTTTCCATTTTCCTGCACCATCATAACGGTGCAGGAAACCTTGCTAATTCCCCCATTGTAAAGATGGCAGGTCCTGCACTGTATTTTAGCTAGTTTTCCATTGTAAGAAAAGAAGAGGGCATGTAAAACTCAAATAAAACTGTGGATAGAATTAAGAGGAAAAAATCTTCAAGAAGCTGAATTATTCCTACTGAGGGCCACACCTACTTCTCCCCAGAAATGGCAACATACAGCATTTTATCGACGAGAAAGAGGCCGTAAAACATTTCCTGAAGTATTCCGCTGCAGAGTTATCTAAGGAAGTGAAGCCTTTATCCACTGCAGAACAGCTGGGGCCATGTACAGTTTAAAACTGTCTGAGGGCCACAAAGAAGTGAGAAAAAAGCCCCCCCCCCCCCCCCCCCCATGTAATGCCTGAAGTTAAAGCTTAATTACCTAGATTTTTAAACATTTAAAACGATGCTGTTTTCCAGTTAGAGCGTAGGAATTCTCGAAACTGTTAGTTCAGCATGGGGGGACTATTTCTGGCTACATAACCTCATCTTAGCATTCCAGTCATACTGAGGGAATGTGTGTACATTTTGAAGGCCTCAGAAGAAGAGACGGGAACCACCCATTGCTCAATACTCAGAGTCACGGAGCTGCAAGGAAGGCTATTCGATCCCAAACAGATGTAGCTAGTGTGCTACACATGTTGCCTCCTAGCAGGCCAAGCACAATGATAACTTCATGGCAGACAGCCAAGGTAAGCTATACTTTTCCTTGGGATCCAAGCAACAGATTAGCAATAGGATGGCCCACTTACACAGCACCTCTGCCTAAGCTCTGTCTCTGCTGAAGGCTGTTGCCGTTTCTCCATTATGGAATATGTTGTATGAAGAGAAAGTTTTGAGCATTGACCGGTTAAAAAACAACTGAATAAGGAAAGAAATAAAAGAGAAAACTGAACTAAAAAACTCTGGTTTTATATATATTCTGTATTTATGAGCAGGAAAATTTACTTACACTTTAATGGTTTGTTCACACTTGCATCACCCTCTGAAGAGCTTAAAGAGGTAGTTGGGGAGATAAAAATGTGGCTCAACTATTTTCCCACCCTCCCCGACCACAGATGTAAATTGGGCCTAAAGAATAAATCCAATCAAAACTTTTTATTTTATTTTTTAACAGAGCAGATAAGAGTGAAGCCTCGTACCCACGCTCGGTTTTCTCAGCAAGAACCAGCAAGAAAACTGCTGGCAGAGCTTTCTTGCCGAGTACACCGAGCGTGTGTATGAGGCTTTCAGGTTTCTCGTCTGGAAATCTGGCCAGAATCTCGATTCTGCTCTCTATTTTCTTGTCGAGATTCTTGTCGGCCTGTTTCCCAACGAGAAACCCGAGAGTGTGTATACTTGCCTGTCACCCTGGAAACCCACACATGCTCGAAATGACTTAGACGCATGTGCGGTAGCTTCCACGGCATAGGTAGGATGAAGCAAGATGGCAGCGACGGCATCGAATGTGACGAGCGCACTGTGTTCTTGCCTTTCAAGAGAACCGCGGTTCTTTTGAAAGGTCTGTGTGTACACTCGGGCGGCAAGAGATTCTTGCCAAGAATCTCGTCTGGAAAAACAAAGTTTTTTTCCTTACAAGATTCTTGCCCGTGTGTACGAGGCCTCAGAGTCCCTTAAAGTGGTTCTAAAGTCAAGATTCTTTTTTAGTCGAATGCATTCCCTGCAATAAGATAAAAACGTCCCAGTAGTTGCATTGCCCCCACCTCCCTAAACACTTACCTGAGACTTGTCCTAATGCAGAGTTGTGCCCCTCTGCAGCAGTGCTCCCCTCTTCCTCTTCTCACAGAACACAGGGGGACAACAGGGGGGGGGATTGGCTCCTGCTGCTGTCAATCAAGCCTTGTGAGGAGGGAGAGGGGGGGGGGGGCTGAGCCACACTGTCTGTGTCTATGGATGCAAACAGCCTGGCTCAGGAGCCCACCTGCACGAATGCCCCCATAGCAGCCACCTTGCTATGATGGCACTCACAAAGGAGAAGGTGTGGAGAACACCAGTAGGGTACCACAGGGGAGCTGGTAAGAGGCTGCTCTTGCACAGAGCACATATGTCTAATTTTTTTTTTGTTGTCTTTAGAACCATAGAAAGTTTTTATTGCTGTATGTATCCTCACTGGGGACATTTACCCTCTAAGCAACGTCAGGGCAAGAAATAAGAGGATGTAGGTGTCACCAGGACAGAAGGCATGAAGAGCAATAAACCTGACAGCTGTTCTAACCAACATTCTATTAAATAAATGGGCTTTTATTGTTGTCTCTGTCTCCAGCAGAGAGTTATCACTTGCTGTTCTGGTGGCAGAATTGTCTCATGAAAAAAAAAAACATGATAAAGATTTCAAATTGATGCTTTAAATGGGCTACACCACCAAAGGCTGGTAGGAGGGACTCCCAATCATGTGGCACTATGATTGGTTGCACAGTGCTGACGTCTTTGTAAGCCCATACCATACCTCCCAACTTTTTGAGATGGGAATAAGGGACACCCAGGGGTGGACTGACCATTGGGACTCTCGGACCCCATAAGGGTTGCCAGGCTCAATAAAACCAGGGACAATATGTAAAAATCTGTGTTTTTTTTTACATCTGTCCCTCATATGTGCGAAACCAACATGTTTTTGATGTGAAATGCCTGAGATTTTAGCTGCCCCGCCTCTGCACTGCCTCCTGGCGTGGTGGCCATCTATAAGCCTGGGGGCCCCATAATTTTCTATTGCCCGGGGGCCCCATGAGTTGTCAGTCCACCCCTGGGGACACCTACCAGCAAAGGTATGCAGGCATAGGACACACCCTTTGCAACGCTCCCTTAAAGGAGAATTGTACAAAAAAACAAGATTGGTTAAACCCACAAGTGCTTGTTTTACCACTACTATTCCTTTATTTTGGCTTTTGGGATTCACAAATACAACAATTTAGAAATCAGATGAAAAGTTTATGGCTGGAAAACACTTTTTGATAGATAAAAAGTGCATTTTATATACAACTCTATAGATGAGACCAAAATGAGGGACAAATGAGGAGGAATGTGGGACAGAGGGACAGTCCCTTGAAATCAGGGACAGTTGGGAGCTATGCCATAGTATTGGCCCCCAATCGTCCGTAGTTGACTGTTTGCTGTCAGCGACAACTCAGTCACAGTTCTAGGGCCACCAATGGAGTGTGCCCCAGAACAAGGCAACGACACCGATATACAGCAGCTGGACATTAAGGAGCACCTGTCTAAATACCCTGAAACAGACCACTTTGCTGAGAAAGGACCCCGAGGAAAGCCACAAGGATGGCTTTTTAATGAGAAAAGGTGGAAAACAATATTGTCACTGTATATTGTGATATGAACAGACATACACAGGTTGAACTAGATGGACTAGTGTCTTCATTCAACCTTACCAACTATGTAACTATATATTGAGATTGTATTCATGGAGACTTGGTCAGTTTACTAAAGAAGTTTCAAATCTTCATTATTTACTAATTGCTTTAGTTATCCAATCATATGAAAAAGCTAATTTCTGTTCTTTGAATACCCAATCATGTACTTGCATAATTTAATAATTCATAATTGAAGTTTCGAGTGAAGATTTTAAACTCCTTTGGTATATCAGTCCAAGTGTATTCTAATCCCAAAGTCACTATAGGCAACAAAACTGATGGGGTTTAATGGATGAAACCACAGTATTTGGCAGCTAGGGCTGCAAGTAATGATTATTTTCATAATCGATTAATCGCCCGATTATTTTTTTTCGATTAATTGATTAATCCGATAAAATCATTAAAAAAACGTAATGTGGAATTTTTTCGTTTATTTAACAGTAATAATGAAAACTGCAAATTAAAAAACGTCTAACATTACACAACTTTGCAGCAGTACTATTCCTCCCGGGAACACCAATGATGGGGCACTATTCCTCCCGGGAACACCAATGATGGGGCACTATTCCTCCCGGGAACACCAATGATGGGGCACTATTCCTCCCGGGAACAGCAATGATGGGGCACTATTTCTCCCGGGAACACCAATGCTGGGGCACTATTCCTCCCAGAAACACCAAATGATGGGGCACTATTCCTCCAGGGAACACCTAAGCTGGGGCATTATTCCTCCCAGGAACACCAATGATGGGGCATTATTCCTCCCGGAATACCAATGATGGGGCACTATTTCCCTCCCAGGAACACTAATGGAGCACTATTCCCTCCCCCACCCAGGAACACCAAAGGGGCACTTTTCCCCCCCAGGAAAACCATTGATGGGGCACTACTATTCCACCCACCCCCCGAAACACTAATGATGGGAGGATGGGGAATTGTTATAGGAATGCATGTACTCATTGTACTGTTACTGTGTCAGTGTATGCAACTATAAACTAGACAGGTAGGTTTTTCTACCTTTCACAGACAGTGCAGCTCGGCTCTCCTCACCGCTGCTTCTAGCCTCTGTTCCCTCGAGGCAGCAGCGGTCGGGGCTGAGACCAGTGGGGAGCTGATGTCAGAGGAGAGCCGAGGAGAGGCGTGGACATGCGGCGCGGACGTGCCTCGTAATACGGCGCTGCCTTGTACACCTTGTACACATGTCCTGTGTAATACAGCTGCGCCTGTTATCACGGGACAGGAGGATTTTTTGAATGGGCAGGCGGATGGACGGACGTAGCGGACCAACTAATCGATAATGAAAATCGTTGACAGCGATTTTCATTATTGATTATTATCGATAATATCGATTAATCGTTTCAGCCCTATTGACAACCCTCACTCCCAGAGGTGTTGAATGTCGAACAGACTGATGAAGGTGCTGCTGTCAATCACATCCAATCATAGGCGTGCGCACAGGGTGTGCCAGGTGTGCCTGGGCACACCCTAATCACCCTGTTCTGAGCAGATTCCCCCTGCTGCTTGGCTGCAGAGAAAGGGACAGGGGAATCTCTGTCCTCAGACCCTTTCTCTGTCTCAAAAGTGAGACATCAGGGGTCTGTTTAGACCCCTAATATTTCACCAAACCCCTCCAATGAGGCTCCTAATAAAACTGTAAGAAAAAAAAATACCGTAAAAAAATATGGTAAAAAATGTAAAATAAATGATAAGTGAAATAAATAAAAAAATAAAGATAAACTACTTACACCAATCTCTGCTCTACTGACTTTGTCTATTGCCCTGCTGCTATATAGATATATTGTAAGGGGTTAGCTCGGTAGCGGGGGTGTGTGACTCCCTGGATGGGTTCACTACACACTGAACTATACAGAGAGGCAGCCGAAGATGGTTGAAAACAAAGAGTTTGGTTTATTCTTCCATATTGCTGGAAACAAGTGAAAGCATCCAAACAGCATAAACAAAACAAAACATAAAATAAACCCTGGCCACTTGGGGCGTCTACCTTCACCACACAGGAACCTATCTATGTAGTCTGGCACAGCCTACTGCTGGTCATACAGCAGAGAAACAATAGTCTTTTTGATTTTTATCACACAGAAAAATCAACAACCACCTCACCTCTTCAGAAGTTTTTCTCACTGCTCTCCTTAACTCAAACAGCCTCAGGATGCAGCAATCAGTAGTCATACTTTGGATAACTTATAGAGGCCTTAATTGCCTCATTCTGAACAGCTGAAGTTTTCCAACGCCCTAAACCTTTCTGGCTACCTCTGCAGCCGACACCTAATAGTAATTGGTGGATTGTCTAAACAAGGCAGAAATGTATCTCCCGTCTGTGACAACACCCACGGATTTACCTGACTTCCTGTCACAATATACACGTATGTATGTTTCAATTTTGGGGTGCACACCCTAATGCAATAGGCTGCGCACACCTATGCATCCAATGTAGTGTCGTGCCAAGGGGCGGGGCCAAGTGATACAGTGAGCGGCTATTGCCGCTCGCTATATCACAGGAGCGTGCCCAGAAGGACTCCATATAATGCGAGGGAGCTTGCATGATTGTGTGGAGCTCTTGCGGAGAGGACCCGCAACAGATGCCGAGGGACCCCAGAAGACGTGGATCGGGGCCACTCTATGCAAAACGAGCTGCACAGTGGAGGTAAGTATATGTTTGTTATTTAAATATATATATATATATATATATATATATATATGTTTTTATTTACAACCCCTTTAAATAAAGCTTTCACAAAAAAAAACAGGAAGCTGATTGGTTTTTATGTACAGCTACCAATAACATCTATAAACACGCCTGTGCAAACAGTTGTGTGACCTATTACATATCTCCCAACTGTTCCTGATTTTGAGGGCCTGGTGCTCCATTGATCTCCGCTGAGCAGGCGGATGACAGGTCCATCTCTGCTCACTGTGCAGAGACGGACCTGTCAGGCCGCGTACACACCATGAGATTTATCCGCTGAAAACGGTCTGTCAGACCGCTTTCATCGGATATGTCTGCTGGGCTATTTTGGTTTGATCCGTGTACACACGATCAAACCAAAATCCCCGCTGGCAGACAGCGCGGTGACATGGCGGTGACGTTGACGCCGCCACGTCACCGAACCAGGAAGTAAAATACTGCCACGCATGCGTAGAAACCATTCGGCGCATGCCGGAGGTTTTTGTCCGCTGGTTAGGCGTACTAACCAGCGGACATGTCGGACGGACGGGTTTCCAGCAGACAAGATTTAAAGCATGCTTTAAAACTTGTCTGCTGGAAAAACCTGTCTGCTCGCCCGTACACATGGTCGAATTTGTCTGCTGAAACAATCCGTCGGACCGCTTTCAGCAGATAAATTTGATCGTGTGTATGCGGCCTCAGAGTCCCGCTCACCTCTATGGGGAGATCGGAAGAAAACGGACAGCCTGTCCGCTTTCATCCGATCCAACCCGCTGGACTGATGGCGAACGTATCGCCATCCATCTGTTTTTAGCGGGTTTTTTTATTGGATGTCAGGGGACACATGTCCGCTAGGGATGAGCCGAACACCCCCGTGTTCGGTTCGCACCAGAACCGTCGAACAGTCCGATCGTTCGCACGAACATTTAGAACCCCATTGAAGTCTATGGGAATTCAAAAACGATCATTTTAAAGACCAAAATTCAAGTTATTGTTGAAAAACGTCTTTCAGAACCCGGGTCTTGCCCCAGGGAACATGTATCAATGGAAAAAAAGTCTTAAAAACGGTCTTTTTTCAGGAGCAGGATTCTGAAAAAACGACCGTTTTTAAAACATTTTTTTCCATTGATAGTAGTATCGAATTTGCCGCGAACGATCGTTTTTGTTCGAAATTCGACGAACGATCGAACGGACGATGTTCGAGTCGAACATACGTTCGTTTCGAACGCGAAGCTCGTCCCTAATGTCCGCTGACATCCGATTCCCTATAGAGGACAATGTGTGGTCCGATCAGGTCCACCTGAAAAACAGACAGGCAGACCTCATTGGTCCGATTGTGTGAAAGGGACCTAAGGCAAAAGAAGCCAATAAAATGATAGTTGGTAAGTTATTTGTGCTGGAATCCTGCAGAGAAAGTCTGCTATCACATCTTCTACTCCCCATCTTTCCTCTATTACCAGTTCACAGACCATAGTATATTCTCATCTGGATTTAGAGAAATGCCCCCAGCATGGATTCCTTCCTGCATCAAAAGAAACACAACTCTATGGGTGTGACCTATGTTGTACTTATTTCCTATTTGTGAATGTTGCCAAACAATATGTCTGATTTGTGAATACTATCAGTAACTATAGTCTGAAACCTGCAAAGGAAAGTCGCATTGCTGTCTGTGACGAATGGGGGAAGGAAGCAGAACGTTTTATCATTCCATCGTAATAAAATCTACTAAATGGGAAGTTTTCAGAGCAGAACCGTAGAAAGCACATGGTAAGAGAGGGAATGCTTTGTGTGGTCAGATGACGCCCATCTGCTTTTCATAAAAACACAAGGACATTTTTGTGCAAGTCACAGGAAGCCAGAAAATAAGATCATTTGTTCCTTTCCGTCCCTAAGTGTGAATGTTCAGGCTGAATTCTCCATCAGAGCTTTCAGGCTCCAAATTAGTGCAACCGAAAATAATCCCATGGCCGTTCTCTGTTGGGTGGCCATAACAGGCGGCTCTTGAGTGCTTCTCTGGAGACCCTGATGACCCTGCAAACATTCTTGCTAGTTTGATAGAGAAAACACTGGATATAGCAACAACAACTGTGCTCTTGTAACCCCAGAATGACAGAGGAGAACAGTGGTAATGTGACACAACTCTATAGGAAGGTCGTTCCCATCCATCTTTTTAATGTTGGTCCTGCCACAGAGAAAGCCATAAAATATATATAACCCCTATTCTACTTTCATAGCGCTACATCCGCAGCGAGTTATTACACGTATTCAGTTAAAGGGTCCATCCACCAAAAATAAATACTTCAGTCTTGAGCAGATGCCAGTGGGTACGATAATGGGGTTGATTTAAAAAAAAAAAAAAAGTTCAGTTGGGAAAGTAAATGATCACTTTTGAACTTGTATATAAGACACGTAATAAGGTGAAGCTGTGTTCATTTTAATTCCCCCAATCATGTGCAAGGGAAATAAAAAAAAAATGTTTTTTTTTCTGCACATAATTAGATGATTGATTTGAACATAGATTTATTGTATTTCCTAAACTAAGTGTAGCACCTATGTACTTTATAGTACTGGTTAAATTTAAGGGGTAGATCAGAGTGTAGTTAAACTCTGATCCAGATTGTTAAATGCAAAACAGGGTTTCTGTCTCAGCTTGGCTGTGCTGTGGGCGGGGCTGTGCTGTGGGCGGGGCTAGAAGAACACCCCAGCACAACAGAATAGGCCCACAGTGGGCCTATTCTGTTGTGCTGGGGTGTTCTTCTAGCCCCGGTGCTGCAGGTGGCAGCAGTGGAGTCAAGGTTTGGGTGCTCTTTCCCAGCAGCCAATCAGGAGGGTTTGTCCTCACAATGCATGCTGGGGAGGGGTATTTATGAGGCAGATGCCATTTGATCTGGGTTTTCTTCGTCCAGTGTGGCACCCACCTTTAGGGTGGCCACACCACAGTGCTACGGCAAGGTTTGGGTGCTCTTTGCCAGCAGCCAATTAGGAGGGTTTGTCCTCACTGTGCATGCTTGAAGGGGTATTTATGAGGCAGATGCCATTTGGTCTGAGTTTTCTTCGTCCAGTGTGGCACCCACCTTTCTCCTGCGTGCATCATTCTTCTGCGTGCGTCATTCTTCTGCGTGCATCATTCTCCTGCTTCCTCTCTGCACTGATAGAAACTTTTGAGGTTCTTATGTTAAGCCGGCATGGTTGAGGGGTGCTTCAAAGATTTGCTGCTCTAAAGGAGACAAGATTACACCTACAATCTCAACCCTCTTTGAAATCTCTGTATGGCCAGCCTTACAATTTTTGTGGTAGTACCCTGCTTTGGGACTACTGCACAGGAATGTCGGACATTTTTTTTTTAACAGCAAATGTCTCCCGATAGTCTGCTTGAGTGTACGGGGCTTTATTAAGTAGGGTTAAGTATTGAGTTGGCCCACCCTTTGCAGCTATAACAGCATAAACTCTTCTAGGAAGGCTGTCAACAAAGTTTAGGAGTGTGTCTATAGGAATGTTTGACTATTCTTCCAGAAGCGCATTTGTGAGGTCAGGCACTGATGTGGACCAGAAAGCCTGGCTGGCAGTCTCCGCTCTAACTCATCCCAAAGGTTTTCTATCAGGTTTAGATCAGGACTCTGTGCAGGCCAAAGTTGAAGCTGTTATAGCTGCAAAGGGTAGGCCAACTCAATATTAAACCCTACAGACTAAGACTGGGATGCCCATAAAGTACATGTGAAAAGGTAGGCGTGTATAATGTATTTTAATTAAAAAAAATTACCTTTTCCTATGTTATATGCAGCTGTGACCCGGCCCTTTCCCAGCCTGTTTTCAGGGAAACATAAGCAGGAGCTTACTGCTGGTCACATGTTTAAAAAAAAAAAACAGTCTTTGGAATACAGAATAAAAATAAATAATTAATACCAATAAACTGTTTTAAATTGTCATACAAAGGTATATTTTAAATCAAATCTTTATTATTTTGTGGAAAAAACATGGTGTGGGCATATTGTTGCCAGTCACTCCTGACAAATTGACTTTAGACAAAAGCAGAATGAATCTTCTGTCCGGGAAGGCTGCTAAAATGGATAAGCAGGGAGCAGGTCCTATTACAAAACACCTCTGATAGTCTCTGCCTATGATGAGAGGAGTGTGTGCCTTTCCTCCAATCAGCAATGTTAGCTATCTTGGCGGTATGCCCAGACATCACACTCTGTGTTAACCAGAAAGAGAAAATTTCCTAACACAACCTCAACATTCTAAACAGTATATAAATGTGAAAACAGCAGATATACATGTAAAACCTATGAAGGGAGATTTGGTTCATCCCTGTGTATCATCTGATGCTGTTCACTTCACTGGGTGTATGGAGGGTTTACATCCACTTTCATCTACATGTAAAATACCATTGTGTTTAGCTGGTTAGTGGACATGGAGGAGGAGGGAGGGAGGGAGTGAGCTGTCATTTACCACTGTGTATACGCCCATATGTGTGACTCTATAGTCACATTGGCTGCTCAGATGTGATAGGGAGGAAATGCTCAGCATAGAAACTCACTGAAAACTATGCATGTGCAGAGTTGCCACCACAGCTGCAAAATCCCTAGCTGAATTGTGGACATGGACAGAAGGGTGAAATAGAGAGCAGCAGGATCATCCAGGTTTTTTTGCAGAATACAGAAATTGAATCTCATAGCGAGTGAGTAGGAACAGCATGTAAAACATAATTTAATGAGAGTTTCTTATGATGTGGGTTTAGTGACACTTAGGCATTTTATGTTAGCAGCGTGAATAATGGCTAAGACACAGAGAGCATTCTGATAAGGGTTACTCCCATGATCTTAGGATCCTAGACTTGGTTCCACATGACAGAGAACTAAGTGGAAATAAAAGGTGGGAGGATAGAAGAAGCTGTGAAAAAATGGTTAAGGCCTTTGGATGCTTGAAATATTCCTTAGAGCCGTGTTTCTGAAAAAGTGAGACGTACGCCACTAGCAATGCATGCCCTCAATGTGGGTGGGATGTTGTGTGGTTCAAGAAGACGTGAATCTTGGTGTCATGTGTGTGTTTCTTCCAGATCTGTGCAGTAATCCAAATTCCAATGTGAAACTCTATAGGAGCTTTTTGTAATAAAGACCGATCACTGCTGCTTACTTGCAGAGTTGACGGTTCTTGTATGCGTCTCCTTTCTGTCGTTTTTTTCCTCCGACAGTTTTGCTGTTTGCACAGACTATGGGCATCACAGTGATCATGTCACTGATACTTTTACAAGGTAATAACTGGCTTGGCAAATCATTTGATGCACGCAACGTGCATTTATATCTTTGTGGTTATGGAGGTTCACCTTTGAAGCAGAACTCCAGTATTACCTTCAGTCTTGTACAGTTGTCCTTTTACTAAAGCCTCGTACACATGCTCGCTTTTCTCGGCAAGAACCAGCATGAAAACTGCTGGAAGAGCTTTCTTGCCGAGTAAATCGTGCGTGTGTACGAGGCTTTCAGGTTTCTCGTCAAGAAAACTGCTCAGAATCTCGATGAGAAAAAAAAGAGTACCTGCTCTCTATTTTCTCGTTGTGATTTTCGTTGTTTTCCTGCCGAGAAACCCGAGAGTGTGTATACATACCTGTCGCTGTGGAAACACGCACATGCTCAAAATGACTTTGATGCATTCACGGTAGCTTCCAAGGCATAGGTAGGGTGTAGCAAGATGGCGGCGATGGCATCGAATGTGACGAGCGCATGCTCTTCGTTGTCGATGACGTCACAGTGCTCGTGCCATTCAAAAGAACGACGGTGTCTGTACAAAAATTATGTTTTTTTCCTGATGAGATTCTGGGCCGGGTGTACAGGGCTTTACTCTGATTTCTCTGTACTCTCACAGGGTGTAATAGACACTGCAGCAAGTCATAAGCCTCGTACACACGACCGATTTTCTTGGCAAAAAACAGCAAGAAAACTGCTTCTTGCCGAGATTCCCGTTTGTGTGAACTTGCTCTCTTTTTTTTCTCGTCGAGATTCTTCTCGGCCTGTTTCCCGACGAGAAACCCGAAAGTGTGTATATTTACCTGTCGCTGTGGAAACCAGCGCATGCTCGAAATGACTTTGACAAATGCGCAGTAGCTTCCACGGCATAGGTAGGGTGTTAGCAAGATGGCGGCGACGGCATCAAATGTGACGAGCGCATGCTCGTCGTTCGCAATGACGTCCCCGCATTTTTTTTTCAAGAGAACCGCGGTTCTTTTGAAACGAAAGTCTGTACGCTCAGGCGGAAAGAGTTTCTTGCCAAGAATCTCATCAGGGAAAACAAACTTTTTTTCTGACGAGATTCTTGCCCGTGTGTACAGGGCCATAGCCAGATTCATTTCCTGTCTGGAGGGCGTCGAGCAACAACTCACCTTGTCCTGCCAAGCCTTACTGTCACTGGGATATATTTCTTGCACCTACAGATAAGCCCTAATCTAGGCTTACCTGTAAGTTAAAGTGGTTGTAATGTGTTTACAACCACTTCAATGTTTTCTATGCATTAGGGTGAAAAATGTCCCACTAACTGTCCTAGCCTCCCCTGCCCCTAAATACTTACCTAGTTGCTATCACCAATCCAGCACTGTCCCAGATGCAGCACCACTCCTCCACTTCCAAACTCACAGGAGACTAGGGTGCCCACGTGTCCCGGATTGCCCTGGACTGTCCCGCAATTGACATGTCTGTCCCGGGCACCTTCATTCTGGGACAATACAATACAATGTCCCGGAATGAAATAGAGGACACAGCCACCCCCTACTAACTAGTAACTAAATTTCCATAACTGGTTGCTAGGGCCAGCGCTGCCTGACATCTTGCAACCAGTGACAATTTACTCTCAGACAGTGAGACCGGGAGCGAGGCCTGCGCCTAGTGCAGCACTGCTGTCCCCACCCACCTCAGCACCTCCTCCTTTTCCGGCACCCAGCGGCAAGCAGCAGGGACTGGTGTGATCTTCACTCTCCAGATAGTGATGCCACTCCTTTAATTCTATGCACGTGGCTCATGCAGATGGAGTGACAGCAGCACTGCATCTGGTGGCAGGCTATGAGTGGCAAGCGGCACTGCATCTGGTGGCAAGTGGCACATTCACCTGACAAATAACCCGCCGCCAAATTCCCCATCAACCCCGAGACTACATTTCCCCCCGCCCCTGCGACCGCCTCATCTTCTTTTGGGGAAGGTGAGTGAGGGGGTGTGTCCCTGAATGGCAGTTTGGAAATGTGGTCACCCTACAGGAGACACAGGCAGTAGTGAGAACTATAGGTTCCTGCTGCTGTCAGTCAAACTCCTTTGTGGAGGGAGCGGGGGTGTGGTTTACCGGCGTAAGGGAGTAAATCCGGGCCTGCTTAGCAGTGTTGCCAACCATCAGTATTTTTACTGGCAGCCAGTAAAAAATTGGCATATTTCTCCTGCCAGAAATGCCAGTAACAGGAAAAGGTTGCCAGGAATAAAATATGGCATGATGCATGATGCTCAGCTCAGAACTGTACATCTGGAGCCAATCGAGTGCCTGCTACAGTGTGTTCAGGTGGCACCTGTGGGAGGTGAGTCTGCCGAGATGGTGCCTGAGTGTGTTGTATGATGTCATGGTGGGTCTGCGGAGATGGTGCCTGAGTGTTTTGTATGATGTCATGGTGGGTCTGCGGAGATGGTGCCTGAGTGTGTTGTATGATGTCATGGTGCAAGGACGTGGAGAGGCCAGAGCCTCATGTATGGGTCTGCGGTACAGGAGCAAGGCAAGCCGAGAGTGGGACTTTATTATCACTTTAAGTTCTATGGTTTTACAATGTTATCATAGTCAGCATGAAGACCTTTGGTGTGTACTGCTATATTGTTTGCTTTTTTTTAATTCTTAATTTAAATCCTACTTATTTCCATCTTGGGGGCTATAGCCTGTTGTTTTAAAAACACAAGTACAATTAAAACCATAAAGCTATATAATTAAGGTGGGGGGGTTGGTTTCAGAAGATTCATAAAGCACAGTTAGTTGGCAAAAGCCTTGCATTTTTTACCTACAGAACAAAAACTAATTGATAAAGACAAAATAACAAACAATAAAGTAGAGTAAAAATTTCCCTTGGGGGGGAAATTCCTTTGCGACTGTACTTTGGCAAGAATACAGTGATTTGGAATAACATAATTTTATTTCCATAAGAGATTGCAAATGCCCACGTGCCTGTTCTGTTATGAAATCAATATTTTACTAGTTACATCTTATGATTGAAAATAGTTTTTCTAGTTCTAACAATAAAGTGGAAGAGCCATTGGACATGATGCTCGACAAGCACCAGCAATGGCCTGCCGATAGCTGCTTAAAACTGCATATAAATGTAGCTCTTAGTGAGAATAGCACTGGAAGCTGTTTCTTGGAACAATACAGTTGTGGTGTGAAAATTCAGTAAGAACAAACTATTATTTGTCACCTTGGGAGGGGTTTAGAATGAAAACAATTCTTTCTAATAGTGTTGAACAGATCCTAATCTTCAAAGCCGGATTTTACACTGAGCAAAATTATAAACACAACACTTTTGTGTTTGCCCCTATTTATCATGAGCTGAACTCAAAGATTTACGGCTTTTTCTATGTACACAAAAGACCTATTTCTCGCAAATATTGTATTTATAAATCTGTCTAAATCTGTGTTAGTGAGCACTTCTCCTTTGCCGAGATTATCCTTCCACCTTACAGGTGTGGCATATCAAGATACTGATTAGACAGCATGATTATTGCACAGGTGTCCACAATAAAAGGCTACTCTAAGGGCTCTTTCACACGGAGCGGTCCGTTTTTCGGTCCGCTCCGTGTGTCCGTCGGCTCAGTGGGGGATCCCCGCTGAGCTGTCAGGCGGACAGGGCGGTCCCCGCACACTATGCAGGGACCGCCCTGTCTCTCCTCCGCTCTCCCCTATGGGGAATCGGATGGAAACGGACCATCTGTCCGTTTGCATCTGATCCGTTTGGCCGGAAAAACGTCCGAAAAAACGGATGCGGATCTGGTCGGACGTTAGCGGATGCATCATCCGCTAACGGATCCGCTCCCATAGGGAAGCATTGAGGTCCGTTACCGGACGTCCAAAAAACGGACGAACGGAACGGACGTGTGAAAGAGCCCTAAAATGTGCAGTTTTACTGTATTTAAAGACCAATATTCAAGTTATTGTTGGAAAATGTCTTTGAGAACCAGGGTCTTGCCCCAGGGAACATGTATCAATGGAAAAAAGTTTAACCACTTCAGACCCGCGGTATAGCCGAATGACGGCTACAGCGCGGGTCTGAATATCCAACCTGCCGTCTCTAGAGCGCACTGCGGGGAAACCCTGTGTTGGCCGTGTCCCTTGGACACAGCCAATCACAGATCGTGGCGAACGGCCAATCAGAGTGGCCGTTTGCGATGCTATCTGTGCGGCGAATGAGAGATGATCTCACAGATCATCTCTCATTGCTGTTTTTACACAGAGACAGCGTCCTGTCTCTGGAGTGGAGGAGACCGATCTGTGTCCCTTGTACAGATCGGTCACCCCCCCAGTCACCCCCCCTCCCCCACAGTTAGAACACACCTAGGATACATTTAACCCCTTCCTCACCCCCTAGTGTTAACCCCTTCAATGCCAGTCACATGTATACAGTAATTAGTGCATATTTATAGCACTGATCGCAGTATAAATGTGAATGGCGCCAAAAATGTGTCAAAAGTGTCCGATGTGTCCACCATAACGTCGCAGCACCAGCACCAATAAAAATCGCAGATCGCCACCATTTCTAGTAAAAAATAAATAATAAAAAATAATAATTCTGTCCCCTATTTTGTAAGCGCTATAACTTTTGCGCAAACCAGTCGCTTATTGAGATTTTTTTTTTACCAAAAATATGTAGAATTTTTAATTGGGATATTTATTATAGCAACAAGTAAAAAATATTGTATTTTTTTTCAAAATTGTCGCACTCTTTTGTTTATAGCGCAGAAAATAAAAACCGCACAGGCGATCAAATACCACCAAAAGAAAGCTCTACTTGTGGGGAAAAAAGGACGTCAATTTTGTTTGGGAGCCACGTCGCACGACCGCGCAATTGTCAGTTAAAGCGACGCAGTGTCGGAAGCTGAAATTTCACCTGGGCAGGAGGGGGGTATATGTGCCCAGTAAGCAAGTGGTTAAAAAACGGTCGTTTTGTTCAGGAGCAGGACTCCGTTTTTAAAACTTTTTTTCCATTCATACATGTTCCCTCGGGCAAGACCCGGGTTCTCAAAGACATTTTCACAGGCAAATTATAGACACCCAGCAATGTAGAGTATAAGACTTCCTATCATCTGTGCCCAGTCTTGCCACACAGAGTTAATCCAGCGCTGAGTAATCCTCTTTTAAAGTTCAGTGCAAGTTAACAGAATTTCAGATAAAAACCTGCCAAATTAGGTTAAGTCCGTTTCTCTGTTATTGCTTTCAGTAACAGGTTATTTACATATCTAGCTTGGACATGTTTATCATAACAAGAGGTGATCCAAAGTTCATTGTATATTACTAGGATGTGTTATGATGTTATATCACCTCATGTTATGATAAACAAAACATAACATATGATAAACATGTCCTAGCTAGATATGTAAATAACCTCTCACTCAAAGCAAGAAGAGAGAAAACTGACTTTTGCTTTAGGCTTTTTTTTTTGGGGTTTACAACCACTTTAAATAAAAAAAAAAAATTTAATTCCTTTAAATATTGTACCTGCTGGGTGTCTATACTTGTGATAACGTCTTTAAATAGCACAATCACCTGCCTGCCAGTAAATTAGGAAGAACTGATCTATCTAAGCTATACAGTGTATAAATATATGTACAACTCCTAGGGATGTATATATATATCCTCTACATACTGTAAATTAAGCTAAACTGACTAGCCTGCCTGCCTTCTCTATCTAGCTATATAAAAAGACTATCTCTCTGTCTCTCTGACTGCTTTCATTAACAAGCCGGAACACACTACACGAGGCCGCCCAGCAGGCGGCCTTATATAGTGTGGGGCGTGTGCTAAAGCCCTGAGCCATAATTGGCCAAAGCCACCCGGGCTTTGGCCAATTATGGCTCTTCGTTTTTTGCGCGCTGTGATTGGCCAAGCATGCGGGACATACAGCATGCTTGGCCAATCATCAGCATGCAATGCCGCAGTGAATTTTGGGGTGTTTTGCGCCACTCTAATTTGGCGCGAACGACCACTTTTGTTCGAATTTCGTCGAATGTACGAACAGACAATGTTCGAGTCCAACATACGTTCGTATCGAACGCAAAGCTCATCCCTACCAGTCAGTATCTGGTGTAACAACCATTTGCCTCACACAGTGCAACATACCTCATTTGCATACAGTAGATCTGGTTGTTGATTGTGACCTGTGGAATGCTGGTCCATTCCTCTTCAAGTTGCTGGATATTGGCAGAAACTGGAACATGCTGTTGTATACAGAGCATTCCAAACATGCGCAATGGGTGACATGTCCAGAGAGTATGCTGGCAAAGCAAGAACTGGGATGTTTTCCTCTTCCAGGAATTGTGTACAGATCCTTACAACATGGGGCCATGCATTATCATGCTGCAACACGAGGTGATAGTCGTGGATGAATGGCACAACAATGGGCCTTAGGATCTTGCAACGGTATCTCTGTGCATTCAAAATGCCATCAATAAAATGCACCTGTGTTTGTTGTCCATAGCATAAGCCTGCCCATACCATAACCCCACCGCCACCATGGGCCACTCGATCCACAACATTGACATCAGCAAACCACTTACCCACACTACGCCATACACGCTGTCTGCCATCTGCCCTGTACAGTGAAAACAGGGATTTATCCGTGATGAGAACACCTCTCCAAAGTGCCAGACGCCATAGAATGTTAGCATTTTCCCACTCAACTTGGTTACGACGACTACGAACTGCAGTCAGGTCGAGACCCAAAAGAGGACGACGAGCATGCAGATGAGTTTCCATGAGACGGTTTCTGACAGTTTGTGCAGAAATTCTTTGGTTATGCAAACCGATTGTTGCAGCAGCTGTCCGGCTGGCTGGTCTCGGATCTTGGAGGTGAAGATGCTGGATGTGGAGGTCCTGGGCTGGCGTGGTTACACGTGGTCTGCTGTTGTGAGGCCGGTTGGATGTAATGCCAAATACTCTGAAACGCATTTGGAGACGGTTAATGGTAGTGAGATGAACATTCAATTCAAGGGCAACAGCTCTGGTGGACATTCCTAAAGTTAGCATGCTAATTGCATGCTCCCTCAAACCTTATGACATCAGTGGCATTGTGCTGTGTGAAAAAACTGCCCATTTTACTGTAGAGTAGCCTTTGATTGTGGCCAGCCTGAGGCACACATGTGCAATAATAATGCTGTCTAATCAGCATCTTGATATGCCACACCTGTGAGGTGGATGGATTATCTCAGCAAAGGAGAAGTGCTCACTAACACAGATTAAGCCCTGGTTCACACTGGTGCATTTTGACATGCAATTTGACATGTCAAATCGCATGTCAAAACCCCGGCATTTGCTGGCAATTTCCAGCAATGGCACCATCCTAATGGGTGCAACCCCTGCAGTGCCGTAGATGCAACGCCGCATCTACGGCACTGCACCGATTTCAAAAAGTAGTTTCTGTACTACACAGATGTCCCTGTAATCGCGGTCGAAATCGGAACTGACAGAAACACCTGTGCAACAATCATGCTGTCTAATTAGCATCTTGATATGCCACACCTGTGAGTTGGATGGATTATCTCGGTAAAGGAGAAGTGCTCACTAACACAGATTTAGACAGATTTGTGAACAATATTTGAGAGAAATAGGCATAGAAATATAAATATATGCAGCTACGGGTATCATTCAGATATCGTTGTTTGCAGCTAGTGATTCTGCACACCATAAGAACGATCATGGCATAATAACGGCATAATAACGTTCTTATAGGCAGCAGGAGGGGATGTCCCCCCCCCCCCTCCTGCCACCATGCAGTGCTTCCCCGGGCTCTCCCGTGCCATCGGGGCCCAGAGAATGAATCGTCTGGCGCCGGCTCACGACAATAGAGATTTCCAGTCATCTGGATGACCGTTGGAGGCCCGGGCGCGACGTTGTGACAGTACCTGGAAGTAAACCATGCAGCAATCGAGGCTGTCAGTATGAGATCGGTGATTTTTTTTTATCCCGATCTCATGCTTTCCAGCCTGGAGGAGAGATGTGGGGTCTTATTGACCCCGCATCTCTCCATAAAAAGGACCTGTCACTAACAATTTCTATTACAAGGGATGTTTACATTCCTTGTAATAGGAATAAAAGTAATCAATTTTTTTTGTTTAACCACTTAAGCCCCGAACCTGTTTTTCAGATTCGGTGTTTACGAGACTAAAACATTTTTTTTTGCTATAAAATTACTTAAAACCCCCAAACATTATATATATTTTTTTCTAACACCCTAGAGAATAAAATGGCAGTCATTGCAATACTTTTTGTCACACCGTATTTGCGCAGCGGTCTTACAAGCAAACTTTTTTTGGAAAAAAATCACTTTTTTAAATTAAAAAATAAGACAACAATAAATTTGGCCCAATCTTTTTACATATTGTGAAAGATAATGTTACGCCGAGTGAAATGATACCCAACATGTCATGCTTAAAAATTGCGCCCGCTCGTGGCATGGCGTCAAACTTTTACCCTTAAAAATCTCGATAGGCGACGTTTAAAAAATTGTACAGGTTGCATTTTTTGAGATACAGAGGAGGTCTAGGGCTAGACTTATTGCTCTCGCTCTAACGATCGCGGCGACACCTCACTTGTGTGGTTTGAATACCGTTTTCATATGCGGGCGCTACTCGCGTATGCGTTCGCTTCTGCGCGCGAGCTCGTCGGGACGGGGCGATTTAAAAAAAAAAATTGTTTTCGTATTTATTTTTATTTATTTTACCAATTTTTAACACTGAAATAAAAAATAAAAAAAATGATCACTTTTATTCCTATTACAAGGAATGTAAACATCCCTTGTAATAGAAAATACATGACAGGTCCTCTTAAATATGAGATCTGGGGTCAAAAAGACCTCAGATCTCATATTTAGGCTTAAATGCAAAAAAATTATAAAAAATGTATTGATTGATTGACAATCCCTTGCCGATTAGGCCATATGCACACTGGAGGTCTATCTTCTTTGGGTTTATTGTTCGTGTTTTCGTATGCCTTGGAGTCACAGGTGCAGCATTCAGCCCCATTGCCTGCAGCCCGTCAAAGTCTATGACAGACCAAAATAAACTGTGGCTGGACCAGGCTGGATGCTGTACTGAGCAATATTCACATTTAGAGCTCTATGCACTCAAAGGCATATGCTTAGAATGCAGAATACCTGCATTTTGGTCATATGTATGTACAGTATAAATGTACACAAGTACCACTCAGTACAGGCTCCAGCCCTGACTAGCAGCTACAAACATCTAAACATGTAGGCCAGGAAAAGGTGGGGGGGGGGGGGGGGGTTGTGTAACTTGCCAATCACAGTAGTTGTGGGGGTTGTGTAGCCAGATGGTTTATCAGTATCTGGAAGACCTTCCTTTAAGATAAGGAGACCCCTAGATACTGACTTTCCCCTATGTGAATAAGTAAGGGTTACAACTGCTCCTTTTCTCAGAATACAAGGCTTTCCCTGCTTAGACAATGGGAGAGGAGGGATGGATGAATGTTAGGATCTCCAACTTGTCCATCTAGACTAGAGAAAGCCTTGTATTTAGTGAAATTCTGAATAGAGGAGTGGAATAACAAGCAACTGTAAGGCCTCGTACACACGAGCAGACAGATTTGTTCAAATCTGTCTGTCCGACAGATTTGAACAAATCTGTCTGCTGGGATTTTGGTTTGCTCGCGTGTACACACGAGCAAACCAAAATCCCCGCCAGCAGACGGCGCGCTGACGTGTCGGTGACGTTGACGCCGCCACGTCACCGCACCAGGAAGTAAAACACTTCCGCGCATGCGTCGAAATCATTCGGCGGCGGTGCGGCGGCGGTGCGGGACGACATGTCTGCTGGTAAGTGTACTAACCAGCAGACATGTCGGGCGGACGGATTCCCACCCGATAGATTTCAAAGCAGACAGATTTGATCGTGTGTACGAGGCCTAAGAGTGACAGTTGATAGTTGAGCCATAAAGTCAAAGATGACAGTTTAAAGTGTGGCCTATGCTGTTGTGTTCCCATTGTTCAGCACACTTATATCTGTTTCAAAGCATAATATGAAGTTCAGAAATCCTCACAAACATTTATGGAGCTGACTAGTTAAAGTGGACCTTCACCTCCTGGATGCACTGGGCATCATTGCCTCCTGGCCACCATTCTCACCTAGGTGTAAATGATGTCTTCCACACTAAAGCTTTCTGGGATATGTTCTAGGATGCTTTCCTTTCCTTTCACAGAGGACTGGTGTGTGACATCAGGGGGGCCGAGCAGTGGCATCTCCAGCTTTCATATTTAGGGGGGGCACATGGGGGGAAAGGGACAAAAGTGGGGGGCCAACTATAAAATGCAATTATATATATATATATATATATATATATATATATATCTCCTGGGGCCCTTTACTACGATCCCACAACGGGCCCTTTTACATGTTCTGCAGTGAGCTCCCTTCCTACTATACTGGGGCCCCCCAGAGTGGCAGAAAACAAGAGATATGTCACCAGCACACCAAGAAAATATAAGGGTCCAAAGCAGTGGGAGAACTCTCAGGGTTGCAAAGGTTGTCTTGCCACCGAGCCCTGGTGTTCTGCCACTGTGGGGTTCCCCAGCTGTCCTGTCCCTGCTATTGATAGCGCTGGTCTGGCATCTGTCTCCTTGGCAGCGGCGGCAGTCCATTAGGACCTAGTGCTGGTGACATTATGGGTGCATGCAGGGGAAGGCTGGCACTATTGGTTATAGAGAGCTGAGCCCCCAGCTGGTCACCTAGCAGCAGTAATGCTGTATAACCTTCTCTGGTAACATGCTGATCGGGATGTGATCCAGGTGATGCTCCCAGTCAGATCTAATAAATACAGTATTTATTAGCATCAAGAGTACCACCACATATATATATAATCCAACGTATGTTCCGCAGCCGTGTGGGCTCTATGCCTGTAAAGTGTGGGCTCTATGCCTGTAAAGTGTGGGCTCTATGCCTGTAAAGTGTGGGCTGTATGCCTGTAAAGTGTGGGCTCTATGCCTGTAAAGTGTTGGCTTTGATCAATAAAATCTCTGATATTTAACACTAGGATTTGACTGGGAGCATCACCTGGATTGCATCACGATCAGCATGTCAAAGAAGGCTCCACTGCTGCTAAGCAACCTGCAGGGAGCTCAACTGTCTACAACCAATAGAGATGGGAACGGGTGTGTTTGAAATCCCACATGCCCAATCCCGCCAGGAAGCCGACACTCCACAGTGCTAATCACAGGCAGTGAGACATTTCCTGATCTGTGCAGAGCTGCGGACCGGGAAATCTCTCACTGATTGTGATTAGCGCTGTGCAGTGTGGGCTTCCTGGCAGGCTCTGTCATCTGGATTTTTGAACATGCCCAGCCCATCTGTAACAACAAATTGTGCTGGCCCTCCTGTACATCAGCCCCATAAAGTAACCAGCACTGGGTTCCAATGTGCTGCCGCCGCTGCCAATGAGACAGAGACCAGCGCTGTGAATAGCCGGGACAGGACAGTAACTCTGGTTATTCCAGCACTGGTCCACACTGGGAGGATTCCCTCATCCACCTATAATGTGTAGATGGGGGAATTGGATCATTTCTTTTTTTTTTTTCATTCAACCTAATAGTTGAATGAAAAAAAGTGATGAATGTATGGGCTGCCTAAGAGCTAAGACCAGCCATAGACAGTTTAAATCTCAGCTGGTTCAGCAGGAACTGGCTGAGATTTGAACCATTAATGAGCAGATTCTCTTATGATTATTACTAGTGGTTGCTGTATAGCCACTAGTGAGAATCACTGTTTGTCGGGAGAATATAATTGCTGGGCAGGAGGGATATTCCCCTGTCAGCACTGTCTGTGTTGATGGGGGAATCATGCAAGTTTCTTTCCTGCAATCTGTGGATGTAGGAAAGAAATTTGCACTGTATATTACCTGCCTAACTGAAAGTGAAAGTGTAACAGAATGGCCCGTGACACCCAGAGACTTTTGAAGGATGGGGGGTACTCGAGTGCCAGCATCACTAATGACTCTTGGGTCTAGGGTTATCCTGTGCCCCTTTTGGGCATAGGGTGACTGAGAAATAATGATAAATTACATGGGATGGGACATTACTGATAATTCATGTTTTGCAGGATATCTTTAAATATTACAAGTTGTTAAAGTCTGACTCCGACAGGTCAATAGAGTGTTTTAATTCAATGTGGGGACACATGCTTTTGAGGTGTTAATTGAGTCTGCTCCTAGACATTCCATTGTGTGATGCTAATACTGTTTTGTGTCCATTGTGCTAATTAGGTCTGCTCCTAAGACCTGTTTATTGTGTATGCTAATGACACTGTTAAGATGTGGAATGTGACTTGTCAAGCTGTAGTAATTAACCCCTCTAAATGCGGAGCCAGACCGTCTGGGTAATGAGTAGTAATTAACTCGGAATGTCATTATCTAAAAGAATGTGTATGAAGCCCCCCATTGTGTGATGTGTGGGTGAAGTGTGTCTTTGTCCCTGTGATTAACTGTAACATGCTTGTACTGTATATAAGAAAGCTAAGTTACCATTAAATGATTCATTCATTCATTTTGGAACCAGTACCAGAGCTTGTGTTGTCTCGGTTATTCTGGGAAAATGAAATGGGTCATGTCTGATGTCTGTCGGACTGTCGGATAAGCTGTCGTGGGGCGATTGAATGGAATATCGTAAACGGTGGTGACCGTTACAGAAAGTAAATTGTGAATGTCTTGAAAGAACAGGAGAGGGGAGGGAGACAGATGGGGGAGAGAAGGGATGGAGATAATGCAGTTCAGTGATTACAGTGTACTGCAGTCTGCAGTTCACACACTTACCCACGGTTCAGGCTAGAATCTCAGGCATCATTCAGACACATGCTGCTCATTTTCATATTTCCTGAACACACATCCCCTCTCTTTAGATACAGCACAACGAGATAGTGTGGGTGGGACTGAAAGGAGGAGGAGGAGCTGTATTCCTCCCTGCTCGTATGTGAGGAGAGTGGGGGGGAGGTGGCTGGACTCGCTGGGCTGTAAAAGAGTGTCATAGACTGACACTCGGCTCAGCTTGCAGTCACCACTCTCGGAATTTACAGGTTGGTTCTCCTGTCCTAAGGCCGGGAGAAATCAGTCTGTTGATTCAGTAACTGAGATGAAGGCTTGGGCCCCCCCTCCCCCACAGTGCTTATGGAGTCCTTTCTGCAACTCACTCTTCTCCGTGCCAATGAGGATGCAGGGGAAGGAGCAGATCGGGCGGTTGTGGTTGTGTGAACGCTTGCATTATGCAGTGTCAGCGAGCAGAGGGAGGGGGGGAATGCCCCGCAGAGCTGACTGGGGACGCTCTTCCTCTCAGGAGAGACTGTTACTCCAGGGGCAGCCCGAGAAAAAACAAAAAAACAAAAAAAAAAAAAATATTTTTTTTTGGGGGGGCACATGGTGGGGCACAGCATAATGTTGGGGGAGTCAGGGCCCCCTCTGGCCCCCCCTAGAGACGCCTCTGGGGCCGAGGTGCCTGAACCAGAAAGAGGCCCCAATGATGTTGGGAACAAAGATGGCAGTGCAGGACAAGATGTGTGGCAGCAGGACTAGTGGATCAATGCAGGACAATGCTGGATTAGCTGTGCAGATGAATATGTGGATTAAAGACAACCCTGGATAATTGATAGGAGGAGAAAAAAAAAGGAGGGGGGGTTTGAAAATCCTCTTTAAATCTGCAGAGTGTGGTGCAGGGGCCAGAAGTGTGTGGGTAGTGGGGAAGAGACAAGTTACTAAAGTCTACTAAGTTCCTGCACATCTAGAGATATAAGCCCTGTACGCAAGGCCGGGATTCTCGTCAGGAAAAAAACGTTGTTTTTCCTTATGAGATTCCTGGCAAGATTTTATTGCCGGCCGAGTGTACACACGTACGATTCAAAAGAACATTCGTTCTTTTGAATGGCATGAATGTGGTGACGTCATCGATTACGACGAGCATGCGCTCGTCACATTCGATGCTGTCGCTGCCACCTTGCTTCACCCTACCTATGCCTTGGAAGCTACGTCAAAGTCATTTCGAGCATGCGCTGGTTTCCATGGAGACAGGTAAGTATACACACGCTCGGGTTTCTCGGCAGAAAAACACTGTCGAGAATCACAACGAGAAAATAGAGAGCAGGTTCTCTATTTTTCTCGTCTAGATTCTAGGCAGTTTTCTCGATGAGAAACCTCAAAGCCTCGTACACACGCACTGTTTACTCAGTAAGGCCTCGTACACACGACCGAGAATCTCGTCATAAAAGAAACATTGCTTTCCTCGACAAGTTTTTTGTCAGGCTTGTTGAGAATCTTGTCAAGCTTTCTTTGCATACACACTGTCAAGATAAAATCTCATCGTTCTCAAACGCTGTGACGTACAACGGCACTATAAATGGGAAGTTCGATTCCACCGGCGACACCCTTGGGGCTGCTTTTGCTAATCTCATGTTACTACTAGTGATGAGCGGAATACGCCATATTCGATTTCGCGATATTTCGCGAATATTTCGAAGAATATTCGCGAATATTCGTTAATATCGAATATTCGTGATATTTTATTAAAAAAAAAAAAAAAAATTGTGAATTTTCGCCAATGCAATTTTTTATTTTTTTTTATAAAATATCACGAATATTCGATATTTACGAATATTCGCTATATTTTATAAAAAAATAAAATAGCGAAATTTCAGCGAAAGCGAAAATGATTGCGAAATTTCGCTATTTTTTTTTTGGATAAAATATCACGAATATTCGATATTTACGAATATTCGCTATATTTTATAAAAAAAAAAAAATTGCGAAATTTCGCTATTGCGAAATTTATTGCGAAATTTGAAAAATACGAATATTCAAAATAGCGAATATTCGCCGTGATATTCGAGTTATTCGCGAATCCTCGAATATGCAATATTCGTGAGCAACACTAGTTACTACGTGTTAAGTAAAAGTTTGTTGAGAGACGATTCATGCTTTTCAATCTGTTACAGCGTGACAAATGTGCTATCTCCATTACGAACGCTACTTTTATGGAAGGTGCGCTCCCGTCTCATACTTTATTCTGAGCATGCGCAGGTTTGTAAGCATACACACAAACGTGTTTCTCGTCAACGAAAAACATGACGAGAAAATTGAGACTCCCGACAAGAAAAAACAGAGCATGTTCTCTTTTTTTCTCGTCGAGGTCCACAATAGTTTTCTCGACGAAAAACATACACAAGACCGTTTTTCTCAGCAAAAATGCTCTGCCAGAATTTTTCTTGATGGATTTTGCCGAGGAAAACTGTTGTGTGTACGAGGCCTGAAGCCCCGTACACACGGCCGAGGTTCTCGGCAGAAACCAGCGAGAACCTCGCTGGGAGCCGCATTCTGCCGAGAACCTCAGCCGTGTGTACGCTCTCGGCGAGCCCCGCCCGTCGGGAAACCAGTCGAGCAAATACAGAACAGGTTCTCTATTTGCTCGACGGCGCGTCGGGATGAATGGCTGGTTCCCTTCCCCGACAGGCGGGTCGCCGATTCTGACGGCCGGCAGAGAACCTCGATGGGCGGAACGATGTGTTCCGCCCGTCGAGGTTCTCTGCCGTGTGTACGGGGCCTAAGAAAGCTCTGCCAGCAGTTTTCTTGCTGTTTCTGGCCGAAAAAAGCAAAAAAAGGCTATACACTATACTCTCTCCAAATGGCCTTTGAGCACGACAGAGTGGGACAAAAGCAGGTTAAAAATTGATGCTTCAAAATTGCAAAAACAAAATAATGTCACAATGGAAAGAAAAGTGCCAACCCTTTCTAGAGTCTCTTCAAATCAAATATCTAATCAAATAATTTTTGGGGACTGTTGTTTCTTTGAGGATTTGGTAGATCATCCCTTAAGCCAATTCCTAAATTGTTTTTATTTTAACATAGCAGCTACTGCTGGATTTTTAATATAACTTCATACAGGTTCTCATAAAGTTTCAAATAACATGATGAAAACTTCACAGAGAAAAGAAACATAAAGTCCCAGTTTTCTAGCTGCAGTGTACTGTTATCTAAAGTGGAAATACGCCATTTATTGTATAATATACAGTTCTGGCCTGATGCATAATTTGGCTGCAGAAACTAGTTGTGAGTGACCACTACATGCATACAATATATATATTTTTTTTTGTAAGGAGAAGTTCTTACATTCTTTTCAATACATATACATGATTAATATTTGATGCATTTTAGCAGTGCACTCAATAAAGCTGGAAATTATGCAGTAGACTAGGTAATGGATGTTTTGAGCCTGGCAATTTGAAATCTGCATACATTTATGCTTTCAGCAAAAGACACCTAGAAAGTTATTTATAAGATCAAATGGCCTATATGTATTTGTTTTATTATGTCAATGGGATATTTTTTTTTTTATGATTTTAATTTATAGCCTCCTACTTGTCAAGATCAAATGGCTTATACAGTATGTATTTGTTTTATTATGTCATTGGGATATGTTTGTGTTCTCTAGGACAAAAATAATGTTTTTTTGTTGTTGTTGTTTGTTTTTATGATTTTTTATTGGAGCCTTCTACTTGTGCGCCATTTACATTTAAACTAGCAATATAAGATAAATGAAATTTCAGAAAACACTACCCTTTATGACTTCCCATTCTGCGTTAAGTCAGCATATTTATTTAAATGGTCTGGCAATGCACCAGAACAGACAATGCAAAGGCGTGAAGGGGTACTACTCTTTTTGGAGTCCCTATGCCTCTAAATGTTATTGAACAATTTAAAAAATAAATAAAGCTGAACTCTAGCTAGATGTAAAAAAAAAAAATAAAAAATAATAATAATAATTAACCACTTGCTTACTGGGCACATAAACCCCCTTCGTGCCCAGGCGAAATTTCAGCTTCCGGCACTGACAATTGCGCGGTCGTGCGACGTGGCTCCCAAACAAAATTGGCGTCCTTTTTTTCCCCACAAATAGAGCTTTCTTTTGGTGGTATTTGATCGCCCGTGCGGTTTATATATATTTTTTTTACTTGTTGCTATAATAAATATCCCAATTTTTTTTCTAAATTTTTTATTTTTTTTCTCAGGCCGATACGTATTCTTCTACGTATTTTTGGAAAAAAAAATCACAATAAGTGACTGCTTTGTGCAAAAGTTATAGCGCCTACAAAATAGGGGACAGAATTATGATTTTTTTTTAATATTTTTTTTTTACTAGTAATGGCGGCGATCTGCGATTTTTATTGGGACTGTGATATTGCGGCGGACACATCGAACACATTTTTGGCGCCATTCACATTTATACAGCGACCAGTGCTATAAATATGCACTAATTACTGTATAAATGTGACTGGCATTGAAGGGACACACTAGGGGGTGAGGAAGGGGTTAAATGTATTGCCTGGGTGTGTTCGAACTGTGTGGGGGGAGGGGGGTGACTGGGGGAGGTGATCGATGCTGTCTCCCTATGTACAAGAGACACAGATCGGTCTCCTCTTTCCCTGACAGGACGTGGAGCTGTGTGTTTACACACACAGCTCCACGTCCCTGCTCCTGTCACCGCCAATCGCGTGTACCTGACGGACACCGCGGCCGCCGGGTTCACGCATCGAATCCTCGGTGATGCGACGGGACTGTTTTTCCCCGCCGCGCACCACCCTGTGGCGCGCGCGGGGAATTACAAGAAGATGATGTCCAAAGACGTGACCCCGGCGCCTCAGGTCCGCGCTGTTGATGTATTCTGTCAATAGCGCGGACCTCTAGTGGTTAAGCTCTGTAACCAATAATACATTATTAAATGTCATTTTTAAATGCAAGCTGTTTATTCACTTTAGCTTCAGAAAGGCTTATCCCCTTTCATGACCAGGCCATTTTTTGCGATACGGCTCTGCGAAACTTTATCTGACAATTGCGTGGTCATGCGACACTGTACCCAAATAAAATGTATGTCCTTTTTTCCGACAGATAGAGCTTTCTTTTGGTGGCATTTGATCACCTCTGTGGTTTTTTTTAAACAAAAAAGGCAGACAATTTTGAAAAAAATTAATCATAATTTTAACTTTCTGCTATATAATATATATACAATAAATAAATTTAAACACATTTAATTTCTTCATCAATTTCGGCCTATATATATTCTGCTACCTTTTTTTGGTAAAAAAAAATCCCAATAAGCGTATATATTGATTTGCTTGCCCAAAAGCTATATAGTCTACAAACTATGGGATATCTTTTTGGAAATTTGATTTATTTGTTTATTTTTACTAGCAATGGTGGCGATCAGTGACTTATAGCGGGACTGCGATACTGTGGCGGATGCCTAACTGACACTTTTGACACTTTTTGGGGACCAGTGACACGAATACAGTGATCAGTGCTAAAAAAATATGCACTGTCACTGTACTAATGACACTGGCAGGGAAGGGGTTAACATTGCAACGATCAAAGGGTTAAATGTGTCCCTAGGGAGTGCTTGCTAACTGTGTGGAGAGTGTTTGTACAGAAACACAGGATCACAGCCTTCCCTTGTCACAGAATGGCGATCTGACTTGTTTACATCACTGTTCTGCCTGTATCCCAGACAATCGGCGGGTCCTGGTGGACATCGCATCTGCTGAATGGCTCCCACTGTGTCCAATATGGAATTGCAGAATCATGTAGAGGTATGTGATTCTGCCCAGAGTGGCCACCCTGCCGCAGTAAATGTATGTGGTTAGGTATCTAATGTTTACCTGTTATCTGCCTCTTGCTGTCCCTGTACAACAGGATGGGAGTGTGAGAGGAAGAGGCGGCACAAGGAATCATTCGTTCATGTACTGACAAGAAGCATGTTGATAGGAGGAGAACATAGATTGACAGAAAAATTATACCATTACACACCAAATGACCAGCGATGTACCGAACTTCCGGTGGTTTTACCGGGATGATGTCTGCAGCCACAGGCATTTTCCTGGTACTGTTTTTTGGAGCTGGCTGTTGGCTCTCTTGTAATAGCAATTGAGTAGCTAACTAGCCACTCAATTGCTATTAAAAGCAGTGGGAGGGGATATCCCCCCTCTCCCACCACCTTCCGCGGCTTGCTTGGGCTCTCCCGTCCCATCGGTGAGGCGAAATCTTCTGAACAGGAGCTCTCAACCAGAGTGTTCTGGCAGGGTAAATAAAAGCAGAACACAAAAGCACAACAGGGGAGATCACTGTACCAACATTGGATTGTTAGTACAGAGGCTCCTTTGAAAGTTTTTTTCGTTAAACCCTGCTGGGTTGAAAAAAAAAATGTATAGTGTGTACTAGGCTTAAAGTGGATGTAAACCCTCACATATACCTAGTGAAGTTAACAGCCTCAGATGATACACAGGGATCAAACAAATCTCGCTACCATCGTTTTACATGTATATCTGCTATCTTCAGCTTTATATACTGTTTAGAAAGCACATGTCCTGTTAGAATGTTCTCTTCCTGATTCACCTATGGGTGAGAATCCTTGCCATACACTGTGAGACAGATGATTGGAGGAAAGGCACACACCCCCTCCACATAGGCAGAAAAAGTAGGAAACAACACAGAGCTGTGCTGTGAATAGACCTACTCTCTGCTAATCTATTTCTATGCACCATCCCTAACACAAAATTTAACCTGATTTTATCTCAGTTGTCAGAGAACTTGTCAGAAGTTATCATGCTGATAAAAGAAGAAAGGAGCAGGAGAAAGCCATGGGACTTGGGGCTTTAAAGAGATATAAGGAAATACTACAGATATACAGTATGTGCCCAGGACAGATTTCATGATTTAGGTTTACATCCACTGTAAGTTAAATCACTAGCTGTATTTTACAAATAAAATGTACCAATTTATTAGACACTACATCCCTGCATTTATATATATATCTGTTTATCTATGCAGAGTTTATTTTGCACAGTAGAATTATTTAGTATAATGATCTGCCTCACTTATAGTGCTTAGCAGAATCCCCAGATCCTCATAAGAAGTTCACTTTATATATGCAGCAGAAGCAAACTAAACATTAACAATTAGTCCTGGCTATAATAATGAGTGATAACTGACTGTGCTTGTTGTTCCATCCCTTACAGATTTAAAGATGAGTTATTTGCTGTTTGGAGTAACTGCCCTGCACATCGTCATCTTGATCATCCTCTTCGTTGCTACCCTTGACAATGTAAGCAATACTATAATGTAGCTTTTTCAATATTTTTTTTTACAGTTATTACAGTTTTAAAAATGCAAGTTTTTGTTTTAATTTAATTATCTTTATTTTATAAATTTTACATTTTACACAACTATACATAACATAAAAGAGAAGTGATTTTGGGTATCCTGTAAACCCATCTATAAACCATTGTCAATATATATATTCATTCCTATTTCCTTATCTTAAATATACTAAAATTCTCAATCAGTATACCGTATATACTCGAGTATAAGCCAAGTTTTTCAGCAAATTTTGTGTGTGCTGAAAACGCCCCCCTTTGGCTTATACTCGAGTCACCTTTATGTGCCTGATCTCCTGGATTTGGGGACCAAACTTGGCACACATATAGCTCCACTCTTCCTCTACAAGTGTGCAACGTATGTTGGCCGGGGGACCTATGGCCGAGGAGCATCGATTTTTCAAAGTCCTTTCTCCAGTAACTTAGGGGACCAGTACCGGCCAGCTGTAGGTCCCCTGGGAACTTGGCATTCATGTAGCCCCAGTTCTTTTCTACAAGTGTGCAAAGTTTGCTGTCTGGGGGACCTACACCCGGAAAGCACCGATTTTTCAAATTCGGGCACCCCTTCTATATACTCAGGCCCGGATTTCCCACAAGGCCTTGGGGTGGCAGGGCGCCGAGGGGCGGCAGCGGCATGGAGTCCCCCGACGGCCAGTTAAGGGCGGTAAGTTGCTTTCTGGAATCCGCTCCCTTGTTAACAAGTGATTGAGGCGATGTTGCCGAAATCACTTGTAAAATGTGTGCTGCCATCTGTCCTCCCCTCCCCTCTCCCCCACGTACCTCTCTCTACTGGCCCTGTCTACAGGACCCCATCCTCCCCCCAGGCCGCCGAGTCTGTCTCCTGTCCCTGCCACCGATGTACACAGTGAGAGGGGTGAGCTGTGCTCTTCCCATCTCAGCTGTGACAGGAGTTCTAGCAGAGCGCTAGGACTCCTGTTTTGGAGGTGACAGGGTCAATAAAGAGAACCTGTCACCTCCAATTGCTATCACACAGGGAATCGTTTTCTCCTGTGTGAAAGCAATAAAGTTAAGTGAAAAAAAATAATAATAATAATTAAATTATTGCAATAAAAAAGTAATTAATAAGTAAAGAATAAGAGAAATAATATTAAAAATAATAAAAAAATTATACAAAAATAAAAAAAAGTAAAGGACAAGCTACAAAATAAAAAAGTGATAAAAAGTAATAAAAAATATTTGAACTAACCGTGCCGCCCCTGCCCTTCTCCGTTGATTGGAAGGGGGTGGTTCTGTTGGCGGGGAGGGGGTGCATTGCGGAACCTGGCCTTGGGGCAGCAGGTAGAGCAAATCCAGCCCTGTATATACTCCCATGTTAAACGTAAGTCTAGTCATGGGCACAGTGAGACATGGACACAGTGAGGCATGGGCACAGTGAGGCATGGGCACAGTGAGGCATGGACACAGTGAGGCATGGACACAGTGAGGCATGGACACAGTGAGGCATGCAAATGGACACCCTAGGCTTATACTCGATTCAAAAAGTTTTCCCATTTTTTTGTGGTAAAATTAGGTGCCTTATACTAGAGTATATACGGTATAGCTATCCAGGATCCCAAAATTACTGTCCAAACTCATACAAACTAACAAACATAAATCCACATATCCCTACCCTTACCCATCCCAAAAAAAAAGAAAAATAAGAAAAGTTATACTACGATATACCCCTAAATATAATCTACTATTGTTGCAGAGGTTCTGAACTCCTTCCATGTCTTTGATCTTTGTTCTCTAACACCTACTTCTGTCTTTATCATCAGTTCCAGGGACTGCATCTCGCTCATCTCAGGCCTCGTACACACGACCGCTTTCCGGTCGTGTGTACGTTTTTCATCGAGGAAACTGTAGAGGAACTCGACGAGCAAAAAAGAGAGCAAGTTCTCTTTTTCCTCGACGGGAGTCCAAATTGGCTCGTCGTGTTCCTCGTCGGGTTGCTTTTCGACGAGAAACTCGAGCGTATGTATGCTTAGAAACCCGCGCACCTTCAGTAAAAGTAGTATTTGTAATGGAAATAGCACATTTGTCACGCTGTAACAGACTGAAAAGTGAAAATGTCTCTTACCAAACTTTAACCGAACACGCAGTAACATGAGATTAGCAAAAGCAGCCCCAAGGGTTGTGCCAGTGGAATTGAACTTCCCCTGCCGTAGTATGTGGTGAAGTCACCGCGTTTGAGAACGAGGAGATTTGGTCTTAACAGTGTGTACGCAAGACAGCTTGTCAAGTTCCTCGACAAGCCTAACAAGGAACTCGATGGGGAAACTATGTGTTTTGCCCGACGAGTTCCTTGGTCGTGTGTACGAGGCCTCACACACCCATTCCTCAATTGAGGGATCTTTCTCCAGTTTTAAACTATAACTGTACGCACTGCAGTTAGCATATGTCTTAAAATATCTTTCTCTACCAGGGTCTGGACCACCCTTATATCCTAATTTCTGTGCCATTTCAGAAATACTGAAGCCTCCATTTCTGGCAAAAACTCATGATTGTAAAAGCATTGTCACAATGCTAATGAAAGTAAAGTCTGGATGGCTTCACACCAAACTGAGATCAAAATGCCTTTATTTGCATAAAAGAGCACTACATGTTCAAGCAAGGGAGGAACATTTATGCGTTTTACACACAAATTGTGCTTTATGGGGCTTTGATAAAGCACAATTTGCGTGTGAAACACATACGACATTTCTCCCTTGCTTGTACTTGTAGTGCTCTCTGTTAATATGAATAAAGGCATTTGGATCCCAGTTTGGTGTGCAGCTATCCAGACTTTCCATTCATTATTGCTTAAGCTGCGATTGGGTGAGCACCCTGCAGTGAGGAGATCATGCCTCTGGAGCCGACTCACATTGTGGGCAGCGTGAATCTTTTGTGTGTTGTACCGATAAGCCTTATCTTATGGGTGATGAACCACAGGAATGCTGGGGATTTCACCTATAATATTGCCAAGTCCTGCACAGAGTATGGCTTTGACACAAACTTTTTTTAACTTTTGAACCTGGTAACCATATATAGAGTGGAGGAGACTTTAAACTTTTGTCTGAATTACATTGTTGTATGGGAAATTCTCCTTATATTCTAAAGCAATAAAAGCCTGACAGGGGTTCTAACCTACTTTAGTTGCTATGGGATACTGCACTAAATATTAATCTCTTGGAGGTATCTTTAAAGTAGTTAATCTGACATTTAATGTTCAGCTACATATTGATAGTACTGATGAAATGCTAGTTAAATAATGATGTAGTTAAGGTAAATAAGAAGGCCAGTATGCTGTCCTGAATTTATGGGAGGAGCCCGGAGGGTATTTAAGCAGCCCACTCACCCATGCTCTTTGTTGGTTCAGTGAGCGATACTACGCGTCACTGGGCTGACTCTTTCCCTGAATCGTTCCCTGAGATGAATGTACCTAGGATCTTGTTGCCAAAAAGTGGGCATAGGAAAGCCGCAATGTAGTTGGTCAGTGGAAGATCAATATATTAATACTTTAATATTTCAATACTGTACTTTAGTGCTTAGAAATGTTATTACATCTCCATGTAATGAAAATCCAATTATTTATTTTTATTAAAAAAACTGTGTAGCAAATACATTTTTTTTATGTTATATACTGTATATATATATATATATATATATATATATATATATATATATATACACACATACAGTATATACAAACACAGTATCTCTCAAAAGGGCGAGCCCTGTTCTGTTTAGAAGAGGCTTCCTTCTGGGACGACGGACCAATTTATGTGCAGTGAATGGTCTGATCACTGACATGCTGACCCCCCACCCTGTCAACCTGCAGCTATGCTTGCAGCACTCATACATCTATTTCCCAAAGACAACCTCTGGATATGATGCTGAGCATGTGAACTCAACTTCTTTGGTCAACAATGGCGAGGCCTGAGTGGAACCTGTCCTGTTAAACCGCTGTATGGTCTTGGCCACCATTCTGCAGCTCAGTTTCAGGGTCTTGGCAATCTTCTTATAGCCTAGGCCATCTTTATGTAGAGCAACAATTCTTTTTTTTTTTTTTCAGATCCTCAGAAAGTTCTTTGCCATGAGGTGCCATGTTGAACTTCCAGTGACCAGTATGAAAGAGTGAGAGCGATGACACCAAATTTAACACACCCCTTCACCCATTCATGCCTGAGACCTTGTAACACTAACGAGTCACATGGCACCGGGGAGGAAAAATGGCTAATTGGGCCCAATTTGTAGATTTTCACTTAGGGGTGTACTCACTTTTGGTGCCAGCGGTTTAGACATTAATGACTGTGTTTCGAGTTATTTTGAGGGGGCAGCAAATGTACACGGTTATACAAGCTGTGCACTCACTACTTTACATTGTAGAAAAGTGTAATTTCTTCAGTGTTGTCACAAAAATGTGAGTCGTGTACTCACTTTTGTGAGTTACTTTATATATATATAAATATATATATATAATGCTAGTAAGCTAGTGTACTTTATATAAAAATGGTAATTTTGTATCCATTCCATTGATGCGATTTGTGGACATTTATTATCCTCATGAATGTAGAGAAGGAAAGACACAAGTTATTCTTTTCTATGGTTATAAGTGTTTTAGGTGGGTTTATAATTTGTATTTATAATATATAGGTATTTAGATTTGGTATTTTAAATTTAATAAAATATGGTAAACCCGTATCATAATTGTCTACCACAATCTTTGTTCTTTTTACCCTTGTCACCAATCTAGTCATGGTGGGTACTTTCAGAAGATGAAACACTGAACCTTTGGCATGACTGTATTTATAACAACAGCTCAGAAAGTTGGATGTGCTCTTCTGTGTCAACCAATGGTAAGAAGTTTAAAATAACATATATGAAAAGGTAATTAATGTTTTGTTTGATTTGTGATCATAAAAAAGCGTGGGTCCTATTCATTAGAAGTGCCTTAACAAAGTGCATGTTGCTCGAATTAACCGATCAAGAACAAAGTAAAATTGATATAGTAGCATTATCATTGACCAATGTCATCTTCACTTCAACTTGCTTGCAGTAAAGTGACTGGTCCCCATTTGACCACAGTGACATATTTCAACACATCCCCAGCAGCTCAGGGGGTGACAATCTCAGGTCCAATAAGTGAGGATACCTTGGAATCTACCAAGGCAGTTGGAACTGGATGAGTCTATCAGAATATGTTTCTGAGGCTATCTGGCGCCCCACCCCACCCCTGACCACATGCAGTATTGCATGCCATTAAAGTCAATGCGGAAACAAATTATTTTCGTCTCCATTGACTACTATGGGGAAACTCACTTTGATATTTGTGTACTTTGGATTACAAGCATTCTCCTGGAACGGATTATGCTCGTAATCCGAGGTTCCACTGTATATGCTAGACCAGTGTTTCTCAACCTTTTTTTCAGTTAGGACACCTATTAAAATTATAGATCATATCAAGGCACCTGTTAAAATTATGGACAGTCTCGAGGCACCCCATTCTAAAATGTAAAAAATGTTTATAATAATTTTACATAATGCAGCAACATCCACCCATAGACACCTAGCGTCAGAGGTGATTTATTCTTCCACAGAAAATACACTTTTGCACACTGGTACTGACTGGTATTCCTATGTTTCTCTTCTCTCTCAATCCTCTCAATGTGTCCATTAGCCTGGTTTGCGGGCGCTTTTTAACCATTTTTCGGCTAGTGTGGGTTAAAAGTGCCCTGCTAGCGGCCTGAAAACAGCGCCACAAAAACAACGCCATAGTGTGGAAGTGCCCTTAGCATGCCAGTGTCTACAAAGTCAAAATTGTGCATAATGAAAACCTTGTCTTATTAAAAGGCAGATTTGATCCACCTGCTGGCTTGTGTACAATTTTTGATACATTTTTAGGCATTTTGCCAATGCACTCCTCAGGGCATGTCCCTGGGCACCCTGGTTGAAAAAGGCTGTGCTAGACCCTATCTAACTACTAGTGTTGCTCACGAATATTCGCATTGCGAATATTCGCTACGAATATTGCATATTCGAGTATTCGCGAACAACGCGAATATCGCGGCGAATATTCGCTATTTCGAATATTCGAATGTTTTAAAAATTTTTTTAGAACAGATCACATCCTAGAGATCCCCATCGACGTCTAAAAGCATTGCTGGTATGATTAGAGACCTTGGGCCGAGTAGCTGCAGCGCTCATTTTATATTGCCGAAAAATCGCAATGCGATTATTCGGCAAATAGCGATATCGCGCGATTATTTTATATTGTAATATATCACGAATATTCTGAGCCAATCAGAGTACTCCATTCCGCATTTCTCGAAATTTCGAAATTATTTTGTATTGTAATATATCACGAATATTCTGAGCCAATCAGAGTGCTCCTTCCGCATTTCTCGAATATTCGCAATTATTGTGTATTGTAATATATCACGAATATTCTGAGCCAATCAGAGTGCTCCTTCCGCATTTCTCGAATATTCGCATTTATTGTGTATTGTAATATATCACGAATATTCTGAGCCAATTAGAGTGCTCCTTCCGCATTTGCCGAATATTCGCAATTATTGTGTATTGTAATATATCACGAATATTCTGAGCCAATCAGAGTGCTCCTTCCGCATTTGCCGAATATTCGCAATTATTTTATATTGTAATATATCACGAATATTCTGTGCCAATCAGAGTGCTCCATTCCGCATTTCTCGAATATTCGCAATTATTTTATATTGTAATATATCACGAATATTCTGTGCCAATCAGAGTGCTCCATTCCGCATTTCTCGAATATTCGCAATCGCAATTCGCAATTCGCAATCGCATTCGCATTCGCGATAGCGAAAATTCGCAATCATTTCATTTCGAAAATATATCACGAATATTCGTATTTAGCGAATATCTGTCGAATATTCGACTATATATTCGAGATATATCGCGAATTCGAATATGGCATATTCTGCTCAACACTACTAACTACCTGCTGCCCATTCAGACCTGCAATTGCAGTGTCCTGCAGAGTGAGGTTTTTAAGCTCCAACTTCTGTTGCAGGTATGAGATGTCACATGACTGACTGCTGAGGCCTGCAGAGGAAGTAGATGCTGGAAGGTGTGAAGAGTTGTGTAAAACATAAACTATGTAGTGCTACCCCCTGGTAATGGCGAACCTTGGCACCCCAGATGTTTTGGAACTACATTTCCCATGATGCTTATGCACTCTGCCAAGGTTCGTCATCACTGCCCTAGAGCAATGTTTCTCAACTCCAGTCCTCAAGTACCCCTAGCAGGTCATGTTTTCAGGCCCTCCATTATTTTGCACAGGTGATTTGATCAGTTTCACTGCCTAAGCCCTGGTTCACACTGGGCTGCGGGAGTGAAATCGCGCGATTTCAGCTGAAATCGCGCGATTTCACTCCCTCTGGCAGTCCCGATTTCGGCGCGATTTAGGAGACATCTGTGCAGATGTCATTTTGCACAGATGTCAATGTAAATCGCGTCCTGAAATCGCAAAAAGTAGTACAGGAACTACTTTTTGAAATCGGTGCAGCGCCGCAGATGCGGCGTCGCACCGATTAGGACGGTGTCATTGCCGGCAATTGCCGCCGATTTGAGATGCAATTTCACATGTGAAATCGCATCTCAAATCAAACTAAATCGTACCCAGTGTGAACCTGGGCTTAGTAATTATCACAGCCGTTTCATCTGAGGGAAATCCTAAAAACATGACCTGTTAGGGGAAGAACGAAAAAAGTATTGTAGAAAATGGGCTTTTAAATGGTAGTCTCCATGATTAAGATAAAACATATATATATATATATACACACCAATCATTATTATAATGATAAAAAAATGTTTTTAATATATATAGTGTTCATAAAAGAGGAACAACGGGTAAACTAAAGCCCATACAGTATATATGTAGATAACACATCACACATATATAAAAATTGGGAACCCCATGACTTGTATGGGATCTGCCAACATGTTTCACGGTCATTACCGCTTTATTTCATATTAACATACAATTGAATATATATATATATATATATATATATATATATATATATATATATACACACATACATACACACAGACACAACAAAGGATAAATAAGATAAGGGATAAAAAATAAAAATAAAAAACGCCTGACCATCCAGCCCACATATGAAGTATCACACCACAAAAGCATACCTATATAGTTGGATGTGTTCAGACTAAGGGGAGACCAAGAAAGGAAAAGATACTTTACCTCACTGATATGTAGCATATATGAGACTTGGTCACCATATATGGTGTTGGTTATAATAAAGAGCACACCTAATGGGAATAAATCAAGAAAGTGTATCAGTGATGGACCAGAGTTCCCATTTCAATAGCCATAGAGACGTATTACCAGGGCTTTTTTTCTGGGGGAACTCAGTTCCACCACCTCTGGCTCAGACCCTTTGGTGCCTGCTCACCACAATCACCTGTAAACACAGAAGTCTGGTTTCTGTGTTTACAAGTAACAGCTCTGCACTCTGTGTGTAACTCCCTGAACTCTACACTCTGTATGTAATGCAATACTGGTATTTAATGCCCCTTTAAGGGGCATTTACACTGTTTGTGAAATTTGAATGGGGTCGTGGTTGAGTTCCTGCACCTATTTTTTGAGAAAAAAAGCTCTGCGTATTACTAACAACACTTGAGATGATCAAATAAACCTGAATACTGCTGCACTCACCTGCAAAAAGGGGTGTCAAAGTCACATTGGTTCAAACTCTAAAAGATGAAAATGTAGCTGGGAGTGCACTTCTAGATGCAACATCAATCAGAAACTGCAAACTATATCCAAGAGGAGAAAAGGTAAATATACCCTCACCATATAAGCCATACACACAATCGACCTTAAATAAAGCAAACAATGTATATCTCACCCAAAACAGGAAGTGTTTAATTCAATGTCTGGTTCATCAAGTGTGGGCAAATCTGCACTAACATCTAAGGCAGATGTATGTCTGGGTCTCCCGGGAGCCCACTAGTCCAGCACAAAAATCACCACACAGACCTGCGCTTAAGGGATCCAAAAGGGAGATGGTCACTGGGGAACTGGCTGGGCCCTCTCTTAATTGGCCAATCCAAAAAAACACACCTGCCCGACCATCCAACCCAAAAAAAAGGGTGCCAGAATGGAAAGATTAATGGATTAGAGGGGTGCACAATCTTATAATAATATGTAATATGAACAGAAATATCAATACCTATCGGGTATGAAGGAAAGAGGCATAGCTGACAAATCCAATTAAACCCAGGAGGGTGATTAGCTTTAAGAGTAAAGATCCATCATAGTCCGGAGTGCAAAATGGCATTATCAAGGTCACCCCCCCTGGAGTAAGGGTGTACTCTGTCAATAGCCAGGTACCCCAAATTATCCAAATTGCAATGGTGGATGGAATGTAGCGCTAAACAATGAACATTCTAACAAATATTCATAACAAATTAGCATGAAAGTCCAACATAATATGGAGGGTAAAAGCAAAACTAATCCAATGACCCAAATCAAGTCCTGAAAAGGAAAATAAAGTCCACAATGATGAAGCGATGCTCCTCAAAAGTATGGATATAAGAAATCTCACAAGCAAGGCATCCAAAATGGAAATCAATCTTCTCTAGAGTGTTAAGAATAAATACCCTTACTGAGACAGGTGGACCCATATGTCAGTGACAGCAGATCATATGAGCATGGATGGCCAGATCGATGAATGACCCAGACAGTGGAAAGGACTCGGGATCTCCAGTGGAAACTCCAAAGAACCTTGTGTCACTTCAACCAAACTGGAGGGGCAGATGACTGGATTGAATCACCACACTAACTCTGCATTATAAATGGGTCTTGTCTCTGTTTTTTTCAGGGCTCCGGATACCCCTTGCAATGACGTTACTCCCGCGCATGAGCGTGGGAGTCTTCTTTCCGGGAGAGGAGCTCTGATTTTTCAGCAGCATCTGAGTTCAGCGGCTGCATGCAGGGTGAATATCTTTTAAACTGTACAGGTTTAGGAGATATTCATTTTACCTACAGGTAAGCCTTATTATAGACTTACCTGTAGGTAAAAATGTGAAAGCGGGGTATACAACCCACTTGTCCCTTAACTCCTGTGAAGGGTTTTGGACGGTTGGGAACATCTGTATGCGTAATCCAAAAGGGATAGTCTTAGCTTCCATATATTGTTGGAAATAAGTAGCATGCCAATACAAGCTAGATTTATATTCCAATACCTGTTTAAGTTGGGCAAAGTAGGTCAAAATGTATATTTCTAACAGATAAAAAATACGCACAAGATATACTTAATTAGTTGTCTCTTCAATAGCTGGGTGTTTTCCACTCTATTAAATGGTAAGAATTTGTTAGAGTGAGGGCCTAATGATGGAGAGGGAAATCTATATTCCACACACTCCACACCAGGGGACACCAGCCCAATATTTATTAAAACGAAAAAAAAGTATTGTTGAAAATGGGCTTTTAAATGGTAGTCCCCTTGGTTAAGATAAAACATGTATATATGTGAATATATAATATATATATATATATATATATATATATATATATACATATACACCAATCATTATTATAAAGATAAAAAATGTATATATATATAGTGTTCATAAAAGAGAAACAAACAAAGGGGCAACTAAAGCCCAAATATATGTAGAGAGCATATCACACGTATATCAAATATGATATCACATAACTTGTACAGGATCTGCCAACATGTTTCGTGGTCATTACCGCTTCTTCATGGCTTAATCCTTCATATGTAAATCTGGTATATGTACAAGCCATGGGCTTGTTTTCATTGTTTTATTGGGGGAAAACAACTTGGAAGGGGAATGGGGATTATGGGATGCCCAACCTGACTTAAAAGAACAACTTTCTTCTCCACTATGTACCACACAAAATGGCAAATCCTCGACTGTATTCCCTCTGGAACAAAAACAGCCTTTCTGGGATTAGCAAAAACAATTTCCCTTGTAGGAGCACGTGGAATTGTATTCATTGTTTTCTTCAGGACTACATGCAATCAAAATATGTTACCTGCATAATCAGTAATTATCCTTAAAAACAATGGGCCAGATTCAGGTACATCTGCGCATTATTGAACCGGCGTAGCGCACCGCCTTTACGTTAGACTTGCGCAATGTAGCCGCGTAATCACCCTATTCTCGTAGCTTTTGCGCAGAAAAATGCGCATGCGTAACGTAACGTTATTTCAGAGGCGTAAGGTGGAGTAATACAAATTGGGAAGGACGTGGGCGTGTTACATTGAAATGAGCCGTGACCCCATGCAAATGAAGGGCCGGCCGGCTCGCGCATGCGCGCTTGAAGGAGACCATGGTCAGCACCTCTCTGCGCATGCTCACAACTCGGGAACGGCGCAATCAGTGAAATTGGAAATGGACTAGGGACTACGCAGACAGCATAAATAGACAGACACAAACGCACTTCAATTGCAAAAGTACATCCCTTTGTCCCTTCCCATTTAACAAAGTGCTTTTGTCCCGTTGTTCGTTGCGTTGTGTTTTGTATTTGTCAGATTAGTGTACTGTGTGATCAAGTGTTTGTTAGTAGATCTTTGAAAGTGTTTTTTGATAAGTGTTTGAGAGACTGTTTGTTTGATATATTTCTGCTCGTTTGTTTTCTTGCTTAATTGTTGCTGTTTGTTTTTGTGACTGATTTTTGCTGAGTGCTTGTGTGATTTTTTGGGTGTTAGTTTTCTCTTTGTGTGTGTTCTTGCTTGATTGGTTGTGCTTGTTTTTGTGACTGATTTTTGTTGACTGGGAGTGAGTTTTTGTATGAGTATGACAGAGAGAAAGAGAAAACTAAATTTCACTTTGGGGAGAAACAAATTCTTGCCCGGGCCATTAGCGATTATGGGCGTTTCCTCCACGGCCCGGACAGTTCCAACACCACCCCAGCCAGGAGGAGGGAGATTTTGGACATCATCACTGACCAGGTGAATTCAGCGGGGGAGGGGGAGACACGGAACCGGTCTGGGATTGACAAAAAGATTAATGACCTCCGGCGTCTGGTCAAAAAGAAGCTGGCCAAAATGCTTGCCCATGCCAGGGGCACAGGAGGGGGCCCACCATGCCGTGTTAGGCTGACAGCGGAGGAGCGTGCGGTGGCCCTGACCTTTCATCGGCATGAAGTGGAGGGCCTGCCCGGCTTTGACTCAAGTCCGGAGCCCGTGGTGCCAGGTAAGTTTTTTTTTTATATCAGGTGTGTAGCATGTGTGGGGGAGGGGGTGAAAGGGAATATGTGGCAAGTGTGTGGATCCTCCAACCTGTGAATGTTTTGTGTCATCCACAGATGTGCAGGAGGGTGCAGGGCCATCTGGCCTGACCGCACCATCCCCAGGACAGCAGCCTAATGAGGCCCCCCCCGACAAGGCCGGAGTCCGTGGAGGAGGTTGAAGAGGAGGAGGAGGAGGTTGAGGAGGAGGAGTTTGAGGAGGAGTCCATGTCAGGCACTGGCCTATTGTTGGAGGACCGTTCCCCTCTGGCTGGCAGCAGCCAGCCCTCCCTAAGGGGGAGCCCCCCCCCTCCTCCCCCAACATGGCTCCTCTCCCAAGGGCCTCCCCTTCTCCCCGGCCACAAGCATCAGCTGGAGGCAGGAAGGCGACCCAGAAGACCAGGGGGGTGGCCGATCTCCTGCCCGCTACTCTGAGAAGGGACCAGTTCCTCCAGACCCGCCATCTGGGACAGGTCAGCCAGACATTGGTGCGGATGGAGGAGAGCCTGTCCTCCATCAAGGATACGCTGGGGAACCTGAACTGACACTCCCAGGCTTTCACAAACTGCCTTAACGACCTGCAGACTACATCAGCAGGCGTTGGGCAGGATGTGAGGGCCCTCACCCAGGCTATCCAGGCCAACACAGCAACACTAGGTGGTGCCCTGGACAGAATAGCTGTGGCCTTGGAGGGCAGGCCGCCAGGTGGGCAGAGATCAGGGGCTGCTCCTCCTTCCCCGGTTTTCCCCCTCCCCCATGAGTCTCCCCTGAGGAGCCGGGGCCGTGGCCGGGGGCACCCCAGGCGTGGCTCACGTCAAGGGCACTAATTTTTTTCTCCCCCTTTTTTTTTTTTCTGGAAATGTTTTGATTTTGCTGGTCATTTTTTTTTTGGGTTGTGAATGCTGTTTGAATGTGGGGGTGACATTCCTGCCGGAAAAGGGCTGTCACCCTCAATTTTGGTGGAGTAGGGTTCCCCAGGACCAGGGAGAAGTGATCCCCAGGTCCGTGTGAATGGTGTATGAATGTACAGTGACATAATTGGAGCCTTGGCGTGGCGTTGCTGCTCACAAGTCCTGCATGGTGGACTGGTGCCAATCCAATTTGATGAGGATGTGGGGTGTTTGTGCTAGGGACCACAGTGGTGTGCATGCATGCATTCTCATTGTGCCATGATTAATGTGTTTGTTTAACGTGCAAAGATGCCCAATATGAGCTGTCTCCTGGCTGCTCTTCCCTCAGAAGACGGGGGACCCTCGGTTAGGGGGGGATTGTCTGGTTCAGGGGTCAGGTCATCACGTAGGTCAATCTGCAGGCCCTTTCTTACTGCGAAGTTGTGCAGCATGCAATATGCACCGATGATATGGCACACAAAGTTTGGGGAATACAAGAGGGTACCCCCAGACTTATCCAGGCATCGGAAACGTGACTTCAGGAGGCCAAAGGTGCGCTCCACCACTGCACGTGTTTGGGCATGTGCTTGATTGTATCTTTCCTCTCCCGGGGTTTGGGGGTTCCGGATAGGAGTCATGAGATGGGGTCCCAGTGGATATTCAGAGTCACCTGTAAGGGAAAAGACAGGAGGATGTTAGTCATGCATGTGCCCCTTGTGATGTGTGCATCATGGGGGGGGACAGTCATGCCTGCCACCCATGTCACTCACCAACCAGCCAGGTGTCCCCATACACGTTCTGATCGAATTCCATTCAGATGTGGCTTTGATTGTAGATGTATCTGTCATGGCTGGACCCTGGGTGTTTGGCAAGGACGTGCCATATGAGGCCTTGGGCATCGACTATAACCTGTACGTTGATGGAGTGCCATGCTTCCGATTGTGGTACATGTGCTCTGTCTCCTGGGGGGGCTGGAGTGCCACATGTGTGCAATCAATGGCCCCGATGGTGCGTAGGAATCTGGCAATTCTGTAGAAATCTGTCATTGCCTTCAACCGCAGGTCCTCAGTGGTGGGTTTTATGATTTGGTTGGCCATGCGTCTGAGGATTGCAGGGACAACCTGGTGCACACATCTGCTCATGGAGGATTGTGACATCCCAGCCACCACTCCACTTGTACGCTGAAAAGAGCCACTGGCAAGGACATGGAGTGTTGCCATGACCTTGACCAGTGGCTGCACTGCATGTGAGCGTTGTGTTGGGCTGGTGATGTCCTCTTGCAGGGTTGTGGTTAATTCCATGATGGCATGAGGGGTGAATCTGAAGATGCGATAAACCTCAGAATCACTCATGCCAAACAGGTCTATGCGTGTGCTGTATATCCTCTCCCGTGCCCTCCTCCGTGCCATCCTCAGTGCCCTCCTCCTTCTTTGTTCATCTAAAGTCAGTAGTATAGCTATGCGCGACGATGCCCCTGGCATGTTGGCATACAGATTGTTGTGCAACACGTGTGACTGCTGAGCTCCTCACTAACAGTTTTGCTTTATCTAACATGTAGACTTTTTTTCTCTTTTTAGACCAGCTTTTATATGGTCTAATTTTAGACAGAACATTTTGCTGTTGCGCACACTGCGTAGACTGCGCTGCCCCAACGTTCTTTTGTGGATCCCCGTAAGTCCCTCATTAGCATATTTGACTAGCAAATCAATGGTCTGTCTAGCGCAGTTTTGCGCGGACGGAGGCGCCTGTCTAACGAAATTACGCTGGACCAAAAAAAGTAGATTTCTTGCGTATCTCGTTTTGGGGATGCCGTGCATCGAAACGCACGCGCACATTTAGACTTACGCACGCGCATCTCCTGTTGCGCAGGCGTAATCGCTCTGTGAATCTGGCCCAATCTGTATAGACCATCATTTCTAAAGCATAATCTGTATGAGCCCACATCTCCTCAAAGCAGAGTAGAGCATCACAAATAACCACAAGTCACCACAGGTCACCAGGTTTTAACAAAAGGGAGGCCAAGATAACCGCCAGAGGATATTCTAATAGTATAATGCATAGGAAAATGTGGAAAAAAGGGAGACCTCCAATATATTCTCAAAAGTCTACTAGGATATGCAGATACAAAGCCCACCACCAGAATGGATTCTGATAAAAAAAAATCCCAAGTCAGGGAAAAAAGCCCAAACCAGGGAAAAAAGCCAGGAAAAAAAATGGAGAGAGAGGAGTTCACAATGGTATTCCAACAGATGGATATAGATGTTTAGATGTAAAGCCCAGAATAACAACTGCCTCACAAGTCACACCATTAAGCATATAACAGATATATAACTGATGTCCACCACAGAAGCTCCCAGAAAAAACGAGACATGGGCATTGTATGGTGGGCAGTCAACAAGTGCTCACAGGGGCACTGATAAGGCAGTACAACCATATAGTCCTGTTGGCCCCAGAAACTAAATAGGGGGACCAAGGGAAGCTTTATTGATTATTTCTGCCTAAATGAATACAATTATTTTACTAGACCACACCCCCACTCCTACTTGTTTACCAGGGCTTAAATTGCATTTCCCTGGGCCCCATCAGGTCAACAGAGAGGTGCAAGAAGTGAGAGCAAAGAAGAGAGTTTTTTTGTTTTTGTGATGTAGAATAATAAAGTTAATGCTGCTGTTCCACTGCACCACAGGGGGGTGGGTGGAGTTGAGAGGCCCCATTAGGAAGGATGTATGGGGCCCTATGATTTCTAATGCACAGCACTAGTGCACAGAATGACAACAAATAAGTACTTGCCCTACTTGGTAGCAAAGTGGACCTATTGTATGTGTTATTATTTTGGAAACAGTGGCCTTGGCTACATCATTTACATACAGTATGCTTATACTGTATACAGTGGGGAAAATTATTATTTGATCTCCTGCAGATTTTTTACGTTTGCCAACTTATATCAACCAAAAATCCAGAAAAAAACATATGATACAAATGTTGTAAATTGAGTTGCATTTGATCCCCAAGCAAAACATGACTTAGTACTTGGTGGAGAAACCCTTGTTGCCAAGCACAAAGATAAGACATTTCTTGTAGTTGGTGACCAGGTTTGCACACATCTCAGGAGAAATTTTGGTCCACTCATCTTTACAGATCTTCTCTAAATCCTTAAGGTTTCTTGGCTGCTGCTTGGCAACTTGAAGTTTCAGCTCCCTCCATACATTTTTTAAAGGATTAAGGTCTGGAGACTGGCTAGGCCACTCCATGACCTTCTTGAGCCACTCCTTGGTTACCTTGGTGGTATGTTTTGGGTCATTGTCATGCTGGAAGACCATGACCCATCTTCAGTGTTATGACTGAGGGAAGAAGATTGTCATCCAATACATGGCCCTGTCCATTGTCCCCTCAAAGCGGAATATCCATCTTTACCTTTAAGGCCTTTAGCAGAGAAACAGTCCCAAAGCATGTTTCCGTCTTCTGTGTTTGACTGTAGTGATGGTGTTCTCAGGGTCATAGTCAGCATTTTCTTCCTCCAAACATGGTGAGTCGAATTCATGCCAAAGAGTTTAATTTTGGTCTCAGCTGACCCCAGCACTTTCTCTCAATCCTTCTCTGAATCATTTAGCTGTTCATTTGGCAAACTTTAGATGAGCCTGTACATGTACCTTCTTGAGGTGGGGGAACTTGTGGGCGCTGCAGGATTGCAATCCATGGCAGCGTATTGTGTTACCAATGGTTTGTTTGGAGACTGAGGTCCCAACTGCCTTGAGATCATTCCCAAGCTCCTCCCATGTACTTCTGAGCTGATCCCTTACTTTTCTCATAATCATCCTTACTACATGGGGCAAAATCTTGCATGGAGCTCCAGACTGAGGGCAATTGATGTTTTTTTTGTATGTCTTCCATTTGCGAATAATCACTCCAACAGTTGTCTCCTTCTCACCAAGCTTGTTGTTAGGAGCACCTTCCTAAATTGACAGGACTAAACTGTGTACCACATGAGCATACTGTAGCCAGTCTGTGGGAGCCAGAAATATCGTTGGTGGGTAAGGGATCAAATACTATACTAAACTGCCACTCAATTTATAACATTTGTATCATGTGTCACTTCTGGATTTTTGGTTGATATTATGGGCCAGATTCAGTAAGGCCGCATACACACGATCAAATCTATCTGCTGGAAACGGTCGGCCCGACCATCCCAGCAGACAGATTTGACCGTGTGTACGGGCGAGCCGACGGATTTGGCCACCCGACAGATTTCAAAGCATGCTTTGAAATCTGTCGGCTGGGAACCCGTCCACCCGACATGTCTGCTGGTTTGCTGGTTAGTACGCTAACCAGCAGACATGTCTTCTCGCACACGCGCCGAATGGTTCCGACGCATGCGCGGAAGTGTTTTACTTCCTGGTGCGGTGACGTGGCGGCATCAACGTCACCGCCATGTCACCGCGCCGTCTGGCGGTGGGGATTTTGGTTTGATCGTGTGTACACGATCAAACCAATATGTCCCCAGCAGACAGATTTGTTCAAATCGGTCGGCCCGACCGATTTGAACAAATCTGTCTGCTCGTGTGTACGCGGCCTTACAGTTATGCCAGCGTATCAGTCATACGCCGGCATAACTCAGAATCTGCGCCGGCGTATCTTGTTTTCTGTATTCAGAAAACAAGATACGCTGGGTTGCAGCTAAGATATGAGCAGCGTAATTGTATTACGCCGTCGTATCTTAACTGCAATTTTAAAATGGCCGATAGGGGCGTTCCCGCTGATTTACGCAGAGAATATGTAAATCAGCGATATACGCCAATTCCCGAAAGTACGCCCGCCCGACGCGGTGACTTTACGCCGTTTCCGTAAGGGGTTTTCCAGGGTAAAGATAAAGCACCAAAAAGCAGGCGCATCCTAAGTATGGACGTCGTGACCGCGTTGAATTTGAAAATGTTTACGTCGTTTGCGTAACTCGTCTGTGAATGGGGGTTGACGTCATTGATGTTCACGTCGATAACACCGTCATAATTTGGAGCATGCGCACTGGGATACATTGACGGCCGGCGCATGCGCAGTACCCTACCCGCCAAATTTGAATTACGCTGGCCCATTTACACTACGCCGCCGCAACTTTAGGAGCAAGTGCTTTGTGAATACAGCACTTGTGCGTAAAGTTGCAGCAGCGTAACGTAAATGAGAATGTTTACGCCAGCAAAAAGAACCGCTCGCCATCCTGAATCTGGCCCTATGAACAAAGGTTCTAGCCTTACCCTGCTTAACACAGTTTAGGAAGTACTTTAACATATTGTCCACTGCATTTTTTTTATTTTAATTGCATAGATAGTGAATTCCATGTGGGCCTACAAAGCAGACATACTGTTTAGAGAAGCCTTGAAAGATGATTAATGAGGAGAAAAATAAAACATTCAGTGCCCAGAATTAGTTTTATGCCAAGGGCCTCTTGGCATCCTCACCTAGCTTTTGTTTTCATTACTTATGTTTTCTTCAAAAAAACATTTCACTTTAATTTATGACTGAATCATTTAAAATGTCATGGTATCAAGATCATTTAACTTTAAAGAGAACACAGCTTCCTAAGATCTGTCTGCAATCCTAATGTGATCTTGATGACAATCTATTCGGTTGTGCAAACTGTTTCAGCTTTTCTAAAATACAACATATTTTTTAGTCCATAGCTCTCTTTTATCTGATGGTCTATAGCTCTTAGGGCTCTTTCACACAGGCGGCTGGGCAAGGGGCGGAGCCTTGGTTTTTAGGCCCCCTGGTCAACCACCCAAATTCTAACAATACAGTTTGACAGCACTGTATACAGTAAATGCCATGGCCACAATGCCTTCTTTTGCAGCCAAGGCATTCCTAACTTGGGTTCAAACTTGCCCTTTGAGATCAATGGGGTCACACAGCACATGCAAACCAAACTCGTGGCTCACAGTTGTGGCGTGATTTCACAATGTAAAATTGCTGTTCGGTATAAAAAAAAAGGTTTTAAAAAGCAAGGTGGACAAAAAAATAAGGTATAAGATCAGGAGGTGGCAGTAGTGCTTCCTGAATGCCCGCAAGCAGCTGTTCTACAGTTCCCTGAAAAACAATCCAGGGCAGACGCATTTCACTGCCTGTCCATGCATGACCTTTATCCACATTATACAGTTTTTAGGGTTAGATCTAGTGCCATTTTTTGTTATGGCTGTTAACCCCCTAAGTACTGGAGACTTTTTCTACCTAGACTCCCTTGAGTCCCAGAGCATTTTACTCCTTCACACAATTTTTCAACAAATAGTAACACGTCATGCAATTTTTTTTCCACTTCTTAATAATAGACTTCACTGTGCTTCTAGGCATTGTAAAGCCTTTAAAAAAAAATCTACCCATCTCCTGACTTGGTGCATGTCCACAACCTAATATGGGAGATCTTTTGACAGTGCCTTGCCACACATAGTTGATTGTTTTCTTCAGTTGCAATACCAGGAACTAAAATGCTCAGAGAAAGTTAATTTTTTTTGCTGAGCTAATTAAAATGACCATAGATGATTACAGTTGAAAGTCATATTGATTTGTGTGCCATTTAGAAGGTTATTAGCTACACCTGATTGAGTTTGAGTCATTTTAGGAGGGGGTGATCCTTTTTCCAACTCAATGATTCTGTTTTTGATTTTTTTTCTGACATGTTGGGGTTATATCTTTCACTTTGATGTTATAAGTTGAACTGAATAAATACAGCAGGATAAAACAAAAATTGTGTCTGTCTTCACTTCAGACTGCAAAGCAACAAAATATAATTATGTTAAAGGGAGTCATTCTTTTCTATACCCACTGTATATACAGTCTTGCTCATAAGTTTACATACCATGGCAGAATTTATGATTTCTTGGACATTTTTCACAGAATATGAATGATAACACAAAAACTTTTCTGTAAATTATTGGGCTGTCTTGCATGAACTGCACATTTGAGATAATGATGTATAATGATGCATTTATCTTGCCATCAATTTTTTTCTTTTCCCTTTCCCCCCCCTCTTCTCCCATCACGTCCCCTTCCTCCACAATTTCTCCTCCCTTCGGTGTCCCCCACTAGTTCCATTATTGGTAAACCTAAATTGTTTTTTGCAAACTTTTACTCTTCAGAGCTATTGTCAGCTTCCCCGGCGTGAGCCATTTGTGTTTTTTTGGGGGGGCGCGACCGATAGTGGTTCATTCCAGGCCATCTGCCGCCATAGGTGAGTGTGTCTTTGCCTCCAGGTTAGCATCACGCTTGCTGTTTTTTCTAAATGTTTTATTTACAATTTTTTAAATCATGCTTGTTCTTTTCTACCAATAATGCATATTTATATGGATCCTCCTGAAGAAGCGGTACAACAACGCGAAACCGGTCGAGGTCCCAGATCGGCTCCACGCATCTGACCCATATGGTTTTGTTTTAACAAATACCTGATATTGTGTCCAAATTGTGGGGCCTGTCCCATTGTTTTATCTTTGTATTGTTTTATTTGTAATTAATATACTTTTTTACCTGATACATGCCTTCTTATCAGTACCTTGAAAATCCCAACCAATTAATATTTTGTTCGATATAATTTAGACACATTGGGCCAGATTCAGTGACCCGTAACTCCTGTCTAACTGGTGTTAGACTGGAGTAGTTTCGAATTACGCGCGTTTTTTAGCTAGTCTGAAATCTCAAACCATGAATAGACAGCTGCGGGCTTCAATTCGACTGGATTACGTATTTGTACGCCTTCGGATCTACGCTGCAATAAAATTGCGGCCACTGGGTGGACTTCCCGTCGTTTTCCGCATCGGGGTATGCTAATGAGCTTTTGCCGGCTATCCCCGAAATTACGATCTTCAATCGCAATCTCTTACGGCATCTTTAGTCATCTTTTTTTTGCGTAACACTATACCAGCTTTTTGCTGGTCTAATATTAGACAGCCCATGTTAAGTATGGCCGTCGTTCCCGCGTCGAATATCAACGTTTTCCGACGTCTTTTTTTTATTTTTTACGTAAGTCGTCCGGAAATAGGAATGTTCATAACGACGCTACTCAAAAAAAAAATGACGTAACAACGTGATTTCGCGCAATGCACGGCGGGAAATTTCTGAAGGGAGCATGTGCAGTTCGATCGCCGCGGGGATGCGCATAATTTAAATGCTTCACGCCCCCTAATCGCGTATTTCGATTACGCGGCGAGAAATAGACTACGCCGCCGTATCGTACGGGCAAAGATCTACCAGAATTCGATTTAGAGCCTGGTAAAATACGGCAGCGTAGAGTATTTCGAAAACGCTGCGCAAATTTACGTGTACCTGAATCTGGCCCCTAGTGTCAAGCAGCTTGTTGTCTCTAATTATATGGTCCCCCTTCTTCCAATCATTCCGGGATGCTGGTACATTATAATTATTTCTTTCATTTAAGTAATTGAGGCCATACTCTCCCTTTTTCATCAATTTTGACAACATTTCCCATGCCTTTGTAGCTCACACATCCCCAAAACATCAGTGATCCACCTCCGTGTTTCACAGTAGGTTTGGTGTACCTTTCATAATAGGCCTTCTTGACTCCTCTCCAAATGAAGCGTGTGGCCAAAAATGTTGGTAACATCACTCCAAATTACTTTGTGCCAGAAGGTTTGGGGCTTGTCTCTGTGCTGTTTGGCACATTGAAAGCAGGATACTTTGAGGCATTTGGATAGTAATGGCTTTCTTCTGGCAACTCGACTATGTGGCCCATCTTTCTTCAAGTGCCTCCTTATTGTGCATCTTTAAACAGTCATACCACATGTTTTCAGAGAGCCCTGTATGATGTGTGAGCTACAAAGGCACAGGAAAACATTTCAAAATTGATGGCAAGATGAATGTATTATGTTATCAAAAAATACTGGAGGAACATTTGCATTCATTAGCCAGGAAGCTAAGCATGGGACGTACTTGGACAATCCAACAAGACAATGATCCAAAACACAAGGCCAAGTCGAACTGTTTTTGACTACAGGAGAAAAAATTGAAGAATCTGGAGTGGCCATCTCCTTCTCCTGACCTCAATATCATTGAGATCTCAAATGTGCAGTTCATGCAAGACAGACCAAGAATTTTGCCAAGGGGAATGGGCAGCTTTACCACCTGAGAAGATAAGGAGCCTCATAAACAAATAAGTGAAAGAAAAGTTTTTGTGTTATTATTCATATTCTCTGAAAAATGGCCAAGAAATCATAAATTCTGCCAGGGTATGTAAACTTATGAGCACAACTGTATGTGTATATATATATATATATATATATATATATATATATATATATATATACATATATGATATAGATATATATTATTCAACAACCAAATGACAGAGGCTCTTCTGCTCACTAAAGTTGAATGATTTTGCAGTCAGCATGGTCAGAATTTTAGGCCCTTTATGCAGTCTGGGCCAAGGATCCAAGGGGTTCCACAGGGACACATGCATACAATGTCTGGTAGAGGTAATGGCGGTTACCACAAGGTGATTAGTATTTTTAGAAATGTCCTAGACCATCTTCGGTTTATTTTAAGTTAGATTACCTTCATAGTCAACCTCCTACTGAACAGAACATTAATCATGATATCCAGAGTTGAACTAGGTGAACTAAGTAAACTGCATCTTTAACGTTTGTCTTGTCTTCTTCAGAATGGTTCCATGCTGTTCAAGCTCTGATGGTGCTGTCGGTCCTTTTCTCCAGCTTCTCCTTCATGTTATTCATGTGTCAGCTCTACACCATGGATAAAGGTGGACTATTTTATGCCACAGGTGTCTTCCAGATACTTGCAAGTAAGACATTTAAGTGACATTGTTATGCTTATTATACTCCCTGTAGTTTATACTGATAATTATGATTATTTTAGTTTACTACATAAGACAATTAAGGTAGCTTGTACCTTTACAACTGTATTTGCTAAATATACCCCCAAACTAGAACTGCTAACCATAACCCCAGCTAATTACTTGGTTCCAGAGCTTGGAACTCTTTTAGTGTTTCCAGCCTGGTGGACAAAAATCTCTTCATGACCACATTGGTGTCAATAGGGACTCGGTAATTCTTGTCTGATAGGCAGTAAACAAAGGAAGAGGCCACAGAGGAATTAAGGAAAGTAAACAGCAAGGAAGGGGGATTTTTGTATACAGATTCAGACTTACTAGGACTCCCAGATGGCTCCTGATTTTAGGGGTCAGACTTGTTTTCCAACGTTTTGTGTTTTGTTATATGATCATAATGTAAGTAACTGATCCAACCCTTTGTACAGGTCTTGCTGTGTTCTCTGGAGCAGTGATCTACGCAAGCCATGTGAAGGAGTTTCATCAAGACAAGCCTGAAGGAGGACATTTTGGTCACTGCTTTGTGCTGGCCTGGGTGGCCTTTCCTCTCAGTTTAGTGAGTGGAATCATGTACATTCACCTGCGAAAGCGGCAGTAACACCAGAAAAACATCTTCTTATTCCACATATCAGGAGATCTTTGCCCAGACTGTGTGGTATGGAATACTGCCTCTGGGGTTTCAGCTGGATCCGCCTTCTTTGGAAACTTGTGGTCCACCAAATTTTAAACATCGCCATCATAATTAAAGGCACTGTTGCCATCCTTATCGATCTCCATTCCATGGCCTGCTGTGGTCCTGGATACTGCAACATTTTTATAGTTTATGTACGGCTGGATTCAGAATGGATTTCCTCAACATTCCTCATGAAGACAACCCATCTTATTATATTATACATTCATTGCTATTGTATGCAGAGCAATATATGTTTCTGCTTTTGCATACCCTCAGGGAACAGCCCCATGCAACAAAAGCCATATAAAACAGTGTTTTTGTCTTTTTAATGTAGGCCAACAATGGCAGAAAGAAGGACAAAAGGAATTGCTTGATCTCAAATTGAATATTGTTACTATCAGATTAAGTACAATAACACATAAGTGAAAATATAAGTATTATTTCATATTCAAAATATTTTAGTTAGGTTTTTCTTCTTTTAGTCTAAAAATGGATATACACACTCCCACTTTGCTTTAATAATGAGAATAATTTTAGTTTTAGTTTTTTTATATGTTGTGTATACCCAGTGTCAAATCTGCAGTCATCTAATATGTTTTATCATCATGTTAGAAAATACGGTTTTGAAGGGAAAAAAAAAGAAAAATTTACCGAGTCACTAATAATTTAAAGGGTTCTAAATGTATTTTGGTACCTTTTTTTTTAATTGGAAGACATTGCAATTTTTGTGCTATACTATTTGGAGTAGAACTTTATCCAGGCTATAGACATTTGGATATTTACATAATCCAGGAAAACAGTAAACAAACTTAAACATGCCACCCCTGACCTTTGTAGTTGCATGGTCTGTGGAGCAACTCATCCTCAAATTTTACAAGAGAACCACTCTCTTTCTGTGAACCTGCTCTGTGTTTACATTGGACACTAGAAAGCTTGCACATTACAAAAGGAGGGGAGGGCAAGCTGAACTGCTGAAGTGATGTGATAGAATTGCTGCAGCGTGTCTAAAGGAGGTTGGTGGATACTTGTTTTAAGCCTACTTTCTTATTGTTAAAATAACTAAAGGAAAACAGTTTTTTTATATTTGGATTGAGTAGTAGTGTCAGATTTCAATTTAGTTTTAGTCGTATTTTAGTCCACTAAAACCTCCAGTACATTTTAGTCAACTAAAAATTCCTACATTTTATTTTACTAAAGTAGAATGGGTTTAGTTAAATTTTTAAACATTTCTGTAGAATTTTCAAACTCATTATATATTCCTGGAGTAAAAATCGAATAACATATTATTATTATTTAAGATATTAAGGTTTAAATTGGCAGCACAGACACAGATTTAGCAATGAATTTTGGAGTCAAATTTAAATTTAGTTTTATTCATAGTCTTCTGACTAAAATGGCATTTTAGTTTTTGTTGTATTTTAGTCATCTAAATTGTTTGAGTTTTAGTCATATTTTAGTCGAAAATATTGTTAAATTCGTCAACGAAAATATTTTCGTGGGTGAATTTAGCACTGAGGGTGTGGGGTAAAATCCACTGTCAGGTTTTTATTGCTGTCTGTACCCCTTCTAGGGAGATTCTAATTGCCTTGATTACCTGTGTAACTGGAACAAAAAGTGAGGGTAAATCCAAAAATTGAGAGTTGCTACCTGAACAGAAACAGAGGGAAAATCTTCCACTTATTTCCACGACAGCTGCTTAAGAGGGAATTTCCATCACATTGAAAATATATCTTCTCAATTCCTGTTGAGTCTACAGAACAGGAGGTGAAGGAACATCTCCCTAATGAGATACCGATGGTCCTACTCTATCCAAAATAAAATTCTGTCTTTAAATATACTGTACATTTAATCATATGTAAATATTAGAATGTCCATAGCCTTTCCACATTTTAAAATTTTCAGTACATCTCACAAGATTTGCTTGTATGTATGTGTATTTTACTCACAATGTGGGGCTCATGTTCTAAAGAGTAAACAGTCAGGTTTTTGGTGTTATTTTCCAAATGCAAGTTGTAAAATGAAGAGAAAAACCTGCTTGGTTGATATAGGTAAAAAAACATTTTATTTTCCTAGTTTATATATAGTTTAAGATATTTTTTTACTATAAAAAAAAAATGCAAACACTACATATTCTTCTGCTGCTCATCAAGTTACTTATATTGTTCTGCAGCGGCAGGCTATGACTAAAAATAATGTTGGTGCATCATATTTCTAAAGCTCATATTTGTGCATTGGCGTAGTGTTTTCATTACCTGAACGAAGGTTATGTGCTCAGTGGAAAGATAATGTTTATGTAGAAGTGCAGATCCTAATGTAATATAAAAGAAATCCCTAGTCCTCTTCTTATTTGAGCCAAATGAAAGCTGAACTCCAAGCAGATGTAAAAACACAATTTAATGCAGTTATATATTCATAAGAAAAAATAAATGTATAATGAATGCAACATGTGTAAGTACCTGAATATGACTTGTGTCGGCTGTCAGAATACAATAGGCAGCAAGTGAGATTCTTCTTGCAATCCTGTGTACAACAGAAATATTAGAGGGGGAGGCAGTACCCTGGGTCAACCAGGTACGATGTATGTACATGTCTACACAAGGAACACGCTTGTAAAAATAGAGAGATTATGGGGTATATTTACTAAAACAGGAGGGTGCAAAATCTGGTGCAGCTTACCAATCAGCTTCCAGGTTTTATTGTCAAAGCTTAATTAAACAAGCTGATTGGCTACCTTGCACATCTGCGCTAGATTCGGAGTGCTCCAGTTTTAGTAACTCTCTCCCTATATGTGCAAAAATATGTGCTGTTGTTGCTGCTTACTACTAGCATAAGTTTTTTGGCATCTGTGTCTCATTGGGGAAATTTCCCTTCACTTCCAGTTCCATAGCCAAACTTTCCAAAGAGAGGGAATCCCTAGGGTCCCTTTCACACTGGCAGAATCCGCCAGTGGATCCGCTTGCTCAGCAGGAGAACTCTCCGCTGATCCCCACTGAGCAGGCAGATGACCGGTCCGTGTGCGCTCTGCGGATGTAGAGTAGACACGGACACAGCCTGCTGTTCTCTATGGCAGTGTTTTTCAACTCCAGTCCTCAAGGCACACCAACAGGTCATGTTTTCAGGCTTTCCATTATTTTACACAGGTGATTTGATCAGTTTCACTGCCTTAGTAATCACCACAGCCATTTCATCTGTGGGAAATCCCAAAAACTTGACCTGTTGGTGTGCCTTGAGGACTGGAATTGAAAAACACTGCTCTATGGGACGATCAGATAAAAAGGACCGCCTGTTCATTCCCATTTGACTAAGTGGCTGTAATGTCGGGTGCTGGTGACTGGTCTCCTTATTCCCTGCATATCGCAGATTGAACTACTATTGAACTTTTGTTCTTGGATTGTCCGTTTGGGATTTAAATCTCTGCATACTTACCATATATATTCCCATTTGACTGCCATCAATCAAGAGGATTGTTTTTAGTGGACAGGATTATTATTATTATTATAATTATACAGGATTTATATAGCGCCAACAGTTTATGCAGCGCTTTGCAATATAAAAGGAAGACAATACAGTTATAATACAATAAAATACAAGAGGATTGAGAGGGCCCTGCTCAGAAGAGCTTACAATCTAATAGGGTGGGACAACATAATTTAATTGGATGTCGGCGGGTGTCAATGGGCTGTCTGTTGACTTTCAGAGCTCCATAGAGACCAATAGAAGGTCCGATTGGGTCATCCTAAAAAAATTGTCAGGCGGACCCATTCGGTCGACCAGTGTTTAAGGGACTTAGTGATCACCAGAACTAGTGTCTCCATTGGAAGATTTGTGTTCTGAAAAATGTGGCATTTTCTTTCGCTCTCACTTTTGATGATATACAGTGTATCTAAAGCGTTGAGTAAATGGTCAGTGCTATATAAGCAATTACATGTAATAAATAAAATATTGGAAAAAAGGACATATAGAGAGGGTTAATCTCCCTAATCATGGGGCACAGACAGCACTCCAAATGTGGTAGGTTTTGTAATCTCTCTCCACTCTATTCAGAACAAAAAAAGTTTTGCATTTGGGTATACTTCAACTGCTGTAGAAAACAGACAGTACATCACCCTGGCTGTGCAGTGAAAAAACATATTTGTGGGGGGATTGGAGATCAAACAAGATGGATAACCCTATCTCATCATTACTTTTTTATAAGCCGGAGCCATTTGTGTTCATAATATGCCTTTCTGCATAGGTTTGGACATGAATGACAGTCCTTTGACCAAAATGTAAATCAAAGTATTAATTTCCACATTGAATTTTAATTATTTCTAGGCTACTCCTGAATGACCACGAAGTTTGAAACACATTTACCTCCTTTAATTCTGGGACATGTATTTAATATGCCTTGTGAGCAGGCACCGCTGTGTCACAGAATGTGTAGAACCTGCCTTCTGACCTACGTAAGTGCTGGGAGGAGGAGGTTCACGATGCGAAGTCAGTACAGGGATCAATGCTTGCAGGCGACTGATTAGCAATTTGTGTTACCAAGCAATTGAACAGGTGTACCTAATAAAGTGGCAGGTAATTGTATACTGAACAACGGTATAACAATGTATGTAACATTCTACATAATGTAAACTTTTCTATTTTAATTTTCAAGTGGTAAACTTATAAAAAATATTTTAATTTAGAATGTGACCATTTCATTCCAGAACCCACTGTATCCGACTTTGCAAAATCATATTTGGTTTTCCCTTTACAGACATGAAAACCCAAATCAGAACTCTAGGTGGATATAAGGTTTAGGGATGATTGCCTGATGACAGCCAGAAGTATCTGAGTTCCCTTTCTTAAACACAGTAATCCACAACCACCAATCAGTATCCATCGTATACTGATTATCTTACTTCAACCCTTCCCTGAATAAGACTGTAAGAGAATAAGTATCAAAATTTTAAATGCAGTAATCAAACATCAAGGTGCTGGGACATGAAAAGAGACCTTCAAGGATGCTGGGAATACAGAGGACCCATGGGGATCACTATAATGTAGCACACTGGCTGTAAACTGCTATATACTCTATATAAGCTACAGTTAGTGCCGGTTCACACTGGGGCGGCTTCAAAGTTGCCTGACTCTCCTCCGACTCTGAAGCCGCCCTGTACAGTGTGACTTTTGAGCAGCTTGCAAAATGACTTCTGTATATGCAAGCCGCTCTGAAGTCGCTCCCAAGAAGTACAGGAACCTAATTCTAAGTCAGAGCGACTTGATTTGCTCCTATTGGATCGGTTCCATTGCACTGAATGCAGCACGACTTGTCAGGCTGACAAGTCGTCTGACAGGTTGCCCCTGTGTAAACCGGCACTTAAAGGGGTTGTAAAGGTACAATTTTTTTTCCTCCTAAATAGCTTCCTTTACCTTAGTGCAGTCCTCCTTTAACTTACCTCATCCTTCCATTTTGCTTTTAAATGTCCTTATTTCTCCTGAGAAAACCCTCACTTCCTGTTCTTCTGTATGTAACTCCACACAGTAATGAAAGGCTTTCTCCCTGGTGTGGAGTGTCGTGCTCGCCCCTGCAATGTGGAGAGCGTCCTGACTCTCCTGTAGTCCAAGGGAGGGGGCGAGCACGACACTCCACACCAGGGAGAAAGCCTTGCATTACTGTGTGGAGTTACAGACAGAAGAACAGGAAGTGAGGATTTCTCAGAAGAAATAAGGACATTTAAAAGCAAAATCAAAGGATGAGGTACGTGAAGGAGGACTGCACTAAGGTAAAGGAAGCTATTTAGGGAAAACAAATTGGACCTTTACAACCCCTTAAATGTTGATGCTTATTAAAATGTGGCTTATTTTGGCAAAAGATGCAATATGTCACTCAATACTTTGGATCTTTTTCCTCGCCAAATGTACAGTATGTTGCTGAAAACACAATACATGGTTTTAATGCCAAAAGCATAGATCTAGTGTAGCTAAGGCATTTTTTTCTTATGTATGTGGGTGCAAAATTATCACTACTCTGTCCTTTTTGTTGCAACATTACCCACCCCCACAGCATAACTTTCACTGGATTTGAATGAAGTCTTTGTTTTATATTCTTGAGTTTTGAATATATCTCAATTCTGCTGCTCTGTAAACCATATAAAGCTTGCCTAAAAATTGAGCTAGAGCTTTTAATTCCTGTCCTAAATTATTGCCTTCAAGCTGCATTTTTTGAAAAGGAGTCACTGTTTAAAAGCCAATATTTTAATTAAATTCTTGCTGTTAGACTGTTACTATCATAGCTAGAATCACAATCACCATATACAATGAGGAGGATATCGTATTGGTATTGCTTACTTAGCTGAAATATATATATATATTTTTTATTTATTTTTTATTTAGAGGGTTTATTTCGTAGGGTTAAATTTAGGGTAGTTCATTTTCTAGCTTCTATTCATCCCAGTGGCATTTGAAAATGCCACCCAGTCTCAGCGATTCCTGTGGGTGCAGGCTGGAACTACTGGTTGTTTGCCGGCATCCAATACAAAGCTCAGGGTTGAAACAATCAGTTCCTGGGCTTCGAAAACATTTACAGAAAAGTAAACATAATGGCCCAGATTCACAGAGCGATTACGCCTGCGCAACTGGTGTTGCGCGTGCGTAAGTCTAAATGTGCGCGTGCGTTTAGATGCGCGCGATTCAGAAAACGAATTACGCCAGAAATCAACTTTTTTTTGTCCGGCGTAATTTCGTTAGACAGACGCATCCGTCCGCGCAAAAATGCGCTAGACACACCATTGATTTGCTAGTCAAATATGCTAATGAGGGAGTTGCGGGGATCCACAAAAAAACGCAGTTGCTGCGCAGGCTACGCGATGTGCGCAACAGCAAAATGTCCTGTCTAAAGTTAGAGCACCTAAAAGCTGGTCTAAAAAATGAAAAAAAGTCTACTTGTCAGATAAAGCAACACTGTTAGTGAGGAGTTCAGCAGTCACACGTGTTGCCCAACAATCTGTATGCCAACATGCCAGGGGCATCGTCGCGCATAGCTATACTACTGACTTTAGATGAACAAAGAAGGAGGAGGGCACGGAGGATGGCACTAAGGAGGGCACGGGAGATGTTTTTTTTTATTTTTTATTTGCTTATATAAAATTTACAATTTAAATTAATCTAATACAATATTCTTATCTGATACAAGCCCCTCACTCTTCACTTGATATATCACACACGCATAGACATCTTTGGCATGAGTGATTCTGAGGTGTCTCGCATCTTCAGATTCACCCCTCATGCCATCATGGAATTACCACAACCTTGCAGGAGGACATCACCAGCCCAACACATGGCACCACCCATGACACCCATGACAGCTACATATACAATCAGAGCCCCATCCCCACAGATTTCGAACAGAACATGTATGGGGACAGCTGGCTGGTTGGTGAGTGACATGGGTGGCAGGCATGACTATCCCCTCCCGTGATGCACACCTCACAAGTGGCACATGCATGACTAACATCCTCCTGTCTTTTCCCTTCAAGGTGACTCTGCATATGCACTGGTACCCCATCTCATGACCCCATCTCATGCCAGCTCACATTATGTATCTTTGCACGTTAAACACACACATTAATCATGGCACAATGAGAATGCATGCATGCACACCACTGTGGTCCCTAGCACACACACCCCACATCCTCATCACATTGGATTGGCACCAGTCCACCATGCAGGACTTGTGAGCTGCAACGCCATGCCACGGCTCCAATTATGTCACTGTACATTCATACACCATTCACACAGACCTGGGGATCACTTCTCCACCACAAATGAGGGTGACACCCCTTTTCCCGCAGGAATATCACCCCCACATTCCAAAATCATACACAAACAGAACCAAAAAAATTAAATAAATGACGAGCAAAAAAAAAAATGCCCAGCAAAAATATAATTTAAACAAAATAACAACAAAGAAAACACATAAAAGACAAAAATCACTCTGCAAAACAGTCCTCAAATATCTCAAAGACACGTCACAAACAAACAAAAGCACCTTGCTGTAGAGGGAGGGATACAAAGGGATGTATTTTTGCAAAGGAAGTGCATTTGTGTCTGTCTATTTATGCTGTCTGCGTAGTTCATAAAGTTGCCCTAGTCCATTTCCAATTTCACTGATTGCGCCGCTCCCGAGTTGTGAGCATGCGCACATCGGAGCTGACCATGGTCTCCTTCAAGTGCGCATGCGCGAGCCGGCCGGCCCTTCATTTGCATGGGGTCACGGCTCATTTCAATGTAACACGCCCACGTCCCTCCCAATTTGTATTACTCCTCCTTACGCCTCTGGAAAAAATCTTACGCTTGCGCAATTTCCTGCGCAAAAGCTACGTGAATCGGGGGATTACGCGGCTAGATGGCGCAAGTCTAACGTAATGGCGGTGCGCTACGCCGGACCGATAATGCGCCGATGTACGTGAATCTGGGCCAATGTTTCCGCATTCTGTTTTCTTTGGGAACAGTGTAACTTCACAAGTGATCTGGATTACATTTTTCTCACTGTGCATCAAATACTTATGTAAAGTGAACTTTGAGGCTCGGTTTACACTGCCGCGACCGGAAAGTCATACGGCTTACGGTGAGACTTTGCCAGGAGACTTCTTGGTGACTCGAGTACTACTTTGAGGCACACGTCAGATAGAAGTAGTATAGGAACCTTTTTATAAAGTCTGAGCGACTTCAGTAGTGCTAATTAAGACAGCTCTCATTGACTAACATGGGATTTCAGATGTCATGCGACAAGTTGGTCCTAAGTCACGGCAGTGTGAACCAAGCCTTAGGCCGCATACACACGATCGGTCCATTCGATGAGAATGGTCCGACGGACCGTTTTCATCGGGTCACCGCTGAAGTGGCCTGATGGTCTGATGTGCGTACACACCATCAGTTCAAAACCGATCGCGTCAGAACGCGGTGACATAGAACACGACGTGCTGAAAAAACTAAGTTCAATGCTTCCAAGCATGCATCGACTTGATTCTGAGCATGCGCGGGTTTTGGAACCAATGCTTTTGCGTACTAACCATCGGTTTTGACCGATGGTCAGGCGCCCATCAGTCCGGTTTTAAAACTTTGGACCGAAGGATGACAGACCGATGGGCCGTTCACACGGTCGGTTTGGACCGATGAAACTGGACTTCAGTCCATTCTCATCGGTTTGAAACGATCGTGTGTACGCGGCCTTAGCGATCACAAACTTGAGAAAAAGTTGCCCTTTGTGCTAAAACACATATATTAAGTTGGGCTTTACTGTTCGGCTAGATTGCACAACGATTTGCACTAATATCATAACTACTTCCCTACCAGGCGAATTCTGACACTTCACACCTTGAAAAGGTATTCTTAACTCTCACAATTTTCCACGTTTTGACATGTTACAACCAAAAGCGTAAATGTATTTTATTGGGATTTTATGTGATAGACCAACACAAAGTGGCACATCATTTTGAAGTGGAAGGAAAATGATAAATAGTTTTCATTTTTTTTTACAAATAAATATCTGAAAAGTGTGGCGTGCATTTGTATTCAGCCCCCTTTACTTTGATACCCCTAACTAAAATCTAGTGGAAAAAAATTGCCTTCACAGGTCACCTAATTAGTAAATAAAATCCATCTTTGTGTAATTTAATCTCAGTATATACACACACACAGCTGTTCTGTGACGCGCTCAAAAGTTTGTTAGAGAACCCTTGTTAACAGCATCATGAAAGCCATGGCGCACACAAGACAGATCAGGGATAAAGTTGTGGAGAGGTTTAAAGAAGGGCAATGTTATAAAAAATATCCCAGCATCTGAAAATGGAAAGCGTATGGCACAACTGCAAACCTACCATACATGGCCGTCCATCTAAACTGACAGGCCGGCAAGGAGAGCATTAATCAGAGAAGCAGCCAAGAGGCCCATGGTAACTCTGCAGGAGCTGCAGAGATTCACAGCTCAGACGGGAGAATCTGTCCACAGGACAACTATTAGTCATGCACTCCACATATCTGACCTTTATGGAAGAGTGGCAAGAAGAAAGCCATTGTTGAAATAAGGCCATAAGATGTCCCATTTGCAGTTTGCGAGATACCATTTAGGGGACACAGCAAACATGTGGAATAATGTGCTCTGGTCAGATGAGGCCAAAATTTTACTTTTGAAAGTAACACTGCATATCACCCTGAACACCCCCCCCCCCCCCAGTGAAACATGGTGATGTCAGCATCATGTTGTGTTAGAGTCTGCAAAACAGCAAAACACTTGAGACTGGGGCGGAGGTTCACTTTCCAGCAGGATAACAACTCTAAGGCCTCGTACACACGATCGGACATATCCGATGAAAACGGTCCGCGGACCATTTCCATCGGATATGTCCGATCTGGAGTTTGATCCGATGGCGTGTACACACCATCGGATCAAATTCTCCGCCGGCGGACGGCGCGGTGACGTGTCAGTGACGCGGCGGTGACGTTCACGCCGCCACGTCACGCACCAGGAAGTAAACACTTCCGCGCTTCCGTCGTATCCATTCACAGGAATGCTGGTTTCCCGTACTAACCAGCGGACATATCCGACGGACAGGTTTGTAGCGGACAAATTTCAAAGCATGCTTTGAAATTTGTCCGATGGACAAATCTGTCCGCTAGCCCATACACATGATCGGAGATGTCTGCTGAAACGGTCCATCGGACCGTTTTCAGCGGACATATCCCCTTGTGTGTACGAGGCCTAAGAATACAGCCAGAGCTACAATGAAATGGTTTAGATCAAAGAATATTCATGTGTTAGAATGGCCCAGTCAAGGTCCAGACCTAAATCCAATTGAGAATCTGTGGCAAGACTTGAAAATTGCTGTTTACAGATGCTCTACATTCAATATGACAGAACTTGAGCTATTTTGCAAAGAAGAATGGGCAAAAATGACACTGAATGCCTGAATACAAATGCACACCACACTCTTCAGATATTTATTTGTAAAGAAAAATTGAAAACCATTTATCATTGTCCTTCCACTTAACAATTATGTGCCACTTTGTGTTGGTCTATCACATAAGATCTCAATAAAACATTTAAGATTTTGGTTGTACTTTTTAAAAAATCAGCATTTTTTTGCTAAAAAATTACTTAGAACCCCCAAACATATATGTTTCTAAGCAAAGGTCGTAGAGAATAAAATAGTGGATATTGCAAATTTTCATGTCACACGGTATTGACGCAGCAGTTTTTCAAGCACAATTTTTGGGAAAAAAAACATTAACTTCGTTATATTGCTCACAAGCACAATATAATACCATTTTTGTTGGTACAATATAAAAGATTATGTTATACCGAGTAAATATAAAGTAAAGATATCCAACATGTCACGCTTTAGAATTGCGCACACCCCTGGAACAGCACCAAATTACGGTACACTGTCCCTTTTTTATAAACTTTATTGCTATCACAAGGAATGAACAACATCCCTTGTGGTAGCATGGTCCACGACAGGTCCTTTTCATGGAGAGATCTGGGGTCCAAAAGACACAGATCAGTCTGATGGCTGGTAACAGGCCAGTAAACAAAGAACCAAAACCAGAAGTGACTAAATCCTAATCGCTTCCGGTTTCTGATACCCTAGAGAGGGAGGAACAATGTCAGTTCCTCTCTCTCTCTCTCTGTTCACTGCATAGGATGCCACTGGTCGGAGTGGTCCCGGGCTCCCTGATCAGACGGGACAGCCTGGGAAAGGTGATGGTGGGAGTGGGGCCCCCTTCCACTGCATGAAGAAGTTATCCAGTGGTTGTACAGCCACTCAAATCACTTCTACCTATAAGGCAATTGCCAGCTGCAAATGTTGGTACTGGGAAGATGCCTGTAGCTGCAGACATCACCCCGGTACAAACGCCTAAACTTAAGGACATCATATGAAAGTGGTTAATCAGCAGACTTTGTTGATTATATTTTTTCACTGCTAATTTTTATACTTACAATTTGAACCCTGGTTGTGCCACATCAAAACCACCCAGACATATCAGGTCAGTGGGAACGTCATTGTGTACTTACCTAAGAGGAGACTCAGAACTCCCACATCACTGTTTCTTGCCACTTGGGGATGTGCGGAGTGATGTTGGACCAAAACTATTCTGGCCGTATCGGACTGGATATCGCTGTGCTCAGTTCTGAGGGCTGAAAGCAGAGCATATCATCAACCTGACAGTCGTAGTGACATATTCTGTCAGAGAGGTCTTTCTAGATCTGGAAAACCAGGCAGGAGATATGCTCCAGGTACCAGGTCTAAGGACCTCCATGGTAGCTCACAATATATAGAAAAATACCAAATTAACATCATTTATTACAGAGTTTACTTGAAATTTCCCTTTAGTTAGATTTAAAAAAACAACAAAAAAACAAAACAAAGAAGAGTGATTTACGAATGCACAGGAACACACTTTCATTTACAGATTAGCCGTTACAAGCTATTTCCTTGTTTGTGATGTTCTGAGCCAGGGCTTGAATAGTCCATGATACCTTGCAACTTACCAGTGAGCTAGCAGAATCAAATTTCCTGCACGTTGCCATAGCAATTCCTAATAGTTGTGATTTTGTCTGCAATTTTAAATGATTAGGAATCTGTCTATTACAGACTGAGAATAATAATATGATAGTCAAAAGATAAAGAGATATGTTCTTTGAACTGGGACTACTATATGCATTTAAACCTAAACTTTCTTACACTATAAAAAACACCAATGTAAAGCAATACGGAAAAGTAACTCTCACTACAATGCGTTCAAAATGAATCTTAAAGTGGTTCTAAAGGCAGATTTTATGCATTAAGATGAAAAAAAAACTCTGTGTGCCTCAGCCCCCCCCCCCCAATACTTATCAGAGCCCCATCTCAATCCAGCGATGTTGCATGAGAGACACAAATTCTGGGGACTCTCCCTCCTCATTGGCTGAGCCTCCTCATTGGCCATTGGCTCCCGCTGCTGTCATTCCAAGCCAGTGAGCCAATGAGGAGAGAGAGGGGGTGGGGCCAAGCCGCGGCTCCTTGTCTGAATGGACACAAAGAGCAGCGGCTTGGCTCAGGTGCCCCATAGCAAGCTACTTGCTATGGGGGCACTCGGCAGGAGGGAGGGGCCAGGTACACCGGTGCAGGGGGCCAGAGAAGAGGATTATCTGGGCTGCTCTGTGCACAACCACTGCACAGAGCAGGCAAGTATAACATGTCTGTTATTTTTAAACAAAAAAACCCTAAGAATTTAATATCACTTTAAGCTTAAAGGGTTTTTCCATCCAAAAAGATGAGGTTGGGGTTTGGGTTTACCATGGGTTCAATTTAAACCCTGCCTATTCACAGTTAGCAGACCCGCTGAATTAATCCAGGATTTAGCCACCATAGTAGCCAACTGACCATAATGCACTTCCTGGTCTTTCAAATGAGGTCACCTGGCTTAGATAGGCTAATACGTTTTTTTTTTTGGATAAACTAGACCCTCTCACTAGAAAAGTGTGGGTTCCCCGCAGCAGCCATTTTGACAATGTTCTTTAACTGTGATAGGAAAAGCATAGGGAGGGCTGCTAATAAAGTACATAGTGACAGATTTGTGTGGGGCTTGTAGGCACTAGTAGGTGTTTGAATGTAGCGTTCTCTTTGCTTCTGCTATAACTATTTGCAAATAAATAATCTTCATAAATTAGGGCCAAAATGTATACTGCTACATTAGTTGGTGAAAATAACCCCAAATAGTGTTTATTATTTAGTCTGTAGGAAAGTCATAGAGTCCACAGTATAGTACAGTACATATATAACATTTCATTTCTTGAGACCTGAACTGCCAGGACAGTACAAATCTCCTCCAAATGATCCCTTTTTGGAAAGCGGATAGTCAAAGGTATTTAGTATGAGGCGTGGCAAGTTTTTTGAAGTTGTAATTTTTTGGAAGATTAAGAAACTAAAGTTTATGGGTTTTTTTTCCACAATTTTTTACACATACTGTCACCAGTGCAGTACAGCATCATCATATAACTGGTGTGGCAGTTATCAGGAACACTGACTTGTGACAGTATGTAAAAAAAAATGTAACACTGTATTTATTTATTACATACAGGGACCAGAGCATAACCACACAGTACTACTTTGGGGAGGCGATGAGTTTTTTTTTTTTTTAACACACTATGATTTCTTAAAACTGTGAATTATACAGTTATAAGCAACCATTGTTTTCTGAAGAAAAACTATTCATTCAGTGATTACTAATGTGATTAGCTGTGATTGGCCACAGCTAATCACATGGTACAGATGGGCTGTGGTTGGCCTAGTCTGTACCATGCGATCACCATGACCAATAACAGAACTCATCATAATAGTACACAATGAAAGGCATGAATCAAAGTGTTTCTCTGTGTACAATTGTCATGTGATCTACTGTGATTGGCCACCTTGATCCCATGTTACCTGCAGTGGCCCAGTACAGTGATCTGTCATTGGCTGTGTCTGGTGGACACAGCCAATGACAGATCGCGCTGAAGTGTGGCCCGTGGGGCGTGGATGAGGCACAACCCTGGGAGGAGTCATATTACTTTTTGGTCATGGGCTGCTGTGCCCGCTCAAACGGGTGCCACAAAAATGTGAGGATGTGAATGTAGGCTAAGAGACAGCCCTCTCTTTACTCTCTTCTACAATGTGATATTCCTTGTAGCAATCACCTCTGTAAGGCAAGGCTTATCTTTTTTTCTTTTTTCATTTTACATAGACACAAGGCAGTGTCGAGGCCTAGGGCTTCCTTCTTGCCTGAGGTAGTAACCAGTTTGCAAAAATAACAAAAATAAATATTAAAAAAAATTAAAACCTTTATGTAGCCCCGACCCTCTTCACAGTGTGGGCTACTAGCCTAGTGGGTGTAGTGTAGATAAGTTTGGCACAGACACTTTAAGAAGGCAAAAAAAAAATGTACTGTCTCTTAACAGAACTGGGGAGAGAAGGAGGGTTAGGGTCTGAACACCCTTAGGCAGATGCAAAATGCTTGGCAGACTCAGACAAAAAAATGAATAGAAGAACAGCTATACAGTTCAAGGGCCTTTAAGCTGAATTGCAGCAAACTGTATCTGTAGACTGGTGCCTCCTATAGAGTAGAAGGGATCTGAGTTATTCTATAACAGTACGCACCTCATCCCAAAAATAATTAAAGTATAAAGACAGAGAAATTGGGATTGTAACGGTGCTGAGAACGATCTAATACAGCATAAATAATTATTTTAACTTTTTATTAAGATACCGTATAAACTCTATACAATATGCAAAGGGGAACAAGGTTCAATAAAACAAGGAATTGAAGCAGTTTTGAAACTGTATGGGTCGCTGAAATCCTGATCCAGAGTTGTATAAAATAGTGGTCACATGTGATGTCACATCCCTATATATTTTGCCAGTTCAGCTTCCTCAGGGGGGTATACTGGGACCACCAATTTCAACAGTCCGCTCTAACACAAAAATACAAGGGTAAAATGTAAGATGCATTGCAAAAGATATACATTTCCAAAAGTACATAAGTGTGTGCTGCTCGTCCACCGGCCTTTAAAGGGGAACCCACCTTAACCCTGTCAGAACAAAGGGAATTTACATGTGGAGCCCCACATGGAGTGTGTAAACCATCCAAAGAGACGGGGTCAAGTGGGGAAGAGAGCCGTGTTTAGTCACAGGGGATATATAAAGGCCCAGCTATAGGGAACGAAAAGCAGGGCCAGAAGGCTCAAGAATAACTTACTATGTTTAGTATAAAAGGAGAAGGACTTGGGAGGCCACCAGGGATTAGTTCTCAAAAACAGAGGCCAAGGGTCCCAAATGCTCAGAGGACGATCTATGGGACCAACAGGCACTAGAGATACATAAAGGCGTTTTTGAATCAAAGGGAAAATATACTCATATAAACAGATATGAAGGAGAAATATTGTAACTGGTAAACGTAAATAGGGTCCTTATATATAGGGTCAAGATGTTGATGAGCATTTGAGCATCCATGAGGGAGGGAGACAGAGGAGATGCACTAGCACTCAACATCACGAATATAGGTCATAGTAATTACTATAAAGAGATCATCATAAGAAAAGAGAAAAGGGTGTAAGATGCTCAGCACAGTAAACCCCAAATTAGCAGGGACAGTACAGTGGGGTATGGATAAAAATAAGGTGAAAGAAGGTAAAATGGTATTGAACAAGTACCTGCAAGAGATATAGGTAGAGTAGGGTCGCCTCCGTATTCCAGCGAGGTAAGGCTGGCAGAAGGCCGGCATTTTATATCCCCTGCTTGCTCGGGTGTCTGACTTCACCGAGCAAGTGCGGACAGAGAAGTGGCCATTACGCATGCGCCAAAAGGGTAGCGCGCCGTTGGGCCTACGCTCCCCAGAACCACCTGTGATTAAACAAACGTCGCCATAACGTTGATGAAACCAGCCTCCATAGGGTGTCATATGACTTTGCTGAGTAGGATCAGCGATGAGTGGATCGATGAAGTTAAGCCCACGGGACTGGGAAAGGTGGGGCAGAGAAGGAAAAAGGGGGCGGACCAGTCATGGTTCATTGGCTAACATGCGAATGACGCCATGGATCGGGCTTTAGGATCATGAAGCCCTTGGGTGTCCATGCAACCAAACACTTGGCCTCAAATAACACAAGACCCCCAGGTACATGGAGGAAGAAAGGGGAGCATGGAGATACAGTTCTTCATTCATTCCTAATGTTGTTCCAAAGGTCCGGCTGGAGATGTCACCCATACTGCACCACATAAAGGGGTGAACCTGCCCCTGGGGTGTGCAGAGATGAGTGAAACAAAAAGCGGCTGCCTTGATGAGGGGCAGGGCATCACACATAAATCAATACATATACAAGAAGTCAAAAATATTAATTACAAAGCAAATAATTTGTATAGATCATCATATAAATATTCGTAAACATATAAAGAGTAACACAATAGCTAAACTAAAAAAGCATTATAATGGAAATAGGTTTTCAAAACCATATTAACCTGGTGTCTCCTATAGCAACTGAACTTGTAACTTCAATGTAGATCACAACTCACAGCATCCCATTGTAGATCCTCTCACAGAGCTCCCAGTCTCTCACTAGACTCATTAGATCCCAGCTGCCACTGGATCCCTTGAGCTCCTCCACAATTAACCCACTGTGGCTTCCAAGTGTCACCCACACTGTCCCGCTGGGTCCCTGGATTGGCTCTTCAGCTAACTTGCTGAATCCTGTGCAAGTGTCACCCACACTGTTCCGCTGGGTCCCTAGCTTGATTCTGCTGAAGCTTTCCCAACTTCTTCACTGTCTGCTAATGAAAAAGGCTGCTCTGGTACTTCCTCTATCTCCACAGAACCTTGCCTTTGCTAACAGGAGAGATTATCCCTTGCTGGTGACTGTGTTCCCTTTACCCCTGACTCTGGTTCTCGCTTACCTCTGGCAGAACCCCTGCAACTTGGTTGCGTTCCAAGCCTGATGCCCCAATCTGCTTGCTTCCAACCTAGATAAGCCTCAGACCGTCTAGCAACCAGGTACTCCTGAATAGGCCTCAGGCTTCTGGCCTAGCAGCCCGGAGCTTTTCAACACACGTCCACCCAGACAGCCACCCAGGTGGCACAGAACCCGATTACCTGACTCCTCCTGAATAAATAGGCTCTCCCAGCAGGCCAAGGGCAAATAAACCCCTGCCAATTGGCTGAGACAACCTATCCATTCCTAGTCTGCATTTACTTTGCCATTGGTCTTCAAATGCCACAGGTAACAATGCCACCTAGTGACAGAAGAGAAAGGGTGCATCAAACTCAGGTTTAGGAAAAGGTCAGTGGATCTCCCTAACAATCAGCCAGGCTGGTTACCACCTAGCAAACTAAATTTGTCAGCAACCCTGCCTAAGACCAGGGTGCTACATGTAAAAAATGTTTAACAACTTAAAAAATGAATACATCAGCCTGTAGAACTTCTGCCTCTCACTTTAGGTCTGCCTAAAAGGATTTCTAAAATATAATGGCAAAAGTACCACTACACTAGGGACGGTCTCTCCATTAAGGGAGCAGGGAGCCGCCCCTTCTCTCCAGCCACCCCCTTTATGACTAATGGATAGATTCATGCATAGCATGAATCTATGCATGGCCGCCATGACCACCCCCTATTCAGGCGTCTGTCCCCTTTGTGGATGCCGGGTGCCTGAATTCCAGTGGCAGGGGTGATTTTTTGAAGCACCCGATTAGATCCCTAGGCTCTAATAGGCTTCAAAAAAGGTAGACTTGGAGCACAGATGTGTTAGAATATTTGCTTTTCTAACACTGAACCGCCTCTCCACTAATCAGGTAGCGTGGGTCTAATACCCGTCACCTGATTGACTGAAGGCACAGGTGCCCCAATTGGCGAAGCATGGATGATGCAGGAGCCGTCACACAGCTTGCCACCACCACCCGCTGCCTGACCCACTACAGATGGGGTAAGTGTTGGGCAGACAGTGGGCAGGTGGGGGTTACAGTGATGGTATTTGATGGGCACAAGTAGCAGCATTTGATGGACACAGGTGGCAGCATTTGATGGGCACAAGTGGCTTCTATGGCATGCAATAACGCATGTGGCCAGAGGTGGGGAGTACCGGAGAAACTCGGAAATACTCAAAGACCGGCTGTATTTGGAAACCTTTGGAAAGGCTTGGAAACACTCAGGAATGGAGTATTTCTGTGTATTTCAGAACGGCTCTGATTGGTTCCGCACCTCTGGCCAAATGCGGTACTGCACACCGCAGTAGCTTGAATCCTGCTCGTTTTGCGAGACAACACTCGCAAACGGAGTTAGGATTTTTTCAAATAATTACTCGTATTGTGAAATGCTCGTTAACCACGTTACTCGCAATCCGAGGTTCCACTGTAGTACAATTATAATATAAATAATATTAATACTAAAGAGGTTGAGAAAGGCTGATTTAGCTAATTAAAGAGGACGTAACCCCTGATACTTTTGTTCCCTGAAAAGTAAAGGCATAATGTGCTAGTATGCATCGCATTCTAGCCCATTACGTGCCACTTACCTGCAAACGAAGCCTGCAATGTCCCCGCTGGTGGCCGCATCCATCTCCACCCCTCTTCCTTCAAGGGCCATGTCCACCGGCTCTGTGACTGGCCGAAGTCGTGCGGCGTTACTCCTGTGCATGCACACGGGAGCCGCCGGTCACGATAGGTTGTGAACTTTCTTCAGTGCGCATGCACTGATGACGTCAGACAAGTGAATATGGTAAATATCTCCTAAACCATGCAGGTTTAGGAGATATTTCCCATACCTACAGGTAAGCCTTATTATAGGCTTACCTGTAGGTAAAATTGGTGTAACTAGGTTTACAATCACTTTAAAGCAGAGTTCATGTTAAAAATGTCATGTTGCAAGCCGACTTACATTTCCAAACAATCACTAAAAGAAAAGACACCATATGAGAAAAGATGGAGAACTGATACAAATACACTGAATTTTATGATGTGTTATGTGGGACATGTAGCAGGAAGTTTATGGAAAATAACATTACAAGCAAATGCCACTGCACCACCCTGCATGCTTGTTACACAGAGCGGAAGACAACTAACAAACACGCTGTCAATACTTTTTCCACTCTAGTGCTGCCAGTTTCTGATCAACAGTTGGTAGTGGCAAGTCAAAAGCTGGCAACATACAATACTGTTTTTGTTTTAGTGGAATTGCTCAACTGTGTAGGAATTTATGAGGTTATTACAGAAAATGCAGCTCCCCCTCTCCAGTACTCAATATGGTCCTATCATTAAAACTCATACTTAACACCCATAGTTAACCACTTCAGCCCAAGAAGGATTTACCTCGTTCTGACCAGGCAATTTTTTGCAATACGGCACTGTGTTATTTTAACTGACAATTGCGCGAACGTGCGACGCTCTACCCAAAATAAAAAATAATGTCCTTTTTTTCCCCAAACAGAGCTTTCTTATGGTGGTATTGGATTACCTCTGCGGTTTTTATTATTTTCGCTATAAACAAACAAACAAAAAAGACCAACAATTTAGAATTGTTTTATTTTTTTATTTCTGCTATAAAACATACCTAATAAAAAAAATTGAATTTCTTCACAATTTTAGGCCATTATGTATTCTGCTTCAACAATAAGCGTATATTGATTGGTTTGCACAATAGTTATAGCATCTACAAAATAGGGGAAAGATTTATGGCATTTTTATTTTTTACTAGTCAGTGATTTTTAGCGGGACTGCTGACATTCATTATTTAATTCTATCTGTATAGATATTGCATTGATTGAATGATCATATACATAAGATCAATAACTGTATAGTCGCCAAAAGTTTGTGACACTCAGAAATATAATCCAAATGTTTTTTGAGAGAGCATCAGGAGAACGCAAATGCGTTTCAAGGGACAATGCAAACAAAGATTTTGGGGGCACACGCTAAAAGATGCATTAACCACTTCAGCCCCGGACCATTTACTGTAGGTGGCCAAAGACCAGGCCACTTTTTGCGATTCGGCACTGGGTCGCTTTAACTGACAATTGCGCGGTCGTGCGACGTGGCTTCCAAACAAAATTGACGTCCATTTATTCCTACAAATAGAGATTTCTTTTGGTGGTATTTGATCACCTCTGCGGTATCTATTTTTTGCGCTATAAACAAAAATAGAGCGACAATTTTGAAAAAAAATATCAATATTTTTTACTTTTTGCTATAATAAATATCCCCAAAAATATATAATAAAAAAAATATTTTCCAATACGTATTCATCTACATATTTCTAGTAAAAAAAAAAAAATCGCAATGAGCGTTTGATTGGTTTGCGCAAAAGTTATAGCGTTTACAAAATAGGGGAGAGTTTTATGCCAGTTTTATTAATTATTTTTTTCTACTAGTAATGGCGGCGATCATTTTTGGGACATTGTCATTTTCACAGCGATCAGTGCTATAAAAATGCACTGATTACTGTGAAAATGACACTGGCAGTGAAGGGGTTAACCACTAGGTGGCGCTGTAGGGGTTAAGTGTTCCCTGCATTGTGTTTCTAACTGTAGGGGGGATGGGCTCTATGTCACATGACACTGATTTCCGCTCCGAGTACACAAAGCCGAGATCAGTGTCATTCTCACTAGGCAGAGCAAAAAGATGCTTGTGTACACAAGCATCTCCCCGCTCTATACCTCCGTGAGACAATCGTGGCGATCCCCACAGCGATCGAGTCCGCGGGACCAACGGTCCGACTCACAGGGAAGGCGGCAGGGTAGCAAACGTGCCGCCGGCGGCACGCTCGCGACCACATGGCAGGCATTTAAAGGGCCACGTACAGGTACATCATAATGCCTGTCTGTGCCATTCTGCCGATGGATATATGGCGTGGGCTGTCCTTAGGCGGTTAAAGATGGTGCAGCCGTAAGACCATAAAACAGAAAAAATATTACAGCGCACACATGCAAGAAATTACATTCAACTCCTGCAGTGCTATTTAAAACACCTGAACATTTTTCAAAAATGTGGGGATTTGGTAATAGGAGAAATATACTCCTTTCCCATTCTCCTATATAGAGGAGTGTATTTCTCCCATGGTTCAGAGAAGCAGGACCTTCCATTCAATGGATAGCGTAGGTCCCACCGATTCATTTTGAAAAGGTTACAACAATTGGTTCGAAGGAAACTTGACCAATCACTTTATTCCCCTGACTCATCACCCTGCGACTTTTGGCTGTTTCCAAAATTAAAAATGCCTTAAAGGGGTTGTAAAGGTACATTTTTTTTCCTAAATAGCTTCCTTTACCTTAGTGCAGTCCTCCTTCCATTTTGCTTTTAAATGACCTTATTTCTTCTGAGAAATCCTCACTTCCTGTTCTTCTGTCTGTAACTCCACACAGCAATGCAAGGCTTTCTCCCTGGTGTGGAGTGACGGCTCGCCCCTCCCTTGGACTACAGGAGAGTCAGGACGTCCACTAACACATAGCTCCTTTCTCTATCTGCAACGTAGAGAGCATCCTGACTCTCCTGTAGTCCAAGGGAGGGGCGAACACGACACTCCACACCAGGAAGAAAGCCTTGCATTACTGTGTGTAGTTACAGACAGTAGAGCAGGAAGTGAGGATTTCTCAGAAGAAATAAGGACATTTAAAAGCAAAATGGAAGGATGAAGTAAATGAAGGAGGACTGCACCGGGGTAAAGGAAGCTATTTAGGAAAAAATTAATTGTACCTTTACCACCCCTTTAAAAGTATGCAGAATTGATGACATTCCGAGAAAAAGACACAGCGTTCTGGAAAACAAATAACAGGGATTTTTCCGGCAGTGGCACAGTCATCTAGAAAAGTGTGTCAATTCACAAGGGGTGTACCTTAAATTTGGCATCAGCCACTAGTGTTTAGGTTTAGGTCTGGTTCATTAGCAACCTGGTGATATCCTTAGTGATGTTGGATTCTCTTTGAGACTATCATAGAGACAGCAGCCCAGGACTGGAACAAAGTCTGTTTTACACTGAACCTTCACTGCTTATCAGCCCCTTAGAAAGAAGATTTAGAACGACTATGCGTGGTTTGAATCTTGGCGGATTTAGCAGGAACGGGCCAAGATTTGATACATTAATGGGCAGGCTGAATGTACCAAGTTGATTGGTGTATCAGCTTGGGTACAACCAGCCTGCCGGATTCTCTTGCGAATATCGCTAGTCGATGCTATCGCTGCTTGCGATAATCACTGTCTTCTCCTGGTGAGAAGAGCTTTCCCCGCCCGCCCCGCCGGGAGAAGACAGTTGATGATTTCCTTATGGCGAGTGTTCCATCAAATATGGTGACCCGTCAGAATTGGTAACGGAAGTGACGTTCCGTCCCCACCATCTTGCTACACCCCACACTCCTCCATTGTAATGATACACCATGAAGGGGGCAAGCGGTCATCTTGTTACACCCACCGGAGTTTTGCATTGCACAGTTATTTTTAACAGGAAATGGAGCAAATATGCTTAAATACAGTATTTGGAAATCCGACGGACTGTTACATTTTAAAAGGAGCGGCAAACCTGCTGACCTCACAGGTTTGCGAATGTGACAGAACACCTCTGATTTTAAAATTCAACATGTAAACTGTCCGTGGGATTTCCAAATACTGTATTTAAGCATATAACTGTGAAATGCAAAACTCTGGTGGGTGTATATCATTACTTTGGAGTATGGGGTGTAGCAAGATGGCAGTGACGTAACTTCACTTCTGTTACCAATTCTGACAGGTCACTTAATCTGACAGAACATCAGCCTCATCTTACCTGCTCTAAATACAAAAGTAGCAATACTCCTCTATTGGTCCAGCGCTCAGGGCCGGCCTTTGGGGTGTGCGAGCTGTGCGGCCGCATGAGGCACCATGGGCAACAGGGGCGCTGTGCAGCCGTCACAGCTCGCAAAATGTGAGCCGTGTAGGTGGAAAAGTGTGACTCCTCCACACAGTACAGGTAACGATCCTACCGCCGAGAAGCAAAAGACAAATGGCCCGCTGTTGCCTGCACTTCTCTGCCGGGACTTCTCCGCTGTGTTGGGCTATAGAGCCGGGACCATGACTGATGTGTGTGTGTTTGTGTGACACCTCCATATGGGGGGGGCCGTCTGTGAGCGCCACAGGATTAGCTCGCACAGGGCACCTGAACACCTAAGGCCGGCCCTGCCAACGCTATCAAACATACTTACGGTAATGATAGGGAATGCAAAGTTTTGAAGTTGTCAACAGAACAGGAGGTGAATGGAAATTTTGCAATGGGGACGTCTGTTCTGATGAGGGATTCTACTGTTGATAAACTTCCACTCACTGAAATAAAGAGAAAGCTCTTGAAATAGACACAGATGTCAAGAGAAAAAAATTACTTTTTATCAATAACTACTCTTTTCAAAAAGGAAAACAAAAAGTTCAGGATTTAGATAGATATGTAGATAATTTACATTTAGCAGAACTTTTATATGTGAAAAGTTTTGCATATGCATTTTTACATCCTAAAACATTAAAAAGGCTACAGTATGACGCACCTTACTACAGGTCCTCTAAGCCCCAGGAGAACTGGCTGACATTTCTAGGGTTACAAATATTTCGCATGAGGCATCATATCATTTGAAGCTAACCCTAGATGCTGCTGTTGCTTTGTTTTTAAAATAATTGAGCATCAATTTATTCACAAAATCTGAAAAATAACGAGTGTGGTGATGCCTAATATGTAACCACATGAATGAAATAAAATATATTGCATTACACAGAGAAAGAATTCATAGAGTAAAGACGGAGTTTTAATTTCTTTTAGTCACTGTAGATTACATGCAAGACTGACTCCATCTTTGAAGCATGAATAAAAACACCTCATGATATCTAGTCTGCTGCATGTAGCGGTTCAGTTGCCGTCACAGACTTGCCTGTGGCGTGATTGATAGGTTCATCTTTTAAGAAATAAATATTTTTTTCTGAGAAGTAATAGGTTATAAATTTGTTCTGCAAAGCTTGAAAGAGAGAAGTAGAAGCAATGGAGTATTTCGGCTGCAGCATTTAGTAACACTAGTTGGACCATGAAATGTCGAGCAGATGGGGCATCTGAAGATATGATATATATACAGCTCTAAGACAGCACGGGTGTAATCACACTGCAAACACAGGGACATTATACACAAATACATGCGTTTCAGCTCTGTCCCATTTTTATATTGGAGTTAGTTTCTCTTATGCCTCGTACTCACTTTTTCCATCGGAAATTCCGACCATGTATATCCCATCGTATATATTCAGGAGGGATTCCGTCGGAGTTTAAATAGAGAACATGTTCTCTTCTCCTCCGATGGAATTCCGTCTAAAATCCGATGTGAATTTGGTCGGACAAAGGTCCGATCGTGTGTACAGGGCATTAAAGGATAAGCCCAACCAAAACTGGTAGGATACACCCACTTATACACTATATAACCAAAAGTATTGGGACACCTGCCTTTATGTGAACTTTAATGGCATCCTAGTCTTAGTCTGTAACAGCTTCAACTCTTCTGGGAAGACTGTCCACAAGGTTGAGGAGTGTGTCTATGGGAATGTTTAACCATTCTTTCAGAAGTGCATTTGTGAGGTCAGGCACTGATAATGGACGAGAAGGCCTGGCTCACAGTCTCTACTTTCTAATTCACCGCAAAGGTGTTTGTAACGGTCACCACCGTTTACAACCTTCCATCCCCCCACGACAAGCTTATCCAACACTCCACAATCCAGCAGACATGATCCATTCCATTTCCCAGAATAACGAGACTCCGCTCTGTTCTCTAGTTCCAAAATGAATGAATGCTTTAATTAGATATGTGCGTTCCCGTTCGTAACGAATGGATTTTCGTACGAATTTGTTAGTATTCGTACATTCGTATCAATTCGAACATCCGAACAGCTGAAAGACCCAAAATACGAAAATTACGGAATTACGAATAAGCAAAATAACGAACAAACAAAAATACGAATGTACGAATGGACAATCTTACTAAAATACGAAACACCGAAAAAGCAAAAGAACGAAAATTACATCTATAACGAACGATTTGCATTCCGCATTTTAAATCCTTTGTCTGTTAGTATTTTCATTCGTATGTTCGTATTTTCATTTGTGTGTTTTGTAAATCTGTTTCTTTGTCTGTTTGTAAATTTGAGTACTTGTAAGTTGTAACGTTCTTTAGAATGGGCAGTGTAGTTAGTAAGTGATGTATCTTACTTAATATCTTAGCCAATCAGCTTATCTCTCTTGTTGGCAAAAAGTCCGACCGTGTGTACGGGGCTTAAGAGAAAGCATATCTTAATATGGATTAGCCGCGTGTTGCTATGTATTTACGAAAGTACAAAATTACGAATCCATTAAACGAAAATTATTATCTAACAAAATTACGAATTTCGAATCAACGAACATAAATTAGACAGAATAACGAATAATTCGGTATAAACGAAAATAAAACTGTTACGAAAATACGAACGGATCCGAATAGGAAAACTTGAATCTTACGAAATTACGAATCTTTACGAATCTACGGAACGAGACAAAACGGAACAAAAAAAAATACGAAAATTTTTGTTGTGCACATGTCTAGCTTTAATGGTTTCTTCTCAGCTTTTTATGCAGTTACAAGCATGTAACAGTAATCAAAGGGACAATGAAATCTCCACTCCCCTAATCACACACTAAGGCTAATTACTAATTAGTGTCCAGACATTTCGGCAACGATCTTGACGAGACACATTGCTTTAGATAATGACATCAAAACAAAATACTATCACACAATGATTTGACCTCAACCCACATCTTTTAGACAGACGTACTGTCTCCGGCAGAAGGGTCTTAACACCTGGGCATCAATAGGCTATCACACAGTGTTGTCACACAACGAAGAGGTCTTGGAGCAGACCTGAATTAACACCTTTACACAATGGACAATGAAATGTCTAGTAGTAGATGCAATTGACACCTTTCAAAAGAATGTTTTCCCACATTGAATAACCAACAACTTGTGATATCTCAAGACATCATGCAAACATGAATTATTATTAATGTCCCATCTCATGTAATACATATATTATGATTCACTAGCCACCCCCAATGCCCAAAGGGGCACAGGGTGGACTCAGACCCAAGAGTTATCAGTGACGCTGACACAGGAGTATCCCCCATCCTTCCAAAGTCTCTGGTTGTCACGGGTCATTCTGTTACAGTGTTCTATTGGGTTGAGGTCAGAACTCTGTGCAGGCCAGTCAAGTTCCTACACCCCAAAAACACTCATCCATGTCTTTATGGACAATGCTTTGTGCACTGATGCAAATCATTTAGTGGAGGGGGGATTATGATGTGGGGTTGTTTTTCAGGGGTTTGGCTTGGCCCCTTAGTTCCACTAAGGGGAACTCTTAAAGTGGATGTAAACCCACTCTCATCCTGTCTAAACTACTGCCATAGTGCTGATCTATAAGAATATAGACGCCTCCTGCATGTATCCTTACCTGTCAAATGTCTCCCCTCTGTCTGTTATGAGACCTGAAAAACTGCAGATTCTGTGGGTGGATCTGTTGTCTGGAGCTCGGTGGGTGGAGTTGTGATGTCAGTGACTTTCCGTCCATCTCTACACTTTCCTTGTCAACATGCATTTTTTCCTATGTATTTCTTACACTGAATTCTGCTATGACCACTAACATCCAGTCAAAATCCAGAAAAATAACCACATGACTTCAGAAAAGGAGTGGGGGTGGGCATTAAAAAATAATGCCTGTCTGAAGCTCGTGCATGACATATGTAAATAACCTTTCACTCACAGCAGGGGGGCGGAACGGACCAAGGTTTTTCTCTGTAAGTCTGTTTTATTTCACTGAACAATAAAAGAGGATTGCTCAGAGCTGGGTTAACTCTGTGTGGCAAGACTAGGCACAGATAATAGGAAATCTTATACTGTACATTATGACATAAAAAATAAAAATCCAGGTTTACATCCACTTTAAGGCGTCAGCATACCAAGACATTTTGGACAATTTCATGCTCCCAACTTTGTGGGGACAGTTTGGGCATGGCCCCTTCATGTTCATAAAATACAGCAGATACAATATAGTGTATCTCTTGGAGGTGATCCACCAAGTGTCTCGTCATACCTTTGGCTGTAGGCATTTGGGAGCCAATAAAGTCCTACTCTTTCTAATTATGTGTAATATAAAAACTGTAATCCTCGAGAATGAGGTGACTGATAATAGCCATGAAAAATGTGGGTAGCTAGATAATTATCAGTGTACATGAGTGATATGAAACTCTAGTGGGTGATCCCTTTGCCAGGGCTGTATGTACCAGAAGATTTTTGTGCACCAGTTCCTAGGGTAGGAAAGTTATATGTATTTGGCAACAGCCAAAATTGACAAACCTTTTACTTTTTTGTTATCCCTCTTCTGGCAAAGTCTGGAAATGTAAGGTGAGATTCAACTGCAGTGAAACGGGGTGCTGGGGATGCTGAGTGGAGGCAGAAGGATCTTTTAGATTTCATAAATCATGAGCGCCCTGCTAATTCCTGCGTCTGGAATAACAGGCATGTGTGAAGAGCGGACCCAACTATCCAAGGCTGTTCACACAGCTAGAGATTACCTGTGGTTAGGGGTAGATAACAATCGCTGGGTGCAGTTTTCCTGCATCTATTCATGATCACTGCCGGTAATTGATGGTAAACGTCTGAAGAACACTGTGGGGGTTATTTACGAAAGGCAAATGCACTTTGCACTACAAGTGAAAACTACAAATGCAAAGTGCACTTGGGTGTGCAGTCGCTGTAGATCCGAGGGGGACATGCAAAGAAAATAAAAAACATAATTTTAGCTTGCACACGATTGGATGATAAAATCAGCAGAGATTCCCCTTATTTCAGATCTTCCCCTCATATTTACAGAGACTGCACTTCCAACTTTAATTTTTTTTTTTTTTGACAGGCTGGAACTCATCTTTAAAGCGGAAGTTCTGTCGATTTTTTTTTTTTAAGAGCCAGCAGCTACAAATACTGCAGATGCTGACTTTTAAAAAATGGACACATACCTGTCCAGCGCACCTGCGATGTCATCAGCAGAAGAAGAGCAATCGATCGTCCCTCCGCCATCTTCGGTTAGGGAATAGGGCTCTCTCTCTTTCCCAGGAGACAGCTGGGGGGGGGGGGCTGGGGGGTAGAGGCGTGTCTGGACCCCCCTCTCCCTGAAAGGTTCCAAATGTGACACCGGAGTGGGTGGAGCTCCGCTTTAAGTACATTTGCCCCAACATTTCATACTCCTGACATGTGCTTGTTGTACCATGTACTGGTGTTAAAGAGAATCCTATTCCCTATCCAGCTTTTCTTTTGTGTGAAATACCTGGTGATCCTGCCTGTCCCCCTGCTTTCCTATTTCAAACTAACTATGCCAGGTGTCAAAGCACATGTCAGGGACTTACCTCCTCCATGCAGCCTTCCTCCTGCATGTCCCTGGATCACCGCCGCGCGTCCCGCGCTCGTGCACGCGCTCTAACGGCGTGCACGTGAACGGCTCTGGCGCCAAACAGGCATTTTAAAACCTGTGTTTGTTTGCAGCTCATTGCTGCCTGATCTGCAGTTTATGCCTGATCCCTACCTGAGACCTGTACTCCGATTACCTGCCTGGAATACCCGTTTGAACTCTGACTTTGGCTTGCCTGACCATCCGTACCTCTCCAACCCTCTGACCAGGCTCCTGTTTGACCATCCGCCTGATTGAACTCTCGTTACCAGACCTACCTGCTTGCTTCACCGACTACTCTTCAGCCATCTGCCTGTGTACCTTCTGCTGACCTGTTATGACCCGGCTTGTCTGACCCTGCTGTTCCAGTTGATGTCCATTTCACCAATTTACCTTCCCAGCTTGTGCCGCTGTAGTCGCAGCTTCCGTGCGGGTCGCTGACCCTTCCTCCGCTTCAGCGTTCTCAGCATCTCCTACGTCTTCACTTCAGAGGTATTCGCCCATCTGCTTCTACTCTACATCACCCCGGCACTCCTACCCCCCTGTGCTCCGAGTCCGCTGTTCCCACTTCAGTGGCTCGCAAACCAGGGTTGTAAGAGAGGCTACCCTGCATCAGACTCTGGTATCCAGGTACGTAACAGCACATCCCAGAATGGCCAGTTTGCACTTTTAAATTCTACTTGGAGCACAAACTGCCTGTATGCCAATGGTTAGACTTGTGATAACAATCCCCCCTGAACAGCTCCTTACTATAAGGATGCTGTGTCTCTTCCTCCTGCCCAGTTCATCACAGTGTATTTCTGTCTCTGAATTTTATAATGGACTGTGCCTGTGCCAAGTTCAATCTGCAAACCCCCTCCCCCCATCATCACCAGGAGACTCCACTCCCAACTCTCTAAGCCCCTTATGCAGCTGAGAACAAAGGTCATGTGATAATAAAAAAAGATATAGGGCTAGATTCACAAAGGAGATACGACAGCGTATCTCCAGATACGCCGTCGTATCTCTGCGTCGGAGGCCTCCTATCTATGCGGCTGATTTATAGAATCAGTTACGCATAGATTTGCATTAGATCCGACTGGCGTAAGTCACTTACGCCGTCGTATCTAAGTTGCATATTTACGCTGGCCACTAGGTGGGGTTTAAGAGTAGAATATGCAAATTAGGTAGATACGCTGATTACCGAATGTAGTTGCGGCCGGCGTATCTACTTGCGTCGCTTACGTTAGGCTAATACCCGGCCTAAAGTTACCCCTGCTATAGTGAGGCGCAGCCAATGTTAAGTATGGACGACGGGACAGCATCAAATAGGACGTCGTTTACGTAAGTCGATTCTGAATGGGGATGGGCGTAAGTTACGTTCATGTCGCTTTCATTGACAATTTGCGATGTGATTTGGAGCATGCGCACTGGAAAACGCTCAGTAAAAGATAAGTGTCAATTACGTGGGGTCAGGGCTCGTTTACATAAAACACGCCCACCTCTTCTAAATTTGAATTAGGCCGGTCAATTTACGCTACGCCGCCGCAACTTACGGAGCAAGTGCTTTGTGAATACAGCACTTGCCCGTAAAAGTTGCGGAGGCGTAGCGTAAATTGGATACGCTACGCCCGCACAAAAATACGCCAGGAAACGTGAATCTAGCCCATATACAGTATAACCTGTGTTTAAGAGTAACTTGGTTTGAGAGCATTTTGCAAGACAAGCTATTTTTTTTATAAATTTTTACTTGATATACAAGCGATGTCTTGATATTAAAGTAGCATCATGTCACAACTGAGTATAAAAGAGAACAGAGGCGCCTCAAACTGTAGCAACATTTAGCAACTTATTGCTACACTTAGAGGTGCTTCTCTTCTCTTTTATACTCTGTAGCTCCTGTTGGATTTTGCTTCCATGGCTTCCATTTGTGGATGGACATTTTATGGTTATCACATCACATTGCTATAATCTTTTTATATGGACTATAAATGGAAGAACTATAAGTAAATAGTTGTGGAACAAATCATTTCAGTTTCCATTATGTCTTATGGGAAAATTTGCTTTAAAATACAAGTGCTTTGGATTACAAGCATGTTTCTGGAACAAATTATGCTCGCAAACCAAGGTTTTACTGTGTGATATTATATATATATATATAACACACACACACAGTATACACCGATCAGCCATAACATTATGACCACTAACAGGTAAAAAGAATACAATGGCATCTGAAAATTGGTGGGATATATTAGGCAGCAAGTGAACATGTTGTCCATGAAGTTGGGACTCTGAAGCCCATGGTGACCCATGTCCACAGCCAAAAGCTTCTACAATGTTCACATGAACTTTAGAACTGGACTACGGAGCAATGGAAAAAGGTGGCCTGGTCTGATGAATCACATTTTCTTTTACATTATGTGTATGGCTGGGTGCGTGTTCATCACTTATCTGGGGAAGAGATGGCACCAGGATGCATTATAAGAAGGCAAGTTGGCAGAGGCAGTGTGATGCTTTGGGCAATGTTCTGCTGGGAAACCTTGTGTCCTGCCATTCATGTGTATGTGACTTTAGTGTCTATGCCTCAATAGGTAAGAAATGTTTTAGCAAAAGGGGACCATATGCAAATTTAGGTGGGTGGTCATAATGTTATGGCTGATTGGTGTATATATACAAATGATTTAAACTGAATGGGTTGTTTTGCAAGCTAAGGGTTCACTAATACTTATGCCCCGTACACACGATCGGAAATTCGACAGCAAAAGTCTGATGTGAGCTTTCGAACAAAAATTTTGACCGTGTGTAGACTCCATCGGACTTTTGCTGTCGGAATTTCTGCCAACAAAGATTGAGAGCTGGTTCTCAAATTTTCTGACGGAAAAAATTCCTATCAGAAAATCTGATTGTCTGTAGCAATTCCAACGCACAAAATTCCGGCGCATGCTCGGAAAAAAAACGATGCATGCTTAGAAGCATTGTCGTAGTGTTGTACGTCACAGCGTTCTTGACGGTCGAAAGTTCAGAGAACTTTTGTGTGACCGTGTGTATGCAAGCCAAGCAAGCCAAGGTTTTTCCGACGCAAAATCCGATCGTGTGTACACGGAAAAAATGTTGGCCATATAGTGGTAGATTTTTTTAACAAACTTTCGCACAAAGAATCTTGTTAGTACATTTGTTAGTACCATCAAAGACTTGACAAATTGTGTTTGAATTGACTTCAAAATTTAATTTGCACCTAAAATTTGGTTTTGGAATGAACAGAAATTTCCAAATGAAGATTGGACAACGTTTGCAGGTTTCTTCACACTCTTATTTTGCTTAGCATGTGTATTGTCTTTATGGATCAATTGATTCTATGCGCAGTGTGCAAGAAGATCTTGGATCCTGATTAAATCAATTAACTCTCAGGAACATGAATTATATTTTGTTTTTATATAATTAAAGAGGAATTCTAGACAACTCTACTATTCTGCTGATTTAGACAAGCCTTATGCTCCGTACACACGGCCGGGATTTCGAACGGGAAAAAGTCAGTCAGGAATCACCGGCGGGAAAAATTAGCCAGTTCTCTTTTTTTGACGGCCATTTTTGGCAGTTTTCCCGTCGGAAAAACTGAGATGATGCATACGCATTGTCGGGATTTTCTGGGCAAAAGCTCTCATCGCAGTTTTCCCATCGGAAATTCAGGCCGTGTGTACGGGACATTAAAGTGATTCTAAAAGCTGTTGTTTTTTTTCTTTTTATTACAAACATGTCATACTTACCTGTTCTGTGCAATGGTTTTGCACAGAAAAGCCTGGTCCTCTTCTTTTTGTGTTGCCCGCTGGTGGTCCTGGCTTCTCCCACCTGCCTAGTGCCCCTTATAGCAAGCCTCTTGCTCTCGGGGTTCTCAAGTAGATTTGCTCCCGAGCCAAGCTCCTGTGAATGGACATTTTCCATTCACACACAGAGTGTGACTTAACCCCGCTCCCCGCTCTTACCTCATTGGCTCACTGGCTGTGATTGAAAGCAGCAGGATTCAATGGCTTCTGCTGCTGTGAAGAGACATTGAGGAGCGAGAGACGCGGAAGAGCCTCTGCTCGCATGCACATTGCTAGATTAAGATGAGGCTCTGGTAAGTATAAGGGGGGCTGCAGCCAGAAAGTTGCATTAAGGTAAAAATCCTTCTGCCTTTAAAGCAGTGGTTCTCAACCTGGGGGTCAGGACCCCCTCAGGGGTCAAATTATAATTTGCCAGTGTTCACTGAATCCTGGGCTGTTCCTGAATCCTGCACCACTCTTCCAGCCTTATTGCGGCCACCCAGCTGGTCTGTCCCTGGATCCTGTGGCCACCCAGCTGGGCTTTTCCTAGACCCCGCGGCCGACCACTCAGCCTCTTCGCAGCCATCCATTCAGTTCACTAAATGGCTGGGGGGCAGAGACTAGAGGTCAGCTGACTGGTGAGGAATGTGAAGTAGGAGGGGCTGGAGGAGACACCATCTCCTGATTTCAGTGTATGTGTCACTGCTACGAGACACCACAAAGTCTGAGACAGTGAGTAACACTCAGGGGAGGGCTGGGCCGGGGGTCAGGGTGGCAATTGCCTCCCAGGCCGCCCTAACTTATGTTCAAATTGCCCGCTACCATTTATTTTTTAACCTGGACTTGTAAATCGGGCCGACCACTAGCTGTTGCATTCCAGGAGTTGTAGTCCATGCTCAAGGTCCCGGTGGGTGGAAACAGAGCAGCGCAGAGGAAACTACAACTCCCTGGGACTGGATTCTGGAAGCAGGCATAGGCAGGGCATGCCAGGGAGTCGGGACGCAGGGCTGCAGGGCTAAGAGCTGGCTGCAACTTGACCCCAGGACTATTACCCCCCCAGGAGGCTGTGGAGACCCTGACACCCCTAGCTGACCCCCATCTCCCCCCCCCATTTAACCTGTCCCAGTGACCAGGCTGCATTGATGGGCACTGGTGAGGCTGCATTGAAAAACCAGATGGGCCATGAATGGTGAGCTGATTCGGCGATTCAATGACTGGACTTGTCCCCCAGGCCTAAGGCTGCCAGCCCTCCCCTGGTAACACTACCTGTTATTAGAGTAGTCATTAAAAGTCCCCACTACAGTGCTCAGATCAGCAGATGACCTTGATCTAGAGCACTTAAGTTGGCTGATCAGAACTCCCCGCCAGCACTGCCATTTATCCCATTCCCCCCCAACCCCCACCAAGGAGTAAGGGAAGGAATAAAAATAGAGAATACATGTAGGGAAGAGGGGGAGGAACAAAGAAAAAGGAAGAGAAAGAATAAGAGAAAGAACAAGAAAGACAGCTAGAGAGGGATGGGGAAAAAACAAACAAACAAGGCATTAGGATGGATTTAAAAAGGAAAGAAAGGAGAACAAAGAGTGGTGCATCCTAAAATATACCATAAGGAGTTTTAATATTGTACGAGTGAAAAGGACTCGGGGGAGCGCTAAATGTCTGTGAGTTAGGGGCGCAAATTACTTGTATTTGCCTTGGATGCTAACAACCCACGCTACAAAAATTATTTTTCTGTTAGGGGTCATGGCACTAGAAAGGTTGAGAACCACTGCTTTAGTGCCACTTTAAAATGTTATTAAACCCACAGCACCAACTTCATGTAGATCTTCCTCATTTCTCTCATTGAAATGAAAAATAGAAACTGCATAACAAAATAAATGCCCCAAATATGATTTATATGCCCTGGGAAATCTAAGAGTTACATGCAAACATACCCACACAATGACAATTGGCACTGTTGTGGTCAAATGTTACTAAAAAGGAGAAGCTTCTGTCAATCACAGTATACCACACATCTCTCCAACTTGAGTAATCGGTGTCAGATGGGGAGGCTAGCAGGGAGAAAGCTCTATCAGTCATTCCTGCGAGATGGCACAAAGATCAAATGAGGCAGCAGGGGGGAAGTTATGGCTCTTTTGTGGAGGTACCCTTTCTTGTCAGTGTCCAGTAGGGGTGCTGAGCCTCTATTCGGGCCTTTTAGCAGTGAGGGTTTGCTGTATAGTGTACTTGCTCTTATGATTGGGGCTCTGAAGGCTAGTACCAGCTGGAACAGAAACTGGGGTGACCACAGTTTGTGAGGCATGGGAGTGATTCCCCCAGGAAGACTATAGGGGTCCAGTGCCTCATGATTTGGATGGATCTACCTTATCTGGCTATGAGCTGGGAAGGTAGAGAATATGTCTGTGCCCCCTGTGAGTTGGTCGCCCCAGGGGTGCTCTAAACAACACTTGGGATTGGAAACTCCACTGTGTGAAAAGGTACATGGCCATGTCACTTTCTTCTGTGGGCTAGGCCTTTTGGCTTAATCCAGGCAATTTTTGCTACCAGGCCTCGGGGCCTAGCCAGTGTACCGGCATATGCACTATTTATTAAATACATTTTCTCTCACGTTTTCTCATTAGGATGGAGGGTGTGGGTCCTTGGGTCTACCCTGCAGTCTAGGGGGAGGACGTGTGATCATTAGGTTTCTTCGTCCCCTGAACAGAGGGGGGTCTATCTTTGAGAGAGCCCCTCATCTAGTACATGTTTGTCGGCTGTGGCTGACCATGAGGAGAAGGGTCCACCAGGCCTTTTGGCTAGGTGGACCAAGTTGAGCCTTGCCCCTTTCAGGAGTCTGTGCCCCGGGGGGTCAGGTTAAGGTCCTACTCCTTTGAGGGGTGGACAAGAGACACACCCTTAAGTGCATTTTTTTATGTGTGTTTCACATGCACTTTTTTGCATACTTATGTTTTTTTTTTTTCTCACCACCTTGGAATAAAAAGAAAACGCAGGAGGGAGGTTAACAAGTCAATCTATGTGCGCTAGCCGCTCTAGCATATAAAATGAGTCACATGGGATGGCTTGCAGCAAAATAAAAATGATAGATAGGCAACTCCTATCCTCATATTAATTTGTTGTTCCAAATAAATAATAACAGTCAGTAGGGAACAGACACACAAATATACACTTAGTATCTTTTCAGATCACTTTTCTGTTTATTCAGCACAACTGGGTCAGGGTTATTAGAGTTCAAGGCTGGGTGACTCATGCAGACAAGTCTCTGGTGTCTGCCCCTGGGTCTGGAAGTTAAAATCTGACAATGTTATGTGCTTGGCTGTCCAGCAGTTGGGAACGCTGTCACCCTGTCACTTATAACATCTATGGAGGTAGTGCTACATTAATATTACATTTGTGCTTTTATGGTAACAAGGGGCATAGCATAGGCAGACTAATTTGCTATACATAAAGCATACAAAATAGAATACAGGTATATATAAAATGTACTATTTCTTTGACAGGTGGCAATGCTCAGCTGTGGAACTGACTGCTATTAGGTTGCCTTGCCACCAACAATTAGGAAGTGATGAGAAATGGCACGATTAACCAGGTATTTACAGATGTAGAAAACATGCACCATTGCGAGTTTCAGATAAAAGGTACACTGTCTACTTTTTTAGATAAATACACCTAAAATATTTTTAAGTTTAATGACAGTTTAATGACAAGTGGCATGGTAAGGTCGAGCATTCTGAGTGGCTAGTGGCATACAACATACAGTATATAAGGAGACCTCTTTGGAAAAACATATAAAAGCTATTTATATCAGCGAAAAATAATCTAACTTTTGAATTAGCAATGATCCCTATAAAAGTGTTTTATCTTTTCCCCCCAGAGAAAAGAAATGATATCTAAATTGCCCTGGGTCATTATCTATTAGATTTCATGCAGAAAAAAGAAGCTTAGAACTCGCACATTGGAATGGCCCATGCAGGAAAAAAGAAGAAGATCTGGTATCATCAGAGGAAATATGTTTGAAATGATTTACAGCTGTGTCAGTAAGTCTTTGTCATAAACAGAAAGACAGGTTCAGAATTTTTAGCATTAATCTATTGTTATTTCTGTGGCAATGAGAGGATTATCCATCCAGGCTGACCATACTTTAGAAATCCAGATGGGCAGCCTGATGTTATATCCCGCCTTATATAAATGCAAATTGATATTTTTGAATTTCCTCCAAATCTGCAAACACAGAAGGCTGAGTTTCTTCTATTTTATGGCTACATCTTTCCTTGCATAAAAAGTAGCAAAACAAGTAAACATGCCCTTTGAGGGAATGTAGCATATGTGCAATATATATATACACACAGTATCTCATAAAAGTGAGTACACCCTCACATTTTTGTAAATATCTTATTACATCTTTTAATGTGACAACACTGAAGAAATTACACTTTGCTACAATGTAAAGTAGTGAGTGTACAGCTTGTACAACAGTGCAAATTTGCTGTCCCCTCAAAATAACTCAACACACAGCCATTAATATTTAAACCACTGGCAACAAAAGTTAGTTCATCCCTACGTGAAAATGTCCAAATTGGGCCAAATTAGCCATTTCCCTCCCCGGTACCATGTGACTCATTAGTGTTACAAGGTCTCAGGTGTGAATGGGGAGCAGGTGTGTTCAATTTGGTGTGTGTTATAACCCTCACTATCTCATACTGGTCACTGGAAGTTCAACATGGCACCTCATGAAAAAGAACTCTGAGGATCTGAAAAAAAGACTGAGACTGAGTGAGACTGAGCTGCAGCACAGTGGCCAAGACAATACAGCGGTTTAACAGGACAGGTTACACTCAGAACAGGCCTCGCCATGGTCGACCAAATAAGTTGAGTGCACGTGCTAAGCATCACATCCAGAGGTTTCAGATATATAAGTTCTGCCAGCATTTCTGCAGAGGTTAAAGGGATAGGGACGTCAGCCTGTCAGTGCTCAAACCATACACTGCACACTGCATAAAATTGGTCTGCATGGCTGTTGTCCCAGAAAGAAGCCTCTTCTAAAGATGATGCACAAGAAATCCCGCAAACAGTTTGCTGAAGACCAGCAGACTAAGGAAATAATTTACAGGGACCATGTCCTGTGGTCTGATGAGATCAAGATAAACAAATTTGGTTCAGATGGTGTTAAGCGTGTGTGATGGCAAACCAGGTGAGGAGTACAAAGACAAGTATGTCTTGCCTATAGTCAAGCATGGTGGTGGGATTGTCATGGTCTGGGGCTGCATGAGCGCTGCTGGCACTGGGCAGCTACAGTTCATTGAGGGAACCATAAATGCCAACATGTACTGTGACATACTGAAGCGGAGCATAATCTCCCTTCGCAGACTGAGACGCAGGGCAGTATTCCAACATGATAACGACCCCAAACACACCTCCAAGATGACCACTGTCTTGCTAAAGAAGCTGAGGGTAAAGGTGATGGACTGGCCAAGCATCTGTGTGGCATTCTCAAAAGGAAGGTGGAGGAGCGCAAGGTCTCTGACATCCACCAGCTCTGTGATGTCGTCATTAAGGAGTGGAAGAGAACTCCAGTGGCAACCTGTGAAGCTCTGGTGAACTCCATGCCCAAGAGGGTTAAGGCAGTGCTGGAAAATAATGGTGTCCACGCAAAATATTGACGCTTCGGGCCCAATGTGGACATTTTGGTTGTGTGTTGAGTTATTTTGAGGGGACAGCAAATTTACATTGTTATACAAGCTGTACACTCACTACTTTACATTGTAGCAAAGTGTAATTTCTTTAGTGTTGTCACATGAAAAGATATAATAAAATATTTACAAAAATGTGATGGCGTACACACTTTTGTGAGATACTGTACATGAAATTATAGACCAGGATATTGATATTTTCAGGCTGTATCACCTTTGCATGTCCTGCACAATTTAGACTGTGCGCCGTAAAAAAATATGTTCTATACAGGAATTGTACCGTTCTGTCTTTAGTGTCGACTAGGTACTCCAAAAAGAGTCCCAGGCATCAATTGTGGTAAACATTCAAATTTCTACTGTTAAGGTTGAAGCAGGTGAGGATGTCTGATTACTCCAATATAGATCTCAGCAGTTGTTTTAAAGTCCACTTAAGCTCTGGAACGTTTTGCCCCTTTTATGACCAGGCCATTCTTTTTTGCTATTCGGCACTAGACACGTTCAATACGTTTTGCTCTAAATTATTTTTTTTAACAAATTTTGACAAACTCATTGATTTGGAAAAATCCGAATTACCAAAAACTCGTTTAATGAATTTCGTAAATTTGAAAATGTGTAAATTCGTAAATTTGAAAATCTGAAAATTCGAAAATCTGAAATAACTAACTAATAATAACTTATGGTAACTATTACTACCTATTAAATTATAGGTATTGTAATTTCCTTTCAAATTTGGTTGTTAGTGAACGTAATGAATACGAATTTATCCGAAGTTACGAATTATCCAAAATAACGAATGTCGTATCTAAACGAATGTAGCGTAACAAATTAATAATAATAAATAACAACAATAAAAATATTTTTTTATTATTATTAATTAATTCATTCAGTTCAATTTGTTTAGATGCGCCATTCGTTATTTTGGATAATTCGTAACTTAAGATAAATCGGTATTCATTACGTTCAATAACAGCCAAATTTAAAAGGAAATTTCAATACCTATAATTCAATAGTTATTATTAGTTAGTTATTCTTTCGAATTTTTAAATTTTATTTCCTATTTTCAGATTTACAAATTTACAAATTGCAATCATAACGAATGACGTGAAAAAACAAAACAAAAAATAATGAATGAAACCAAAAAAACGAATTTTTCGGCAGTGCACATGTTTATTCGGCACTTTAACCACTTAAGACCCAGACCTTTAGGCAGGTAAAGGACCTGGCCAGTTTTTGCGATTCGGCACTGCGTCGCTTTAACTGACAATTGCGCGGTTGTGTGACGTGGCTTCCAAACAAAATTGGTGTCCTTTTTTCCCCACAAATAGAGATTTCTTTTGGTGGCATTTGATCACCTCTGCAGTTTTTATTTTTTGCACTATAAACAAAAATAGAGCAACAATTTTGAAAAAAAAAAAAATATATTTTTTACGTTTTGCTATAATAAATATCCCCCAAAAACATATTTCCTTAGTTTAGGCGGATACGTATTCTTCTACCTATTTTTGTTAAGCGTTTATCGATTGGTTTGCGCAAAATTTATAGCGTTTACAAAATAGGGGATAGTTTTATTGCATTTTTATAATTTTTTTTTTTTTTGGTACTAATGGCGGCGATCAGCGATTTTTTTTGTGACTGCGACATTATGGCAGACACTTCGAAAAATGCATTGTTTACTGTGAAAATGACAATTGCAGTTTGGGAGTTAACCACAAGGGGGCGTTGAAGGTGTTAAGTGTGACCTACTCTGTGTTTCTAACTGTAGGGGGGTGTGGCTGTAGGTGTGACGTCATCGATTGTGCTTCCCTACATTAGGTAAGATCGATGATGGCGCCACAGTGAAGAACGGGGAAGCTGTGTTTACACACAGCTCTCCCCGTTCTTCAGCTCTGGGGACCGATCACGGGACTCCAGCGGCGATCGGGTCCGTGGCCGCAGAGCTTTGTACGTACCTGTATGTGCTTGTGCCCAGCCGTGCCATTCTGCCAACGTATATGTGCAGGAGGCGGTCTTAAAGTGGTTAACCTCTATACTACCAGCCGCCGTCAATTGACGGCGGCAAGGCAGCTCAGTTATTCTGACAGGACATCATATGACGTCCTCGACTTTTAAAGCCACTAGGGGGCGCGTGCGTTGCGTTACTGGGAACAGGATGCGCGGCGCGATTGCCCAGTAACTGAGCAGGACCGTGGATCTCTGTGTGTAAACACAGAGATCCACGTCCTGTCAGGGAGAGGAGACAGATGATGTGTCCCTTGTACATAGGGACACAGATCGGTCACCTCCCCAGTCACCCCCTACAGTTAGAATCACTCACTAGGGTACATATTTAACCCCTTCCCCGTCCCCTAGTGGTTAACCCCTTTCCTGCCAGTCACATTTATACAGTAATCAATGCATATTTATAGCACTGTTCACTGTATAAATGTGAATGGTCTCAAAAATGTGTCAAAAGTGTCTGATGTGTCCGCTATAATGTCGCAGTTCCAAAAAATCGCAGATCGCCGCCATTCCTATGTCCCCTATTTTGCAGGCGCTATAACTTTTAACCAAACCAGTTACTATACTGTTATTGTGATTGTTATTTTTTTTTTTAAATGGGATATTTATTATAGCAACAAGGTAAAAATATTGTGTTATTTTTTTTTCAAAATTGATGCTCTTTTTTTGTTTATATGCAAAAAAGGAAAAAGGTGCGCTACAAATAATTAAGCAAAAAATTGCTGAAACAATATAAATAATAAAGTGAATAGAAATTCAAGTGTCTTTAAATAAATCCAAAAAACTGTGCAATAAATGAGTCCTGTCAGGGAAACATCAATGCGCTGGTTCACATGGAATTTTCACTCCTCCAAGCTGTATAATAGCATATACTGCTGCAGAAAAATGGCAAACCAGCTGATAAGCAACACAGACCCCACACGTAGAGAAATAGATGGCCACTTACCAGAAAGGTTGGACCCCCCCCAAGGGATCAATCGAGCACTGAATTTAGGTGTCAATCACTGGATCCAGGTGGCTGCTCTGGTTTTGCCTTCTCAGGGACACTCAGGAACATGGAAATGTAAATCCCCACCGAGTACTCCAGGATATGATAGACTCTTGAGCTCAGATAGAACATGTGAATTTAAAATAGAAGGAAGGACTTCATAGTGTAGTGGTTTCGTTAAAATTGGTGCTTTATTCCAATTAAACTGACATTTAAAATTACTTTTAAAATTTGTTCCACACAGCACTAAAACAAGATCATAAAGCAAGTGCAGATAGTTCCAGCATCAGTACAGACCGATCAGCTGGTGAGCGTGGTGACGTCAGCGATACTAGGCTCCACCCGACGCTGCGTTTCATCGAAAACGGCCCAAAAAATAAAAACCGAACACGCAATCAAATACCACCAAAATAAGGATCTATTTGTGGGAAAAAAAGGACGTCAATTTTGTTTGGGAGCCACATCGCACAACCGCGCAATTGTCAGTTAAAGTGACGCAGTGCCGGAAGCTGAAATTTTGCCTGGGCAGGAAGGGGGTATATGTGCACAGTAAGCAAGTGGCTAACAGGTAAATGCGCAGTCATGCAACACTGTGCAAAAATGAAATACTTATAACTTTTTTCACACACAGAGAGCTTTCTTTTGGTGGAATTTGGTCACTGCTGGGTTTTTTATTTGTTGCTATACAAACAAAAAAGACTGAAGATGTCATTTAAGAAAAAAACAATATTTTCTACTTTCCGTTATAAAACATATCCAATTAAATCTAATTTCTTCATAGCTTTAGGCCAACATGTATTCTGCTACATCCCAAATAGCAAGCAATTGAGCTGCAAGTTTGAAAATGCCAGGCTTCACAAGTTTGTTGCACAATTGCAACAAGTCCGCATTGCATGACTGCAGATCAAATTTTTTTTGCAAACATTCTGCAAGTCTGCTGCAAAGCTTTGGTTCAGCTATGGTGTATAATAGTCATCCTACCACAGGGGTCACTGTGACTTGCAGAGCTCTTGATGTAGACTCACCACTGCAACTTTGCTCTTGCTAGATACTTGCCACGCAAATTAGCTACAAATTGGAAAAGCGGCAACTAGAACTTGTGCTTGAGGCTGGGTTCACATTGCTGTATGGAGAGGCTCACAGCAGGCGTCTGGTGTGTCCCTGTTCACCGTTTCAGGTGCAATTTCAGTCCGAATTTTTGGCTAAATTCAGACCTGAAACAGACCAGAAGGCCCCACAGGAGAACCCTGAGCAATTCGCTCCGCAGTGCTGTGGGGAAATCCCATAGTAACTCTAGGGAGGACATCACTTCCCAAGCATTCCCCAGCCATTGTTGGCTCTCTCTCTGTACACAGCAGTCGCCACTGGAAACTGGAGCGGATTGGCTTCAAAAAAGCTAAGTATAGCAAATTTTTCTTTACAGGGTTCGATAGATTAGGTTTTGGCTGAACTACTACTTAAAAAAAGCCATGGTAGTATTCATATAAGACGATGGGCTCATCTCACAGAATGAACTCACATGAGATATTTAGGTGTCAGGACAAATTTTTGCCTAAATATCTTATGCGATCCTGAATACCGCATGAACAAACGTTAAAATCCATTCACGGAAGGAAAGAAATAATATGTGGAAATAGTAGCGGTACATGCATGCGGTATTTGTGGAATGTGTACCGATTTTTAAGGAGCGCCCACTCCTTAACAACCAGCAAACATGGCAAAACATTTAGGCAAAAACATGGTGGCGGGCAGCCACCATGTTCTTAACAACCGCTGAGTCATCAGCTCTCAATGGGCTTCCCTGCTGAATAAAAAAAAAAAAAAAAGAATTTTAAATCCGAAAAGTTTGACGGGTCGGCGGACGACGTTGGTGGATGTTTTTGTCAGTAGCAAGTTGGCACCCCATTCAATGTACAGAGGTATCTGGGGCACACATGGGAAGGAGAACCCATTGTGCCTCAACACGTACTATGCACGTATATTACAATCCATGATATTTCACGGCGGGCACAGGGGGGGGGTGCATTTCTTCACGGGGTCCGGGAGTCACGTACGGAATCAAGCATGTCATAAACGCGGCAGGGTACAGCAGGGGCACAATCTCATCTGGCGCAATCTTCCATGCTCTAGGCATTTTTTCCATACTGGTGGGGCACGGCTCTGCGAGCGGCACCAGGCTTTTACCACAAACTGAGGGGGTGGGGGTGGGAGGGGGTGGCACACATCTTTTCATCACAACGTGGTCACTGTCACTTGTATTAGTGGGTACGGTATGCAAAGTGGTGGAAGGATCAAGCAAGCACTGTGGGTATGGCAATTCATTTACTCACACTTGTATGTCAGGGGGGGGGGGGCACTTCCCGTCAACTGTCGGCATGACAGGACAATTACGCAGGGGCACGGTTATCTCATTGTCAATGGCGGGTAGGGTACGGTGCTTTCATCATTGCAATTGTTTAGGGGTATTTATCGTTTTGGGCTTGATGGGAGTTGGTGCAACACCTAGGGCACTTACAGCTTGTTGGAGCACCCGCGGGCGACGCCATTGGGGCACTGTTCCTCCCGCTGGTAGCGTAACAAGGGCTTGCTCTCCTTTTTACAAGTTAGCATAGGGCACCAGGTCTTGTTGGGTCACGTGCTTCATCATGGGGCACCGTTTTGTTGTTAGGAACCTTGGGAAGTTCTTCCTTTTTCGCATCTTCAGGGCACGGTCAGGTTTTATCATCAATCAGCAGGGTGCTGGGTGGTCCATGCTGATGGGGTAGTCTCGCCATCAGGTAGGCAAGCGTCCTGTTCTGCTCGCCTGCTACATTTTCCTGTTTTTCATGTTTTCCTTTTAGGTACAGGTCGCAGCAAGGCCATACGTTCTGTTGGTTGAGTAAGCCCAGCGGGTTCTCGCAGGTCCTCCAAATATTAGGGTACTTTACACCTTCGTTGCATTTTATGTTTTTGTTTCTCCCCTTTGTTTTAGCATGTTGCATTTTCAGACCCCCCTTTTTTCCTTCAGCCGTAGGAGCTGGTGTGGTGTAAGTGCGTACGTGAGCTGTCAATAGGTTGTTCGGCAGACGCAGTAAGTACCATCTTATTTTCCACGATCCTTGGGGTCACTCAGGTGGCAATCAAGGTTCTGGTCACGTGACTAGGGTGGCACTAGCGCACTTTTCCACCGGCAGCCCCGCTGCGGGTTCCAGGGCGCACAAGGCATGGGGCTCGGTCCTCCTCCCAGTGGGCTTGATGTTCAGGGGGCGTATTCCTAGTCGGGGGGATGTTCCTGGGTTTTCAACTGGTTGTTCATTTCCTCTCAGCTAGGTGGCATTTTCCAGGCACGCTTGGCTTTCGGTCCCGTTGGGGGTTGGGGCTTCACCATGCCCGGCGCCACCGTGTGGTGGCCTTTTCACCAGAGGGGGTATAGTCAGGTCGAGACTTTCACTTCAGTACTGGTGCGAGGCTCATTCATTTTGTTTGTCATTTCACTCCGCATTTCGCTTCCCATGTCTTCACCTGACACGTTTTCAGGTACCCGGGACCTGAGTGTACGTTTTAGTTGCCTGCATGCCACAGGTGGCTCGGCCTTGTCCCTTACTTTCCACCACAAGCTTGTCAGTTATTCCACGGAGGCCAGGTTCATTTGGGCCATACAGGGGGTCGGGTCAGTCACTCACTTATCATTCTCAATTTCACTTGCTGTCACGTGACCAGGGCGGGCAGGTTTTGGCTAATTTTCTTTCCATCCCCTCATGTTAATTAGGTCATGTCCCAGGTGGCAGACATCGAGAATGGGTCAGTCGTTCCTTCCTCCCAGGATGAAGGTTCTGAGAGGGGCAGCACACCGTCCATGAGGGCCTGGACCATCCCCAGACTATTGGCAGAACTCCAACGCAGGGGGATCTCCCATCCAGCGACGGCACGAAAGGCTGAACCCCAGGGCTTCAAGCGTGGCTCCGGAACAAGTGACCCTGCGCTCAGTAAAGGGCCTCCCTTATGCTAATACATTCCTCACTTAATGTCCTGGCCTCAACTTTTCAGGAGTTACGGGCCAGGGTGGAGGTCCTGGAAAGCCCTCCCTGCCTGGCTTCAGTATTACCTGTTGTTCCCTCTTCATCAGCAGATCCGGGGATGGCCTTGGTGGTCCCAGGCCCTGTAGGTAAGACCGTCGGTTTTCTTTCGGTCACTCCCACCCATTCTGTCCCAGCCAACATCAAAAAAGATATTTTGGACAGGAAAGACGTTAATTTAGCTTCCCTGTTAATAGCAGCCCACGACATTGCGGATAACAGATCCTACGCCTGTGGGGACGTCTCAGTGGTAGTAAAGACCAGGGACCATAGACTGACCCGCAAGCTCTCCGTCCCGGAGTTTGTCCTGGCGTTTAGCATCTTTCGGGATGTTATCTGCTCGGTCAGGCCTCAGAGAAGGGAGGAACTGGATCTATACCTGTACGCGGTCGTGGAGCTGGGCTATAAATATGGTGGTTCTGCGTTTTATGACTACCACCGGTCATTTTCGGCTAAGGTGGCGACCGTGTTCACCCAGCATCAGGCAGTGACTGACTGGAGTGTGGTGGATACGGAGCTGTTTTGTCGGCACTTTGCTGGCTTGGGGTCTCCGGTCTGCTCCTCTTGTCAGTCGTCCTCCCACACGGCCTACTGGTGTCCGCTCATGGGTTCCCCGGCGGTGTATTTCCAGAGCACCCACTAGTTTGATGCCATCCCCCAGCCTTTCATCCGCCTTTGACAAGATGGGCCGGCCGATAGTGTATCTGGGCAAGTCGCAGCTTTGTAATAATTTTAATCAGGGGTCTTGTAACTACAGTCAGTGCCGCCTGCTGCATGTCTGCGCCACCTGCTACAGGGCACACCCTAAGTCATCCTGCACGCTCAAACAGGGGAAGTCCTCCTGACTAAGCCGCATCAACGTCACGTGTCTGCAGTCCTATTTGGCTTCCCACCCTTCCCCCTCCCTTTGTCAGTTCTTAACAGAGGGGTTTGTGCAGGGTTTTCACACGGGCCTTGTCACGTTGCCCCAGGGCAACTTCGAAGGGAAAAATGTATTATCCGCAGGCATGGATGTTGAGGCGGTGGAGGGACTGCTACAGGCGGAGCTAGATAGGGGCTTCATCATCGGGCCATTCGCTTCCCCACCATTCCATCAGTGGAGGGTCAACCCTCTCGGGTTAGTCAGAGGGAAATTTTCTAATAAAGCTCGATTAATTTATGACTTGTCTGCTCCTCATTGCTCCAAGGTACCCAGTTTAAATTCGTTGATTCCATCCGAGGAATTTTCTCTTAAATATGCTTCCGTAGACCAGGCCATCCAACGAATCATCATCATGGGTAGAGGAGCGTGGTTGTCCAAGGCTGATGTGTCGGATGCATTTAAGCTTCTGCCTATCCGGCCTTCCCTATGGCAATGGCACCATGTCAAGTGGAAGAGGAGCTATTATTTTGCTACCCACCTCACTTTCGGTTCCAAAAGTAGCCCTTGGCTGTTCAATGTTTTCGCGGACGCGCTCAACTGGATTCTCTTGCAGGAGGCAGGCTGTCAGGAGGTGCTACATTACTTAGATGACTATCTTTTGATTGAAAGTGCGGGACGGACACCCTCCGACCTCCAGAAGTTGGTGGCTGTGTGTTCCGCTCTCAATGTCCCGTTGGCGCCTCAGAAGATGGAGGACCCGGCCACCACCCTGACCTTTCTAGGAATCATACTGGATTCTCTAACTATGGAGGCAAGGCTACCGGCGGACAAGTTGTCCAGGATTAGGGAACGGATCCATGGGTTTACTGTAACCCGGGCCACTACCAGGCAGGATCTGCAATCTTTACTGGGGATGTTGGATTTTTGAGAGTGGCTAAAAATGTTTTGGAGTTAGGAGTAAGTTAGGAACATATCAGATTTTTTCCCCTTGTACATGACGAGAAGAAAAAAAATCCAGCTTCCTTGTTAATAAACAGCCTCATATTCCAAATACATTGCAGACTGCTACTAGTGTCTGTTCTGTAGATTATTATGTACATCTGTTACAGAAAAATGCCAACTAATCGCACGCAGGACCTCTCCTGCAGGTGGAGAGCAGAGCTGAAGCCATCTTACATCACCTGGTTTAGTTTTGGTCAAAGTGAGGTCAGCATCCTGTGTGTGATCAGTTTTTCTGTAGCATATTGTAGCCTGACAAGCTGTTTTATATGATCTGCACCAGTTCATTCAATGCCTAGTTGGCTGATGTAAGTGATTCAATGCTATGTTGGCTGATGTTAGTGATAAGATCATTAGAGCAGTCCTTTTTTGTTTGTCCACATACTTATATTTGTTGCTTACCTTTTTTTTTTTTTTTTTTTTTTAAAGGAGTGCCACATGGCGGTTCTGTATAAACAGATGCCGAATGTCATTTGTATGAAAGTTTTACTGTATTTTGACATTCAGAGGTTCACATAAACGACACATGAGGGATGCACAAGGAAGAACATATTTCATTCCAATGCCGCGTACACACAACCGTTATTCAGGACGTGAAAAATTACTTTTTTTTAAATGTCATTAAAAACGATCGTGTGTGGGCTCCAAAGGATTTTTCACAACATTTTTCACGCTCTAAATTTTTGCGTCATTTTTCACGTTGTAGTTTTTCACGTCGTGAAAAACAATCGTGTGTAGGCTTTAACGATGGGAAAAAAACACGCATGCTCAAAGGCAAGTTATGAAATGGGAGCACTCGTTCTGGTAAAACAAGCGTTTGTAATGGAGATATCACATTTGTCACGCTGTAACAGACTGAAAAGCACGAAGACTGAAAAGCGCAAATTGTCTCTCACCAAAAACTTTTACTAACACAAAGTCAGCAAAAGCAGACCAAAGGGTGGCACCATCTGAATGAAACTTCACCTTTATAGTGCCGTCATACGTGTTGTACGTCATCGCGCTTTGCTCCAGTTTTTTTTTTTTCACGATCGTGTGTAGGCAAGGCAGGCTTGACAAGAATCGCGACGAAAAAAATATTTGTTTTATCTAGACCATTAAAAACGGTCGTGTGTACATGGCATTAGGCTTAAAGTTGCATGAATGCATCCTAACTAGAGACTGCCAGCTGCTCTAATGCAGACTTTGAGATTTTTATTTTACTGGACAATTATAGGATGAAAACACCGTCAAGCCCAAACTCAGGCAATTTTTTGTTTTGGCTAGGGGAGGTCTCGGATTGTTATTGTAAATAATAACAAAGAAAATTGATAGGGAAATTTGGGACTTTAAAAGAGGTTGCCGACATGGTGAGGGTAATAGAATGAAGTACAAATTTAATAGTCACAAACATGCAAGACATATATCAGCATTACAGAGAACATGTAGATAATCAATATATATATATATACATTTCAAATAAATGACATTACTACATATAGGGACACATGAGTATGTGTATATGTGGTAGGAGCAACAAGGATATAGCAGTGCCTAGCCAGGTGCCACATGATCATCTACATGGATAATGAATGCAGAGTGCTAATACATATGTACAGGTGTCATATTAACAGTATTGGCGATATGATTTGAAAATGTGAAAAACTGGTAAAAGGCATAGAGGGTATAATTCATAAAATATAATATCATGAGGTATATGTAGCATCCATACTAGCCCGGAGCGTTTCGTGTTTTATAACACTCCTCAGGGGCGGATGCTTGACTTATCTAAAAAGAACATATGAAAAAAAGGGGTAAGTTATAATTAACTAAGAATTATAAGGCAACCAGTATACAGTGGGAAAATATCCACCTAGGGTACTCACATGGAATATAACATAGGTAAATGCGATGTGTATGGAGCCATGTGAGTACCCTAGGTGGATATTTTCCCACTGTATACTGGTTGCCTTATAATTCTTAGTTAATTATAACTTACCCCTTTTTTTCATATGTTCTTTTTAGATAAGTCAAGCATCCGCCCCTGAGGAGTGTTATAAAACACGAAACGCGTCGGGCTAGTATGGATGCTACATATACCTCATGATATTATATTTTATGAATTATACCCTCTATGCCTTTTACCAGTTTTTCACATTTTCAAATCATATCACCAATACTGTTAATATGACACCTGTACATATGTATTAGCACTCTATGCATTCATTATCCATGTAGATGATCATGTGGCACCTGGCTAGGCACTGCTATATCCTTGTTGCTCCTACCACATATACACATACTCATGTGTCCCTATATGTAGTAATGTCATTTATTTGAAATGTATATATATTGATTATCTACATGTTCTCTGTAATGCTGATATATGTCTTGCATGTTTGTGACTATTAAATTTGTACTTCATTCTATTACCCTCACCATGTCGGCAACCTCATTTAAAGTCCCAAATTTCCCTATCAATTTTCTTTGTTATTATTTACCTTACCAGGGATGGAGGTGCTATACTTATAGACCTCATGTAAAGTCCCACCCTTGTTCCCCCTCTATTTATCGGATTGTTATTGGTCTATTCCCACTGGAGAAATTCCCTCTCACTAACTGGTCCTGTGACCTTCCCCCTATTTTTCTGTAATAAAGTTACAATACTGCTCCTAAATAGACATAATGGCATTGATTTACTAAAGACAAATAGACTGTGCACAGTCAAGGGAATTTGCCTAGAAAAGGGAAAGCCTAGAAAATGAGAAGCTCTGCTGACTTTTATTATCCAATCATGTGCAAGCAAAAATGCAGGTATTTTTATTTTATTTCCCTTGCATGTGATTGGGTATTCTTTGCAAAGTGAAACCTAACCTCATTTACTAAGCTCTAAAGCAAATGCCCTTGCAAAGTGCACAGTCAATTTGCCTTTAGTAAATCAACCCCAATACAGCGAGTGAGTAGAGTAACCCTAGAACTGAAAGGGTGTTACTTGAAGGCTTATTAGGTGAAAACTGAAATAAAAAAAAGCCACTACATCTAAGGTTTGGTAAACTGCAATATATCACAGTTTTGTTGTGTTTAGATACACTTTAACTTGTGATTATTATGCCCAGCAAAATGTCAAATCCACTGAATTCAACATACATGTGTAGGGGGTTACACCCAACTCATTGCTGGGGTCTAAACTTTGACAAACATACAATAGCTTTTTCTTTGACAATAAGCCCAAGAGGTCTTTGAAGGGGAGGGCCATGTGAACACACAGCTCATACCTGTCCATTCCCGTCTTTTCTTTTGCTTATTTCGTTTTGTTAAATACGTCAATTAACAAGAATGTCTTATTCCATATTATTACATTTATTGGTATTAAAGCATTATGTGCAAATATCTCAGTCAATGGAGTTGTGGTGTTGAAAATAACTGATGATCATAAATTCTGATGCAGTTGACAGCTTGCATGTTTTAATTTTTAAAAGTTAATTTGGCAACTGTTATTTGCAGTTTATTAAACTGAAATAAAAAATGACTGCGCACTACATTCAAGACCCTCTGCCTCACACATAAATGCACACAAGGAAACGTGCCTCAATACTTATGCGAGAAAATAAAAAACACTACGAAGATTCGCAGTCCAAAGACACATGGCTATAGAACACTCTACACACGAACATCCGCACGGAAGCAAACAATCGGGCCTTAAGGAAAAAACGCAAGACCCACCTCTTCTGAATGATCAGGACGACATTGGATACAAAGCGCCTTGAGGCGATTTAGTTCACATTTGTAGCGCTTTTCCAATTACTCACTCACTAGAATAAATGATGATTGGACTGTGGTTGCTGTGGACAACTTCCAGTACCGTAAATTCATTACTTGGCCCCATCTCCCAAAGTAGCTGAAATAATAAATACCCATGTTGCCCAGAAGCACCCAATTAGACTGTCTCTAATTCTCCAACTTTTATATTCCAGGGCAGGAGGCATCCGAACGCACACAGGTTTTCCCAGACACTTTGGGCCTTTCAGTGTTCTTTTAACATTGCAGTGAAAAACGTATATATATATATATATATATATATATATATATATATATATATATATATATATATATATATATATATATATATATATATATAAATTTGCTTGTAGTTAAAGCTTTGTCACCAAATAATAAATACATCAAGCAGAAATACAATGATAATGTCAGCCCCTGAAAACGCAGCAGCATATTTATATATACAATCAATATTCTCAAGACAAGCCAATGAACACTGTAGTAACATGTCTCTGTTATTATACACATACAGAACAAGAACAAGAACCCAGAGACATGGAGTGCAATCTGCTTTGCATAACAGAAACAAATGTTAGTCCATAGAAGGCATCCTTCTATCTGCAGTTGTGCAACTGTAGGTTCTGTTCTTCAGAACCTTTCTCTTCTTTGCTACTCATATTCTTCAAGTTCTCAAGTGCTCGATCTGCAGAGAATGTGATTTCCAGTCCAGATTTTTCATGCAGCCATGACTCAACCTGTTTTTTTATCTGTAGAACTGTTTCAGAATCTTGGTAAATAAAAAAACAAAATAAATTGTTAATATTGTACTGTACAACTTCAAATGCAGCAAACTTTGGCACTCATCTATAGTCATGAATTTATGCAGCACCCGACTGATGTATCATGTATGATGGGCTGCAGACTATAAAAGTGTTGTATTGTCAAGGAGACCAACCTAACGTTGAAGGATCCAGACTGAAATCATATTGAATTATACAAATGTTGAATATTTGTTTACAAAAGAAAATGAAATAATTGAATAAAAGGAGTGAGTGAGTGAAGAACTTATATAGCGCAGCACATGCAAATTAAATTGCCTCTGGGCGCTAGTTGTTCCTGTCTCCCTTGACATCAAAAGAGATGGGTATTGTGAAATCAAGATTAGGTATTGCCAGTTATTAGATCCTCTATACGCTAGCACTTGGTGCATATTCTTGATGCATTTCTGATGTCATTGTCTACATTACCAATGTCTGAATATGCATGAGCACTCAGCAAATCATCCATAGCTTTGTGCTACACTGAAATGAACGCAGGTCAAGACCTCTATCCATACTGATATTGTGCCCCATTCCTTTGGAATGGAAAAACAAGAGGTCAACCAAGGTTAGTGCATGGAGATTAGGATGAAAAACTGTTAGGAGTAGGGTAGAAAACTAGCATTTGTATGTCCCAGGACCCAAAATAAAAATTCACTTTAAATGTATCCTTGCTAATGCTTTCCTTCATATCACCCAACAGATAATGTTGTCCCTCTGTTTCATTATGCAAACATCAACTTCAGAAAAAAAAAAAACCCCATCAGAACTGACTTCTTGGCTAAAGCTGGTACTTGCATAATTGTGTTCTCTGGGTTTCTATGGGGCTCTAAGAATAAACTAATGTTACCTCTAGGCACAGAGAAACTGGTGACAATCTAGAGAGGTAAGAGTCCGTTTTTTTTTTTTAATGTTAAAGCTGAAGTCCAGGCAAGTTAAAAATGTAATGCGCTTATGAATAAACAACACTTCCAGTGTCAAGGACATATAGTATATGTCATGAAAGAGTTAAACAATGGCTTCCCTGAGCTTGTTCTAAATTGATCTGCCTTCCTCTTTTTAGGAAAAGTGTTCCAAGTGGATATAAAGCCACCTGTTCAATTCTACAGACTGGCAAAATGCTGCCCCTTGCCGTCTCAAGGCTCCCTTAGTGCCACTTTTATCTAAGCCAGAAGTAGAAGTACATTGTTAGGTTCATAATTTGACTTAATTCTAAACTGGTGAGCTGTAAACATTCCAAGTGTGGCTTTTATTTACAATTTTGAGTACTAAGGTTTTTCAAGCATTTCCAATTATAAAGCTGTTTATCTTTGATTTTTAATTAACTCAATCCAGTCTTAGTTTTTATGTTTAGTGAAACATCTGGAGACTCTCTTGCATTTGTGTGCCTTAATAAAGTGTGCATTTTTTATTTTTTTTTGCTGAAAATATATAACTTGTAAACAATTATGCAAAATATCGTGACGCACAAAACTGAGACTACCGTCTTTTCATTCTAGAATTTCTCTGTCTGCAGAAAATATATACATTTTGTGCGTCTCTGAAAACTTTTGAGTCAAATTTGTACATTTTAACATATGGAGGGAAAAAACAGGCAGGAAGTGATAGTATTAAAGGGTAAACTCAACAATAAATTATATTTTAATAAAAAAATATCCCTGGTGGTCTGAATCAGCCCATTGCTTCTTCAGTGTTTTAGGTACTCCAACGCTCAAATCTCCCTGACTCTGTTCTCGTCTATTCGGGAGTTTTGGTAGCTCCAACCAACATTGGCATATTCCAGTATCTCATGTTGCATTTACAGAAAAACCTTGGTTTGAGAGCGTTTTGCAAGACAAGCAAAATGTTTTAATAAATTTTGACTTGATATACAAGCAGTGTCTTGATATACAAGTAGCGCCATGTCACAACTGAGTATAAAGGAGAAGAGAAGAGAGGAGCCTCCAACGTGGAGGTTCACCCTAATTTTGAAGTCAACGTTAATCACACGGGCTTAGTGTCTGTATTTAAAGTTCGCTGTCCAAAAAATGTTAAATCAATTCCATACCTTGTTTGGCTTTTCTGAACCAGGCACTTCCTGGTTGAGCTCCCGCGGGAGTGTCGTTTTAGCTGCGATCGCCCCAGTGATTCCTGGGATTAGTTTGCAATGTCTCCTGGGAGCACAGCTTGACGCTGCCCAGGAGACGATTCTGTAGCTAACAAGAGCTATCGCGTGATTTGACACGTCTCCGTCACCGTATCCCGGAAGTATTTGCTTGTGGACTTCACAGTGCCCACAAGCAAGATGAATATATACAGGACAGATTTTTTAAAAGTCATTCTTTACGGCCGAATCGCGATGCCTATGGCTACAAAACCAAGACAGGTGAGTCCAATCCTAAGTGTATTAAGAGCGGTAGAGGCACCTAAAGAAAAAATAAATTGTTCCCGCGGAACCCCTGCTTAAGTGTAGCGATATGGTTACATTTATTGAAGGTACAACATTTAGAAACTCACATGGTTGATGATTAAAACAGGGATTTCTAAGTACGCAGGCATCCGGGGTAAAGATCTCCACATAGACCGTCCTCACCACCATTGACGTCGTCCCTTCCACGCTGCAATCCACAAGCGGTTCAAGCCTCTCCTTTAGATCGCTTCACTGCAGGGTAATCTTCCCAGTCACAATAGAAGACAGCTTTACCCCGGATGCCTGCATACTTAGATGAGCCTCTTTTAGTCAACCATTTGAGTTTCTAAATGTTGTATCTTTAATAAATGTAACCATATTGCTACATTTATAGGCATCTCTCTTCTCTTTTATACTCTGCAGCTCCTGCTGAATTTTGCTTCTAACCCCCTTGTGGAGACTTCCATTTGTGGATGGAAATTTTATGGTTACACAACCTCACATCACATTGCTATAATATTTTTATATGGATTATAAACTGAAGGACTTACAAATACATAGTTGTGGAACAAATCATTTGAGTTTCCATTATTTCTTATGTGGAAATTTGCTTTGATATACAAGTGCTTTGGATTACAAGCATTCTTCCGGAAAACAAATTATGCTCGCAATCCAAGGTTTTACTGTATTATAATATAATATCAATACGTTCAATGAGTGAAACCCCTCATAATAGCCAATAAGGCTCTGGGACAGGACACATGTACACTACACTATATTTTTTATCAAGAAGGGAGAGCAGAGTAATGACTTATCAGTGGTCCGTTTTTCCTTCACTGTCCAATTACCAGACTGTAATGCATTTTTGACTCAGCAATGCTGCTACCACAGTAAAGACCAATGATGTGGCTGGTCCTGTTTGGTGAAGTTGCTCGAATCTCAAGGCTAAACAAAAAAATCCCAAATACTTAAAACCCTAAAAGTCAGTTGGAAAAAGTCTTGTGAAACATGGGGGTTTATTTATGAAAACTGGAGAGTGCAAAATCTGGTGCAGCTGTGCATGGTAGCCAACCACCTCCTAACTTTAGCTTGTTCAATTAAAAGGGTTGTAAAGGTACAACATTTTTTACCTTAGTGCAGTCCTCCTTCACTTACCTCATCCTTCTATTTTGCTTTTAAATGTCCTTATTTCTTCTGAAAAATCCTCACTACCTGTTCTGTCTGTAACTACACACAGTAATGGGAGGCTTTCTCTCTGGTGTGGTGTGTCGTGCTCTCCCCCTCCCTTGGACAACAGGAGAGTCAGGACGCCCACTAACACACAGCTCATTTCACTATCTGCAACGTAGAGAGCGTCCTGACTCTCCTGTAGTCCAAAGGAGGGGGTGAGCACGACACTCCACACCAGGGAGAAAGCCTTGCATTACTGTGTGGAGCTAGACTGAAGAACAGGAAGTGAGGATTTCTCAGGAAGAAATAAAAACATTTAAAAGCAAAATTGAAGGATGAGGTAAGTGAAGGACTGCACTAGGGTAAAGGAAGCTCTTTAGGGAAAACTAAAATAAAAATTCCTTTACAACCCCTTTAAGCGTTGACAAAAAAGAAAAAAAAAAAGCTTGAAAGCCGATTGGTTACTTTCTATGCACAGCTGCAACAGTTTTTCACCCTCTAGTTTTAGTAAATCAATGGCATTGTGTCCTGTGTGCACTTAAACTGAACCTGTTGGCATCAGTAACCAACAAATGTAGCTTTGCACATATCCAAAACATCATTACTATAATCATACATAATCTAACACCATTTTTACTTGACAGCATCAAAATGTTTTTGGATAGTTGGGAGGAAAATATACCAGCTCAATGCAGAAAGTACCCTTCTAAGAATTACAACAAGCAATGCTATAAGTCATTAGTGTTAAATACTAAGACACAGTACTGCCAAGTTGTGCAGCAGGTTCAGCAAAAAAAGCAAATGATAAAACTGTATTTTTCTGACACACCTGTGTTATACCCATTGTTTGGGATGTTAAGTTGCTTTAGAAAGCTGTGGGCTAAGATTACTTCTTTTGCATGTTCTTCTTGTGCTCTGAGAGTCAAGGAACCCAACAGCTCTGCATTGTTAGATGTGCTCCTGTAGTACAACATATGAGCTAATTCGAGTGAATTGGCTCTTCTCCTCTGAGCAAACACCTGGAATATATTGGAAAAAAACAAACACACACCAGTAAATCACACTACAAATTCCAGCCCAACAGACAGCAGTCTATGGTATCAGTACGGTGAGGACCAGGGCTGGTGCAAGGATTTTCGACACCCTAGGCGAAACCTCATTTTGGCGCCCCCCTTGGCTCTGCCCCAACTCCACCCCTTTGCCCTGCCCATGTATACGGTGAAGGTGGCGGGTGGAGATTTTTTTGTAATCCCCCCAAATGTAATAACCTAAGTGTAATACCTCCAATGTACAGTATACAGGTAGGAGGTGCAGTATACAGGTGGGGGTGGGAGGTGCAGTATACAGGTGGGGGGTGCAGTATACAGGGGGGGTGCAGTGTACAGGGGGGGTGCAGTGTACAGGTGGGGGTGGGGGTGCAGTATACAGGTGGGGGTGCAGTATACAGGTGGGGGGGGTGCGGTATACAGGTGGGGGGTGCAGTATACAGGTGGGGGGTGCGGTATACAGGTGGGGGTGGGGTGTGCAGTATACAGGTGGGGGGTGCAGTATACAGGTGGTGGTGGGGTGTGCAGTATACAGGTGGGGGGTGCAGTATACAGGTGGGGGTGCAGTATACAGGTGGGGGTGGGGGGGTGCAGTATACAGGTGGGGGTGGGTGTGCAGTACACAGGTGGGGGTGGGGGTGTGCAGTACACAGGTGGGGGTGTTCAGTATACAGGTGGGGGTGAGGGGGTGCAGTATACAGGTGGGGGGGTGTATACAGGTAGGGTGTGCAGTATACAGGTGGGGGTGGGGGGTGCAGTATACAGATGGGGTGTGCAGTATACAGGTGGGGGTGGGGTGTGCAGTATACAGGTGGTGTGGGGGGGGCGGCACGGGAGGTGTACAGTACACTCCCCTGTGCACAGTCGGTATGCAGACAGCTGTGTAAGAAGGTCGGTATTCCCCTGGCAGTAGGTCCTGTCACATACACACTGACTCACACAAGGCAGTCAGTGTGTGTATAGGTGACTCACCGTCAGGAAGATCAGATGACAAGCAGTGTGATGAGTACGTCCCGGCTCCTAACATCACTGGACACTGAATTTGCTCTCTCCTCCATTACTGACCGACTCCGCCCTCTTCTCTTCCACCACTCCGGAGTCCGGACCGTTCAACCCCACCTCCTCAGCGACGTTCTAACACTGCTCTGCCATTCAGAGCTCATCTTCTTTCCTATTCCGGGCGGTACAGGACTCAGCCCCCTGCAGATCGCCTTCTGAGGAGTTACTGAGCGATCTGGGTGGGCGGCAGTGCGAACTAGGAGGAGATGGAGGGGGGTGCCTCTGACTGATCAGAAGGAGCAGGACAGGAGGCGGAGGGGAGGCAAGGCGCGCCATCGTTATTCAGCTGCCCTGCCGCCAATTATTTCAACACCCCTAATGGTCGTGGCTGCGCTCCTAGGCGGCAGTGCGCTCCTAGGCAGCTGCCTAGTCCGCCTAGTGGTAGCGCCGGCCCTGGTGAGGACTGTCAGTCCAACAAACAAGGGGTCCTGCAGCTTGCCAAAATAGGTCTTTAGAAGATCCTTAAACAACAAAGAAATGTCAGCGCTAGATCCTCATTAGAATGATAAAGTAATTTAATCATTAATTTACTTCACCATTTTAAAAAGGATTTCACACTGTAATTTCTTTTGTTGGAATATATACAAAGGAATGGTCCCAAAAAAAAAATAAAAAAAATTAGTGAACTGAGAAAACCTAATATTCATGGATAATGGGAATATAAAATAAGGCACTTGACTACTCAGCAGGAACCAGACAAATTTTGCTCCATCTATGGCTGTTGCCGTTTCAGAGAAGTCGATCTAATGATCAACTTCTCTCAAACTAGCTTGTTTGAGAATTTTCCTTTGATTATCACTGCACCTTTAACGTCAGGGGAGTCCTGCTATCATAATACATTAACACGGAGAGCAGCATTTCTCCACCCACCTTGCTAGTGATTAGATTCGTCAGCTAGTGTCTGACAAATTAAGGTTACTGCCAAAACTGCAGGGCCTGCCAGTGAGAACAGAGCTTTAGAAAAAGCTCCCAACCACAGGAGCTGAAGGTGAGCAGGTCACTGTGGGCAGAAGCAAAATGAACCGAAGAGGATGCCATGTTTCACTTGCACTCCAGAGCAGCAGCAACAGAAAGGTCTTCCTTAACCAATTCACGCTGACCACCTCCCAGCCCTTTACGAGTTCTAAAAGCTGGGAGGCGGGCATCCGGGTCATCTAACTGCTGCGATTGGCTGTCACATGATCGGAAAGCTCCCGATTGCAAGTATGCATTAGAAGCTTACCGATCCCCGTCGGCGACCATGCTGGGAGTGTACATGGAACACGCTCTCAGCACTGCTCTGCATTTTTACCCCTTATTCAGCATTAACCTCTTGATGCCAGCCATATGCATATATGCGGCCTCTCAGCGTTAATGCCCACCGAGCAGTGTCAAGAGGTTAACACTGTATGAGGGGTAAAAGTGCGGAGCACATGCAAAACCCCAGAAGATAGAGACAGTTCTCAATCCCTAATCATTAAACTTCTGTGGTAAATCTGAGCGAGTCTTCATAGTTAGGTAATACTCCATATTCCCATTGCACACGCTCCTAGACAAAGCTCTAAAAGATTTGGGTGCTGCAAATTATTTATTAATAAATATGAATTTATTATCCGACTACTCACCTTCCAAGCGCGGAAAGTCATGAATCCAGCAAACAAGAAAAAGAGCAAGGAACTTCCAATCTTCAGGTCTGAAAGAACCACCATCCCCACATTGACAAACACGATGCCTCCGCTAACTAGCAGCATAATGTTCAATAAAGTGCGATCAAAGCTGGACGTTCGCACCTTTATCACAGGAAGCAGCTGCTCTAACCCCTCCAGGGGTATATCTTTAAAACATTTTAAAATCATATGGGAGTTTTTAGGTCGAGCTGCTAATAGAACCCGCTTAAAGTAATGCCTGTTGAAAGAAATGAAACCATTAGAAGGTATAACTGCAAACAATAAACGAATTACAGCTAATTGCTGTCAAATATTAGGCATTTTCACCATGCGTGCCTTTCTTATTAAATGTACAGGTATATAGTAAAGAAGATATATAATGTATAGAAGATCAAAAAAAAAAAACTGAATATTCTAGAGGGTTTTTCAAGTTCGGATGACTTTGTATATAGCCTATAGATTGTGGTTCAGGGTGCTTAAAGCGAAGTTGCACCCAAAAGTGAAGACTCCGCTTATCAGCCCCCCCCACGCCCAGGTTCCACATTTGGCACCTTTCAGCGGGGGGAGGTACCTGTTTCTGACAGGTACCTGTCCCCACTTGTGAGAGATCTCGCTGCAGCAAGATGACTTGTAAGTTTGGCCTACCCTCCTTCTTTGTTGGCTCTTCAAACTTCCATGGATTTGTCCGATGGAAATCCGATCGTGTGTACGAGGCTTAAGCCTCCCTCCCCACAATCCAGCAGAATCCCTTCAGCACTGGTACGCTCTTCTAAGGCGCTTCCAGATACATACACACTTGTTGCCTACTCATTGTGCAATGCAGGGTTAATAGCCCTGCATTGTATGTGATGATACAAAGGGAATGGCAACAGCACCGAAGGGAAAGGAAGGGTGGGCTGGACCTCGGGTAAGGTGTGTAATGTAGCCCTCTCCTTCAGCTGTCCCTAGACCTAACATGAACTTATCACTTGACATGTAAGAGGTTGAATTCAAGGATTTAAGTTAGGGTTTAGGGCTTACACCAAATGCTTGTAGGCAGGAGTGTCCAACCTGCGGCAAGAGACAGCTATGAATGCGGCCTAACAGGAAATCACTACTTAATTACTTCCGGACAGCCCACCGCACATATATTGCGGCAGGGCAGCCTAGCTGCGCAAACCAACGGACCAGTATGTTGGTCTGTGCATGAGATACAGACATCGCAGTAAAGAAGGCGGACCCCCGTTCTGACAGGGGACAATACCGAGATCAGCTGTTCCTAGTGATCAGGAACAGTGATCTGTGTTGTCTCAGTAGGTCCATGCCCTATGGCAGGAGTCTCCAAACTATGGCCCTCCAGGTGTTCAGGAACTACAATTCCCATCATGCCTAGTCATGTCTACGAATGTCAGAGTTTTACAATGCCTCATGGGAAGTGTAGTTCCACAGCAGCTGGAGGGCCGTAGTTTGGAGATCCCTGCCCTATGGCATAGCATGCCCATGCCATAGTTTGGATATGTATTATAGTAGAAAGTAAAAAAATATTGTTTTTGTTTCAAAATTTTGTTTATAGTGCAAAAAAAAACAAAAAACTGCAGAGGTAATCAAATACCACCAAAAAATACACTCTTTGTGGGGGAAAAATAAGGACATACACTTTTTATTTTGGGTACAACGTCGCACGACCGCTCAGTTTTCAGTTAAAGCGACGCAGTGCCGTATCGCAAAAAACCTTAGTTAGACTTACCGGTAACGGTATTTCTATGAGTCTTTCAGGACAGCACTTGGAGAGAGCGCAGCTCCACCCACTTCCCAGGAAACACTGCAGTCATTGCTATAACTTCCGCCCACCTCCACCATGGCCCCAGTTGTACACGAGCACCTCCGGCCATACTGAAATGAGATAAGCAGAACATAGCAACCAAACATCTTAGTACAACACATTATATATATATATATATATATATATATATTACACATATATCCACCAGAAGAGAGAAGGGTGGGTTATCGGTGCTGTCCTGAAAGACTCATAGAAATACCGTTACCGGTAAGTCTAACTAAGGTTTTCTCACTTTGTCTTTCAGGACAGCACTTGGAGATGCTAACCGAGTACTTACTCTAGGGTGGGACCACCGCTTGCAGGACCTTCCTGCCAAAAGACTGCTCCGCCGCTGAGAGCAGATCCATCCTGTAGTGGCGAGTAAAAGTGGAAAAACTCGTCCACGTAGCTGCCTTGCAGATAAGCTCTGGTGAAGCTCAAGCCCGTTCTGCCCAGGAAGTTGCCACTGCCCTTGTAGAATGTGCCACCACCCCTGGGGGAGGTTCTATATCCCTAGCCTTATAGGCCTCGTGGATAGCCATACGGAGCCATCTGGCTAGCGTACTTTTGGAAGCACCGTACCCCCTACGTGCACCCGAGAACAACACAAAGAATTGGATTTCCTAAATTCCCTGGTGACTTCCAGGTAGTGCATAATGCACCTTCTGACATCGAAGGTATGAAACTCTTCTTCCCTTGAACCGGAAGGAGCCGGACAAAAGGTATATAACACTATTTCTTGTGTCCTATGGAAGGCCGATACCACCTTAGGAAGGAACCCAGGATCTGTCCTCAACACGACTCTATCTGGGAAGATGGTCAAGAAGGGTTCCACAATAGAAAGAGCCTGTAGCTCACTAATTCTCCTAGCCGAGGTGACGGCTACTAAAAGGACCGCTTTCAGGGTCCAAAATTTTAAAGATGCTTCTAACAGTGGTTCGAAAGGTCTTTTTGTCAGACCCCCCAAAACCACCGATAAGTCCCACTTGGGAAAAAACTTAAAGGGGGAAGGCCTAGCCCTGGCTAATGCCTTAAAAAATCTGACGACATAGGGATCTAGGGATAACCGTCTCTCTAGAAATACTGATAGCGCAGCAACCTGCGCTTTCAGGGTGCTGGCTGCCAGACCCTTGTCCATCCCGTCCTGTAAAAACTCCAGGACCGAAAAATTATTCATGGGGGAACAATTCTTTGAACTGCACCAGGAATTAAAGACCCTCCAGGTCTTGAAATAAATCGCCCTGGTAACTTCCTTTCTGCTACTAAGTAGCGTATCCACTAACCGTTTAGATAAACCCTTCCTACTCAGGATTAACTCTTCAGTAACCAGGCCGCCAGGTTGAGCCGATCCACGTTGGGATGGAGCAGAGGACCCTGGTATAACAAGTCCTTTCTGACTGGAAGTAGCTGATGAGGTTCTATTGCCAGTTTCAGCAGGGTTGAAAACCAAGGCCTTTTGGGCCAGTATGGGGCTATCAGGATAAGAGTCGTCTTTTCTACCTGAAGTTTCCGCAGAACTAACGGAATCATTTGTACTGGGGGGAAAGCATAACACAAACGGAAGGGCCAATGCTGAACTAACGCATCTAGACCCTCTGCTTGATCCAGTCTGTTGAGGGAAAAGAAAACCGGAACCTTGGCGTTGGCTTGGGACGCGAACAGGTCCATCTGAGGGGTTCCCCACCTGTCTGCTATTTTCTGGAACACCTCTGAATTTAGACTCCACTCGGATTCTAGAACCCTCCTCCTGCTTAGGAAGTCTGCCAGGTGGTTTAAACTGCCCTTTAGGTGTACTGCAGACAGAGATGCCAAGTTTGTCTCTGCCCAGTAAAGCATGTGTAGGGCCAGGTTCAGGAGAACCCTGCTCCTCGTGCCCCCCTGCCTTGAGACGTAAGCTACCGCTGTAGCATTGTCCGACAGTATCTGGACATGCTGACCCTGTATTGTCTCCTGGAAGGCCCAATGCCCCAGGCAAACGGCTTTGAGTTCCCTCCAATTGGAGGATCTCTTGGACTCTTCCCTTGACCAGGACCCCTGAGCCAACTGACCCCTGAGGTGAGCACCCCACCCCCAGGAGCTGGCATCCGTAGTTAGGACCATTGTAGCGGGGAAGGACCACACTAGACCCTGACTCAAATTTGCGTAAGTCCTCCACCACCAAAGTTTCCTTTTTACTGAAGCTGGAACCCTGATCTCCTTCTCCAAGGGTTCTCCATGCGTCCAATTCTGTAGAATCGCCTGCTGGAGACTCCTTGAATGCAGGCGGGCCCACTGAACCACAGGAATGGAGGATGTGAGTAGTCCCAGGGTGGACATAGCTGCACAAACTGGAACGGACAGGTTCGTCTGCACTGCCTTCACTGCTGCCTGAACCTTGATTATTTTCTCCTCTGGTAGAAATAACCTCTCCTGGATGGAGTCTATGGTGTACCCCAAAAAGACTATGACCCGAGAGGGGACTAGATTTGACTTCTCTCTGTTCATAATCCAACCTAGGCCCTCCAAATGGACCCGAGTCCTCCACAGGTCTTTGGAAAAGCTGATCTTCTGTCTTGGCGAACAACAGGAGGTCGTCCAAGTATGGAATTACCGAAACTCCTTCCAGCCTTAGAGGTGCCAAGGCCTCCACCACCACCTTCGAAAAGATCCTCGGAGAGGAGGAGAGACCAAACGGCAGGGCCCTGAACTGAAAGTGTTTGACCTCGCTTCCTGTCCTGATTGCTAGACGCAGGAAACGCTTTATCGGGACGTGAAGATAAGCATCCCTTAGGTCTATCGAAGCCAGAAAGCAACCCGGTGGAAGAAGCCTTCTGACCGAGTAGATAGTATCCATCCGGAACCTCTTGTACTTGATTGACCGATTCAGGAATTTTAAGTTCAGAATCAAATGAAATTTTCCTGCTGGCTTTTTTACTAGAAACACATGGGAGTAGCAACCCGTCCCCTGCTCTTGTTGGGGTACCGGGGTGATCACCCTCTGCTGGAGAAATTCCTCTAACAGTGACAACATTGCCCTGAATTTCTCCTGATCCCTGGGCAGCTGAGTCGCGTAGAAAAGCAACGGTGGTTTCTCTGAGAACTCCAGCGCGTAGCCCTCTGCAATAACCTTGAGGATGTATGCACTGGAAGTCGTCTCTGCCCACTGTGGAAGGAACGACTAAAGCCGTCCTCCCACAGCCGGGCGACCGTCACTGGGGTTTAGCGGGCTGGCTAGGGGAAGCGAAACACCCCAGGTCTCCCTCTACCCCTCTGAGGCCGCCAGGACCTTCCACCCTGACCTTTTTGTGCCTCTTTAGGATCTTGGGGCTGGAAAAAAGGAAGAAAAATTTTCCTGGTCCGCGGTACTACCTTCTTTAAGGGGAAGGCTTTTTTCCTATCCGCTGTCCTATCCAGAACAGTGTCCAGACCGGCGCCAAATACCAGATCTCCATCGAAGGGCAGGCCACATAACTTAGCCTTCGAAGCCGTGTCCCCAGTCCAGGTTTTGACCCAGAGAGCCCTCCTGGCCGAATTCACTAGGGCCAAGGAACGGGCTGATATTCTCACTGACTCGGCTGAGGCATCCGCCATGTAGCCTACTGCCTTCAGAAGAATCGGGAAGGACTCTAGCAACTCTCTGCGTGAGGTCCCGGACTCAATGTGACCCTTCAGCTGTTCCAACCAATGCTCAAGGTTCCTGGCCACTACTGTGGATGCCATAGCTGGTTTGAGGTTGGCCAGGGAGGCATCCCAAGCCTTCATTTAAGAGCGCCTCTGCTCTTTTATCTAGGGTATCCTTTAAGGTGCCCGTATCCTCAAAGGCCAAGTCCGTATTTCGGGATACCTTTGAAAATGCAGCATCCAGCTTAGGTTTCTTATTCCATACCTGCGCTGGATCCTCATCAAATGGAAATCTCCTCTTAAGTGACCGGGAAAAGAAAGGAGCCCTCTCTGGGTCTTTACACTCCCTTTTAACTGCATCTGACAATACTCTATGTACTGGAAAGGTTCGATGCTTGACTTCGTCTAAACCCTGGTACATCTTGTCATGCAGAGATAAACGCGTCTTATCCACCTTAATGTTTAAGGTGGAATGAATAGTTTTCAGCAAGTCATCCACCTCTAAGGACAACTTGTAACGTGAAGAAGATTCTCCTGTATCTTCTTCTTCTGCCTCTGACCCTGAGACTAGGCTGCTAGGTTCTTCCTCCTCGGACTCGCTACCTGCCCCTCTATAATCCAAGGGTGCACTAGTGGAGGCCTTAGCTGCTGACCCTGACGCCGCACCTCTGTCCAAGTAGGAGCGGAACGACTGAAAGGTCTCTTCTAGCTCCTTCCGAAAGGAAGAGAGCATCTCTTTGGGTTGTTCGGAGGCTGCACTAGTAGAGGCTTCCCCTTTGACTATGTCCGCGATGCATGCCTTGCATAACGGCTTAGTCCAAGACCCTTTAAGGGTTGTTTTGCAGGTAGCACACCGTTTCTTAGGAGGGGGCACTGCAATTTTTAGCTTTTCTTTAGCTTTCTGAAAAACACAAAAGACAACAACCCCATGTTTAACTTTTTGTGTCTCAGACCCAAACCACCACAAAACAGCGAGTGAACAAAAACACAGCAGGTCCCATCACCGCTGTACCAAAACAGACAACACTCTCCCAGGGTCGTGACTAGGGTGAGTGAGGCAGGCTCCTCTCCCCAAAGGGGCAGTAGGAGGGACATAACAAGGAACCAGGTAGACTTAAACCGCTGTTTTCCTACCTGGGCCGGGCTGGTGCATGTGGCTCCTGCTCCCGCCACCTCCGCTGCGTCTTCTGGCTCCATTTTCCCAGAACGCGGCGATCGTTTGTGCGCCTCCTTTTGAAAGTCCCGGTTAACCCCACCGCTGTGGGAACCGGAAATTGCACCGCCGAGGCTGCCCCTCCCTTCTGCGTTCCAGCGGCCGGAACCGGAAGCCGCCACGCGCCGCCGGAAGTCTCGCCTCCCCTGGAAATGATGTCGCCTGCCCTCCGTACCGGGACATCGCAGACCCCAGCATCTAACCGCCCCAAAAACAGCCTGTAATGCCCAGCCTATTGGCGCGGAACCTCCGGCAGCCTTTACCCTCGCCGGGCTCGAGAAGAGGGGAGCACCGAAACATCCCCCACGCGTCAGGGGGGAGGTTGGGTCTGCCTCCTGAAAAAACAACCGATCGCAGGTATGCTCTTCCATCCATCTCCCTCTGGAGAGAGTCCAGCATCCTCCTGGTTCCCTGCAGCGCTTCCACCATGGCCGGAGGAAACACTACAACTGAGGCCATGGTGGAGGTGGGCGGAAGTTATAGCAATGACTGCAGTGTTTCCTGGGAAGTGGGTGGAGCTGCGCTCTCTCCAAGTGCTGTCCTGAAAGACGAAGTGAGAAAATGGCCTGGTCATTAAATGGGTAAATCCTTCCAGGACTGAAGTGGTTAAAAATTTTGAAATTTTAGAATTTTCTTGTAAAAAGGCTTTTACACTATCTATCCTTTATTGTTCGTGTACTTTATGTATGGCCCAGGACAATTCCTCTTGCAATATGGCCCAGGAGGCCCGAAAGTTTGGACACACCTGGTTCTTTCAACAACAGTTACAAAAACTGCCAGCATTGGTGCATGTGATCCAGAGCTTATGAATGATGATCATGGCACGCCTGAAGATATGCAGGTTGCATATTACAGAAGCTAGCAGTAGCAACACCACAGCCAACCACAAGTTGGCATAAATATAATGAGAGGTTTGAAGCAGCTACAAATCTTTTCTACGAAACAGCTTGTGTGGCATGGCCCTTCCCTAACATAACTCAAAGTGCATCAATATAAATACACAATTCCCAGAACAGAGGAAGTCATACAATGTGCTCTGTATGGTATACTAGTTATTGCAATGTTCTATATTTACATTGTACATGACGACCACCCAGAAACAAGTCTTGCCTTTCTGGTGGGGAGCGAGGACTTCTGGAGAAGAGCGATTCGTGGTACTTGGGGTTCAGCTGGAAGGTTAATGGTCCAAGTCTCTGTCCAAGTGCCCAGTAATGGATATATTCGTATTTGTCAAGATTCACATGAACCTAAAAATCCACAGCAAGCTCTCATGTTATATAAAATTATGCTTTTATTCTACTAAAAGTTTATTCAATAAATTTGCATACGTGTGTGTGTAAAATGAATACAAAAAACATCCAGGTAGTAGCACATGTATACTGGGGAAATACTACAACTCTATATTCTTGTCTGCAGGAATCTGCACCAAATTTTGTCAACATTAGACAGTGTTATGCTTGGTATACATGCTAAAGTTTTTTTTCCTTCAACCCAGCAGACTGAAAAAAAAAAAAAAAAAAGGAGGAGCTCGCTGTACTAACTATGCAATGTTACTATAGCGATCTCCCCACTTTGGTATTGTGTTTTGATAGGGGGACCACCCCCCGCCAGAACACACTGGTCAGCACTCGCAGTCTTTGGCTGCAAGCACTTATTGGATGAGGATTGGCTACTGGTTTTCCAGCATGCTCGTTCAACAGAAACTGATCATGAGATCGGCTTCTGTCAAACAGGGACCTGTACACATAGTAGGTAAGGTTGGATAAAGACAATAGTCTATCTAGTTCAACCTGTGTAGGCGGACATGAGTCAGTGTCTACAATTATTTCCCATATGCCTGTATGTCGTGTTCCTTAAGCAGCACATCTAAGAGTCTCTAAAAATATCCATACTCCCCGCAGCCACCAATTGTGGAAGAGCACAGCCTTATTGCCCCAACAGTAAAAAAAAAAACCTTAGTTACACTTACCGGTAACGGTATTTCTATGAGTCTTTCAGGACAGCACTTGGAGAGAGCGCAGCTCCACCCACTTCCCAGGAAACACTGCAGTCACTGCTATAACTTCCGCCCACCTCCACCATGGCCTCAGTTGTACACGAGCACCTCCGGCCATACTGAAATGAGATAAGCAGAACATAGCAACTAAAACATGTTAGTACAACACACACACACATATATATATATATATATATATATACACACCAGAAGAGAGAAGGGTGGGTTATCGGTGCTGTCCTGAAAGACTCATAGAAATACCGTTACCGGTAAGTGTAACTAAGGTTTTCTCACTTCGTCTTTCAGGACAGCACTTGGAGATGATAACCGAGTACTTACTCTAGGGTGGGACCACCGCTTGCAGGACCTTCCTGCCAAAAGACTGCTCCGCCGCTGAGAGCAGATCCATCCTGTAGTGGCGAGTAAAAGTGGAAAAACTCGTCCACGTAGCTGCCTTGCAGATAAGCTCTGGTGAAGCTCCAGCCCGTTCTGCCCAGGAAGTTGCCACAGCCCTTGTAGAATGTGCCACCACCCCTGGGGGAGGTTCTATACCCCTAGCCTTATAGGCCTCGTGGATAGCCATACGGAGCCATCTGGCTAGTGTACTTTTGGAAGCACCGTACCACCTACGTGCACCCGAGAACAACACAAACAGAGAATTGGATTTTCTAATTTCCCTGGTGACTTCCAGGTAGTGCATAATGCACCTTCTGACATCTAAGGTATGAAACTCTTCTGCCGTGTACACGGTCGTTTTTTGCGATGAAAAAAAACGACGTTTTTTAAAACGTCATTTAAATTGATCGTGTGTGGGCAAAACGTCGTTTTTTGTCTTAAAAAAAACGACCAAAAAAAAATTCCAACATGCTTGAATTTTTTGTGTCGTTTTTCAAAACGTCGTTTTTTGTTTCACAAAAAGTCACCGTGTGTAGCAAAAACGTCTTTCAAAACGACGTTTTTCAACCCGCGCATGCCCAGAAGCTAGTTATGAAGCGAGTTTCGATGGAAAAGAGTGGTGAACGTAACCTCGCTTTTTGTGAAAAAAACGATGGTGTGTATGCAACATCGTCTTTGAAAGTGACGTTTCAAAAACGTCGTTTTTTACTTCACAGAAAACGTCGTTTTTTTTCATCACAAAAAACGACCGTGTGTACGCGGCATTCTTCCCTTGAACCGGAAGGCGCCGGACAAAAGGTAGGTAACACTATTTCTTGTGTCCTATGGAAGGCCGATACCACCTTAGGAAGGAACCCAGGATCTGTCCTCAACACGACTCTATCTGGGAAGATGGTCAAGAAGGGTTCCACAATAGAAAGAGCCTGTAGCTCACTAATTCTCCTAGCCGAGGTGACGGCCACTAAAAGGACCGCTTTCAGGGTCCAAAATTTTAAAGATGCTTCTAACAGTGGTTCGAAAGGTCTTTTTGTCAGACCCCCCAAAACCACCGATAAGTCCCACTTCGGAAAAAACTTAAAGGGGGAAGGCCTAGCCCTGGCCAATGCCTTAAAAAATCTGATGACATAGGGATCTAGAGATAACCGTCTCTCTAGAAATACTGATAGCGCAGCAACCTGCGCTTTCAGGGTGCTGGCTGCCAGACCCTTGTCCATCCCGTCCTGTAAAAACTCCAGGACCGCAATATTATTCATAGGGGCACAATTCTTTGAACTACACCAGGAATTAAAGACCCTCCAGGTCTTGAAATAAATCGCCCTGGTAACTTCCTTTCTGCTACTAAGTAGCGTATCCACTAACCGTTTAGATAAACCCTTCCTACTCAGGATTAACTCTTCAGTAACCAGGCCGCCAGGTTGAGCCGATCCACATTGGGATGGAGCAGAGGACCCTGGTACAACAAGTCGTTTCTGACTGGAAGTAGCTGATGAGGTTCTATTGCCAGTTTCAGCAGGGTTGAAAACCAAGGCCTTTTGGGCCAGTTTGGGGCTATCAGGATGAGAGTCGTCTTTTCTACCTGAAGTTTCCGCAGAACTAATGGAATCATTTGTACTGGGGGGAAAGCATAGCACAAACGGAAGGGCCAATGCTGAACTAGCGCGTCTAGACCCTCCGCTTGATCCAGTCTGTTGAGGGAAAAGAAAACCGGAACCTTGGCGTTGGCTTGGGACGCGAACAGGTCTATCTGAGGGGTTCCCCACCTGTCTGCTATTTTCTGGAACACCTCTGAATTTAGACTCCACTCGGATTCTAGAACCCTCCTCCTGCTTAGGAAGTCTGCCAGGTGGTTTAAACTGCCCTTTAGGTGTACTGAAGACAGAGATGCCAAGTTTGTCTCTGCCCAGTAAAGCATGTGTAGAGCCAGGTTCAGGAGAACCCTGCTCCTCGTGCCCCCCTGCCTTGAGACGTAAGCTACCGCTGTAGCATTGTCCGACAGTATCTGGACATGCTGACCCTGTATCGTCTCCTGGAAGGCCCAAAGCCCTAGGCAAACGGCTTTGAGTTCCCTCCAATTGGAGGATCTCTTGGACTCTTCCCTGGACCAGGACCCCTGAGTCAATTGACCCCTGAGGTGAGCACCCCATCCCCAGGAGCTGGCATCCGTAGTTAGGACCATTGTAGCGGGGAAGGACCACACTAGACCCTGACTCAGATTTGCGTGAGCCCTCCACCACCAAAGTTTCCTTTTTACTGAGGTTGGAACCCTGATCTCCTTTTCTAGGGGTTCTCCATGCGTCCAATTCTGTAGAATCGCCTGCTGGAGACTCCTTGAATGCAGGCGGGCCCACTGCACCGCAGGAATGGAGGATGTGAGAAGTCCCAGGGTGGACATAGCTGCACGAACTGACACTGGCAGATTCGTCTGCACTGCCTTCACTGCAGCCTGAACCTTGATTATTTTCTCCTCTGGTAGAAATAACCTCTCCTGGATGGAGTCTATTGTGTACCCCAAAAAGACTATGACCTGAGAGGGGACTAGATTTGACTTCTCTCTGTTCATAATCCAACCTAGGCCCTCCAAATGGGCCTGGGTCCTCCATAGGTCTTTGAGAAGCTGATCTTCCGTCTTGGCGAACAACAGGAGGTCGTCCAAGTATGGAATTATCGAAACTCCTTCCAGCCTTAGAGGTGCCAAGGCCTCCGCCACCACCTTCGAAAAGATCCTCGGAGAGGAGGAGAGACCGAACGGCAGGGCCCTGAACTGAAAATGTTTGATCTCGCTTCCTGTCCTGATCGCTAGGCGCAGGAAACGCTGAGAAGAGGCTTTTATCGGGATGTGAAGATAAGCATCCCTTAGTTCTATCGAAGCCAGAAAGCAACCTGCAGGAAGGAGCCTTCTGACCGAGTAGATGGTATCCATCCGGAACCTCTTGTACTTGATTGACCGATTCAGGAATTTTAAGTTTAGAATCAAACGAAATTTTCCTGCCGTTTTTTTTACTAGAAAAACATGGGAGTAGCAACCCGCCCCCTGTTCTTGTTGGGGTACCGGGGTGATCACCCTCTGTTGGAGAAATTCCTCTAACAGCGACATCATTGCCCTGGATTTCTCCTGATCCTTGGGCAGCTGGGTCGCATAGAAACGCGACAGTGGTTTCTCTGAGAACTCCAGTGCGTAGCCCTCTGCAATAACCTTGAGGATGTATGCACTGGAAGTCGTCTTTGCCCACTGTGGAAGGAACGACTGAAGACGTCCTCCCACAGCCGGGCGACCGTCACTGGGGTTTAGCGGGCTGGCTAGGGGAGCGAAACAACACCCCGGGTCTCCCTCTACCTCTCTGAGGCTGCCAGGACCTTCCACCCTGACCTTTTCGTATCTCTTTAGGATCTTGGGGCTGGAAAAAAGGACGAAAAATTTTCCTGGTCCGCGGTACTACCTTCTTTAAGGAAAAGGCTTTTTTCCTATCCGCCGTCCTATCCAGAACAGTGTCCAGACCGGCGCCAAATACCAAATCTCCATCGAAGGGCAGTCCACATAACTTAGCCTTCGAAGCCGTGTCCCCAGTCCAGGTTTTGACCCAGAGAGCCCTCCTGGCCGAATTCACTAGGGCCGAGGAACGGGCTGATATTCTCACTGACTCGGCTGAGGCATCCGCCATGTAGCCTACTGCCTTCAGAAGAATCGGGAAGGACTCTAGCAACTCTCTGCGTGAGGTCCCAGACTCAATGTGACCCTTCAGCTGTTCCAACCAATGCTCAAGGTTCCTGGCCACTACTGTGGATGCCATAGCCGGTTTGAGGTTGGCCAGGGAGGCATCCCAAGCCTTTTTTAAGAGCGCCTCTGCTCTTTTATCTAGGGGATCTTTTAAGGTGCCCGTATCCTCAAAGGCCAAGTCCGTATTTCGGGATACCTTTGAGAACGCAGCATCCAGCTTAGGTTTCTTATTCCATACCTGCGCTGGATCCTCATCAAAAGGAAATCTCCTCTTAAGTGATCGGGAAAAGAAAGGAGCCCTCTCTGGGTCTTTCCACTCCCTTCTGACCGCATCTGACAATACTCTATGTACTGGAAAGGTTCGATGCTTGACTTCGTCTAAACCCTGGTACATCTTGTCATGCAGAGACAAATGCGTCTTATCCACCTTAATATTTAAGGTGGAATGAATAGTTTTTAGTAAGTCATCCACCTCTTCTAAGGATAACTTGTAACGTGAAGAAGAAGATTCTTCTGTATCTTCTTCTTCCGCCTCTGACCCTGAGACTAGGCTGCTAGGCTCTTCCTCCTCGGACTCACTACCTGCCCCTCTATAATCCAAAGGTGCACTAGTGGAGGCCTTAGCTGCTGACCCTGACGCCGCCCCTCTGTCCAAGTAGGAGCGAAACGACTGAAAGGTCTCTTCTAGCTCTTTCCTAAAGGAAGAGAGTATCTCTTTGGGTTGTTCGGAGGCTGCACTAGTAGAGGCTTCCCCTTTGACTATGTCCGCGATGCATGCCTTGCATAACGGCTTAGTCAAAGACCCTTTAAGGGTTGCTTTGCAGGTAGCACACCGTTTCTTAGGAGGGGGCACTGCAATTTTTAGCTTCTCTTTAGCTTTCTGAAAAACACAAAAGACAACAACCCCATGTTTAACTTTTTGTGTCTCAGACCCAAACCACCACCACCACAAAACAGCCAGTGAACAAAAAACACACCAGGTCCCATCACCGCTGTACCAAACAAACAACACTCTCCCAGGGACGTGACTAGGGTGAGTGAGGCAGGCTCCTCTCCCCAAAAGGGGCAGTAGGAGGGACATAACAAGGAACCAGGTAGACTTAAACCGCTGTTTTCCTACCTGGGCCGGGCTGGTGCATGTGGCTCCTGCTCCCGCCACCTCCGCTGCGTCTTCTGGCTCCATTCTCCCAGAACGCGGCGATCGTTTGTGCGCCTCCTTTTGAAAGGTCCCGGTTAACCCCACCGCTGTGGGAACCGGAAATTGCACCGCCGAGGCTGCCCCTCTCTTCTGCGTTCCAGCGGCCGGAACCGGAAGCCGCCACGCACCGCCGGAAGTCCCGCTTCCACCGGAAATGACGTCGCCCGCCCTCCGTACCGGGACATCGCGGACCCCAGGAGACCGGCATCTAACCGCCCCCAACCTGGCCCGCAATGCCCAGCCTATTGGCGCGGAACCCCCGGCAGCCTTTACCCTCGCCGGGCTCGAGAAGAGGGGAGCACCGAAACGTCCCCCACGCGTCAGGGGGGAGGTAGGGTCTGCCTCCTGAAGAAAACAACCGATTGCAGGTATGCCTTTAATCCGTCTCCCCCTGGAGAGAGTCCAGCATCCTCCTGGTTCCCTGCAGCGCTTCCACCATGGCCGGAGGAAACACTACAACTGCAGTGACTGCAGTGTTTCCTGGGAAGTGGGTGGAGCTGCGCTCTCTCCAAGTGCTGTCCTGAAAGACGAAGTGAGAAAAACCTTTGCAGTTTAAGGTTAAACCGCTTTCAATTTCAATGTGTGGCCCTGTGTCCTCTTACACTCCTTGAGACTGAATAGTTTTTTTCCTATGCTGGGATCGCCATTGAGGTATTTGTAAAATCGCCATTATATCACCACTCAATCGTCTTTTTTCAAGCGAGAATGTTTCTACTGTACCAGCTGATTTCAGCCAATTTTCAGCCCGTGTGTAACCACACAACAGATGAAGGTAGTTATGCATCCAGCACTAATAGGGACATCCCAAGCTACACTGTATGAAATGCCTATAAAATTTACTTATTTTTTGCCAATTTTCGGTCTGTTTGCTATTTCTCTTTGATAAGTGCAAGTAATACCTGTTGGTCCTCCCAGAAACCCAATTCTGCCGATATATTCCTGTTTCATAGTTGGCCATAGTTACATGGTTAGTCTTGTTGAAAAAAGACACAAGTCCATCTAGTTTAACCAATTCCTGTGCTCTCTGCCTCTGCCGCACTGTTATTATCTAAGAGAGAGGGGCATACTATGGTCCAAAAACACTGCCTGTCCCAGGGTAACAATGCTGCTTCTCTATAAATAAAGTGCAGTGAGTAATCATTTTAACCCAGGCCATGAGATGAGTTACTGGCAGGATCACCAGGTTAAAATAATCCAGCCAGTGGAACGGCAAGCTGCAATATATAAAAGGTTTAGTTCAGAGTTTAGTTATACATTAATAGTGCGCTCTTTGATGAGTGATGGGATACAGCATCAACAAATTCTTACTTCATCACTTAGTTCACAGGAAACTACTGAATGCTTTAAGCCTGTATTATTCATGATGTACTATAAGGTTTGGTATATAGCAGGCCCAGACTGGCCATATTATTATTATACAAGATTTATACCGGGCATATGCCCGGCGGGCCGCAGGTCACGTCTCTGTAATGTAGGGGGGGGGCTGTATTGTAGAGGGGGTCTGTACTGTGGGGGGGTCTGTGTAACATGCAGGGAGACCAGAACTGTTAGGGGGATGTCAGTGTAACAAACTGTGGGGGGCTGTGTAATGTAAAGGGGTCCAGAGGTGCAGTGATATATAATGTAAAGGGGTCCAGAGGTGCAGGTTGCTGTGTAATGTAAAAGGGTTCAGAGGTGTGGTGCTATGCAATGTAAAGGGGTTCAGGGTGCTGTGTAATTTAAAGGGGTCCAGAGGTACAAGGTTCTGGAACCCCACATCCCATCATTACCACCGCCGCAAAGCGCTGCCGCCCCCCGGGCTGCTCAGTCTAAAATGCCCAGGCCTATTTTTTGTCCCAGTCCGGGCCTGGTATATAGTCTTACATAACCATGATCTGCAATTCCAAGCTTTTGTCAATAATAATGTCAATTCTACATCCCTCCCTCACGCCCAAAGATCAGTGTTCACAAAAGATCACCAGATTCTGGGGACACATTTAATGCCTGCAACGTAAAATGACACGCGATAGGACACTTCATTCACATATGCAGTGTAGGAATGTGGATATGATCTTTAAACAGAGAATTGCTGCACAACTCAAAACCTTTCACATACAAGCTAACATATTCCATTACAAAGCAAACTATAGATAAGCATTCAAATACACATTTCAGGCATATTGTGTTAATACATAAAATTACAGATCAATTACCTGCACTCCATCCTGAGGGTGGTGCACAATTAGTGCATAAGCTAAAGCATCCTCAGACAACACATTAAAGTTAGCCTGATCCAGAACTGGCTGCAGATACTCCAACACCTGTTTTTCTTTGGATAGCTTTTCGCTGTCTGTAAGGCTGCTGGAAACTAGCACAGCGTCACGGTCAGGATTGATGGGATCATACAAAGTCTAAAGAGAGACAAAGTATATTTCATAAAAAAAAAAAAAAAAAAAACATTTCAAGCAATCATTGCAAGTACCCATTTCCCATATCCATGTTACATTACATGTGCAAATAAATAAGGAAAACAAGTATATACAGCAAAAGTGGCATTTGGCAAATATGCTCAAAAATTAAGCTTGTTCTACGGGGGAACCATAATTTAGTAACAACTACAATACTGTTACTTTTTGGTTTTGTATCTACCCAGCTGCTGTGTGGGCCCAGAATTATATTGCTGTACACTGAACAAGTGTTCTCTATTTTAGTAATAATCTGTTTCATCACATCAGCCACTACACCGAGCAACGTAAAGGTGCCAGTGCAGAGATCCATAATGACCTTATCAAACCAAAAATACTGTATTTGGAAAATGTAGTACAACACAATAAAGATATACCACTGAGAAAGTCACAAAACATAAGTTACATAATTTATATAAGTCCTTGCATAGAAGGGTTTTAAAAACAAATTTTGACTTACCTGTAGTTTCCATATATAGTACTGGACACAAGCTAAATATTCATAGACCCTGGCTTGTAGGCTTCTGCCTTCAGGTGATTGGACACCAACAAAGCTTTTGGATATGCCCCTATAACCCTACCTTGAGAGACCTCAGTTTTTCTTTTTAGCAAGCAATGAAGACTAACACAGGAACCAAGGGGAGGTTGTCCTGTACTGTACTTTAAGGCCTCGTACACACTATCTGACATATCCGATGAAAACGGTCCGCGGACCATTTCCATCGGATATGTCCGATCGGGAGTTTGATCCGATGGCGTGTACACACCATCGGATCAAATTCCCCGCCGCCGGACGGCGCGGTGACGCGGCGGTGACGTTGACGCCGCCACGTCACCGCACCAGGAAGTTAAACACTTCCGCGTTGGGGGACGACATGTCTGCTGGTAAGTGTACTAACCAGCAGACATGTCGGGCGGACAGATTCCCACCGGATAGATTTCAAAGCATGCTTTGAAATCTGTCGGGTGGAGAAATCTGTCCGCTAGCCCATACACACGAGCGGAGATGTCTGCTGAAACGGTCCATCGGACCGTTTTCAGCGGACATATCCCCTCGTGTGTACGAGGCCTAACATTTAAAAAACTAAAAGGGCAAGTCAACTTTTCTTTTTAATCATACAGTTCAGGACACAGGCTAGATATTCATAGACCCTAGGACATTTCCAAGCAACAAATCAGAGAGGTGGGCAAAGAACAAATAAAGTTGTGCCAATGACCCTAACAAAATAGATAAGGGTCAAGAACCCAACTCAGAGTGCCATTGAACTTCGTGGCTATAAGCTGCATTCTTAGAGGCCTGGAAATAAACCTGGTAAAACTTGCGGAATGTATGAACTGAATACCAAGGGGTGGCCTTACAAAACATTTAATGTCAGCATGCCCAGGAGAGGAGAATCTACAGAGTAGATTTTCCTCAAAGTGGCTTTTCTTGCTTTGAGTAATATATGAACAAAAATAAAAAACAGATATAATTCAGTCCTTCAATACCTGGGCTTCAACAGCCATGGTATTAAAGCCAATGACTGAGAATCAGGATGGTACAGAAGGCCTTAAAAGGGGTTGTAAAGGTTTGTTTTTTATTTGTTAAATAGGCTTCTTTAAGCTAGTGCATTGTTGGTCCACTTACCTTTTCCTTTGATTTCCCTTCTAAATGTTTGTTTTCTTTGTCTGAATTTGGGGATTCTGAGTGGCAGTCTTGGCTTGCTTGTCTGCAGTGATGAGTCTGTATAGGTGTTCATCCAATCTTTCTTTTCAGAGGATTTGCTTGTTATTTTTAATTGTACATTGAATACCTTGGAATTGAACCGAGACCACTGTTTTTCACTGATAGGCTTCCTTCTAGGTCTGGTATATACTGTACATTTTTCATTTGAATACTTTGCTTGTGCCCTGATGGTTTGATTCAATTCAAGAACCCTTGATCATTACCTTCTGCAGAAATACTTTTCCCATTTGCTAGGAAGACTGTCTTTTGCACTGAAATCAATTTCTGTAAAGAAGATCTTGGTGCTGGTTATGTGGCTACACACAAAAATGTGACATACCACTCTGAGCCACGTTAAAAGTACCACTTTCTGATGTGCCTGCAGTTTCCCTTGTGACTGCATCTTACCTCCGCTGCCCAGCTTTCCATATTGGACAGTTTTTTCAGGTGTCCAGAGAAAACATGTTCGGCTTCCTTTGCTTTGCACTCTCATGCACCTCAAGAGCTTTTTCTGTCTCTTCATTGTGAATATTTTCCTTCCATCTGTTATATTTATCAATGAATTTTCCTTTGGCATATTACAGTTTTAATTCCTGCTCGTGTCTGCCTTCTAAAGCATTTATAAAGGGCAGTATATGACTCTGGAAGGCTGCATAGCAGTAGCTTCACCATATGTGGAAAAAAGAAATTGTCCTGGACTGCCACACTCTGGTAGGCGATTTATTGAAACAAAATGAACAAAGGATAAAATCCAAAGCTGTATGACATCCAAAAATTCATGCAACACTGCAATCAAAGGTAGAAAGTGGACATGGGGACAAAAAAGCTAACATGTTTCACATCATGGATAGATGCTTAGTCATAGACCAGCTATGACCTGTCAGTACTAGAGGGCGCGAGCACGGCATAGGTCGCAGGGCTTGGAGCGGTACTCTTTTCCATAGCTTCACAATATGGTTATCTTAATTTCCTCTCGAATTGCACATAGCTGTTCTATGATTTCTAGAATGTTATTGCATGTTCACACATTTCCTGTTTTTTTTCCTCACCTTACATAGCTTGCATAACAGATATAGTTTACTGTTTAGGTTTGAACACTTGTGCAGTTTTTGTAGTGCCGTCCACATACCTTTAGCTGTATTCTTTATGTCAATGAGCTGATCATCTTCCACTAGCAGACTCATGATTGGTTTTGCTTGTCTGCTCTTCCTGTCCCATTCCCCTGTGGGGTTGTCTGTATTCAGTACTTTCTACAAGTCATCTTTGATACACAAAGATACAGTACTCTTAGGCCCCTTTCACACCGACACGGTTTCAGGCGGTTTAGTGCTAAAAATAGCACTGCTATAGCACCTGAAAAAATCGTGCAGTCTTCAACGTGAAAGCCCGAAGGCTTTGAAACTGAAGCGGTGCACTAGCAGGACCGCTCCAAATGTCCTGCTAGTCGCATCTTTGGAGCTGTATAGGAGCGGGGTGTTTTCCGCTCCTATACCGCTCCTTCCTATTGAAATCAATGGGAAACCGCAGTAATACCGCCGGGCATTGCCTTTTTCGCCCACTAGCGGGGGTCAAAACCGCACCGCTAGCGGCCAGATATAGCAGTAAATACGACGGTATATCGTCGCTAAAAGTCACGCCGCTATACCGCCACTGCACCTCCGCTGCCCCGTGTGAAAGGGGCCTTAAGGTGCTGCCTAATATAATATTTATAGTGCAGTAGAATATTTAGATAATTGACCTTCAAAATGTACAAGGAAGAGGAGAAGAATGGGTGTTGAAGCGCACAGTGAATGTAGGATAACAACTCAAAAGTAAAAACCTGATGAAGCTCAACCAACCCAATAATGATAAAAAGGTATCTATGACTTCACTCACTATACACCCGTGATTGTAAAAATACACTTTATTAAATCCAAAAAGTAGTGAAAAACAACACAGATTCAAACATTCTTTATGCAAAGCAATTGTGCTGTAACAACATATAGTGCACCTCTGGGTCTCTATTTCAAGACCACCCAAAAAAAAAAAAAAAAAAAGTAAAATGGGGGAAATTGTTATATCATGATATTATCCCCAGGCTACAGTAGCCTATTTAAAAGGGATGTAAATCACTTGGTAAAAACTTGGTTTGGCTCACGGATCAATGGTGAGATATCTGGATATAGTCACTCCACAGTATGGTATAATGGCAAATGTGAACTGATAATCTCTCAGTCCATGCTAAAAGCAGGTTGATAAACAGGTTGGTAGAAGGTGAATTGTAGTGAGGTAGCTGTGATAAAGTTTGGTAGCAGTGGACCAGAGGAGGTATAATGTGCAGGGTCTGTATAAATAACAAGATATAGTAGACAGGGTCACTTGACCAGTGAAATATATAGACAGTGCTTCATAGCCTCACTCTCACTGTATGGAAAGTCCTCTATGAAGACTTCTCATATTGCTAATCACAAGCAATTATACAATCCAGAAAAATCACACAGAGGTGTATTGTTCCATTCTGAATGTAAGAGATACATATCAGATTAGTTGAAGTCCATAGAACACCAGTGTCCTGAGGTGTGAGCCTTCCATCCAATTGATATCGCCGACCTTGTAAACGTTTGAAGAAGGTCATCATCTAGAGGTGGACCTAAGTGCCCTGACCGGTTTTAACGATCTCTGTCAGCTGCTTCAGAGGCTCATTGCCATTGTGGTCCCAGGATGGTTATACAACAGCCATCCAGAGGTGCACTATATGTTTTTACAGCACAATTGCTTTGTATGAAGGATTTTTTGAATCTGTGATATTTTTTGGATGTAATAAAATTAATATTTTTTCTAATGACAAGTTATTGTGAGTGAAGTCATAGATATCTTTTGTTATTATTGGGTTGGTTGAGCTACATCAGGTTTTTACTTTTGAGTTTCTATTCCACAAGTCATCTTTGCTTCCAGCTTGACCTCCACAGCTGGTAGTTGGTATTGTTAAGCCTTGCGATTGTAAATCTCACATCTGAGCAGCTTGTTAGTTTTCAGCAGCTTGGAAGTTTGTAGTATTCGGTTTAATGCCTGGGCCCATAACCTCTTGGTTATGTGACTATATGGTGCACTGAGATCTTGAGGAGTGTAGATTTCAGCTTTACTTGCATAGAAGAACATCAAACATTTTGGAGAACAGCATTACATGATAGAGCAGAGGGAAAAAAAAAACTCCTTTCTGTGCATAATATCCAAGCCTATATAAACACATACACTAGTATATCACTACAGCACCATCTATAGTTTGAAGTGCACAGTAAAAGCTGTTGCATATCCAACATGATGTACCACTTAGCCATCCACCTACGACTAACTTGAGACTATGCTCTGAATAGTGAAAATGTTACTACCAAGTGTAAAAGTTTAAACACTCAATAAGTGATTACGTTGAACACAATTCCCAGACACTATTAAGCGTACTGCAAGTAGTGGAGATATTTAGTCTCATACTTGCTATAAGACCACAGTAACAATCAGACAACAGGACAAACATGTCATACCTTTTCATTTTACTGGTCCCTGTATGGCACCAGATGTTGGTCATCACAGTGGGGGTGTGCAGGGTCTGGAAACCACAGGAATGGATCATTGCTCTGAACCTGTATAGCACCCTGCATCTAAATTACATGCATTGCACCAAGTGCTGAGGTGAGCATCCAAGCAGGATCTAATGCCCGCAGCAACATTACAGACCGTGCCCAGGTATAGTTACCAAAGTATTACTGATGTTGCATTGATCCACAAGCACTGCTTCTGTATTCATAGTAGAAGTTGGCGAAGAGTTGATTGAGTAATTCAAAGTAAATGAGAACTAGTTAAGCATAGACTTGTTCATAGGGAGAAGAGGCCCATCACCTACAGGGCACTATCAAAAAAACTGAGGTCTCATGGAGAGGGGTAGGAGTATAGGGGTAAGCTGAGGAATGCATGTGCAAAACCTTTGACGGTGTCACTTTAATGTCAGATATAAAGACTTTGAACATAAAAGTGACAATGTGACCTGTTGCAAAATGCCATATACTGTAAAGACAGGCATTGCCAGAATCTGGGAAAGTCTAAAGGGAGCTTAGGGAAAAACATTGGTAGAATTTGAACAAACTTCCCTGTAAATACGTTTTTCAAACTTTTAGCAACAAACCAAAAGAGAACATTCACCTGAAGCTCCTCCAGGACTGCATGGTAAGGCTGGAGGAGAGTCCCTTCTAACTGCTTGACAAAGGAAAGGAACGTCTGCTTTTCAAACGCACTAGAGGAGTGGAATTCCTGAAAAAGTATTAAAGTGTTGCATCCTAGTAAGTAAAAAAATAACAACATAAAAAAGTACAAATATAAATATGACATACAAGATAAAACAAAATATCAATACAAATAAAACTATATACAGTATGTAAAAAAAGGTCTGAGAAATAAGATAAAACCTTGTACAAGCCCAGTTTTGACTACATAAAAAGGTAAAGCAAAATAAAAATATTCAGTTTCATTGGATTTGTGGTAATGCTGTCATTTTCCTCGTTCTTGGCAGGAGAGTGAAAGAAAGAGGACTATGTGATGCTAAAGAGGTGGGGAGGGGGAGGGGGGCGGGGGCGAGCCAGCTGCTTTGCTCTGAATGAACAAAGAACAGGTTTTCTGCAACTGTGTTCTATAATCACCTACTGAGCTAAAACACTGTATTCTATAATAGCAAAATTCTTGCGATGGAGCCACTTGTGATGGCTTTGTGTTTAAGATAGTCACCTTGTGGGGTATTCTATAATAGCAGCATTTTTAAGATGTAGGCACTTGTGATGGCTCTGTACTGAGGAGTCACCTTGTGGTGTACTCAAAAAGAGCAGCATTTTTGAACAGTAACTGCTTGTTCAGGACAGTCAATTTGTGGTGCTAGTAAGTGTATTTTCATCAGCGATCTAGGAGTCTTGTATATCAGAGGGTCAGTACTAACAATGGATTTCTTCATTTATAGGTACCATCAGATAATTTAGGGAAAAGAGCTATATTATCTCTAGAAGCAGACAAAGCATTTGGCTGCATCAAGTGGATATATATGGGGGGCACCTGAAAAATTTGGGCTGGCGAGATGATTTGTAAAGTGGATTATATTATTGTACTCAGCTCCATGAGCATGCATTACAGATAAACGACTCATTATCAGAGAATTTTTGTCTCAAAAGGTACTAGGACAACTGTGCTCATTGTCACCGTTGTTCTTCGCACTGGCTATAGAACCACTGGCAATAGCAATCAGACAACAACTGATTGAAAGAGGAAGAAGAGTGGATAAAAATCTCCCTATGCGCAGATGATGCTTTACTATTCTGGGGAGATACAGATCAATCCTTAACATCAGCGATAAAGCTGATTGAGACCTTCAGCAGTTTCTCTAGGTTTGTTAAAAATTGGGAAAAATCAGTATTACTCTCGGTTGATGATTCAACAGTTGCTTTAGCACAGACAGATTATAAAATACAGGTTGTTACATCCTTTAAATACATAGGTATACTGATTTCTTGTAATATAAGGGTATATATAAACAATAACTTAGTCCCTATACTGGATAAATTTAAGATGAAGAGTAGAGTATGGACCAAATTGACTATCGGTGGTAGGGCATGCAAATTTAATAAAAATGTTTTGGGCCCCACAGTTACTTTATGTGTAACACAATTCAGCGATCTGAATACCACTTAAATGCTTTAAAAAAAAATTGATTTCCCGTTTTGAACATTGTTATGGAAAGGGCAAAATGCTAGAATTAAACTGAATACACTACAACTCTCTAAAGACAAGGGGGGGTCTAGCTGTTCCAAATCTTATAATGTATTTTTTAGCAGCCAACAAGTTGCAGTATGGGGAGATAGATTGGACAGATTATGCCCAATCCATACTCCAGAGTAGAGCGTCACAATATCATTTGTTAGCTCAATTAGAATCAGGTAACTTACTTTGTGCATCACAGGGTCCTACCCGGGGGCTCATACATAAAGTCTGGCAGGAAATGAGACATATTATGCAATATAGTTATATCTCAGTCTATTCCCCTTCATGGGGGAAAAAAATTAGGAGGAAATAGGTAAATTAAAAGGGTTTGGAGTATGGAGAGAAAGGGGGATAAAATATATTGCACAGCTTTATACAGATAATATATTAAAAACATTTCAAGATTTGCAGAAAAAATACATACTGCCTTCTCACACTTTTTACAAACTACGCCATGCATTACAGAGTCAATTTAAAAATAAAAAAGCCACAATACAAAATATGCCACTTATGGATTTTCTTGCAAAGATACAGGTTAAGAGGGGTCCAATTTCCACTCTCGATGGCCGCCTGACTGAGCAACCACAGATGGTGAATAGTTGTTTAGCCAGAAGGGGATGGGAAAAAGACCTTGGAAAAATAACAAATGAAACATGGCAGTGTATACTGGAACATGTACAGTCTGTATCAGTATCTCCACAACAATGCCTAACCCAACTATATATAATATATAGAGCTTATAGGACACCAGCTAAATTATACCAATGAGAAGGCGGGATATGTTGAAATGCCCAAGCGTATCTGCTGACCTAATGCATATGCTTTGGAACTGCCCTAAACTGTTCAGGTATTGGCAGAATGTGGTAGAAACCATCAATCAGGCATATCAAACTCAGACAGATACAGGTATCTCCAAGAATATGCTTATTAAGCCAATTAGATAAAGAAATATACACCCCAGTAATTAGGATACCCATTAATAGGATGATATATATAGCATGAAAATGTATAGCAATGAAATGGATATACCCTAGGAGCCCTATATTTGAGGAATGGCGGATAGAGGTAAATGAGGCATTGTATAAGAATGGCGGGTGTATAAGAAAGGGGGTTTAGCAAATAAGTTCAGGGAAATGTGGGAACCATGGCTGACGCAACCAGGTTTGACACCATTTATTTTGGGATCAGAAAGACGCATAAGGGTTAACATACTATTTACTAGTTACAGAGTAGTTAAGAAATTATATCTCAAGGAAGGAAAGATTGGTGTGGGGGGGCTCATGGAGGGGAGAGAAAATGTATACATTAGGGTTTTTTTTTTCCCCCCTTTCTTGTAGTTATTTATTGTTGTATAGAATGTATTAATGTTTATTGTTGTATGTATTTAGGATTTTTTTTATTTTTTTTTATGTGTGTTTCACAATGTGATTGTAGTGGAGAAAAACATTATTAAACAAAGAATAAAAATTAGATTTTCTGCAGATTTTTGGCTTCAGATTTATCAAAACCATGTAGTGCAAGGGTCTGCCTGATTGCATACAAATTGAAACACTTATGCCACTTACACACGATCGTTTTTCGGCATGAAAAAAAAAAACGTTTTTAAAAAATGTCATTTAAAAACGATTGTGTGTGGGCTTCACATCATTTTTCGGGTTCTGAAAAATGACAATTGTTTTTTTCCCGAACATGCTGCATTTTTTAACGACGTTGTAAACTATGTCGTTTTTCGGGTTGTAAAAAACGATCGTGTGTGGGCTAAAACAATGCGAAAAACCTGCGAATGCTCAGAAGCAAGTTATGACCTGGGAGCGCTCGTTCTGATAAAACTAGCGTTCGTAATGGAGTTAGCTGATAAAACTAGCGTTCGTAATGGAGTTAGCACATTCATCACGTTGTAACAGACAGAAATGCGCGAATCGTCTTTTACTAACCCAAAATCAGCTAAAAGCAGCCCAAAGGGTGGCGTCATCCGAATGGAACTTCCCCTTTATAGTGCCGTCGTACGTAATCGCGCTTTGCTAGAGCATTTTTTTTTAAACGACCATGTGGGCAATGTCGTTTTAACGATGAAATAGGAAAAAAATTTTTTTTCTACATGCTGAAAAACGATCGTGTGTATGCGGCATTAAGCCCTGTACACACGATCGGCTATCTGATGGAATCTGATCCGATAGATTTTTTAGTCGGATATCTGATTAAGCTGACTTTCAATCAGTCTTGCCTACAGACCATTAGTTAAAAATCCGATCGTGCCAAAACGCGGTGACGTACAACACGAAGACGAGCCAAAAAAAATTAAGTTTAATGCTTCCGAGCATGCGTCGACTTGATTCTGAGCATGCGTAGATTTTTCTCAGATGGAGTTCCACACAAACGATCAGATTTCGGTTTCGATTTAAATTTTTTCTATGGATAAAAAAAACGATAAAGCATGTTCTATTTTTTTTCCCACAGATGGGAAAAAAAGAAAAAAAAAATGGGGCCCACACACCATCGGTTTGTTCAATGAAAACAGTCAATCGGTCTGTTTTCATCGGACAAACCGATCGTGTGTACACGACTTCAGGCTGGATTCACACTTGTGCAGTGCAAATTCCAGCTCTGTTATCTCTGCACGCATCTGTGAATCAGATGAGTGTCCATAGAAGATAATGGGCCTGAATTTGCATCTGAGCCGCACCACAATGCTTAGAAAACGCACACTTTTTTTGGGCAATGCGCAGTGCGAATGCATCGAACATATGTGAACCAGCCTAATTAAAATCAATGTATATAATGTTATGCGAATTGGATGCGGTTTAAGCCACACTCAATTTGCATAGGTGTGAACTCTGCCTTAAGGTTTGATGTCATATTAGATGGTTTTGGTAAATCTGAAGACAAAAATCTGCAGAAAATCTAATAGTGTGTATGGGGCTTAAACCACTAGCAGTAGCAACCTGCATCTTTCTCTACTCACCAACCATGTCTTAGAACAGCAGAAAGGGAACTTGAAACCAATCAAATAAAACTTTAAAATTACATATAATATTTTAGCAATGACCTCCTATTAATTTGCAATGAACTGACTAAAGACACCGGATGGATACAAAGACACTGTGAAGAGATCGAAAAAGAAGAATTTTGTAAACAATCCATCTTGAGTCTTCTCATTAACAATGTGTGGATGGACACTCGGCTATCTCTGGAAATTAATAGAGATAAATAAATGGACCTGAGGGATTCCACACAACCAACGCTATGTGGCCTTTAACCTGCACGTTGGGGAAGAACGGCTCTAAGGCAGGAGATTCCTATTAATTAATGAGTTTAGCACTAATGCTTCTCACCAAGCTTGGCTGATCAAAAGGTAAATCAGAAAAATATGACAAGTGCTCCTGGCCATAGTTTATGGTTTCATCTCGGAGGGTTTTTCTGGAAAGAAAGAGCAATAAGCAACTGGCTACTCCGAAAAATAGAAAGGTCACTGTTCATTAATGGATTTCTTTCCAGACCCGAGTATCTGTGTTCTATATAACTAGAAATACAATTTGCTTGCGAGTACAAAAAGCATACAGTGGACTTCTATATCAAAACAGTGATTTTGAACAGGGCAGGTGTCTGATCTACTTCCCATTTAAAGCTGAATTTCAGTCCAACATCTAAAAACAGAGCGGTTTTACCTGTCAAAGACGTTTCAATTTCCTACACACCATCGTTTCCTGAAAATGCTCTTGCAAAGTGCGGTTACGTAAGACACTTTCGACGGCACTCTGTTACATTGAAGCTCCCGTCTCATAACTTGCTTCTGAGCATGCGCGGGTTTAAAAACGTCGTTTTGGCCACACACGATCATTTTTTATGACACAAAAAACGACATTTAGAAAGACGACATAAAAAATTCAAGCATGCTCGAATTTTTTTTTTGGTCGTTTTTTGAAGACATAAAACGACATTTTGCCCACACACACGATCATTTTAAATGGCGTTTTTTAAAAACGTAGTTTTTTTTTCATCACAAAAAACGACCGTGTGTACGCGGCATTACAGTGCTCCTCTGCTAGATCGATATCATTTTAAGTTATCTTTGATAGAACTAAGCAAATAATTTAATTCCTACTTATCTTACTTGCTACAGAGCAACAAGTTAGTAAGAGCTACTCTAAACCATCAGTTCAGTTGCTTTAAAAACATATTCATACCGCTTGAAATTTTCCACATTTTGTAATGTTACAACCAAAAACGTAAAATTATTTTATTGGGATTTTATGTGATAAACCAACACAAAGTGGCACATAAATTGTGATGTAAAAGGAAAATGATAAATGAAACAAAAAAACGCGCTATTGTCCCCCCTCCCCTTAAAAATTACAGGCAGCAGCTGGCGTGCGATACACAATGTGAGAATAGAAAAAAGAAAAGCCGTGCCAAAGATAAACAAAATTTAAATAGACAAATTCTAAAAAATTGTGATGACCAAAGTTCATAAACAATAAAGTTTGTTAAAGTCCATATATAGGTAGATTGGTCCCAGACAGGAGCTCCTAGGATCCACACCACCAAGTGAGGTAAATACAAAGGTGCACCCTCCACCAGATAAGTAAGCAGCTTACCAGAGGGCAAGCGGTATAGACAGTTGACTATAGCCCAGTCACTGCCTTTAGTTTCCTTGTAGTTCCTTGGATGTTCCAACTATGGCCAGTTGGTTCAGGGACGTGGTAACTTTAGGCTCCAAATGGTTCTTCTATTGCTCTTATCTTCCACCAAATTCCTTTTTTTTTTTTTTGCTGTTTCAATCCAGTCTAGAGGGCAGGGACGTTCAGTCAGGCCAGGCAGGTGAATTCAGAGCTTCTTCTTGTCTGTGTATCAGCCTTAATGCTGATACACTGTCTGTGACCAATCTACCTATATATGGACTTTAACGAACTTTATTGTTTATGAACTTTGGTCATCACAATTTTTTAGAATTTGTCTATTTCAATTTTGTTTATCTTTGGCGCGGGTTTTCTTTTTTTCTAAGGAAAATGATAAATGGTTTTCAAAAGGTTTTCTAAAAAATATCTGAAAAGTGTGGCGTGCATTTGTATTCAGCTCCCTTTTACTCCGATACCCCCTAACTAAAATCTAGAAGAACCAATTGCTTTCAGAAGTCATCTAATTGGTAAATAGAGTCCACCTGTGTGTAATTTAATCTCAGTATAAAAATACAGCTGTTCTGTGACACCCTCAGAGGTTTGTTAGAGAATCTTGGTGAACAAACAGCATGACAACGGCCAAGGAACACACCAGAAAGGGCAGGGATAAAGTTGTGGATTAGTTTAAAGCGGAAGTAAACCCATTGATTTAACAGTTTCAAAAAGCAGTTAAATTTCCGGCATGCCGGGATTGCCAACTGTCACATTGGTTGTGCTTTCAACCAGACTGTCAAACCATCCAATGGCTGGTGTCATAACTGATCACATGTGCAGCACTACGGCAGTTGAAGATTAAACATAGGCCAAGATGGCAGATTCCTTGGCTGAAAACGATAGAAGGGTTTACTTCCACTTTAAAACAGGTTATAAAAAACATATCTCAAGCTTTGAACATCTCACGGAGCACTGTTCAATCTACCATCAAAAAATAGAAAGAGTATGGCACAACTGCACACCTAGCAAGACATGGCCGTCTATCTAAAGTGACAGGTCGTGCAAGGAGAGCATTAATCAGAGAAGCAGCCAAGAGGCCCATGGTAACTCTGGAGGAGCTGCAGAGAGCTACAGCTCAGGTGGGAGAATCTGTCCACAGGACAAATATTAGTCATGCTCTCCACAAATCTAGCCTTTATGGAAGAGTGGCAAGAAGAAAGCCATTGTTGAAAGAAAGCCATAAAAAGTCCTGTTTGCAGTTTGCGAGAAGCCATGTTGAGGACACAGCAAACATGTGGAAGAAGGTGCTCTGGTCAGATGAAACCAAAATTAAACTTTTCGCCCTAAAAGCAAATGCTATGTGTGGCAGAAAACTAACACTGCACATCACCCTGAACACACCACCCCCACCGTGAAACATAGTGGTGGCAGGATCATGCTATGGGGATGCTTTTTTCAGCAGGGACAGGGAAGATGGATGGAGCCAAATACAGGGCAATCTTAGAAGGAAACCTGTTAGAGTCTGCAAAACACTTGTTACTGGGGTGGAGGTTCACCTTCCAACAGGACAACCCTAAACACACAGCCAGAGCTACAATCAAATGGTTTAAATCAAAGCATATTCATGTGTAATGCCGCGTACACACGACCGTTTTTCATGTCGAGAATTGTTTTTAAATTGGTCGTTAAAAATGGTCGTGTGTAGGTTCCAGAGCATTTTTCTCGTCTAGAAAAATGGGCATTAAAAATAATCAGCCCAAAGGGTGGCACAATTCGAATGGAACTTCCCCTTTATAGTGCCGTCGTATGTGTTGTACATCACTGCGTTTTGCTGGAGCATTTTTTAATCACGATCGCGTGTATGTAAGGCAGGCTTGAGAGGAATCAGGTTGAGGAAAACGTTGTCTTTTTCCATGACATGAAAAACGGTCATGTGTACGCGGCATTAGAATGACCCAGTCAAATGTCCAGACTTCAATCTCATTGAGAATCTGGGGCGACACTTGATATTGCTGTTCACAGACGCTCTCCATCTAATCTGACAAGGATTGAGCTATTTTTCAAACAAAATGTCACTCTCTAGTGACCCTGTGATCCCTGACACATTGCACTGGTTTGCATTTATATTAAAATGCTTTGTATTTATAAGGCTGTAACTTATCATACTGTGTGTTATGTATGGCTTGCTGGCTCCACAATGAGGGGTGCGATTTATGTTGAAGTGGGCGAGTTCAAATTTAAATGTACAAGCCTAATGTACCTCCCACATTCACTCCCTTCCCAAGGATTCATGGGAAATGTAGGCCGATTACAGTTAGAGAGAAGAGGATATGATGCATTTACTGTTCCAAGAGATCCTACCTGCCAGAAAAGATGATGCATTTTTTTTTTTAATCACAGAGCTGACTTCCTAAAAATTAAATCAGTCATAACACTTAAACGGTAAGAAATTTCACAATTGTAATAACTGTTTAGTGTTTTTGTGTGTGTGCTAATGGGGGATTTTTTGAAAATCTTGCTTTATCCAAACTGTGCCAAGATAATGGAGGTCCATACTTACCTGGCTGGAGTGTCTGAATCACAAGACTGACTGCTGAAAATTATAAATCTCATGGTTTGTAAAACAGTTCCTATATATGAATAGGACTGTGCCAACAGGCTTTTGTTTACATCAGATGGCTTTTGTATTCCCCTATACATAGATGGGAATGAAAACCCTGCTTGAAGCAGGTCATAAGGATCTCAACTGCAGGTTAAAAGAGGAGTTCCACCCTAAAAATTAACTTTCTATGAACAGCTTGCCTTTAATGTAAAAAAATAAAAATTTGTATTTTTTCAATGTATTTACTCACTTCTATCTGGCTGTTACTAGGCAGATTTCACAATCTGCCTAGTTCCTAGTCCTCTGTGTTTCAACTTAATGTCCTAAGACCCCATTGCCTCCTGGGAAATGATGACACTACTGTGCCTAAAAAAAAATAAAAGAAAACAACAAAAAAAAATCGCATTATTTCCTTACAGGAAATGGCACGATTAAGGCGGATCTCAGCGCAATTTTAAAAAAAGGGAAGAATGCCCTCTGTTGTCATAACAACGGGGCGGGACGTTCTTCTTGTTTCGCCGTCCGTTGTCATAACAACAAAACAAACGCACTGTGCTATAAACACCGTTCTACTGCACATGCGCAAGATCGAGAGGTGCATGCTGGTTACCCAGCATGCACCTCTCCCCGAAAACAAGAAAGAAACAGTAACTGGGCTTCAGATACCCACACATATGATGGAAATGGCCACAACATGAGCTGGAGCATATAAGGCAAGCGATTACAATGATTTCCTGATCGATTTGGGACCTATTAATATGTTTAATGGAATGTTAAGGCTCCATGCACACTGAAGCTCATAAACTGCAGTTTATTGGCGTTTTTTATTTTATTTATTTTTTTAAAGCCCATAAACTGCACTCTATGTAAGCCTATGTGTCCACACATGGACGGTTTTTATCGTTAATAAGCAGTGGAGATTATGTTTTTATTTCCTGAACGCATGAAATTTGCATTCAAAGTGACGTTTTTCATTGGGAAAAATGCCCAAAAATGCAGCTCGCCGGCGTTTTTTGATCCATTGAAAAAAAAAAGCCAACACTAAAAAACGCTAATAAATGCTATTGGGAAAAAAAGCTAAAAAAAAACCGATGAAAGGCTACTGGCGTTTTTTAGCGTCCAGTGTGCATGGAGCCTTAATGTAATTAATTTTAACTTGCAAAAAAAATAAAAAATTATGCTCGAAACCCTGCTTTAAATGCACCTGCCAATGAATTCCAAACGATTTTAGATGCCACCTCATCTGATGCCATTGAGACAAGCACTATTACATCTATGCATTTATTTGTTTGCCTTATGCTCACTTTTAAAAATGACAATACCCGACACATTTAGAGAATGAAAGCCATATCAATTAAACTGTATAACATTACAAATAACTAACTTCCCACTCACCTGAGCCAAATAATCCACTAGTTCACACCTAGAAAAGGGAATATATCTTTCCTGATATTGTACATTCCAATCCTTGGGCTTACTAGGTTTCCACATTTTTCTATATTCGGCCATTTTAGCGGTAAGCGAGCCCATATTGCGCGTTAATGAATGGCCTATACCAATTCCTGTGCGGAGAGCCCCCAAGGTTGTGTGCAACATGTTGAAGGCCAGCAATGTCCCTAGGGAAGAGAGAAAACACCAACACTAATGAACAAATTATACACAGAAGATTGGATCAAATCCAGGAGTCTGTAAGCTAAGGAAAATCTATAATTCACATATAGTGCCAGTAAGAGATATAGAAGGGAGGAGGGATATCACCGCTCCAGGTGGGTGCTGCAAACCTTTAATCAGGAGGAATCTTCGGGGCACCAGGATGCCGGCAATGCACGTAGCAATAGGAAAAAATGGCAGAGCAAAAATTTGGATAGCCGCACTCCAAGGAACTTCAAGAAAAGTGGTCTTTATTTAGTAAAAATCAGCAAAATACATACAAGCACAGCCACAAACTATACAACCGACGCTTTTCACACTATACCTTTAGTGCTTAGCCATGACACCAAATTTTTGCTCTGCCATTTTTTCCTAAGAGATATAGAAGGTTCTTGTGTTGGTTTTAAATAGTAAACTTTGTATAGCACCAATAAAAACAGTATATGTAAATGATAGGCCAGAGTTGTTACTGCCACTAGCTAGTGCATACAAACCTTGTATTTCCCTTTGAAGCGTAACGCCACTTTTGTTGAGAAAAAAACATTCCCATTTGGCCGATGTATGTACGCTGTAAGGAATATAACAACCTTTGTTGCAGATTCCTACCTTTTGTTATTCTGAAGAAATCCCCCTTTATTTCTCTGTGCCGAGTGGGTCTAATGGGAGGGGTTTCATAATAATCAATCAGCTGTGGCAGCTGCAGAGCACAAATGAGGAAATCTGATGGGCCTGCATCCCTTCAGACGTGTTCCTATTGGAAATATCTCATAAAAAAATTTCATTTTTTTTGCAGGGGATGCCTGAAATCTGACTAGTACCTTAAGACAGACTTTTGGGAAAATTGGTGAGCCAATCACACAAGCAGGAAATATGTTTCTGGGGAGCGGTCAGTATACATTGTGTACAGAACAACTCCATGTAGCCATATTGCAATGCATTCTTAGAAAAATACAGTGCTGCAGATTGAAAAGGAAAGATCATTTTTAATAACACTCAACTTTCTCCACGAAAGTGGAGTTACCCTTTTAAAAACTGTATTCTAGAGTCACCGAAGGTAGCATACAAAGTTTTAATTTTGATTATTTTTGCTATTGCTGTCAGGAGAATTTAATGGGATACACGGTTAATTGGGGAGGAATGAGTCTCCTAATCTCACTAGCCGACCGAATAACGCCATTATACGGCAGCAAAGTGGCTCTTCTGTGTCGGATTACGTACCGTATGTAATCTGGCACCTCTGGGTAGACGGGTCCGAGATTAGTTACAGCACAATCAGATCAGTGGGTGTCAACCAATGGATGATCGTTGATACCCGCTGACTGGCGAGAAGCAAAGACTGAACAGAGCTCTGCCTATGTAAACAACTGGTTAGGCAAACATTTATCTTTTTGATCACCCTAGCCTAGATGTTTAACCCCTTCCCAGCCTGGATCGTTAGTACAGTGACAGTGCAAAGTGTCAAAAGTGACAGTTATGCTGCGTACGGAAAATCCAACCGTGTGTATGCTCCATTGGACATTTGCTGTCGGAATTTCCAACAACAAATGTTTGAGAGCTGGTTCTCAATTTTTCCGACAACAAATGTTCCTGTCGAAAATTCCAATCGTCTGTTGCCAATTCTGACGCAAAAAATCCTACGCATGCTCGAAATCAATTCAATGCATGCTCGGAATCATTGAACTTAATTGTTCTCGTCTCATCGTAGTGTTGTACGTGACTGGGTTGACGTTCAGAATTTGATAACATTTGTGTGACTGCGTGTATGCAAGACAAGTTTAAACAAAAAGAAGAAGAATGCGTACAACCCCAAAAACACCATCCCAACCGTGAAGCATGGAGGTGGAAACATCATTCTTTGGGGATGCTTTTCTGCAAAGGGGAAAGGACGACTGCACCGTATTGAGGGGAGGATAGATGGGGCCATGTATCACAAGATCTTGGACAACAACCTCCTTCCCTCAGTAAGAGCTTTGAAGATGGGTCATGGCTGGGTCTTCCAGCATGACGACGGCCCAAAACACACAGCCAGGGCAACTAAGGAGTGGCTCTGTAAGAAGCATCTCAAGGTCCTGGAGTGGCCTAGCCAGTCTCCAGACCTAAACCCAATAGAAAATCTTTGGAGGGAGCTAAAAGTCTGTATTGCCCATCGACAGCCCCGAAACCTGAAGGATCTGGAGAATCTCTGTAGGGAGGAGTGGGCCAAAATCCCTGTTGCACTGTGTGAAAACCTGGTCAAGTACTACAGGAAACGTATGATCTCTGTATTTGCAATTAAAGGTTTCTGTACCAAATATTAAGTTATGCAATAAAATGCAAGATAATTACTTAAAAAAAAAAAAAATCATACAATGTGTATTTCTGGATTTTTGTTTTAGATTCCATCTCTCACAGTTGAAACATACCTATGATAAAAATCAGACCGCTACATGCTTTGTAAGTAGGAAAACCTGCAAAGTCGGCAGTGTATCAAATACATGTTTTCCCACTGCGCACACACACACACACACACATATATGTGTATATATATATATATATATATATATATATATATATATATATATATATATATATATATATATATATATATATATATATATATATATATATATATATATATATACACACATACAGGGCTTTTTTTCTGGGGGAACTTGGTGGAACTCAGTTCCACCACCTTTGGCTCAGACCCTTTGGTGCCCGCTCACCACAATCACTTGTGAACACAGAAGTCTGGTTTCTGTGTTTACAAGTGACTGCTTTGTAACCCCCTGAACTCTGCACACTGTATGTAATGCAATTCTGGTATTTAATGCCCCTTTAAGACCCTTCTACTGTTTGTGAAATCTGAACGGGTCGTGGTTGAGTTCCTGCACCTATTTTCTGAGAAAAAAAGCTCTGTATATATATATATATATATATATATATATATATATATATATATATTACACACACACGTCGTTAACAGGCAGTCTGATCGGTCTGGCATTGTCTCAATAGCACAGGAGAGATGTAGAGAAAGCATGCGGGAAGTGTTAGACTTTATAATAAAGCAACCAAAGTTTTTACACATCCCACCAAGGTAAACAAGCAACATGAATATTTATTACTAGATTCTTTTTGCATTGGCATATAAACAAACCATGTCCCCCAAATGCCCTAATTATAAATCTTGCAGTGAAAATACCCCATTGGTGCCCAGCTAGGGCAGTGTAAAGCTGCCTCTGAATCTGAGACCTGACTAATTTCCGCTCGTAAATGGATAACAAAGGCCTGTAAGGAGCATGGTTTATTTCTATCTGATCTTTAGCATTACAGAACCCATCCAAACCTGCAGAAGCCTTTAACAAGAGCAATGGCCTATTGGTACGGCATTAAAATAATGAACATTTTACAAAGCTGCACAATTTTTTAACATCTACTCTACTCGAACCCCTTAAATGCACAGGCCATTTTATGGAAAAGGTGACCTTAGACTTAAAGGAACACTAAAGGTTTGTTTTTTATTAGATCAATTGATTGCTGTAAGCTAAAGCATTTAAATATCACTTACCTCATTTTTCCTTTTGACCTCCAAAAAACAGTAATCCAGGTTTAAAAATGCCATTTCCTGTCTCTCCTCTTCTTGCTTTCCACCAGCACCTAAGCCGTTTTGCATGGTGGAAAGCAGAATGTGCTCACCCCCTATGACTACAGCCCTGCGTGAAGATGCTCTCTTATCCCTCACAGGCATGGAGGCTAAGCCTAATGGGAACTGTAGTTCCCATTAGGCCGTGATGTAGCAAGAATGAATGCGCACCGCAAACCAGAAAGTCAGTGAGAATAACGATTCAGGAGTGACGGAGGTGAATAAAACAGCTCGATTTCAACAGGTATCAAACTAGTTATAATGCAAAACATTACTTTTTACTTTATCAGCTACTGTCTGACTTTAATTTAAGAGGGGAGCAAACAAGCAGAGTTTCCCCTTTTGGGTGGAGCTCCGCTTTAAGTCTGTTTTTTTTTCAACTTCCTGTAAATGGAAGTAAGCCATTCTATCCTCATCAGCCTGGGATGCTGACATCATGGCCTCTGTGCTGGTGCTGCACTTATGATCAGTTATGACAATAAGTTGCAATACTTTGTCACAAAGTATTTGCGCAGCAGTCTTACAAGTGCAATTTTTGGGGAAAAAAATACACTTTTTTAAGTTAAAAAAATAAGACAACAGTAAAGATAGCCCAATTTTTTTTTTATATTGTGAAAGATAATATTACGCCAAGTAAATTGATACCCAACAATGTCACGCTTCAAAATTGCGTCCGCTCTTGGAATGGCGACAAACTTTTACCCTTTAAAAGGCAACGTTTAAAAAAATCTACAGGTTGCATGTTTTGAGTTACATAGGAGGTTTAGGGCTAGAATGATTGCTCTCGCTCTACCAATCGCGGCGATACCTCACATGTGTGGTGGTTTGAACACCATTTACATATACGTGAGTAGCGCCGGCATACGTTTGCTTCTGCGCGCGAGCTCCGCGGGACAGGGCGCCTTTTCTAGCTCCTAACTTTTTTAGCTGGCTCCTAGATTCCAAGCAAATGTGTCAAGCCCTGCCATAGTGTATACGCTGCCGGTGTTCTGAGAAAACAGCCAAGCCATCGAAATCCACAATTACTGCTGCTGGAAAGTAGAGATGCGTTTGCAATCCCACATCCTCGACACTGCACACGGCCAATCACAGGCAGTGAGACATTTCCCGACCGTGCAGTTGTGAACCGGGAAACGTCTCACTGCCTGTAATTAAACATGTGCAGTGTCGGAATCAGGCATGCGATTTCAAACACACTCGAGCCTTTCTCTACTGGAGAATCACCGGAAGTCACGCAATTGGAGATGTTGACTGTTTTGACAGAACAGTGGCTGTATCCAGCATGTGTCCCTGTATGGTTAAAAAATAAATAAAAAAAAATGATATATATCACTGGTCCATGGAGTCCAGCGTTGTCTTCCTTGCGCCGTTACCCCTCTGTGCCGCCCTTTTGCTACTCTGGTCTCTTTTGCTGATTTTCACACTTGTGCGTGTTGCGATATCCATACATACACAGATACGATGCAGGTATATATATGTGCAACTGCATTGCCTTCTATTGGCTATGGGTCCCTGTAAAGGACAAAGCAATAAAAAGCTTTATTCTCTAAATAGAATTGCATTACGTTAAAACGCATACATGTAGCACATGACACCAGCGTTGGGGTGTGAACAATATCGTTTTTTCTATGTCCTCGCACTGTGCACGTAATGCAGGTCTGTGTGAACATTGCCCCCGGGGGGGTGTAACATGGACACCCCAGGAGGGGGTGGGTGCCGATCTCTGTGTCATCCTGCCTCAGGTGAGGAATCAGGAAGTGGGGATCTGCACCATTGCATAAGAAAGACTGATCCTTTACATTTCCTAAGATACAACCTCTGTGATTGTGTAAGGAGGGGAGAGGGAGTCCTTAGGGTAAGGGAAGGTCCAATATAAAGGATTACAAGTATCAGCACACCTCCTGCCATGTATACCTATGACTTCCAATCCCCATAGACAAGTAACAAGCCAGGGCTGTCTGCACTCTCCTCCTGCTAGGACTCTCAGGCACGTCCCTACACAGACAAATGAAGACAATTCACGTAACTAGTGATTACACAGCCTGGACTCCGTCTATACGTCACATCAAACATTTTGCTGCCATAGTAACAATCCCCCTTCCCCAGACCGACACAACATTACAAACGCTAACCTCTGGAAGCACAGAGCTGACATTGAGATCCCGAGCATGCGCAGTGCTCGACCTCCGACCCTGCGTCTGAGCACTGCTGCGTGCTTACGTCAAATGTCAGACGTCAGAAAAGGATAGAAAATTACGTACGATAGGACGGTGTGAGCGTGTGCCTGACGCCCTGCCATGGAGGGATGTAAATGCTGAATGTGCTGAACATTTGTCTCAAACCATTAAAGTTATATAAACAAACATAAATGGAAGTTCAAATAAAACCTGTGTGTTGTGCAGGGAAGCTCAAGGGTTTCGTCTTTCAACTCTATTAGGAAGACTTTGACTAAACACAGACAGAAATTCCTTCTGACTCTGCAATTAACCCTTTTCTTTCATGTGTCTAAACTTTAGTCAGAAAATTAAAGTGGAGTTCCGCTGAAAAAAAATAAAAGTCAGCAGCTACAAATATTTTTAACCACTTAAGACCCGGACCTTTAGGCAGCTAAAGGACCTGGCCAGTTTTTGCGATTCGGCAATGCATCGCTTTAACTGACAATTGTGCGGTCGTGCGACAAGGCTCCCAAACAAAATTGGCGTCCTTTTTTTCCCATAAATAGAGCTTTCTTTTGGTGGTATTTGATTCCCTCTGCAGTTTTTATTTTTTGCGCTATAAACATAAATAGAGCGACAATTTTGAAAAGAAAAATACAATATTTTTTACTTTTTGCTATAATAAATATCCCCTAAAAAATATATATATATATATATATATATATATATATATATATAAACATTTCATCAGTTTAGGCGGATTCGTATTCTTCTACCTATTTTTTGTAAAAAAAAGAATCGCAATAAGCGTTTATCGATTGGTTTGCGCAAAATTATAGCGTTTACAAAAGAGGGGATAGTTTTATTGCATTTTTTTTTTTTTTTTTTTTTTTTACTACTAATGGCGGGGCGATCAGCGATTTTTTTTTGTGACTGCGACATTATGGCGGAAACTTCGGACAATTTTGACACATTTTTGGGACCATTGTCATTTTCACAGCAAAAAAATGCATTTAAAATGTACGGTTTACTGTGAAAATGACAGTTGCAGTTTGGGAGTTAACCACAAGGGGGCGCTGAAGGGGTTAAGTGTGACCTCATATGTGTTACTAACTGTAGGGGGGTGTGGCTGTAGGTGTGACGTCATTGATTGTGTTTCCCTATAAAAGGGAACACACGATCAATTACGGCGCCACAGTGAAGAACGGGGAAGCTGTGTTTACACACAGCTCTCCCCGTTCTTCAACCCCGGGGACCGATCGCTGGACGATGCGCGCCTGCGACCCATGGCTTGGAACTTAAAGAGGACGTGCCTGTACGTGCATGTGCCTAGCCGTGCCATTCTGCCGACGTAAATGTGCAGGAGGCGGTCCTTAAGTGGTTAATATATGGACATTTACCGTTTCAGGGTGCTCGCAATGTCCTTACTCGAAGCCGACCCATCCTCAGCTCTCAGGTGGAGGCTCCGCCATCTTCAGTAAAGCCTCGCACACACGGTCGGACTTCAAACAAACTTTTCCTTGGATTTTTGTCCGAAGGGAGTTGGCGGACACACCCATAGCATACACACGCTAGGACTTTTCTGCAAACTTTGCCAAGATCACGTGTTTTTTCTGCTCTTTACCGCCACCCTTTGGTCAACTTCTGCTATTGTTGGTTAATTTTAACATTGGTTCTGGGCATGTGTTGTACTTTGGACAAATGTCCGATGGATTCCTGTACACACGGTCGGACTTTGCACCATTGGACTTTTGTTGCCGAAAAGTTTGCAGAGCGAACTTTTGTCCGATGAAAACCGAAAAAGTTTGTCCGATGGAGCGTACACACAGTCGGATTTTTTTGCAAACTTGCTCATTTTGAAGTCTGTTGGCAAAAAGTCAGACCATGTGTATGGGCCTTAAGGGAATTAGAAAGTCAGACATCCCAACCTGCAAAATCTAATTTCATATCCTCTTACCCGACTTCACATACAGCTCAGCCATGGCTCTAGTCCCCTCCCTCTCCAGGAACTCTCACTGCTGCTTCATGGCTTCTTTTTTTTTTTCCTTCAAAGCCTTATTAGTAAGACCAAAACATTGGGCTGCTCCTGTGCGCAGCGCATGCGCAGAAACATCATGTGACCCCGCCGCAATATGCTCAGTTGCTAGGCAGATTAGCCAAGCCTAGCAACCAATCACAGGAATTATTTCACTGCATGGGCCCGGCTCCCTCCTCCCCCCTTTTTCACGCCCATGGACCAATGAGAGCCGAGCTCAGGAGCTTTGTTCGCAGCCGCTGTTTAAACGCCTCCTGTGGCAGTGGGTGACAGTGCAGGCAGAATTTATAAAAGGGAGTTGGAGGTACACAGACCATAGGATGGGCTATGGGTGTCCTAGGGTATTACAGTGCCGCGTCCTATGATTGAGTAAAAAAGTTGGTCATTGGAGAAAGGAAAATGGACTTTCTAGGCACCAATCATAGACATAAAATTAAGTTTTTATTGATGCAACCACAAAGGGTTTGAATCAACATTACAATTTTTAAAACATAAAACACGTTAACAAGGCATTATCACACGGTATGCAATAATACAAAGATGAACAGTATTTGTTAAAACCAAGATTAATCCAATATGAACATTAACACTGATAAGTAGTTAATGTGGATACTAGTAGTATAGAGTATGCTCTACATGTTTCGCAACTGAATGCTTCTTCAGGAGCTATGGATTTTCTACAAAAGAATACAAGATTGTTATTGATTTACATACAATATTCATACATCATCATACATTTGTATATCACAGTGGGTTGTTATTATTTGTGCACTAAGGCAATGTAACAGTAGGAGTGCAAGAATGACCAGGATTGCCATGACGTCACCAGGAGAAAGCGCGTAGGAGGGCCACCAACGAGGCATGCAGGGATACACCAGAATAAAGTGAGATTATGTTGTAAGGACAGTGAAATATATCATTGCAAGGGCACTAGTATTATTGTGCTCCCGAGATGCAGTGTATACCAGGTAATCATAGGTGTGCGCAGCCTATTGCATTAGGGTGTGCACCCAAAAGTTAAAACACATACTACCGATCAATCGTGATGAAAGGGAAGGGGCCGGTAAGTTACGTATTTACCATCCCCTTCCCCCGCTCATCCTAAAACATCCCGGCAGCAACAACCGGAGGAGAGTAGGGAAGCTGGCGGCACTGCGAGGGGAAGGAGGGGGGGAGACAGGGCAGTAGGGGGAATCTGTGCTGCACAGTGTGATTAGGGTGTGCCTGGGCACAACCGGCACACCCTGTGCGCACGCCTATGCAGGTAATAGAGCAAGTTTGGTGATGTTGGGAATAGACCTGCATAGAGGATAAACCCATCTGAGACCATGGTGAAAGTAGAATAATATGATGGAGTAATTAGAGTGTAATCATATGCCTACCATTCACGATAGTGTATATATTAAAAAATGAGATCCGGTAGGGTATAGTAGCTCAAGTGATGGTAGGTCCACCCAGCTGATGAACGATCCGGGTAAGGATGCGGCTATTGAGTAATTCTAATAAAAAAGAGGGTAAGAAATTATGATATCGGACCCTTAGTATGTGATTGAGAAATAGAAATCCAGGTAATTGTGTTTCATAGTGACACAATAAAAAAAAAGAGAAAGAGAAAGAGACCAGTGTCTCTGTTAATTTATACATACCCAGATATGTACAGCGCAGCTGATGAAAGACTGGTCAAATATGTATGGTAGTGCGGACATACAGCTAGTGGTGCAGGGATAAGAGAATATCCCATAAAAATAGTGTAGGAGACCAGGAATTAGTTAGGAGCTGCGGTGTAGCCGAATTTTGTCTGGGCCTAAAACAGATATATATGACATAGGTCAGAATGTAGATTAGACATCTGTTAAAAAATAAAGAGAAGTTTTTAGGTCCATTAGAGGCAACGAGGAAGGGGAGAGGGAAAGAAGAAGAGAGCCGCAAGGCGCAGATCATAGTATCCATCGGGTCATTACTTACCAATCGGTTCGTTCAAACAGACACCATATTATGTGGTTAGGGGACCCCTATGTGTTGGGCTGTCGATTCCCTTGTATATATATGTGCATCACCGGTCACGTGAGCGAATGGGACTTCCGCATCACGTGACCCGGCCGGGGTCACGATTTACCAATTACTGCGTCCCGTCCCTGTCGGCGTCATGGCAATCCTGGTCATTCTTGCACTCCTACTGTTACATTGCCTTAGTGCACAAATAATAACAACCCACTGTGATATACAAATGTATGACGATGTATGAATATTGTATGTAAATCAATAACAATCTTGTATTCTTTTGTAGAAAATCCATAGCTCCTGAAGAAGCATTCAGTTGCGAAACATGTAGAGCGTACTCTATACTACTAGAATCCACATTAACTACTTATCAGTGTTAATGTTCATATTGGATTAATCTTGGTTTTAACAAATACTGTTTATCTTTGTATTATTGCATACTGTGTGATAATGCTTTGTTAACGTGTTTTATGTTTTAAAAATTGTAATGTTGATTCAAACCCTTTGTGGTTGCATCAATAAAAACGTATGGGTGGAACTCCACTCTTATGCCGCGTACACACGATCACTTTTTGGGATGTAAAAAAACTTTGTTTTATCTCACGAAACAAAACAACGTTTTTCAAACTTCATTTTAAAAATCGACGTTGCCTACACACCATCGTTTTCTGAAAATGCTCTTGCAAAGCGCGGTTACGTACACCACGTTCGACGGCACTCTGTTCCATTGAAGCTCCCATCTCATAACTTGCTTCTGAGCATGCGCGGGTTTAAAAACGTAATTTTAAACGTCGTTTTGCCCACACACGATCATTTTTTATGACACAAATACCACATTCAGAAAAACGACAATTCAAGCATGTTCAAATTTTTTTTTGGTCGTTTTTTTTAAGACATAAAACAACGTTTTTGCCCACTGTCATGCCTTCATTCATAAGGCTCATCATCTTTGTAGTTTTGACCTCAGTTTGAATTAAATCAATGCTGCCATCTAGTGGACTTTCTGTTTAATTGCACCACATGTATGTTAATATAGTCAGCTAGTATGGCTCATTAGTTTGGCCTATGCAGGCTCCCGTATTTTTATCCCATGAGGCCTTTCAGTACCTCCAGAGCCTCCATTTTCCATTTTCCTTCCAAGCATAGCACATGTCTCTGAGTTCTGTCTCACGTCAGCCATATCGATGCATCTACGGTACGTGCGACTTTGTCTCTTTAGATAGATAGATAGGGAGGCTCTAATTGTGTTATTGTTTATTAATTGTAATCTGTTTGTATCTATTACAGTTTTACTCTGTCTTGTGCTAATAAAAGTTCATAAGGATTCTGCGCCTACTGGAATGCATTAGTATGAGAAGAGTTATCAGTGTGCCCGAATACACATCAGTCACGTGTAGTGAGGGGCATAACAGTAAAACGTAGGCTTCAAAACATGGCTGGCACACAGAACTTCCAGCGAAACAAAGGTTTCTAAGCACGGCCAGCATTCAGAACGCCATAGAAACCAAGGCTTCTAAGCGCAGCTACCTCATAGAACGCCAAAGTGACATCAGGGTTATCGGCTTCCATATACAGCTAGACATCATGTCGCAGACAAAGTCAGAGCACCTCGTGACAAGGTCAGAAGTTTGCTCCACGAGCTCAAGGAAGTCAGTGAAAAGCGAAACAATCACCACTGCCCGCGCAAAGGCAGAATCTGCTAAGGTGAAAGCTGACTTTGCAGCAAAGGAGGCTGAAGTAAAGGCTAGGTTTGCTGAAACAGAGATGCAAATCAAATTAGAGAAGTTACGTATGGAAACTGAATCTGAACGGTTACGCATGGAAATTGCATTAGGAAAGTTACGCATGGAAACTGCATTAGAGAAACTAGCTGCAGAGAAGGAGTCAGTGGCTGCTGCAGCCGAGGCAGACATCCTAGAAGAACTTGCAAAGCCCACCAGTGAGCGGCGCAGCAACGTGCTAGGGGAAGAATCCGTTCCTCATGACAATACAGAGCGTACCTCAGAATATGTGCGGCGACACGCCAAACCAGACAACTGCCCGCTTACAGCGCCAAGAGCGAAATCAACTCCCGCCATTCACACGCCTTATATCAAGCAAGAAAGTGAACCTGCACTTAGTCAGTTTTCTGCACATTCTGCACCCAGGCCATCAAAGCACTACGCCACAGTTGACCGAGTCGAAAATGAAGAACAACAGGTTAAAAGACCCAGCGACAGCGTCTCTGATGACCGCATCTACTCCACAAGTTCCTGGCACAACAAAGCGCCCCCTGGCTACTCGCACAACGATCAAGGTATGTCAGACTTCTTCAAGCTCTTGGCACGACGTGAACTGTTAGCAAAGGGACTTGCGAAGTTTAACGATCGCCCTGAAAGTTATAGAGCATGGCGTTCGTCCTTCAGAAATACAGTTAAGGATCTTGGGTTTAAAGAAAGTGAGGAAGTCGATCTCCTAGTCCAATCACTGGGGAATGAGTCATCAGAGCATGCAAGGAGAATAAGAGACATTAACATTAATTACCCAACCAAAGGGTTGAGCATGATATGGGACAGGATTGATGAATGTTACGGTTCCCCAGAAGTTCTAGAAAACTCTCTTTTTAAAAGAATAGAGGACTTTCCCAAGATTTCTAACAAAGGCTACCAGAAGCTGAGAGAATTGAGTGACCTAGTGACAGAACTCCAAATAGCCAAATCAGAAGGAGACTTGCCAGGCCTTGCCTTTCTGGACACAGCCCGTGGTGTTAACCCTATAGTGCAGAAGCTACCTTACAGCCTTCAAGAAGCCTGGATTACACGAGGCTCCAACTACGATGTTCCCTTCCCACCATTCTCTTATTTTGTGGACTTTATTCGCCACCAAGCAAAGATTAAAAATGATCCAAGTTTTGACATCTCATCATCTGACTCCGCTCTCCCTAGGCCAAGTAAGCCTGCTTTAACCCGCAACTTCAAAGCCACACCTGTCGCAGTACGCAAAACAAGTGTATCTCCAGCTGAGAATCCAAGCAGAGAGTGCCCTCTTCACAAGAAGCCTCATTCGTTGTCAAAGTGCAGAGGTTTTAGAGAAAAGTCTCTCCAAGATCGCAGAACCTTCCTCAAAGAAAACAGAATTTGTTACAGGTGCTGTGCATCAACTTCTCACATCAGTAAAGACTGTAAGGTGAGCATCAACTGCTCTGAGTGTAACAGCACAGAACACAACACAGCTCTACATCCAGGGCCAGCGCCATGGACTCTTACCCCCTCACTCCAAGTGGAAGAGCACGGCGAGGAGCAACACGACACAGTACCTCCCGTAGTTACACCCCAGTGCACCCAAGTATGTGGAGAAGGTCTGTCCAACAAATCCTGCTCTAAGATTAGTCTTGTTACAGTCTACCCCACAGGCCACAGAGAAAAAGCAGTGAAGCTATACGTGATCCTGGACGATCAAAGCAACAGATCACTCGCCAGCTCAACCTTCTTTGACACCTTCAGAATCAAGGAAGCAAACTCTTCATACTTACTCAAGACTTGTACAGGGGTAAGTGAAGAAACTGGGAGAAGAGCCATCGGTTACCAAATCGAATCCTTTGATGGTCAGACAACCCTGCCTCTGCCAACTCTTATCGAGTGCAATCAGTTCCCAACTGAAAGAGAGGAGATCCCTACACCAGAGGTGGCACTTCATCACAGACATCTGAAGGGCATAGCACACCTCATCCCTGAACTGGATCCCCAGGCTGAGATAGCACTTCTCCTTGGGAGGGACATCATCAGAGTTCACAAGGTGAGAAAACAAATCAATGGTCCCCACAACTCCCCCTATGCCCAGAAGCTAGATCTCGGATGGGTCATCATAGGCAACGTATGCCTAGGGAGTGTTCACAAACCAACCAGCGTGAACTCTCTCTTTACAAAGACACTTGAGGGTGGGCGTCCATCCTTATTTCAGCCTTGCACCAACAGATTCCTCGTAAGAGAGAAGCCTGCCAGTGTAATCCATTCCAACCCTTACACCACTAATCTTCCTTGCGATGAAGACAGAGATCGTTTGGGATGCTCAGTTTTCCAAGAGACTAAAGAAGATCACAAACTTGCCCTATCAATTGAAGATCATATCTTCTTGGAAGTGATGAGACAGGGATTCCACAGAAACAATGAAAACAGCTGGGTAGCACCCCTGCCTTTCAGAGCACAGAGACCCTGCCTTGCTAACAACAGAGAACAAGCTTTAAAGCGCTTTTCTTCTCTTAAACGCAATCTTCAAAGGAAGCCAGAAATGAAAGGGCATTTCTTCTCATTCATGAGTAAGATGTTTGAGGATGACCATGCTGAGTTAGCCCCACCTTTAAGAGACAATGAAGAGTGCTGGTACCTACCAATCTTCGGTGTCTACCACCCCAAGAAGCCAGGTAAAATCCGAGTAGTGTTTGACTCCAGCTCTCAGCACCAAGGGGTCTCACTAAATGATGTCCTCCTAAAGGGACCAGATCTCAACAACACACTTCTTGGTGTTCTCATCAGGTTCCGCAAGGAAGCAGTTGCCATAGTTGCAGACATACAGCAAATGTTTCACAGCTTCCAAGTCAAAGAAGAACACAGGAACTTCTTGAGATTCCTATGGTTCAAAGACAATGACCCTACTAATGACATTACAGAATACCGCATGAAAGTGCACGTTTTTGGTAACAGTCCATCCCCTGCTGTTGCCATCTACGGACTCAAGCTATCTGCTCAAGAAGGTGAGAAAGACGTTACACAGTTTATTGAAAGAGACTTTTATGTAGATGATGGTCTGAAATCACTTTCTTCACCTGAAGCTGCAATAAGTCTACTCAAGAGGACTCAAAGCACACTTGCCTCTTCAAATCTTAGACTGCATAAGATAGCATCAAACAGCAAGGTCGTCATGGAGGCCTTCCCTTCTCAAGATTATGCCAGTGACTTCAAAGATCTGGACTTAGCTACAGACTCCCTTCCTATGCAACGCAGCCTAGGACTCAACTGGGACCTCAAGACTGACACCCTTACCTTTCAGGTCGACCAAGAGCCAAAACCCTTCACTCGGCGAGGTGTCCTATCCACCATCAACAGCCTGTATGATCCACTCGGGTTCGCTGCACCGGTGACCGTTCAAGGTAAGATTCTACTTAGAGAGCTTACCGCAGCCACATGTGATTGGGATTCTCCACTACCTCCTGAGAAAGAGACATTATGGGTAACATGGAGGGATTCTTTAAAGACTTTATCTAACCTACACATACATAGACCATACACCCACTTTCCTCCTGAAAGACTTCAGTCCAGAAAGTTATGTGTATTCTGCGATGCTTCAGTCAAAGCAATAGGAGCAGTAACCTACCTCAAGTCAGTAGACATCGAGGGCCAAATTCATATTGGGTTCGTTATGGGCAAGGCCAAGCTAGCACCATGCCCTGAAACCACCATTCCAAGATTGGAACTGTGTGCTGCTGTATTAGCAGTAGAACTAGCAGAACTTATTACAACTGAGATGGATATAGAACTCGAGGATACAGAGTTTTACACAGACAGCAAGGTAGTGTTGGGCTACATTTACAACGAAAGTAGGAGATTCTATGTCTATGTACACAACAGAGTCCTAAAGATCAGGAAGACTACACAACCCACCCAGTGGCGTTATGTCTCAACTGATCATAACCCAGCAGATCATGCCACAAGGTCTGTGCCAGCATCCCGTCTCAAAGACACTACATGGCTCACAGGACCACCCTTCCTGCACAAGTCAGTGCCTACCACTCCACAAAGGGAGACTTATGAGCTGTTAGAACCTGAATCTGACTCAGACATCCGTCCTCAGGTTTCCACACTACATACAACAATTTCTAACCAACTGTTGGGATCCAAGCGCTTCGATAAGTTCTCCACTTGGAAATCCTTACAAAGAGCTACAGCTTGCTTGGTCCACATAGCCAGATCCTTTAAAGGCATCCCTACGAGTCAAGGTTGTTGCAAAGGTTGGCATTATTGTCACAGGCCACATACAGTAGATGAGCTCACAGAAGCAAAAAATGTAATCATCCGCTGTATCCAACAAGAGACTTATGCACTAACACTAGAATGCCTTCAATATAACAAGAGCATTCCAAAGAACTGTCCTCTAAGGAAACTCAACCCCTTTATAGACAATGAAGGACTGTTGAGAGTTGGAGGGCGCATCTCAAATGCAGAACTTGATAGTGGTGAAAGCAATCCTGTCATAATACCAAATAACCATGTTGCTTCTTTACTTGTGGAACACTACCACACACAGACAAAACATCAAGGACGTTTGTTCACGGAAGGAGCTTTGCGTGTGGCTGGACTCTGGATAGTGGGAGCCAAGAGACTTGTGAGTAAAACCATTTTCAAATGTATCACCTGTCGTAAGCTTCGTGGTATTTTCCAAACCCAGAAAATGGCCAACCTTCCTGCAGACCGTCTCAGTACAGAACCCCCTTTCACAAACGTCGGTCTTGATGTGTTTGGGCCTTGGGCTGTCATCACACGTCAAACCAGAGGGGGCCGTGCCAACAGCAAACGCTGGGCTGTCATGTTTACTTGCATGTGCATCAGAGCTGTACACATAGAGGTAATTGAGTCTTTAGATACATCCAGCTTTATCAATGCCCTGAGACGTTTCATCTCTATTAGAGGCCCTGTCAAGTACATACGCTCTGATAGAGGAACCAACTTTGTTGGAGCTTGCAAAGAATTGAATATCACTTCAAACCTTGACACAGAACACGTCGGGAGATAACTTTCAGAACAGGGTTGTACATGGACGTTTAACCCCCCACACTCTTCTCACATGGGAGGTGCTTGGGAGCGTATGATTGGTATAGCTCGAAGAATCCTAGATTCAATGTTCCTCCAATTGGGAACTTCAAAACTCACACATGAGACTCTGACAACCTTCATGGCTGAAGTATCAGCTATAATGAATGCCAGACCCTTGACATCTATACCCAATGATCCTGAAGATCCTTTCCTGCTTACACCTTCCACTTTGCTCACTCAGAAAGTCGAGGCGATCACAGCTCCTTCTGTCAATCTCGACCCAAAGGACTTATACAGATGTCAATGGAGAAGAGTACAAGTGCTAGCCAACACCTTTTGGAACAAGTGGAAGAAACAATACTTGTCTAATCTACAGACCAGGAACAAATGGCAAGACAGTAAGCCCAACCTAGAGCCTGGTGCCATTGTTCTCATGAAAGACTCTCAATCAAAGAGAAACGAGTGGCCTTTGGGTCTGATAACCCAAGTGTTTCCCAGTGAAGATGGACACGTCAGGAAAGTTGAACTCAAAGTCATTAGGCAAGGCCAGCCTAAACTTTTCCTCAGACCTGTTTCCGAACTTGTTTTGTTACTCTCCTCCGGAGTGCCGTAATGTGTGGTATCCGCGGGAAACCAGGCGAGGAGTGTCATGCCTTCATTCATAAGGCTCATCATCTTTGTAGTTTTGACCTCAGTTTGAATTAAATCAATGCTGCCATCTAGTGGACTTTCTGTTTAATTGCACCACATGTATGTTAATATAGTCAGCTAGTATGGCTCATTAGTTTGGCCTATGCAGGCTCCCGTATTTTTATCCCATGAGGCCTTTCAGTACCTCCAGAGCCTCCATTTTCCATTTTCCTTCCAAGCATAGCACATGTCTCTGAGTTCTGTCTCACGTCAGCCATATCGATGCATCTACGGTACGTGCGACTTTGTCTCTTTAGATAGATAGATAGGGAGGCTCTAATTGTGTTATTGTTTATTAATTGTAATCTGTTTGTATCTATTACAGTTTTACTCTGTCTTGTGCTAATAAAAGTTCATAAGGATTCTGCGCCTACTGGAATGCATTAGTATGAGAAGAGTTATCAGTGTGCCCGAATACACATCAGTCACGTGTAGTGAGGGGCATAACACCCACACACGATCATTTTATTTTTTTTCATCACAAAAAACGACCGTGTGTACGCGGCATAAGTCTTGCTACATCACTTCAGGCTGGTCCCCTTTGAAGATATAGGTATTTAAACATTAACTACTTAAAGACCGCCAACCGCTTCTATACTGCGGCAGGGCGGGTTTATCGTGCAAAATAACGTTCCTGTACGTCATTTCGTGCAATAAATACTGTGGGTGCGCATATGCTCGCTGCACAGACGGGGAGCCAATCAGTAACCCATGATTGCTCCACAGAGAGGCAGAATGTAAACAAGGAAGATCCCCGTTCTGCCTTTTTGTGAAGTGATTGCTTACAAGGAACACAGATCTCTGTGTTGCTCCTGTCAGCCAAGGAAGCTGTAAACGATAGCAAGAGGAAGGAAAGACAAAGTGCAGTTGAGGTGCTAGGCATACAACACATCGAGAAGTATGGTGGGTGCTGAAGATCTTTAAAAGGATAGTTCACCTTTACAAAAATCCTTCCTATGCAGGTAAAAAAAAACAAAATGTCCAGCTCTGAGTAAGATGAATAATACCCTTGCTATAGGTGTAGGCCATTTACATACCTTATGAAGCCTGAATGGAATACTCCCAGGATGTTGCTAAGTGAGGCCTAGTCGTCGCTGCTCACCTCTTCCAACACAGGCGTGAGCTTTTTCTCAGATTCAAACCCCCTCACATACTCTTTCTCTGCCCTGATGCAGGAGCTCTGAGCTCAACATTTGAGAACTCACTCCTGTGATGGAAAAGGTGAGCAGTAACCACTAGGCCTCAATTAGCAACGTCCTTGGAGCACTTAGCAACGTCCTGGAAGTATTTCAGTCAGGCTTCATAAGGTATGTAAATGGCCTACACCTATAGCAAGGGCTTTATTCAACTTTAGTCAGAGCTGCAAAGTTTGTTTTTATCTACAGCTGCCTCTTACCTAAGGTGACCAGATTTTTAAAATGAAATCCGGGGACATTTAAAAAAAAAAAATGTATTGGCAAATGGTAACCTATTTTATAAGCATATTTTCCTAAATGACATATGCAGTGTATGGGCCAGATTCAGGTAGATGAGAGTATCTTTCCTCTGGAGTAACGCTTCTCATTTACGTTACTCTGAAGACCCTTTCAGCGCAAGTCCTGTAATTCACATAGCAGTTGCGCGTAAACTTGCGCCAGAGTAACGATAATGCGCTGGCGTAACCCGACGCAAGTGGAACTGGGTGTGATCATATGTAAATGATGGGCGGAGCCCAGCGCAGAGGCTTACGTTCAGCGCATCATCCACGGAGCATGCGCAGTGAGTGCGGCTCCACTCGCCCCCCTTGTGCGCATGCTCACAACTTCCGTCGGCACCACTTCCTGGGAAACGTCAGCGCAATGCGTTCCGCTGGGCGCTTAAAAGCGCTGGCGGAAACGCCATTTCGTCGCAAAAGTAGTTCCATTTCCCCCCACCCCAGGGAAGATACTTTTGCCCTGTAATGGCTGCTCCCGCTACCCCCAAAGAGAGGAGGAACCTAAACTATAATGCCCAGGAGGTCACTGTGATAATCTCGGCTATGGAGGCATTTAATGATTTTCTCCATGGGAAAAAAAGCAGGAAGACCAGCCGGGAAAGGAAGCAGGGTATCCTGGCCACCATTGCTGCCAGGGTCAATGTGCTGGGGTACTCCACCCGGAGTGCTTCAGACATTCAAAAAAAAATCAATGACCTGCGGCGCAAGGTGAGGGGCAAGGTGTCCACCATTAGGAGCCATGAGAGGGGCACAGGTGGTGGTCCCCCATGTCCTGTCACCCTGACCGCGGAGGAGGAGGTGGTTGCCCGCTGCCTGGACAGGGAGCAGTTGGAGGGGGTCCCTGGCTATGACTCCGTAGAGGAAGGCTCCAGGACAGGTAAGTGATTTTTACCCCCTTTTTGGTGTGTTGCATGTGGGGGGGGGGGGTGGGTACATGTGCCAAGTGTGTGGGACCACCAACATGTGTCTGCTTTGTGTCATCCACAGATGACGGTGCTGGGCCATCATCTCGTGCCGGCCAGTCCACCCCAACCCCCCAACGGGATGCTGCTGACGAGGCACTGGGTGCTGGAGACACCGAGGTGGAGGAGGAGAGTGCCCACACCACTTCAGCAGAGGTGGTTGTGGAGGAGCCTGTCCCTGAACAGGAGTTTATTTTAATGTTGGAGGAGTCCTCCTCCTCTGCAGGGCCCTCTGTGATCCCCTCCCCCATCCTAGGTAGCCCCTCAAGGGCGACTCCATCCCCACGGGGACAACCTTCCTCTGCCCCCAGGAAGGCCACCCGGAAGACCAGGGGGGTGTGTGATTTGGTCGAGGACCAGGTGCTGTTGGACCACGCCAAGCAGACCCAGCAGATGGGGGAGATTGCTGGCCACCTGGACCGGGTCGCTGACAGCCTGGGCTCCATGCCCAGTGGTGTTCAGAACATTGTTACCAGCCTGGGGGAGGTGCAGGCTGATGTACGGCACCTGACAGCAGCTGTACATGCCAACACTGCTGCCATTCGGGAAGAGGGGAGGCAACGGCAGCGTGACCAGCGGCACAATATCACCCGCCAGTTGAGGATGCAGGCCCAGACGAACCTTTATCTGAGCAGGATTGCAGTGGCCTTGGAGGGCAGGCAGCCAACAGCTGGCCGGAGTGGCCCATCCGGGGAACAGCCTCCTCAAGATGCCCCCACACCCCCACCACCACCCACTCCCTCCAGGCAGATGAGGAGCCCGAGAGTGCCCCCAAGGAGGAGCCCCCGTCATCCTAGATGAGGGTTATTTTTGATTTGGTTTATATTTGTGCTTTTTTTTATACTCAGGTTATGAGTTTATATTTTATTTTCATGCTCAGGTGATGAGATTTTTTATTTCTTTTGAACTGCACACGGTCAGGAGTGCAGGGGACAGTGTGAATGGTGTGTGAATGTGAGAGGGTGGCACATCTGACAGTAAGGGGTGTCACCCTCGGCCGTGGTGGTGAAGTTAACCCCACGGCTGAATGAATGACGTGTGAAAGGTGTGTGAATGGACAGTGACATCATTGGGGCCTTGACGCTGGCGTTACTGCTCCCAACTCCTACATGCTGGACTTGGGCTAATCCAATGCGATGTGCATGTGGTGTGTGTGATCCAGTGGTGTACACGCGTGCACTGTCTGTGTTATTAATGTTTTGGTTTAGTGTCCAAAGATGCCTACGGCGAGGACCCTCCTGACTGCTCTTCCATCAGCAGACTGGGTGTCCTCTGGCAGGTGGGGACTGTGTGGGTCGGGGGTCAGGTCATCACGTATGTCAATCTGCAGGCCTTTTCTCATGGCAAAGTTGTGCAGAATACAACATGCAGCGATGATCTGACACACAAAGGTAGGGGAATACAATAGGGTCCCCCCGGACTTATCCAGGCAGCGGAAACGGGACTTCAGGAGCCCAAATGTTTGCTCCACCACTGCACGTGTTTTGATGTGTGCTTCATTGTATTTTCTCTCTCCTCTGGTTTGGGGGTTCCGGAAAGGAGTCATTAGATGGGGTCCCAGTGCATATGCAGAGTCACCTGTAAGGTAAAAGACAGGAGAATGTTAGTCATGCATGTGCGACTTCTGTTGTGCATCACGGGAGGGGATAGTCATGCCTGCCACCCATGTCACTCACCAACCAGCCAGCTGTCCCCATACATGTTCTGTTCGAATTCTGTAGGGATGGGGCTCTGACGGTATATGAAGCTGTCATGGCTGGACCCGGGGTGTTTGGCACGGACGTGCCATATGAGGCGCTGGGCATCAGCTATCACCTGTACGTTGATGGAATGCCAATGCTTCCGATTGCGGTATATGTGCTCTGTGGCACTGGGGGGCTGGAGTGCCACATGTGTGCAATCAATAGCCCCGATGGTGCGTGGGAATCTGGCAATGTTGTAGAAATCTGTCATTGCCTTCAGCCGCAGCTCCTCAGTGGTGGGTCTGATGAACTGGTTGGACATGCGTCTGAGGATTGCAGGGACAACCTGGTGCACACATCTGCTCACGGAGGATTGTGACATCCCAGCCACCACTCCACTTGTACGCTGGAATGATCCACTTGCAAGGAAATGAAGTGTTGCCAGGACCTTCACCAGTGGCTGCACTGCTTGTGAGCGGTGTGTTGGGCTGGTGATGTCATCCTGCAGGGTTGTGGTTAGTTCAAGTATTGCATCTGGGCTGAATCTGAAGAGGCGATACACCTCCTCATCCCCCATGCCAAAGAGGTTCATACGAGTGCGGTATATCCTCTCACGTGCCCGCCTCCTCCGTAGCGAGGGACCCAGTACTAGTCTTAGGACCACGAGTGCCCCTGGCATGTTGGCACACAGAGGTGTTGTCCTTGCAAGTGTTGTTGTTCAGCTTGCTAGTTTCGTCGGTAACGCTGCTGTAGCTGCTCTCCTGCTGACCTGTGACCGTCTGGAGTAAAGATAAAGCAGCCTTTTGTAGAAATAACTTTGCGCCGGACGGACCAGATACGCGCGGCGCATGTAGCCAGCGTATGGTGCTAATCCGATCGTGAATTGGGAAAAATACCTAATTTGCATATTTGCATGGGAAATCAATGGGCGCGACTGATGCGCCCAGCGAAAATAAGCGCTGACGATACTCTGGCGTCGGAACGTTCCGCCGGTCGCAAATGACCCGTTATTGGGCGCATCTAGTTTGGTGGGTACGGGCACATAGAAACGACGGCGCATCATCACAGTTACGCGGCGCATATCGAAATACTCCAGCGCAAGTGTTCCTGAATCTGGCCCTATGTGGTATGTTTATGGAATGATTGTATGATATACACGTTGTTTCTCACACTTCCTCCATGAGTTAAAAAAAAGATACTACTTAGAATTTTTGGGGAAATATTAAGAAGATAAGCTACAGAAAAACCATGTGGGCAGGGGCAGTTCCAGACAATTTTTGCTATGGTGGTGCTTGAGGTAAATGTGAGGGTGCTAATGTGGTGCGCTACCTGTGGGCGTGGCCAGCAAGTTGCCTTGGCCTCTGTATACCAATAAAAATCCAAAAAATGCAGCACAACTCTCCCCTTCTTTTATACAATTCTACAAATGGACTTACAAGTGCAATGGTAACACCTATAAAGTAATAGTGATGTTATAGGTGTTACCATCGCACTTATAAGTCCATTTGTACACTTTAATAGATGAAGTGTAGGGCAGTGCTGCATTTCTTTTTATTGATTTGTATTAGATGAGGGAACCAGCTAACAAGATTCTCTTATTGCTTTTGAGATTTTGTTGTTGTTGTTGAATGGCTGTGGTTTTACTTGATTTGTTATGTCTTCTCTATACTACTTCTCCATACTGGTAACCACTGGCCCTGTATGCTGGTGGTCAGTGTACCCCCTGTATGCTGGTGCTAGGTGCAGGGTTCAGGGGGATGCTACGTGCAGGGTGCAAGAGGATTCTATGTGCAGGGCTCAGGAGGATGCTACATAGGGGGCTCAGGAGGATGCTACGTGCAGGGTGCAGGGCTCAGGAGGATGCTACGTGCAGGGTGCATGCTCAGGAGGATGCTACGTGCAGGGTGCAAGAGGATTCTATGTGTAGGGTGCAGGGCTCAGATGTATGCTATGTTCAGGGCTCAGGAGGATGATTCGTGCAGGGCTCAGGAGGATGATTCGTGCAGGGCTCAGGAGGATGATTCGTGCAGGGCTCAGGAGTAGGATTCGTGCAGGGGGATGCTACGTGCAGGCTGCGGGGCTCAGGAGGATGCTACGTGCAGGGCTCAGAGGGATGCTGCGTACAGAGTGCAGGACTCAGAAGGATGCTGCGTACAGAGTGCAGGGCTCAGAGGGATGCTGCGTACAGAGTGCAGGGCTCAGAGGGATGCTGCGTACAGAGTGCGGGGCTCAGGGGGATGCTGCGTACAGAGTGCGGGGCTCAGGGGGATGCTACGTACAGAGTGCGGGGCTCAGGGGGATGCTACGTACAGAGTGCGGGGCTCAGGGGGATGCTACGTACAGAGTGCGGGGCTCAGGGGGATGCTACGTACAGAGTGCAGGGCTCAGGGGGATGCTAGGTACAGAGTGCGGGGCTCAGGGGGATGCTACGTACAGAGTGCGGGGCTCAGGGGGATGCTACGTACAGAGTGCAAGGTTCAGGCATGCATTACATACAGACTTCAAGGTTCAGGCATGCATTACATACAGAGTGCAAAACTCAGGAGTGCGTTGTACAGAGTGCAAGGTTTAGGAGTACAATACTTACATAGTGCAAGGTGCAGAAAAAAAATCACAAATTAAAGAAAAAAAATACTTCAGTCCTAGGAGTGCAGAACAAACTTCTGGGCATAGATAGCCACATTATCTGCGGTTATCTACGCCACTCCCCCCCTCCCCCCTGCTGTTTTCTGGGAGTCGCACAGGTTCCAGAAGACAGCAGGGACCATTCCGATCGTGCAGTGCGACACGCGCATGCGCAGTAGGGAACCAGGAAGTGAAGCTGCAAGGCTTCACTTCCTAATTACCTTACCGAAGATGGTGCACCCGAGGGACAGGTTGGCTTTGGGTAACGATATCGCGGGCGCGATGGACAGGTAAGTGTCCTGATTTTAAAATTCAGCAGCTGCAGTATTTGTAGCTGCTGACTTTTAAAAGGAAAAAAATTTGGCGGAACTCTGCTTTAATAACTTCTGTAAGTGCAGCCAGTGTTAGGCCCCTTTCACACTGACATGTTTTTTAGGCGGTTTAGCGCTAAAAATAGCGCTGCTATACCACCTGAAAAAATTGTGCCCTGTGGTCTTCAGTGTGAAAGCCTTTGGGCTTTCACACTGAAGCGATGCGCTAGCAGGACCGCTTCAAAGGTCCTGCTAGCGCATTCTTGGAACGATATAGAAGCGGCGTGTTTACCCCTCTTATACCGCTCCTTCCCATTGAAATCAAGGTGAAGCCACTGTAATACCGCCGGCAATGCTGGTGGTGTTAACCCTTTTTCGGCCGCTAGCGGGGGGTTAAAACTGCACCACTAGTGGCCGAATACGACGGTAAATACGATGGTATAGTGGCACTAAAAATCAAACTGCTACACCGCCACCGCACTTCCACTGGTCTGTGTGAAAGGGGCCTAAAGACTGTTCTGGTACATTATTAGTTAACGGAAAGTTGTAGGTAGCTGAGTAGCCTTACTTACAGTGTCTGAGGGGGAGGGGATGCCAACTTGCCAAGGTATGCAGCATGCAATCTGTGAGTGCTCCAGAGATCCTGAGGACTGGAGTTTTGATAGAAGAGCAAACCTGTCTTCACCCTTCAGAGGTTGTGTCTCTGCTTGGTGACTGCACTGCTCCCCCTTCTCTCTTCAGGATGTGTTATGCCTGGGTGCAGCCATTGGTGGGTACAGCTGGTCTGTGTTGTTCTGTAGGGGGAGTTCAGTAGCTCCCCAGGAAAGGATGCTGGACAGACATGTTGATTTTTCATTTGGTCATCCATGACACCCCCCAGGGTTTCCAAAGACTGCCTGAGTAGCGAAACCTCTGATGTCGGGATGGGCGGGGCCAATATTCGGAGCTCCGCCCCCTTCTTCAGACAGCCCGTGCACAGACAAATAGCCTGTGTTTATGCATTGGTGGGTGGGGAGAAAGCTTGCAGAGGGCAGGACCAATTGTAACTAGTGTATATGTACCCACAGCTGTGTATAATAAACCGGAATTATACACCGCTGTGGACACATATACTCTAGTTATAAATGGTCTTGCTGCCTGCCACCTTCCTCCCCGCCTACGCTGTCTGACAGAGGGGGCGGAGCTCTGCATATCGGCCCGCCCACCCCGACATCAGACCCTGGACTTGACAGCTGTACTCACTGTCAGTGTCCCTGCTGGCCGTTCGCTCCCGGCTTGCCCACCAATCCAAACCAGGCTGGATGGCTTTTTTCATTGAAACATATCCTGCTTGGGCTAGGCTGTCAGCAGAAGTTTAGGCACCCCCCTAAATCCGGGGACAGATCCGGGGACAGACGTGGTCCGGGGACAGTGTCCTCAATCAGGGGACTGTCCCCGGAAATCGGGGACGTCTGGTCACCCTACTCTTACCTGCATTAATAGGGTTGCCACCTCATCCCTTTAAAAAGGAACACATCTGAATTACACAGATTCTGAGGCTAATTTAATACAGATAAGGCACCAAGTGAGTTTAATTACCACCTTAATTGGCCACAGAACCTGTGTAATTCAGATGTGTTCCTTTTTAAAGGGATGCGGTGGCAACCCTACCTGCATAGGTAGTTTTGTGGTAAAGGTGAACTATCCCTTTAAGCAAGATAATCTCTGTTAACGTCTTTTTCTTTCTCGTACATCACGGGACACAGAGCGGCATATTCATTACTATATGGGTTATATGGAGTACCTTCAGGTGTGGACACTGGCAATCTCAAACAGGAAGTCCCCTCCCTATATAACCCCCTCCCCTAGAGGGAGTCCCTCAGTTTTTTCGCCAGTGTCTTAGGTGTTGGTCACGGAATAGCTTTGCTCCACATCCTTGGGATTAAGGGCGGGCTAACCGGATCTGTCCAAGGAGCCTCAGTGCCAAAGTGGACAGTACCCGGGCCCCAAACCGTGGGGTTTTGCCTATAATGCTCCTCTTTGGAGGGCTGGACCCTGGGCCCAGGACTTGGAGTTCGTAAAGACCATAAGTTCCTGTTTGCCAGGGTGCTATATAGGTCCAGGACAGTGGGTACCTTCATAGGACCCCAGGGCCTGAAGGTCTATTACGCTACCCACGGAGATGGGAGAAGATTGGATCGTTTTGCTAGACAAACATCCTGCAGCATGGAGCAGGTAAGAGGGGAGCCTGCGGGACTTGGTTCGACAGCAGGCTCTCCGGGGTAACCTAAAAGGGGGGCGGCCTAAGTATGCTCTGCATTGGCAACCTTGCTCACTATGTCTGAGAAGACAGGATGATCTCATTCCCCCATCACTAGGTTCCCCTGTCTAAGAAACAATTGTGTTTGCTAGCTACCTGCTGCTTTCTTCCTAGGGCTAAGTAAGGACCCCTATGGGGCCTTTTGGAGAGTCCTACCTGGCCGGGGGTTTGATTCTGCCGCTTGGTACTGCAGTCCTGGGTCTCCAGCAGCGCGGCTCCTCCATGTTCTTCCTGCTCCGGCATACGCGCGCGCGCACGTCTTATAGACGTTTTTCGCGCCGTTCGGAGGGGAGGGCGGGGGGGCGGGCGTGCCTGCAGCGTCATCAGGGGCGCGCCTTGTGCTGTTATACATCAGCAGGCTATAGTCAGTGCTCAGTCTGAGGCTGATCTGAAAGGGAGAGGACGCAGAGCGGCAGAACAGTGACTCCCGGTGGCGGAAGAGGGGTAGTACATGCTGGACTTGGTTCCAATGCTTTTCTGTTAAGCCAAAAAATCCCCCTTTTTGCAACAGGTTGGAGGCTGGCAAACTATGTTTGGGGTCGTTGTATGTTTAAAAAAAAAAAAAAAAAAAGACATATATTTAAAAAAAAAAAAAAAAAAAAAAAAGAAAACATACAGGGCCCCATCAGTTTTTGGGCATTAGTGATCTATTGTCCCCTAAACCCTAGTTTTGTACTCCTTGCCACTACAGTCTGCTGTTGTAGGCGGAGTCCCTCGATTTTGTATTATGGCTTCCAAAGGTTCGGGGTCAAAGGGTACAAAAAAGACCAAAAAACAAAGGGGTTCCCCCTCTGATTCTGATGATATGCCGATACTTTCCCCGCAGCTTATTCCCATGAAGGTCGCCTTGGATGAGCCATTAGGGGGGTCTGGTGCTGAGGCTGGCCCAGATCAGCCCAGCCCTGTGTTTATCACAGAGGAGATGCTAGCTGTATCCCTAGGGGGGCTAGAAGAGAGATTAGCAGCGTTGATCACTAGATCTATTCCTGACAAGAAACGGGCTAGATCCCCATCACCAAAAGGTGTATCCTCAGATGCTGAAATTCTCTCTCTGGAGGAATTGGAATCGCAGGAGGATCAACTAGACCTGAACCAAGAGGGTTCAGGGATTGAGGGATCTACCTCTGAGGAACCATTTTCAGACTCCCAGACAGAGAGACTGTGGGTGCAGTCTTTGACGGACATGGTCCGCTCGGCATTTAATTTACCATTGCCAGAGCCTCAGGTTCCTGCGGTATCCTCTCTGGGCTCTTTGAAAGCTCCTTTAAGCAACGCAGTTTTTCCGGTCCATCCTCTCTTGGAGGAATTGATCTTTCAGGATTGGGTACGACCGGACAGGATTTTTCTGCCGCCGAAGAGATTTGCGGTCATTTACCCTATGGAGGAAAAATTCTCGAAGAGGTGGAAGCTCCCAGTGGTGGATGCAGCCATCTCATGTGTGAATAAATCACTAACTTGCCCGGTGGAAAACATACAAATGTTTAAAGATCCGGTTGATAAACGGTTAGAGACACTTTTAAAAGCATCCTTTGCTACGGCAGGAGCAGTGGTGCAGCCAGCTGTGGCTGCGATTGGAGTTTGTCAGGCGTTAAAGGACCAGACAAAAGAAATGCTAAAAGACATGCCTACCCAACAGGCAGAAGAGTTTTCTGACATTCCCAGAGCTCTGTGTTTTGCGGTAGATGCTATAAAGGATTCCATTCAGCAGGCCTCTCGTTTATCACTATTTTTGGTGCACATGAGAAGGCTCTTATGGTTGAAGAACTGGGTGGCGGAGCCCCCATGCAAAAAGCTTCTGGCAGGGTTTCCCTTCCATGGAGGACGACTCTTCGGAGAGGATCTGGATAAATACATTCAGACTATTTCAAGTGGCAAAAGTACCCTTTTACCAGTCAAAAAGACATTCCGGGGTCCTACATTTAAAAGGCAGCTCTTTCCTGTCTCAGGGCCCTCAAATTCCAGGCAGTATCGACGGCCGCCTGCGCGATCCAACTTTAACAGTAGATCACAGGGACAGGCCCCTGGGGGTAAGAGACCATGGTATCGCAAGCCGACAAAACCAGCCCCTAAGTCTGCCTTATGAAGGGGCGCCCCCACTCTCGCGGGTGGGGGGAAGGCTTCGTTTCTTCTCAGAAGTTTGGGAAGCCAAGATCCCCGACAAATGGGTCCGGGCGTCTGTAACCACAGGCTACAGACTGGAGTTGCTAAAGTTTCCTCCGCCTCATTTTCAAGAGTCAAGGCTACCAAAGGATCCAGCAAAGAAGGCCTCGATGCTGGCAGCTTTGGATCACCTGCTTTGCCAGGACGTGATAATAGAGGTGCCAGCCCAAGAGCAGGGGCTAGGTTTCTATTCCAATCTCTTTGTCATACCAAAGCCCAATGGCGATGTCAGGCCAATCTTGGACCTAAAGAGTTTAAACGTTTACCTAAGGGTTCGTTCCTTCCGGATGGAATCCATCCGGTCAGCAGTCGCCACGCTCCAGAGGGACGATTTTCTGGCTTCCATAGACATAAAGGATGCTTACCTTCATGTACCAATCTTTCAGTCGCATCAAAGATTTTTACGCTTCGCAGTGGGGCAGCGACACTTCCAATTCAGGGCGCTCCCCTTCGGGCTAGCCACGGCCCCCCGGGTATTCACGAAGATCCTAGCCCCAGTTTTGGCCAATCTAAGGATCCAAGGGGTCACAGTCCTAGCATACTTGGACGACCTTTTAATCATAGATCACTCACGGCCGTGTCTGCAACAGGCACTAAACCTCACGGTTCAGTACCTCGAAAGGTTCGGCTGGGTCCTAAACCGGGAAAAGTCAGCGTTCCAGCCCACAAAGCAGTTGGAATACCTCGGCATGAGGTTAGACACAGAACAGCAAAGGGTGTTCCTGCCCCTTGTAAAGATCGAGGCTATCAAGGGGTTGGTTCAGTTGGTTCTAAGCAAGAAAAAACCAACTATTCGCCTGTGTATGCGATTACTAGGCAAGCTAGTGGCCACGTTCGAGGCAGTACCATACGCTCAGATCCACACTCGCGTCCTACAGGCAGCCATTCTAGCAGCCTGGGGCAAGAGAGCACATGCCTTGGAGTCCCCTTTGACGCTATCATCAAGGGTCCGACAAAGCCTGGCTTGGTGGTTGAACCCTCAGAATCTTCTAAAGGGAAGGTCCTTCAGCCCCGTTGTCTGGAAGGTAGTTACCACAGACGCCAGCCTGGCAGGCTGGGGGGCGGTCTTGGAGGGGTTCTCTCGCCAGGGAACTTGGGTGGAAGCAGAGAGGCAGCTACCCATCAATGTCTTGGAGATCAGAGCTGCTCGCCTAGCCCTCCTGGCATGGACCTCCAGATTACAGGGGTCCTCGGTGAGAATCCAGTCAGACAATGCCACAGCGGTGGCATACATAAACCACCAAGGGGGAACCAGGAGTCAGGCCGCTCAGAGGGAGGTGAGCTTGATTTTTCAGTGGGCAGAGGTTCATGTACCCTGAATTTCGGCGATATTCATTCCCGGAGTGGACAACCTGCAGGCAGACTTCTTAAGTCGCCAGATTCTGTCGCCGGGGGAGTGGTCTCTGCATCCCCAGGTCTTTCAGACAATCTGCCAGAAGTGGGGAATGCCAGACGTAGATATAATGGCATCCAGGTTCAACAAGAAACTAGACAGGTTCGTGTCTCGAGCGAGGGACCCTATGGCCTGCGGAACCGATGCGTTGGTTTGCCCTTGGCATCAATTCAAACTTCTATATGCATTCCCTCCGCTACAGTTACTTCCGCGCCTGTTGCGCAGGATCAGAGTGGAGCACAAGCCAGTCATTCTAGTAGCTCCAGCTTGGCCCCGGAGGACATGGTACTCACTAGTCCTAAGGATGGCAGTGGGAGACCCTTGGACTCTTCCTCTACAACCAGACCTACTCTCACAAGGCCCGATCCTCCACCCTACATTACAGCGTCTAAATTTGACGGCCTGGAGGCTGAATCCCTGATTCTCAGGGGTAGAGGTCTGTCTAGGCAGGTAATTCCTACCCTGATTAGGGCTAGAAAGCCAGCCTCCAGGGTGATTTATTACAGGGTGTGGAGGAACTACGTAGGCTGGTGTGAATCCAAAAGATGGAATTCCCGCAAATATACCATTGATAGGGTGTTAGGTTTTCTCCAGCTAGGAGTGGATAAAGGCCTGGCTTTAAGCACAATCAAGGGACAGATTTCAGCTCTGTCAGTGTGGTTTCAGAGGCCGCTGGCCACCCACTCGCTGGTAAAGACCTTCATACAGGGGGTCTTGCGTATTAATCCTCCTGTCAAGTCACCAATTTGTCCATGGGACTTAAATCTTGTCCTGTCCACTCTACAGAAACAACCCTTTGAGCCGTTGGCTGAGATTCCTTTAGTTTTACTGACAAGAAAGTTGGTATCCTTGGTCGCCATAGTTTCGGCCAGGAGAGTGTCAGAGTTGGCAGCCTTATCGTGTAAGGAACCATATCTCGTTCTACATAAGGACAGGGCAGTTCCCCGGCCCCATCGTGCCTTTCTACCAAAGGTTATATCCAATTTTCACTTGAACCAGGATTTGGTACTTCCATCCTTCTTTCCGAAACCCACATCTAGAAAGGAGGGGTTGCTGCATACCTTGGATATTGTCCGGGCCATGAAGGCCTATCTTAAAGCTACAGAAAAGATCCGGAAAACAGATGGGTTGTTCGTTCTACCAGATGGCCCCAAGAAGGGGCAGGCAGCTGCAAAATCCACCATCTTGAGATGGATTAGACAATTAATCATTCAGGCCTACGGTTTGAAGAGGTTGCCTCCTCCTTTGTCGGTAAAGGCCCATTCTACCAGGGCCATGGGCGCCTCCTGGGCAGCACACCATCAGATCTCTATGGCTCAGATATGCAAGGCGGCGACGTGGTCATCAGTCCACACGTTTACAAGGTTTTATCAACTAGACGTGAGAAGGAATGCGGATTCAGCCTTTGGGCAGGCAGTACTACAGGCTGCGGTTTAAGATCCTCGGGATCAGGGGCACCCTTGGGTGTAAAAAAGAAAAAAAAAAAGTTTTTCTTGACTAAGTTGGATTTATTATTATTATTTGAGTATACCTCTAAATTAAATCTCTTTTGAGAAGATGTCTCCCTCCCCTCATTAAAGCATTGCTTTCGGACATCCCATATAGTAATGAATATGCCGCTCTGTGTCCCGTGATGTACGAGAAAGAAAAAGGGATTTTTAAATACAGCTTACCTGTAAAATCCTTTTCTTGGAGTACATCACGGGACACAGAGCTCCCACCCCTCTTTTGGGGAACATTTTTGGGAGGCATACTGCTTGCTACAAAACTGAGGGACTCCCTCTAGGGGAGGGGGTTATATAGGGAGGGGACTTCCTGTTTGAGATTGCCAGTGTCCACACCTGAAGGTACTCCATATAACCCATATAGTAATGAATATGCCGCTCTGTGTCCCGTGATGTACTCCAAGAAAAGGATTTTACAGGTAAGCTGTATTTAAAAATCCCTTTTTTTAAATGTTTGTTAAGTTTTTAAAAAACATATTTCCTGGTGCCTCCATGGCAGCATACCTGTGACAAGCTCCGCCTTGGCTCCTCCCTCAGGACTAGTGAATATTATAAAAGAGTTGGCTAGCACCGCCCCCACTTTCTCCTTTTTTTCCTTATACCTCATGGCAGTGAATGCTGGTCGAACGTCCTACCTTCTGCAGTCGGCAGCGTCCATCCGGGTTCAAGCCTCTCCCGGATGCGGTCCCTTCTCTTGGGCAGCTAAACGCGCTAATAAGGTTGGGAGTCCCTTCTGTAGGGTCTTTTGGGACAGGCAGTTATCTGCGGTACATCTTAGAGGCGTCTGGCTCCCATGGTGACAGAAGCAGCAGCTAGTACTTTTTCTCCTTCTCTCACTCTTTCTCCCCTTTCTTAGGTTTTTTCTTACAGGCCTCTTTTTCTTTCTTATGTGCGCCCTTCATTTTCCCCTTGTCCGCCCCCGTGTTCCAATTAGTTTTCCCCTGTGTTCCCACCGCCTCCCCGTCCTCCTCTCCCCCTTAGGGATCGCGCGCGCTCACCACCACTCATTTAATGCACTGGCGGCGTCCTTCGCCGCATCCTGTGCTGACGCCGACGGCTGGGACTTCCGGGTCCTAGAGCCGCCGGTTCGCGCATGCGCGGTGCGCGCGGAAGCCGCGGCGGCCATCTTGGAAAAGGGAAAAATGGCGATTTGTTGCCATTTTTCCCAAATTTCAGTGCAGAGGCGTTCCCCTCCAATCTGGTTCTCCCCTTATCTCCCTGGCTGCCCCAGTAGAATACCTGAGGCTGTCCAGGGAGAATCGTGTTAGAGAGCTCCAGGGAAGGAAATCCCCCCCCCTTTCTCAGGTAAAAAAAAAAAAACATATATAGGAAAAAAAAAATGTTTTCTTTTACAGTGAAACCTTTTTTATACGGAAATGTAGGAATAGATATAATTGGAAAAAAAAAAGCGGCGAACCAGTGAACATGGTTCTTGTTCAGTTGGCCAAGTTCAAACATGACCCTTAACCCTTTCCTATTCTTTTCTTAGCTGCTTCCTCTGCTTGCCCACCTAACATGAGCCATTCGCCACCCATACAAGATCCTACTCTACATTTAAGGTAAGGACCTACGTCCAGGTAAGTTTACGCATGTTAAAAAAAAAAAAAAAAAAGAGTGCACTGAGGCTCGTACTTACAGACCTGTACGCCAGAAGACCTCAAGACGACATGAAGACTCTGACTCAAGCCCCAGCAGAGATAGGTCTTCCAGGCGAGGGGATCAGAGGAGTGGCAGGAAGTCATCGGCCAAAAAACGCCATCACTCACGCTCCCCGAGACCCAGATCTCCAAAGTGTCAGGCCTGTAGAGCCACCCCTCTCCCACATAAACGGATCTGTCAAGCTTGCCTGAGGGACTATGCGGCAGACAGAGAGTCCGAGGGCCTGCAAGTGGTGGACCTTCTTAAGAAGGCAATAAAAGATTCCTTTGCAGAATTAGTGGCCACAATGCCAACGCAGCAAACTGTAGCTCCTCCTCAGGGGCATCCGGCTGAGGAGGCCATTCCCGGCCCTTCCACGGGTGGAATACCTCGTATGACACCTGCTTCATCCTCTAAGCATCAGGAGGAGAATAACGCCTCAGGGGACTCCTCTGATGACTTGGATGCCTCTGGCTTTGTCTTCGCCATGGTCCAGCCCTATGTACAGGCGGTAAAACAGGCGATTGGCTGGGAGGAGACTGAGACAGAAGTCTAAGGCGTACTTCCCCTTTCCTAAACGCCAAATTTCCGTTTTCCCTCTCATGGACGAGATTAAGGGTGTGATTGAGGAGGAATGGAAAAAGACGGAAAAAAGATTTTCCCTTAATCGCATGGCAAAGCTTTACCCTCTTTCGGAAGCCGACTCGGCAATGCTTGAAGCCCCTCCAGTGGTGGACGCAGCGGTGGTAAGATTAGCAAAAAACTTTACGCTGCCCATGGAAGACTCAACTTCATTTAAGGATCCACTCGATAGAAGAATGGATCTTGACCTCAAGAAAGCTTACCAGATGGCGGGCAATGCTTGTAAACCTGCGATAGCCCTAACATCAGTGTCCAACGCGCTACGGGCCTGGACGCATAATATAGAGTCGGCGATCCAACAGGATATTCCAAAGGAGGACATTATAAAGGCCTTAGACAAGCTAAAACTCCCAGCAGACTTTATTGGGGCACACTCCACGAGGGCGGTATCTGCCTCTTGGGCGGCAAGGGCAAACGTGTCAATCGAAACCATTTGTAGGGCAGCGACCTGGTCGTCCCAACATACATTTATGAAGCACTACCGGGTAGAACCAGGAGCTCTCTCGTCGGTAGAGTTTGGCAGATGGACAATCAAGTCAGCGGTCGCTTCCTCTAATGATCAATAATAATTCCTTTGAAATAAAACTCTAAGCATCATCCCACCCATCTCAGCTAGTTATTTGTTACAGGTATGCTGCCATGGAGGCACCAGGAAAACAGAAAATTGTACCATACTTGCCGTAATTTTCTTTTCCTGGTGCCTATCCATGGCAGCATACAATCCCACCCTTGGTATTCTATATTACGGAGAATGTGGGGGCGGTGCTAGCCAACTCTTTTATAATATTCACTAGTCCTGAGGGAGGAGCCAAGGCGGAGTTTGTCACAGGTATGCTGCCATGGATAGGCACCAGGAAAAGAAAATTACGGTAAGTATGGTACAATTTTCTGTTTTTCCTGTTTGTTCCTTGCACTTCAGAAGTTTGCCATCTTGTGTCTCATAGCCATTTTTAACCTGGTGCTCTTTACATTTTCAAACGATTTATTCTACATATTTTTGTGTAAACTGGCTTTTGTCTGTTCTTTATGTTAAAGTAATATTAATGGCCTAGTTTTTTTTAAATAACAAACATGTCATAGTTACCTGTTCTGTGCAATCGTTTTGTACAGACCAGCCCCAATCCTCCTCTTCTCAGGTCCCTCAACAGGACGGGAATGATCACTCCCAAGGTCCGCTCTCTCTATATCCAAGACACACAGAGCGTGGCTCGGCCCCGCCCCCCTCTCCCTCCTCACTGGCTCTGATTGACAGCAGCAGGGGCCTCACTTGCACATTGCTGGATCGGGCTCAAGTATGTATGAGGACGTGTACACCCGATCAGTCCAAACCAATGAAAACAGACTGAAGTTCAGTTTCATCGGTCCAAACCGACCGTGTGTATGGCCCATCAGTCATTTGTCCTTTAGTCCAAAGTTTTAAAACTTGCTTTAAAATCAGACTGATGGACGCCTGACCATCGGTCAAAACCGATGGTTAGTACGCAAAAGCAAAACCTGCGCATGCTCAGAATCAAGTCGACGCATGCTTGGAAGCATTGAACTTTGTTTTTTTCAGCACGTCGTGTTTTACGTCACCGCATCTGACACGATCGGTTTTTGAACTGATGGTGTGTACGCACATCAGACAATCAGACCATCAGTCTGTGAACCGATGAAAATGAACTTCAGTCCGTTTTCATCGGTTTGGACTGATCGCGTGTACAAGGCCTTAGGGACACCGCCGGGAGCTGCAAACTGACCTTACCTTCTGCCCTTAAGCGTTTAAATTAAAGGAGTTCTATGGTCACATAATACACTTTCATTTTATAACATCAGTGTTGTGTATCGCTACCCCCGCAGGAGCTGCTAAATAGATTTGGGTCGGCATGTTACCTGTATGAATGTCTAGGGGTATGATGATGATGAGAACAATGACTGAATGTCCAAACAGCCAGTGTCTTTCTGTGCTTTTATTCTTGCCCAACACGGCAAACAGTGAACTTGGAGTAGATAGAGTAAAGATGGGTGAAAAGGAGAATTTGCAGATTCAGGCTTAAGAACGACGGAAACAATCCTGCTTCCAAATGGGACTTTAACTTCGTCGCCACTCCAGTCGGAGTGGGTACAGCGTACCTGGACAGTCTCTCTCACAGAACTGGCAGCCAGAATATCACTGATAATCTTGAGAAGGAAAACAAGTCTCTGCCACAGACTTGATTGGAATAGAAATAGGAGTGAGACCTCTGCCACAGGCCCTTTACTTTAGAACACAATTCGTGAGGTGAATCCTTCTCAAGATTATTGATGCCTGAATCCCCCTCAGGTAGTTTTCTTCAAATAGGTTGCCGACTGACAGGTTGCCATTAGACAAACTCCCAGTGTCCGGTCACCTCGATCCTCGATGGCTCGTCTAGGCCGTATTGGATTGCCTGCCTCCGGGCTTTCCTCAGACTGACTCCCCACTGAACAGCACAACTCGCTTGGGATCTTCTCCTCAAAAATATGGGACCCAATAAGCCACTGAGTCCCATCCCAGCTTCAGTTGCTCCGGGCCATATCGCCGGGCCCGTTATGTACGAACACCTTGAAGGTGGGTGCCGCACCCGGATCCAGTCATGAACTCCCGCCAAGAGGGAGTCCGCTCAAGAAGTACCCACCCCCAGCATGCCCCGCGAGGGAGAAACCCCTCTGATTGGCTGCTGGCAAGAAGGCGCTCTGACCTGAACTCCACTGCAGCCACCTGTCACCCCGGGGTGGAAAGGCACCCCAGGAACACAGAATGAACTGACAGCACAGCCCAGCTAGAACGGAAGCTGAATTTGTGCAAACCACAGGGATGAGAGCTACATAACTCTCTCATCCCCCTCTAAATTTGACATAGCACCTGGACTGAAAGTACACAGGCGCTACAGTTGTAATACCAATACAAACAATAGTTATTATTGACAAATAAATGTCTAATTGAAATTTCTGCCTGTCTGCTGGCCATCTCTTTACACAACTTCCTAGATTCCGTGCTTCCTTTGCAGCTTCTCCTCGGCTGTTTGCTTTCAATTCCTAAGGAATACATATGACATGGTACATTGCTGCCTGCAATCAGTGATTTCTGTACTGACTCTGCTCCTGAAACGCCTCCACTCAACTCCTCTGTAGTTTAAAAGGCAGGCTCTGTGAAAGGTGTGACACAGCTGCACCTACTCACAGAGCAAAGTGAAGTTACAGGAGGGTACAATGGTATTGGGGGGACACTGGGTGCCCGGGGAGCAGAAGGAATAGGACCTGGACAAGATGGGCAGTGGGGTGGCATTTTCTTGAACCAATTCCCCTGTAGTTCCCACTTACAGCAGCTGAAAGTGATAGGGCAATAAGGTAGAGGAGACAGTTTTAAGCTGCTGCAGCAGGGACCTACAGGGAGTAGGGATGAGCTTCGAGTTCGAGTTAAACCCACGTTCGACTCGAACATCGTATGTTCAATCGTTCGTTCGTTGAATTGCAAACAATAAACGTTATGAGCCGTTCACACCAAATTTAAATGTGGCGCATCGCGGCCCATAATTCACTGCGGCATCGCAGTGCATTGCTGGCTGATGATTGGCCAAGCATGCACTATACCCGCATGCTTTGGCCAATCACAGCGTGGAAAAAACAGAGAGCCATAATTGGCCAAAGCCAGGGTGGTTTTGGCCAATTATGCCTCAGGGGATTTAGCACACGCCCCACACTATATAAGGGCGCCTGGAAGTTGGCCTTGTGTAGTGTGTTCCGGCGTGCTGAGAGATAGAGAGAGAGAGAGAGAGAGAGAGAGAGAGACAGTGTCATTTCATTTGAGTTAGATAGAGCAGGCAGGCAATTCAGTTAGCTGCAGTTACAGTGTGTAGAGCAGGGATATGCAATTAGCGGACCTCCAGCTGTTGCAGAACTACAAGTTCCATGAGGCATAGCAAGACTCTGACAGCCACAAGCATGACACCCAAAGGCAGAGGCATGATGGGACTTGTAGTTTTGCAACAGCTGGAGGTCCGCTAATTACATATCCCTGGTGTAGAGGATATATATGCATCCCAGGTTTTGTATATATATTTATACACTTTATTCAGTTAAGCTAGAACCATTCCTGTTATTCTCTTCATAATATACTGACAGGCAGGCAGGTGATTGTGCTAGCTGCAGTATTTTCACTAAGTGTACTGTGTCCTTTGCACAGTGTGCACCTAAAGCTTACCTGAATACAATTGCTGGTGTTCTCATACAAATACGGGCAGGGACCTCCAGTATTCAGTTTTAGTGTCCTTTACACAGTGTGCACCTAAAGCTTACCTGAATACAATTGCTGGTGTTCTCTTACAAATAGGCCCCGTACACACGACCGAGCTTCTCGGCAGAATCCAGCCGCGTCGAGCCAAAATAGAGAGCACGTTCTCTATTTCCTCGATGGGCCATTGGGACTAATGGCTCGATGCCTTTTTCGACAGCCTGGTCGGCGAAATCGACGGCCGGCCAAGAACCTCGTCGTGGGGATCGATGGGTTTAGCCCGACGAGGTTCTCGTACGTGTGTACGCGGCCATACAGGCATTGACCTTCAGTATTTTGTTTTAGTGTCCTTTGTACAGTGTTCACCTAAAGCTTACCTGAATACAATTACTGGTGTTCTCATACAAATGCAGGCAGGTACCTGCGGTATTTTGTTTTAGTGTCCTTTGCACAGTGTTCACCTAAAGCTTACTTGAATACAATTGCTGGTGTTCTCATACTAATACCACAGGCAGGGATCTGCAAGTATTTTCACTTAGTGTACTGTGTCCTCTGCACAGTGTGCACCTAAAGCTACCTGACTACAATTGCTGGTGTTCTCATACTATTCCTTCTATTCATACTATTCTATTCCTGCGCCCACCAAGAGTAACTGTAAGGACTTACAGTGTTGTGGCAACACCACCACCACCACCACCACTACCAAAGGCCCAATTATTCTGCCCCTGTTCAACAGGTGCATGTAATTACAATTCTTGATCTAATGTTTCACAGCAGGACCCGTTCCAGCACCCACCAAGAGTAACTGAGGACTTACAGTGTTGTGGCACCAGCACCACACCACCAACACCAAAGGCCCAATTTTTCTACCACTGTTCAACAATGGCATGTAATTACAATTCTTGATATAATAGTTCACAGCAGGGCGTTCCAGCGCCCACCAAGACTAACTGTGAGGGCTTACAGTGCTGTGGCAACACCAACACCACCTAAGGCCCAAATTTCTGCAGAGTATATACGGCAGGCCCCTACTTTCAAACATCCAACTTACAAACGACTCCTACTTGCAAACGGAAGGAGACAACAGGAAGTGAGAGGAAATCTACCCCTGGGGAGGGAAATTCTCTCCTGTAAGAGATGTGTCCTGTCCACTGATGCTTTGTCACCAATCCTTGTTTCACTAAAAACCACAAATTTTCAAAAAAACATTTGCCAGTGGGACAGAAAGTGAGGCGCAATCTTCTGAACAGATGCGCACAGTCAACAAAACAAATGTTATAGGGGTGATAACCCTTCCCTATATTTTCCAAAAAGCTTAAAAATAGATTTTTTTGGCTGGAGCTACACTTTAAAAATGTACCAGTTCAAAATTACAAACAGATTCTACTTAACAACATCAGAGTATATAGGGCCTGGGGGCCCCACGCCTTTCCTTTTTTTAATTTGGGTGCATGGTTCCCCTTAATATCCATACAAGACCCAAAGGGGGAACCCATGCAATTTTTCTCAATGATTTTCATCCATATTGCATGGACCAGACATCACATTAAAGCCGCAAGCAGTTTAAATGACTATTTTTTCTTATAGAAATGTAAATTTGTGCAGGGACAGTTCTAAACACGTGCCACTTCACAGGCATACTATAGACACCCAGCAAGTATGGTATTTAAAGGAATATTTCACTTTTTTTTTTTTTTACTTTAAGCCAGGGGTGCCCAACCTTTTGAAGGGCGAGGGCCACTTAAGCAACTCAGTAACCAGTCGCGGGCCACAATGAGCAGAGCAAGCGGATGACAGGTCACGCCTACTCTATAGGCCCTCTGATCTGATCCACCCAGATAGAAGGGGACGAATTCCCTTCTATTTCTTTTTTTTTTCTTTTTAGAGGATCGAATTGGAGGTAGGCGGGCGTAAATGGACAAAAGTCTGTTTACATCTGCTGCTCTGTAGAGGTGAATTGAGGGTCTGATTGGGTAGGGCCGATCGTTTGAAAAGGGCCTAAGACTGCTTTCACACTGATGTTCTGCAGTTTACCAGCAGCGTAGTGCACCTATGTCTATCCTGCAGGTTAGCTGAACTTTGCCATAGACTCCGCCTGTGGCAAAAGCCAGCGCTGTACAGGAAGCATCGGCTTATGGGGCCGTTTTCTTCTTCTACCACCAGCTTCATTCACAACACTGATGCTGTGGTTTGACGGGTCGGCAACCTGTGATCTAGGCTTGTCAACCCGCCATTCCAGAGTGGGAGTTCGCGGGCCACATCAGAGGGCTCCGCGGGCCACATGTGGCCCCCGGGCCACTGGTTGGCCACCCCTGCTTTAAGTATTATTAAAATCACTGCTCCCGAAAAAACTGCTGTTTTTAAAACTTTTTTTGCATTGATATTCCCTGGGGCAGGACCCGGTACCCAAACCCTTTTTAGGACAATAACTTTAAAATGAGCACTTTTGATTTCAAACGTTCGAGTCCCATAGACTTTAATGGGGTTCTAAAGTTCACACAAACATTTGGTGTGTTCGCAGGTTCTGGTGCGAACTGAACCCGGGGGGTGTTCGGCTCATCCCTAACAGGGAGTCAGTTCCAGTAAATGCCACCCATCCTGCCCAGGATTCCCTTCCTTCTGCTTGTCAGTGGCACAGCATAATATGTTGTTCCTTTGCTGAACCACTCTGAATATGTGAGAGGAACAGTCTAGAGGTCAGCAAGGAAAGGACGTGATCTACCAGTCACCTACCCGCAATTGATAGGTCGATCAAAATTGATGGGTTGCCGACCCCAGTTTGGAGAATATCACTTTTTCCACCTGGGTTTGAGTGTAATGTAAAAAAAAAAAACAGTGACAATCTAAGGGGCTGCTCTAGCCTAAATTTGAACTGCTAATTTTATTTAGGCTTGAGCTGCACAATATTAAGACTTTCAGAATATTTCTAGTAATACCATACTGGAACTGGATGTCATTTTTTTTTCTTTTGCCATTCAAATATTAGATGTGACTTATTTCCTTATTTATATTTCAGCAGTTTATTCAATATAGTTCATGGTAATGAATTATGAAATATTTAGTTTGCTTCAGGAAAATGTGCAAGATCAATTTGTGTTGGGCTCTAGAAATCACATTGATTTGTTTATTCAATGAAGTTGCTAAGAGTTACGTGCTAATGTGGAGTTTGAAAACACAATCAATCACTGAATACATTATTACAAGCCCTTCCACCAAACAGTATATACAAGACTGAGCTTTTTCCCCTCTTAATTTATCAGGGAGAAAATTAAAGGGTCAGTTCACCTAAGATTGATATCTTTGTTTTAGGAAGATGCTGGCAGATTGAATCACTAGCAGGCTTCTTACATATCTTGCAGAATTTGGCCTTCAGATTAGGGTGACCACGTGTCCTGGATTCTTGGGGACAGTCCCGCAGGTCTGTTCCGGGCCCATTCATTCCAGGACAATACAGTGTCCTGTGACGTGGCAATTTGGGGGGGTGCAGAGCACACGGCCACCTTGCCTTGTGTTAAAAAAAAGCACATTCCACATCTTAATGAAATAATGCCATGTTTAAACTAAAAGGTTCACTCACCATGCATTCAAAAAGAGACCTCATCACAACAGCTTGTTCTCATTCATAGCTACCAGGCATAACTGCCTTGCCGACGCCCCCCACAGGCAGTTTTATTAACACAATAGACTTCACAGACCACCTCTGATTGGAGGAGATCACAGCATTAGACCATAGGAAGTGATGACACAGCATGTGACCTCCTCTATGGGAAGTGATGTCACAGCATGTGGGCTCAATACAGCAAATGCACATATATAGGGAATGGCAGCACAGATAAACCCTTCCAACAGGGATTTAATACAGTAATACAATAATAATACAATAACACAATATGATAAAATGCTGGCTAAAGTCTTATGGGCGTGTCTGGTCAGGGTGTGCATGTGCCCCCCCCCCCCCCCTGACCCCAGAAACGCTCACAAGCGCTCATATTAAACGCTGATAGAACCCTTAATCTGCCCCATTCAATAGAATAACACATATAAAGATTATACCCTTATTAAGGCGGAATGGAGGCTAGCTACAGACACACAATACGAACCCCAAATCATGCTGAACAGACATGACCCAGATAAGAGCGTACATCTGTCCACAACCACTAGTGTGCCTGCAAAGTGAACGCATCCCCCTCAACGATCGTCTGTGCTAAAGACACAGAGGGGCCCCTCGCTGGCGGACATACGCCCACGCCGCAACCATCACACTCCAACCTCAAGACATTTTCTACTACCAGGCGAGATTCAACCAGCCTCAGGACTGCCCCAGTCAGCTCTATTCAGAGCGGGTTGGGGAAGTGCCGACACTGGGTGCCAATATGACAATACATAATAAATACATCTTCAAATTTCCACCACACCCGGAATGAAACTGACACAGCCACCCCCCGGGCCAATCTGATGCCCCCAAAAAAGGCCGCCACATCACTGCTTTACTCACTGACAGTACTTGTCCTGGAGGACCACAATCCCGCCCCCTGCTTGTGATTGGAGAAATCATAAATCCCACCTCTTGTGTCCAATCACTGTTCTGTGATTCATTAAAGCACTGCTGATTTTTGGAAAGGGGGTGTCCCTGAATGGTAGTTTGGAAATGTGGTCACCCTACTTCAGATCTCTGCATTTAAAGCAAAGATGCAAGTCATTGCAAGGTTTTAAAAGCTCTACAAAAAGAAGCAATCACATAGCTAGATAGCTACAAAGTCCATCCCATTCAACCTAATAAATAGAAAATCTCCATATACAGAGCCCTACATTCACAAAGGTATCGAACAAGGCTTGACATCAATCCCGGTCTCGCTGGATGGATACACTGTGAGCCAAGACCTTCCTGGATCAGCGTGGAACACACAGCAGAGTGCAGGGGCAAATGTGAAATCACTTCCAGATGTGGTGAGATAGGCTACGCGTTACAGAGCATTCCTGCTCCTTCCTCAGGCCATCAAGTTAATACTGATATGTTATTGGACATTCCTTGACCTTGCACCTAGGTGCACTTTACAGTGTGAATTTTATATCAGCTGTCATTCACATGCAGTTGGAGTTTTTTTTTTATGTCTAGCAGCAGTCTTCTCAGTTTCATTTGGTTGTGCCATTCTTTTTCTTATTTTCCAATTTGAAACAAAACTTCTTCCTAATCCCCTACAGCAGGGGTTGGCAACCTGTTGATCATGAATAGGTGACTGGTAGATCGCGTCCCTTCCTTGCCAACCCTGGACTGAATGATCACAGTGAATTATTGGTACTGATCACTCACTGTATTCATTCATAAATGAAGCATAGTAAACTTTGTTTACTATGCCTCCAATCATAAATAAACAGGGAAAATGTGAAGAGGTTTTGAGAAAGAAGGGATTGTCTTTTGAAACATGTTACTGCCCCCTGTTTCCACAAGCACATAGAAATCACCACGAGGCATTTGGCAGTGGCACAGATTGCTGTTTATTGGCGGCCTTTTTGACAGCTTTCAGAGCAGGTCCCTGTGATATCGACCAGGGAATCTGGAGCTGCTGTACCTGCACATATCCCTGCAGTTAAGTTACATAACTTAACGATTCCTACCACCCATGCTGATTTTCAAGAATGTTAACTGTAATCCTGCGTACACACGGTCGGAATTTCCAACAACAAATGTTCGATTTAAGCTTTTGGTCGGAAATTCCAACCATGTGTATGCTCCATCGGACATTTGCTGTCGGAATTTCCAACAACAAATGTTTGAGAGCTGGTTTTAAATTTTTCCGACAACAAAAGTTCACTTATATAAACCTCCATCAGTACAGACCACCCCCATCCATCAGTACAGACCCCCTCAATACAGACCACCCCCCTCCCTCGGTATAAACCTCCCCCATCAGTACAGAGACCCCCCTATCAGCAATGACACCCCCAGTGCAGACCCTCCATCAGTATAGGCACCCCTCTCTCCTCCCATAGCCCCCCGCACATGTCCACCTACATACTGTATAGTAAAGTGTATGACCACAGAACCCCACTGGTATAAGTTCACACTGAGTGCATATTTGCAATCGTCCAACTTCACCTGAAATCACATGGTTTCGAAGCCACATGTCAGTGCGACTTCAGGTGCACCTTGGCTGACATCTGTGCGACTTCATGAACAGATGTCTATACAAATTTTACCTGAAATCACCAACAGTAGTGCAGGAACTACTTTTTCAATTCATAGATGTGTGCGAACACTGCTGTAGGTGTCCCATCTTTACTAGCACACAGACCAGGTTGCCTCGTGTATGTTGTCACTGTTTTTCATTATAAAAGCACCCCTTTGTCTGCAGGATTTATAATAACCTACTTCTCTTTCAGGCTGGGTTCACAGTAGTGCCAATTGGATGTGGTTTCTCCACATCCAATTTGCACAGCAGGAGATTGTGACCACCTCTCTATGGAGTAGTGGCTTTGGTTCGAATTGCAGAGGAGTCCTGTGCATTTTTTAATCAATTTCAGGTCCAAATTCAGCCCAAAAATCAGGCTGAAATTGGACCTGAAACAGTTAATGAATCCTTAATGGACTCCTGGTGTGAGCTGCTGCATGCTGAAGTGTGAACATAGCCTTAACCACTTCAGCCCCGGAAGATTTTACCTCCTTCCTGACCGGAGCACTTTTTACAATTTGGCACTGTGTAGCTTTAACTGGTAATTGCATGGTTATGCAATGTGGAACCCAAACAAAAGTTACATACTATTTTTTTCACAAATAGAGCTTTCTTTTGGTGGTATTTGATCACCTGTGGTTTTGGTAATGGCGGCGATCTGCGATTTTTATCGGGGTTGTGACATTGTGGCAGACAGATCGGACACTTTTGACACATTTTTGGGATCATTGACATTTATACAACGATTAGTGCTATAACAATGCACTGATTACTGTGTAAATGTCACTGGTAGGAAAATTATTAACACTAGGGGGCAATCAAGGGGTTACATTGTGTTCCCTCGGTGTGTTATAACTGTATGGGGATAGGACTGAGTAAGAGAGGAGACATATCGTTGTTCCTATTTACTAGGAAGGAACAACATGTCTCCTCCCCCCTGACAGGGATTTGTGTGTTTGGCATTTCTGAACGCGATCGTACGTGGCCAATGGCAATCATGCTCGCCGGCCACATGCATCGGGTTCCCGGCCGTGCCCTCTGGAGGCCGACGTACCCATATGGGATTTTGCGTACCCGTGCCACTTTGCCGACGTATAACGGCTTGAACGGTTGACAAGTGGTTAAGAAACTTGCCTTTTTTTTTTTAGAAAGAATTCTGTCTGAACTGGTTACATATTTGTCTAGAGTAGGGTTGTTTCCAGCTCTAGCAGTCCAAGTGGATTTTTTAATAGAATTGTATTTCTTTAGTATAAATTTGGCTGTTTTGCGGTCCAACTTATGATCAAAGTATTCTTTGAATCATATTTTTTGTTTTTTACAAATTTCTCTTACACTGCATTGTTTAATTTTGTCAGTGGATTTTGATGAACATAATACACAGTTATTTCTGGCTCTGTAGATTTGTATGAGTTGAAGTTGACAACACAATGTGGCTGTTTTTGTGTTTGAGTTGAGGCATCCAGCTTTGGCCTGAGTCTTTTAAAAAAAAAAAAAAATCTTTGTTTTCTTTAATTAGTGTAGCACTACCCCCATAGGAGCCACTGGTGAATATAGGTATCTCCCACCCTGCACAGCCAGGGACACACATTTTCCACACACTCTAAAGACAGGAATCAGTCCTTGAAGCTTTGGTTTGTATTTTATTAGGGGGATTGAACTTGGATGGGGATGGGGTTATTATGGGATGCCCACTTGATCAACAAGGAGTTCATGGACACATAGCATATACATCAAGTATATACACACTTCTCCTCTTCTACCTCCAGCACAAACTTTCTTGTAGAACTACATCTCCCAGGACCATCTAGCACTGACAAGTTAATCCAACACAGACTTAGTCAGACCCAGAGCAATTGCCCTTTGCAGACAAGGACCGTGGGCCCCTTTGGTAGTGTGGCAGAAAAAACAGGTGCTTAGCTGTCCTATTCTTGTGGTTACTGATCCTATTACTACCTCTTCAGGCACTGCCAGCCCACCTGGAAGCAGCTGCTTCTTTTCACTAGCCCTCCTTGCTACTTCTCCACAGTCCTCCCAGGCTAACTGTGCATCCATCCCAGACTGCTTGCACGCAGTCCCTACAGGCATGCCTCTCAGTCCTCCCTTGAGATTTGCCCGATAGTGCTCTCCTTTTGTCCTCTCCTTGCTTCCATGCCTCTTGGTCAGGATCCCCCTGTGTGTCATGAAGAGGGGTTCCTTCCGCACCCGAGCCCAGGCCTGAAATCACCCCCCCCCCCAGACTAGGGGTTACTCTCAAAGATCTCCGACAGCCTAACACCCCATCTCCATCTGCCACCTGAACTCCACACTGCCCCAGCTGGGCTGACCCTGAGTATTTGAGGGGGGCCTGCCCCCTGCCAACCCATCTGTTGGGGATTGGTCAGGGCCCTCAGAAAACTCCAGGCAGCTCCTCCACTCCTCCCCTTCTAGAACCTTCTGCTGTTTCTAGAAGTAGGGGAGGTCTGACGATTTACCTACACTTACCAAAAATCCTAACTCTAGGGCCTCGTACACACGAGGCAATAGATTTGTTCAAAACGGTCTGTCAGACCGATTTGAACAAATCTGTCTGTTTGGATTTTGGTTTGCTCGCGTGTACACACGAGCAAACCAAAATCCCCGCCAGCAGACGGCGCGCTGACGTGTCGGTGACGTGGCGGTGACGTTGACGCTGCCACGTCACCGCACCAGGAAGTAAAACACTTCTGCGCATGCGCCAAATCCATTAGGTGGCGGTGCGAGGCGACATGTCTGCTGGTAAGTGTACTAACCAGCAGACATGTCGGGCGGACGGATTCCCACCCGATAGATTTCAAAGCATGCTTTGAAATCTGTCGGGTGGCCAAATCCGTCGGCTCGCCCGTACACACGATTGAATCTGTTTGCTGGGATGGTCGGGCCGACCGTTTCCAGCAGACAGATTTGATCGTGTGTACGAGGCCTAGTACTCTAGCAATGCTAGGGTGTGCAACATTAGAGTTCTCTGTAGTCTTTTGTAACAAGATTGTGGTTTATCTAACATGACTGTGCTGTCATTCTCCAGCAGTCTTGCTGTGTTCTGTATTCCCTTTTATATTTTTTTCCTCTTTAGGCTGAAGCAAATTTTGATCATTTTATTTTACATCCTTATAGAACTTTGGTTCTGAGTCTTTTGCCTAGAAGCACTAGGGTCACCAGTTCGAATCCCAACCACGACACTACCTGCCAGGAGTTTATATGTTCTCCCTGTGCTTGCGTGGGATTCCTCCAACCATGATTTGACATTAACCATAGCAAGCAGAAGTAAAATTATCTTGCTCAATATGACTGCTCTACGCCATTACACTCTCTGAAATAAAAGAATGAGTCAAAACACTTTGATCGTCATAAATATGGGGGGTCTAAAAAGGTTCATGTTTTGGGATCCACTGATACCATTCAGACCCACACTCTACAGACATGTGCAGAACACAAATGTACAGATCCCATAGAATCTGAGAATAATGAACCTGTTAAAAACCAAGGTAATGTCAGTGTAGACACCAAAATGTTTTTTCTGATACACAAACAGATCCCATGGTAAACTGGCCCCCTGTTTAGAAAGTTTTAATAATGTCTTAACAATTACAGAGATGCAGTAATTTGTGTAATTTATGTTTGCCTGGACTTTAGCTTTAAGACTGCAGTGATAACTCAAAATATGTGCGTACTGAAAATACACTATACTGTTTCTTGAAGAATAATTTCACAAAGTTGCTAGCTGTCTGCTTCATCTTCAATACACACTTATCTTGCTGATCGCAAAGTGTTTTTTTTTTAGAATATTTTAATAATGCAAAACTCCTTTATATTTGATCATTTTGTGTTATACTAGTGTATGTAATTTATGCAGTAATGGATTTTAGATGGTAATCAAGCTGTTAATGAAATTAGATCTTAATTAGATTTTCTTTCTGCTTGAAACATTGTACTACATGGTTTGAATGAAAGATATATTTATGATGACTAATAATTTTTTGTTACCAATTCTTTGTACCACCCTTTGGTTTATTGAATTCAGCTTCCTGGCTCTTCAGTGGTCTTTATCTACACCTTATATCTATTCAATGGCACCTAAATGCACACATACCACCATAGCTGTTTAATCCTTCTTCATTCCCTGCTGGGTGAGTTATGTTTACCTCCACTAAAGCATATTTCTTTTTTTTTTTTTTTTCCGGTTTAATTTATTTTATTAAAGCTGTGTTAGAATATATTCAAGTCCCAGACTTCCCCCTCCCAATGCTGGAGTTCTTTGTGAGGGAAGCGTTCAAGAAGATACGTGTGGAAGACTGTAGGTGAGGAGAAAGTAAAGGCAGAACAGTGTTTATTCCCCTTTACGTTTTGAAGGTGGAACTAAATGTAAAGGTAGGTCAGCTGGTAATTCATGCCCTTCTAGCTTTACTTTTATTAAGTGATTTGCCAAGGCAAATTCTTCATCGTCAAGAAGCCCATCATGGTCCACATCTGCCAACTTCCAGATTTTGCCTAGCACTGTGTTGGGGAGTTTGGACTTCACCATTTCCTTCTTGGCACTGGCTCCAGTGATCTTTTCATTGACAGGTGAAAGTGTGTAGAAGATTTCATCATACGTTGCTTTATCTTTGGCTACTACCCACTCTAGGTCATCGATTCCTTCTCCAGCTCCCTCACCATAGCCATGGCCAATTGGACCATTCATGGTTCCTTCAAATGCACCACCTTTAACGACCTGGATTGTCATTTGGGATTCTTCCTGCCGAACCATGACCATAAGCCGTGCAATGTCATTGGCCAACATGTCATCTACATTGTCAAGCAATTTTGGCTTTAAGGACTGGAACTTGGTGAAATCCTGTGTCATTAGAACTTCCTGCATTTTCTTAAGATTTGGAAAATCTCCGGGAGAGATCTGATGTTCCTTTTTCAATTTTCATGTAGATTTCAGCCAGGTTGCCAATAAGCTCTTTCTTTTTATTGTCTTTCCCAAATACATTTGGCATTTCTTTTTTTTAATGCACTAATAATATAGGCATGAACCTTGGCCAGCCTAGCTCTTTTAATGAGGTCATTTAGCTTGCGAAGAGCAGCATTCCTTGGCAGTGACTGAATGTCCTTGAACAAGTCTTGTTCCTCTGCTTCAAACAGTTTACGATTGTCTGGTATGAGCAGTGGATGGGACCAGAATGAACCAATATACACACGCACCACCTCTGGAGTGTTGATGATCTTGCCCAATGACCACATGAGGGCTCCATATACTCTCATAAGCTGCTGGGTTTCAATTTGATCTGCCTTGTTGAGCACAACACAGATTTTATCTTCATGGTTTTTGAGTGCTTGGATAACTTCAGAAAACTCATCTGATATATCCAGCTTGTGGGCATCAAAGAGCAGAATGATCGACGCGTTCTGCGAACCACTCTAAGACTGCAGCGAAGTCATAGCCTCGACTGATCCGCTGCTTCTCCCCAGACAATATGCCTGGCGTGTCTATAATTCTAATGCTCTCTAGGACAGCCATTTGTCCCTCTCTGTCCGTCCGTCCCCCCGATGTTCGCAGCCATGTTCAGCTGGGTCGGTAACAACGCCCGCAGGAAAAAGGAGCCTGAACTCTTCCAAACGGTGGCCGACGGGCTCTGCAAACTCTACCAGCAGAAGCTATTCCCCCTGGAGGAGACTTACCGCTTCCATGACTTCCACTCACCGGCCCTGGAGGATGCCGGCTTCCACAACAAGCCCATGGTGCTTCTGGTGGGCCAATACAGTACGGGGAAGACCACCTTCATCCGACACCTCATGGAGCAAGACTTCCCCGGTATGAGGATCGGCCCCGAGCCCACCACAGACTCCTTCATCGCCGTCATGCACGGCCCCCGTGGAGGGGGTCCTACCCGGGAACGCGCTCGTGGTGGACCCCAAGAAACCCTTCAGGAAGCTCAGCACCTTCGGGAACGCCTTCCTCAACAGGTTCATGTGTGCACAACTGCCTAATCCTGTACTAAAGCATATTTCTAAGCTTGCCATCATGGCAAAATAGCCGGGCTTCTATCAGTGGTGGTGCGTCCATTAAGGGTGCATAGGCGCCACCCAGTGTTGCCAACCTACCAGATTGAAATTTACTGGCACGACACCTGAAATTTATTGACGCAGCCACGTTTTTACTGGCATTTCACAAAAGTTACTAAATTACATTTACAGATTTCAATATTTAGGCTAGGCAAATAGCAATGTGATTTAAGGTAGATATTAAGGTAAAAAAACATATTTTTGTTATTTTCGATATAATAAGGGCAAATTATTTAGTCACATCACCCCCTGCCTCCATCCGCCTCTGCCGCCAACACCCCCTGCCTTCACCCCCCTCTGCGGTGCCACAATCTCCCCCTGCTTCCAATCTCCCTCTGCCTCCAATCTCCCCCTGCCTCCAATCCCCCCCAGGCCTCCTGCCTCCAATCACCCCCTGTCTCCATCACCCCCTGCCTCCACCCCCCTCTGCGGTGCCACCAACAACCCTTGTCTCCATCCCCCTCTGTGGTGCCACCATCCCCCTCTGTGGTGCCACCAACACCCCCTGTCTCCAATCACCCCCTGCCACTAACACCCCCTGCCTCCATTCTCCCCCTGCCTCCATTGTCCCCTGCCTCCATCCCCCTCTGCGATGCCACCGCAGCCATCATCACCCCCTGCCCCCAATCACCCCCTGCCTCCACTCTCCATGCGCAGTTCCAAGCCAAACCGATCTCGGCTATTTTTACTGGCACATTACCGCAACCACAGACATTTACGAACGGGGGAAAAAAGTGCCTGTTTTTCTAACTGTCCATAAAAATACGGACGGTTGGCAACACTCTCTCCAGCCACCCCCCTCTGTATATAAAGTATAAATTCATGCATTGCATGAATCTATCCATGGCCGGTGTAGCCACTCCCTATTTAGGCGTCTGGCCTCTTTTCGGATGGCGGATGCCAAAGTTATTAGGCTTGTTTGAAGTTTTCCCTCATCTGACTGCACATGCAGGTTTAAAAGTTCCCAGTGCCTCTTTAAGTATGTTTCGCTGGACTTCATAAGATTAGTTAGTGTCTGATCTAACGATTGGCTAATTTGGAGTCCCAAACTTTTTAGACAGGCCAGTTTACTGTCGGTTAGGCTGATAAGGGTTAATTTACTAAAACTAGTGCAAAATCTGGCATAGCGGTGCATGGTGGCCAATCAGCTTCTACTCTGATAAAAATAATTGTAATTTTAACATAAAAAGGTTATCAATTTCAACAAATACATATTAATTAATTTACTTTGATATTTTAAGTATCTTACTTAATTCTCATTAGGTCTTAAAACATACCTTTTACATTTACAAAAATAATTTATAATATTGAGTAATCTAGACAAAACGTTTAAGGTATTTGCATTTCTATATTCTAATTGAGTTACATTTACTTCAAAAAATAATCTTTTAATTTGATTGAAATTGTGGGACGGATGTTTGCCAAACTTGCAACCGCATGAGTTTTGATGCTGTATATTTTAAAGAGTTTGACGTCTTTTGGAACTTTGAAAGCCTACACAAGGCAGTTTCCAAACATTTGAGGCCCATCAGGACAAAAGAGCGCCACCAGTGACAAGAACTTGTCCAAGTCATTACAAAGCAATGCAATGCCATTGAAAGGTAAGAATGAACATTGTACAAATTATCGTTTACATGCTTTAAATGTTGCTTAACATACCATCCAAAGGGCCAGATCCACAGAGAATTACGCCGGTGTATCTACAGATACACCAGCGTAATTAGAATTTCCCGCCGGCGTGTCATTGTTTTCTATCCAGAAAACAAGATACGCCAGACTTACGCTAAGATACGACTTGCGTAAGTTTCTTACACCATCGTATCTTAGATGCATATTTACGCTGGATGCTAGGGGCGCGTCCGCGTAAAATATGCAAATGAGGTAGATATGGCGATCCACGAACATATATACGCCCGGTGCAGTGTGTTTACGTCGTTTGCGTAAGCGTCTGTACGGCGTAAAGATAAAGCTGCTATAGTGAGGCGCAGCCAATGTTAAGTATGGACGTCGGGACCGCGTCGTATTGGACGTCGTTTACGTTGTTTGCGTAACCCGTTCGCAAATAGGGAATTGCGTAAATTACGCACACGTCGTTTTCATTGAATATTTTCGACGTGATTTCACACATGCGCACTAGGATACGTCCACGGCCGGCGCATGCGCAGTGTAAAAAAAGCGTTGTTTGCGTCGGGTCATTGATAATTTTAATAAAACACGCCCACCAACAACCCATTTGAATTACACCCGCGAACGCCAGCCCATTTACTCTACGCCGCCGTAAGTAACAACGCTATTTCTTTGAGGATAAGTAATACGCCGCTGTTACTTACAGCGGCGTAGAGTAAATGGGTTAGACTCACAAAGCGCAGCAGCTTTGTGGATCTGGCCCAAAATGTTTATTTTATTTGCAGATTAATAAATGGATATACAGTCGTTGTATACACCTATTGAGACAACTCACTTGTGCGCAGGCAAAGCTTGCACCTACTGCATTCGGCAAAATGCAACCAAGATGCAGGGTGAGGGACCGCCAGCTGTTAAGCTTAAAGGGGTTGTAATCCTATGCATTAAGCCAGGTGAAAAAACTTCTGTCATTGACCGGCCCCCTAGCTCCCCTGTTTTAATCACCTGAGTCCTGTATTCCCCCGACGGAGACACGGTCTTCCTCTCTGCCCGGGGTTCTCGGCTCTTGATTGAATAGATTGATAGTAACTCAGCCATTCACTTCCGCTGCTGTCAATGAAATCCAATGATGCGTCTATGGATGCAGAATGCTGGACTCGGGAGCGTGCCCTCAAGGTAACCCTCCGGGGGAGGGCTTCTTCTAGGGGGTTATACGATGCATGGAGGAGCTACCAGCACCGCAGAGGGACCTCAGAAGAGGAGGATCGGGGCCACTCTGTGTAAAACGAACTGCACAATGGAGGTAAGTATGACATATTTATTATTTAATTTTTTTTAAAACAAAGCCTTAAGCCCTGTACACACGGGCCAGAATCTCATCAGGAAAAAAACTTTGTGCCGCCTCATCAGTACCCACCAGTGCCACCCATCAGTGCAGCCTATCGTTGCCCATCAGTGCAGCCTATTAGTGCCCATCAGTGCTGCATTACCAGCTTAAAATTGGCCTGAGCAGGAAGGGGGTTTAAGCGCTAAGTAAGTAAGTGGTTAAAGTAAGTACAAAAATTCAGCTGTCTTTACCACTTTAAAAAAATCCACTTGGTTCCTGCCCTAATTGCCACAAAATAAAAAGCACCTTTTACATTGGTACAGTGGTACATTGTTGGACTCTCAGAATAAGTGTCCATTTTTAATACTTGTAAGGGGGGTAGACTGGTGTTCTGTCCGATTCTTCTCACTCGTTGGACACCAAGCAAGGGTCATATAAGAGGTTCCCCCTTGGGATAAGTTCATGGACTACTTTAGGCATTGACCGGGGTCACTAAACCCTGCGTGGGGTAATACCTCCCCGAAAGGTGTGTTCACCAAAGCTTGGTGACCAGGCAGGAGCCACGTTCATGTGAAAAGTCAAACGTTAAGGCAGTCTCCTAACTCCATGATGAGACACATGTGTGCAGTACCCAAGATATGGAGTTCCTGAGTGAGTGAGTGAGAAACTTATATAGCGCAACACATGCAAACTGAATCGCCTCTGGGTGCTTGGTATCCATTCCCTAAGTAAGCCTCAGAAGAGATGGGTTTTGATTTTTCTTCTGAAGGCCAGGTGGTTCACCTCCAACTGGATGCTGGGTCCTTGGACTGCAAATCTACTTTCTCCCTTGGACTTGTATCTATCTGGCTTTGGGTAACTGGAGTAGATTTTGGTTGGTGGATCGCAGAATGCGATTGGGGTTGTGGGCTTTACGTTTTTAGATATTGGGGGGCATTTCCCAGAATACACTTATGCGTTAGACAGAGTGCCTTGAAAGTAATTCTGTCTTTTACTGGCAACCAATGAAGGGATCTCAGTGAAGGTGAGATTGATTCCCATGTTTTTTTCCCAGTCACAAGTCTAGTGGCCGTATTTTTAACAACTTGCAGACGAGTGATTTGGTATTTGGGGAGTCCAAGATAAAGGGCTTTTGCATAATCAAGTCTGGTGTTGATAATTGTGTCCACCATGAATGTCTTCTTCCTTGTTCCATGTTCTGCATATTTGCTCTAATGTACTGTATATGTTCCATTCAGAGGGACAGGCTGAGCCTCTGTCCATTCCACCAGTCAGCATGCCTCTGTTACCTCACTTCCAGTAACAGAATGGGGTCCCGTCTAGCAAATAGCTCAGACCTTATGCATGGTCTCACTTAACTCTTCCTTTTTTGTATCAAGTGACCAGGCCTAGATCTTTGTAATTCTAGTCCACTCCCGGTGTCCAACAGAGATGGACAGCTAGGGAGGGAGTCCAAGCACCGCACCGCACCGACTCACTCGCTACCGAGAGAACCTGTCACCTATAAGGTACCCCACCAAGAGTTTATTTTTGCAGTTACTCATGAATCTTTGCTGTAATGATGTTACACATATCCCTTCTTGTAGTTGCAGACCCAAATTCTTTAATAGTATGCCTTGACCTCACATGCACTCCTTTGAATAACCTCACCCCTTGCTTTGAGTGGTTGAATCAATTTTTACTGTAAACAATGTTCCTAACCGATCCTAACTGTGGCTGCCTAAACAGGTGAAGTCTCTTAGAGGAAAGTCCAAACTTGGTGATGCTCTAACAGAGAAGCCCATGTTCTTCCACTGAATCTGCATTCCAGAAAAGACTATAGGTCCCAGCAAGTCTTTAATGTTCGTTCCTCATGTGTTTCCTAAGTGTTCCCCTGAGCCCCCCTAGGATCTTGATCTCTTCCCTTTTATAGGATGTGGGAGGGTGGTTAGACCCCAGCAAAGACTCATGAACCTACCGGGGAATGAAGGCAAACCATTAACTCCTTCCCCCTGATCTGGGCAGTCGGAGGGTAACTATACTTACAGTGGGCAACCTGCCTACATACTTGTCAGTTCCATCTACTTCTTTGCTGGACACAAAACATTGCTGCTATGCCTTCCAGCATTGTCAGTGTTGAGACTCCTATCATGCTCCAGGGTACCGCAAACCATGTCTACACATGACATGAACTCCTTTTCTGCTTTTGAGCTTTTTACATGATAGGCAACTGAGCCGTGAATAGCAAATGCAATTGACGGTTAATGGGAAATGATTGACTGCAGTTCTAGCTCCATTACAAAGCTCCCGCCCCCTCAGTATTAGTAGAAACAGGGGACCGATAGTGACATATGATTGACAGCAGCTTCAGCTCCATTACAAGGCTTCACTCCCCACCCTTAATATTTGGGAAAATGGAAATAGTAGTCAAGTGACAGTTAATAAACCCTCTGTATTTTCAGCAATTGTGATGATAACATTTTCACTATATTGGTTAAAGTAAAGGGTGGTTCTAGAATGGCAGCATCTCAAAGGTTTCAAGGAAACGGCTTTAAAAGGAGATAATAGGATGGCTCTTAAGAATCTCTCATAGACAGAAAGCAAGGAACCCTTTCACAGAAAGCATATAAAGAAAATGGCACTGATTATTATAAAATAACACCACTACTCCTCTCTGCCTGCAGCTGCTCTTACATAAAGGTCCACAGGTTGTTGCTATGACTAACCACTTTGTCTCTATATAAGATAATGCACTCTGAAAGTCCCATTTTGCTCAAACTATGAGCACTCAGACCACATTGGATTCCAGCTCCAAATAAACTGATGCATATACAAAGTCAATGTCTTATTGATGGTTTGCATACATTTAATGCTGAAGCTTCAATGGATATTTTGCTGCTTAATTCAGGGCCTAAGTGTGGGCTGTTTCTTTGGTTTAGATAATATTAAGAACATTCAACTTCCACAATGGCATATCATTTAGGGCAAATTCACACCATACAGCCAGTAAATCGCAGTGCAACCAAATCGATTGTCAGGTTATCTTTTTATAGTATTTCTGAGAATAAAAGCAGACAGAAGCAACTCTGAGGAAACACATTTCAAACTAGGGGTAGTTTCAGTTGGCAGAAAAAAGCAATGCTTGGCTTGATTTGGATGAAGAAGTACTGGGCTATTTCTTGGAACAAGAAAATTATATGATGACCTGCAGAGAGCGCTCTGAGCAAATGTTTTTCTCCAATACCCAAAATGAAGTTATCATGGCTGTGCATGACAGCTGTCCTGCTAACACCCCATACGTTGAACACCTTGGACTTAAACATTACATAAAAACAGCCATGTTTCAGAAGCTCTGTCTTCAATGCAATGTTTACAACTACATGCAGCACACTCTAATGTGCTAGATGTAAATAGGTTAGTTATTAGAGTAGGCAAATTGGCTTGGTTGAGAGCAAGGCCTGGGTTGTGAATCTAAGTCAGTGTTTAGTGACTCAGGGAGGCTGGACAACTCATTCAGACAGCTCTTCGGGTGCCTCCCCCTGATTTCTGGAATCTTGAAGAAGGTTCTGGATGTAGAGGCTGGAAGCTAGGAGGGGCTGTTTGGCATATTTATGAGGTCCTCAACCAATCCCCAGCAAAAAGGGTCTGGAAGGGGGCAGGCCACCTCATAAATAGGCATGAGTCATGCCAGCAGGGGCAGTCGGGTGTTAAGATGGAGTGCTGAGGAGGCTGTCAGTGGCCCTTGAAGGTGCCCCCTAGTCTGAGTGGTGACCTCGGGCCTGGGGCTTGGGTGCAGGAAGATACCCCTTACAACACATGGAGGAAGCATGGGAGCATATAAGAGGTTAGCAAGAGCAGGTCAGCATGTCCGGGAGATCTCCTCAGAGTTAGCCAGGTGGGCTGGATAGTGTCTGGAAGAGTGTCTGGAAGACTGTGGAGAGTGTCAGTCTGGTGGACTGTGGGGATAAGTTGGTCTGGGAGGCTGGTGGGGGGGGGGGGGGGGCAGCTGTGACCGGGCAAGTTGGCAGTGCATGGTGAGGTGGTGCTGGGATCATTGGCCACATAAGTGATTAAAGTGGTTGTAAAAGCAAAAGGTTTTTTATCTTAATGCAAATCAAAGTCAGTGTGCCAATTAGGAGAGAGAGGGGGCGGGGCCAGGCCATGGATCTGTGTCTGGATGGACACAGGAAGCAACGGCTCAGCTGCTTGCTGTGGGGGCACTCTGTAGGGGGGAGGGGCCAGAAGTGCCAAAGAGGGACCTGAGAAGAGGAGGATCTGGGCTGCTCTGTGCAAAATCACTACACATAGCAGGTAAGTATAACATGTTTGTTATTTTTAAATGAAAAAAAAAATAGACTTTAGTATCACTTTAATGCTGGACACTGAACTTTTACACAACCAAGGGGCCTTGAGTTCCTGTCTATAACTGGCTATTGCTCTAATCTGACTAAGTGCTTTGTCAGATTTTTCACAAGTGTCCCAGCCGGGTTTCTGCAAGGAAGGAAGAAGTGGAATGTACATAGAGACTGTTTATAGGATTGTATATAAGAAGAGTTGTCCCTGAAGTTGTTCTGAAGTCAAGTGGGCATCCCATAATATTCAATCCCTCCATCATTATCCATCAATAAATAACAAAAACAAAGTCAAAGCTCTCTGACTCTGAGTGCCTGTGGAAATTCATTGTGCCTGGCTGTTCAGGGTGGGGGATTCCATTCTACTTGCATCTCCTTAGGGGGCGCGTTACATTCAGCAGAACTCAAGTAGACTTTGGACCTCTGGAGGATCAACTAGTTGTCCCCAAGTCTCTAATCCATACTCAGAACAGAAATGACCTAAATTACACTTTTCTGTATATTGCTTTTCAAACAAGTCACCAAAGGTTTTTCTAGGCATTTTATTTCCCTACAACATCCTAGAACCTTTTGATAGTTATGCATTGCAGCCCACAGTTTTATTATATAAAGATCTATGATTATCTGAATATTACCTGTTGTTATGTGGAGGAGAGGAAAACAGAAATATCCAATTGGTTTCACAAATGCTTCAACAAACTGACTTTGGCTGTAAAGGACAATGGTAGAGTTGGAGAAACATACTGTGGGTCATTGCTGATCGTTCCTAATGCTAGTTCCCTGGCTGTCATGACTTTGCTGCTCTTAGTAACTGACCCTGAATATGTTTGCAGATGAAAAGTTCTGACTTCAATTTCACTTCACTTGTTGCAAAGGTTTGAAGTGGTTTTATTTATTGAAGTCAAAGGATTGGCATGACTGTCAGGCAACTACCATTTTTTTTAAAGTGGACGGTCTCAAGTGGACTCTTTGGATAACCTATAGGGCTCTGAGAGTTTTTTTTGTCATGTAATAAATTATTATTTGTAAAAAAAATTGTACATAAAAGCTTAAAAATCATACCCAGTGAAGTTTTAAAGTGTATGTATTTCCAGAACTTTTATTTTAAGTTTTCAATACATTCAGAATATGGAAGAATTAGAACCTCTGTCAAGTTTTCAGTTGCTGTCTGTGTCCCTGTTGGGGAAAATCACTTTTTCCCCCTGGGTAGATTGACCATTTATCCATTCTTGAATTCATCAGACCAGGCCACCATCTTTCATTGCTCTGTGCTCCAGTTCTGATGCTTACATTCCCATTGCAGGCACTTTTGGCTGTGGATACAGGTCTGTGGCATTGGCACCCTTACCAGTCCGCAGCTACGCAGCCTCCCGGCCCGTCGTCCTTGGCTCAGCAGGGGGGCTGGGCAATCTAAACATAGTGCATAATAAAAAACTAACACTGACAGCAGTCCAGAATGCAGGCGACAGGGGCGCTGGCCCCACCTCCGCCCCCGCCTCCACCTGTCTGTACACCTGGCCGCTGGTTGCTAGAGACTCCCTCCCTCCCTGCCTAGCATTCAGATCGGAGGAGGATGCCACTTCCTCTGCTCTAGTGCTCATGGGGCTTAAAGAGTTGAGCCCCGCTACCTTGTCATGGACCGACCTGGACTGGAGAGTCCCGCCTCTGGTTTGGTGGCAGCGGGGTGCAGAGAAGCGGCATCTTCAAACAGCAAGAAAGAGCTGGAGGAGTGAAAGAGAGAAGACAGGACCTTACCGCCACCCTGAGCAGCATCCCCAACACCTCTCAGAGTCTGCACTCCTTCTCCAACCTTTTCTGTCATAGAACAGGAAGAACAGGCTGACCAGGGACGAACAAGAGGTAGGTGGATCACACATGCCTACCAACACAGACAGGGGCTGGGACAGTAGGTACTGCAGGCAGGGCTAGGGGGGTCTCTCTCTCTCACACACGCACCCTCTCGCTCAACCACCCACCCCCTCTCTCAGCCCAGCTGGGCAGGAGTCGTCGGGTGGAAGAAGCTGGAGATGGAGCACTAGGTTGTCGGGGACCTTTAAGGTACTACCCGGTCTGGGGAGGGGTGGTAACCTTGGGCCTGAGGGGTTAAAGTATAAGTTGGAGCCTTGCTGAGAAACAAAGAAGGATCTGGACAGGAGGAACAGAGAGGAACCAAGAAAGACATTGGGAGCTAGTGTTGCCAGGCAAGTCTCCCGGAGGGAGAAACAAAGAAGGATCTGGACAGGAGGAACAGAGAGGAACCAAGAAAGACATTGGGAGCTAGTGTTGCCAGGCAAGTCTCCCGGAGGGATCCATCGGAGTGCAGCCAGGAGGGCTGGTGAGTGACAGGCACAGTTTGGAAAGCAGGGGAGGCATGCCGGAGCAGAGTGTGTAGTCTGAGATGGATGTAGAGCCAGCAGGAGAGGCTAATGTCATGGGCAGTGGAGTCGGGCAGCTGCAGTCAGGAGGGCTGGCAGGGCCTGAAGTGGACTGACTAGGAGCAGTAGTCCACCATAGGACAGCTAGCACTAAATTACCTTCCTTTCACCATTTTATTGCTACACTAAAGGGGCCTGAGGTCCCTGCCTGCAAATGCCAATTGCTAAGGTCTGGCAGAGTCAGAATTGGGCCTACCATGTACTAGCTGTGCCTGGAACCAAGTATTGTACAGGAAAGAGAGAAAGGTACAGTCTACAAATAAGCCTTGTTCTGGAGGAACAATACAAAGTGCAGGGCTACGTTGCCGCTGAGTCACTGGTTGACGCCCACTGTAGATGGGTATGCGTAATTACGTTACGGTTGCGCCATTTGGCTGCGTGCACCTATCCCCTCGTAGTAGTGTGACCAATCACGCCTTCGGGGTGGATACGTCTCTCTCCCGAGGGGTGACGTGCTGAGTCACGTCGTCACGTGGTTACGTGGTGACGTGCGCTCCCCCGCCCTTTTGTATGACCAATCACCTACCAGTTTGGGATGTCCATCTCGAGGGGCGACGTGTTGAGTCACGTCGTCACGTGGTTACGTGGTGACGTGCGCTCCCCCACCCGTTTGTGTGACCAATCACCTCCCAGTTAGGGATGTCTATCTCCTATGGGCTGTCTTCCCGGGAGGTAAACAGCTCGGTTTACGTCTCTCAGTTATGACACGTATGAGTGGGTGGAAACCTACTCATACCTCTCTTGGACCAATGAATCTATATGACCCAATGACTATAGGGCTGGATAAGTATGATCAGTGTGGTTCCCTGCAGACACTAGTGGGCGTAGTTAATTAGTTTCGTTTCTCCAAACAAATTGATTGCAGCTGTTTTGAGACACAGTGAATTATCTTTTCAGTATATATATGGCGTGAAGTGGGTGAATGAGCTATGCCCCTGTCGATGAGCATTAGCTCGAAACATGTCAGGTGCATAGTTCTTTTACATACCCAACTACCACGCTTTTTTTATATTCATGTGATCACGTGTGCCAGATCTTTCCATAGGACTGGCAGTTCTCTCTGTTTTTATTGCTTTGTATTTTATTAGCCTAATAAAGGCTTTCCTTTTTAAACAAACTACACTATGTGGAGTTTTCTTGCTTTTTCCATGGATATCCACAAGAGTTGTTCCAGTTGAAAGCTTGGAGCCACTCTCTAATTTGGACCTTTGGATTCCTGGAAAGGATCTACTATTCCTCCAACCATCACTCTCCATAGAGCAATCCATCCAAGGAGCTCTCACACGCCTGTCTGACACGGTGCCACTGGCATAGGTGTCCACCTTATGCGGTAAGAGTACCCATTCTCTTAGTTTACCAGTCTGGCTGTCTTGTATGCTTATTGAAGTGGATCACGTGTACCATTTGAATCCCCAGTAACACAGGAGTGTCTCATATTTTAAGAAGACTTACTGGTGTCTATACATTGTTTTTTGGAAGGACTTCCTCCATGCCCTATAATACACTGTGCACTTTCTCCAGCGCACTTTAAGGGTTTCATTATCCTTGTAACTGTTTCTATGATTTATGTACTGTTTTTTTCATCTATCACAGTATAATCTCACCCATAATTCTGGGCATCCCATAATTTCCCTTACCCTATCCAAGTTCAAGGTCCCTGAATAAAAATACAAAACAATCATACATCTCAAGAGTGACTGGGAAGTGAATTCTAGACTGGGCAGGGTGACAGGTGGACCACAATATCCAGCAGCCCCTACTGGAGTACCGCTACAGGTGCATAATAGAACATTATGACATTACCTGCAGAGGAACCTTTTTTTTTCTTTTTTTTTTAACATGGTTTACTACTGCTTTAAGTTTTAATATAGTAAAAGCAATTCATAGTTTAAAAATGTTTGCATTACAACATAATCAGCCTGTTGGAGATTGCTCTAATTTTTGGAAACGAATTAGCACCTGCTCATTTTATTGGATATTTGCAATAATGATGCAGAATTTTCATAAACTTCTTATAAACATTACATTTCCAGAAATATTTGGTAGTACTGTGAAGCCTATTAACCCTCTCTTGACTAGAAGTCATTGATGCCTAGATGCCCAGGAAGACATAGTGGTCACGTGATCAGGAACCACTCTGGATTGGATAGGAGGACAGCCATGTGAAGTGTTGGTTACTTGCTTTCAAAGGGAAAGATGATTTTTTAACACATCCTCGGGATGGGGCATCGCACTGGAGAAAGTTTTTGTTTATTAAAAAGAAGAGGTAGAAGTATTTACCATGTATTTCCAAAAGCAAAAAAGCATGATTTACTAAAAGTGAATTTCAGTCATACTTTCAGTAGCGCATAGCAAGGTTGAAAAGACAGAAAATGATTTGAGCACAGCAGGTATACAGTATATAGAAGATATCTTATGATGAATGGACTCCCTGATTTCAATGGCCCAGAGATATGGCAACAGTCTGTAAATACACCCAGTGATGAAACTTTTTGCAATGTGAATGCCAGCAGCAAAATATAAATTGGGTTCAACTTGAGTAAGCTTGTGTAGATGTGCTTCTGACTAAGAAGTGTGCTTTCAGATGTTTCTAGAATGCTTTGACATGGGTGTCTAAGTTTCTGTAATTTGCATTTTGTTTGCTCAAGAAGTTGCTTCAAGCTTCTTTTGAGCTGCATCAAGCAGCTTTTTATTTTCCGAAAATAAAAGTTCATGTATACCAAACCTTTTTTTTTTTAATTTTTTTTTATTTTTATATTTATCTTACAGATTTATTTAAATATAAATTAGGGTTGTCCCGATGCCTCTTTTTTAGGACCGAGTACAAGTACGGATACTTTTTTTCAAGTAGTCGCCGATACCAAATACCGATACTTTTTTTAAATGTGTCCCCAAATGCAACCATGTCCCCCACATATTGCAGTCATGTATGTCCCCCACATATTGCAGCCATGTCATGTCCCCCACATATGCAGTCATGTATGTCCCCCACATATGCAGTCATGCATGTCCCCCACATATGCAGTCATGTATGTCCCCCACATATGCAGCCATGTATGTCCCCCACATATGCAGCCATGTATGTCCCCCATATGCAGTCATGTATGTCCCCCACATATTGCAGCCATGTATGTCCCCCATATTGCAGCCATGTATGTCCCCCATATTGCAGCCATGTATGTCCCTCACATATGCAGTCATGTATGTCCCCCACATATGCAGTCATGCATGTCCCCCACATATGCAGTCATGTATGTCCCCCACATATGCAGCCATGTATGTCCCCCACATATGCAGTCATGTATGTCCCCCATATGCAGCCATGTATGTCCCCCATATGCAAACAAAACAAAAGAACAGGCGCCAATAAGTAAAACTGCTGAACTTTAATGATAGAATAACACAAGGCATATGGTGAAGTGAGGGTCTGCATGGATCCTCAAACCAGCCGAGGATAAATAGCGTCCCAGGGAGATCATCCAGCTGATGTCTGCTGTGCAGGGAAGATGGCACCAGCAACACTGAATCCGAAAGCGTGCCGGCGTTTGTATGCGAGTGTATCAGCGAGAGGAGCTGGAACGCACTCTGGAACGCACGCTGAGAAGCTATTGCGGCTTGGCGAGGGGGGATGACGTCATCACGCAGTACCTCAAGGATGCGACGCGTTTCCGTGCAATTGCCGTGTGTTGGATGTCTGTCACACGGCGCGCACCTTTTTCAAGCTATTTCTAATGGATTACTAGGGCCAGCTTATATACAAGTCTGCCTGTGATCGCCATCTTGTGGCAAATTAGTAAAAATTCAACGAATATGAAGAAATCAGTACTATTTAAAACTCTTGCTATTGCTGGCCATATATAGTGTGACAAATTGATAAGACTTTTGGTACTCACTACTACACGGACATATCTTCTGACTTCAATACATGTAGACACATACAACATCTGGTAAAAATTGCAATCAATTCATTATTAAACACATAATCAAGTGTTCACTTATGCCTAAATAAACCTATTGTTAATTGGCCTATCAATTAATACAAATTACATAAGATGATATAAACTGAATGAAGGTGGGACTAATTAAATTAATAAAATAAAAGAATAACACTATATTTAAATAGGACAAATTTTAAAATTGATAAATATTATCATAAAAATAGAGGTAAAAATAGGGTTGTTATATTAAAGAACAATCTGTACACTGGTTAAGATGTGTATAAATATACACGTACATATACACACATAACCACATGCACACATCGAAAAATTACCCAACTAAATATGAATGGAATAATAATGTTAAAAATCTGATAAAAGATTGATTAGTTTTATCTCTTCAATGTTGTGCTTATAAAATAGTGGCAATTTCTAGTTCTTCGTTCATACCTCCTGGTTTTAAAGTATCAAGGGAATAGATCCAGTAGGTTTCCCTTTCACATAGGCGATGGAATCTTTCAGCCTCCGTAAGGTTACTGGGTATCTGTTCAATCACCCATACTTTCAGACCCTTGGTAGATTTACCATGTTGTTCCAAAAAATGGCGTGGAACACTATGCTTATCTTTACCTGCCTCAATTTTTCTTCTATGTTCGCCAAAACGTTGGCGGAGTGGACGTATGGTACGACCTATGTATAGCAGTTTACAAGGGCAGGACAAGGCGTACACTACAAAGTCTGACCCACAGTTATAAAAATCTTTGCACAAGTATGTGTTTCCTTTGTCAGTAAACTGCTTTTGTCCATGATTAACAAAGCTACATGTTTTACATGTTTTTTTCTTGCATTGGAACATTCCTTGTAATGAAATCATAGGAATAAATTGTTGAGACGGTGGCACTTTCAATTTGCTCGGGGCTATTTTGTTCTTTAAATTAGTAGCCCGGCGAAACGTGATCACGGGTTTTTGTGGTAAAAGCATTTTTAAGTGTTGATCTTCTAAGAGAAGGGGCCAATATTTTTTGAAAATTGACTCCATTGTTTTAAAACCTGTATGAAATTTTGTGATGAAACGAGTTGATGAATTTGGTAACTGTTTTTTTGCGGTTGTTGGTAATTCTGAATTTAAATAATAGTCACATGCTTGGTTTACTAAGGAGGTCGGATATTCTTTTTCATATAATTTTTTCTTTAAAATTGTACTTTGTTCGACATAATGACTTTTTTGGGTGCAGTTACGATTGAGACGACAGAATTGGCCCTTGGGGATGTTATCGATCCATTTTTTATAATGGCAACTGTTGTAGTGCAAGAGGGAATTACCCGCAGTGGGTTTAAAGTGTGTCTTAGCTTCTATGTTGCCGTTACAATGGAACAGCTCAAGATCCAAGAATACAAGTTTGTCGTAATCACAAACATAGGTAAATGACAAACCATAGGGGTTATTATTGCAATGCTCCACGAAAGTATTAATCTCATTGGCATCGCCATCCCAAATTACTACCACGTCATCAATATATCTACCATAATATATCAATTTACTGAGATGGGGATTATTGGACCAGATGTGTCTGTGTTCCCATAGGCCCATTGCCAAATTGGCATATGAGGGAGCAAAATTTGCTCCCATAGCTGTCCCCACTCTCTGAAGGAAAAACTCACCATTAAAGGAAAAATAATTATGAGTCAGACAGAAATGAGTACAATCCAAAATAAATGTTGCCTGGGCATTGCTCATATAAGGGTTATCAGTTAAAAAATGATGGGTTGCTGCTAGGCCAAAGTCATGAGGGATCGAAGTGTACAGCGAGGACACATCAAGAGACATCCACATGTATTGTTTTTCCCATTTATAAGATTTTAGAATGTCTAAAAGATTTGTGCCGTCACGTATGTACGAACGCAATCCTTGGGCTAGGGGTTGTAAATGATAGTCTATATATTTGGAAATGCCAGACGTGATTGTATCTATGGCTGCTATTATGGGTCTACCTGGGTGATGAGTTGTACTTTTATGAATTTTGGGGATATGGTAAAAATAAGGCGTATTATAAAAATCTTTTACCATAAATGAGGCCTCTTTTTTTGTAATAATGTTATCCCTTAGCGCAGTCTTAACTAGCGTGTCTTTAATAATTGTAAAACGTGGGAGGGGGTCCTGACTGAGTTTTTCGTATGTCGCTGTGTCGCCTAATAAGCGTTCAGCCTCAAGAATATAATCGGCCCGGTCCTGGATTACTATTCCACCGCCTTTATCGGCAGTTTTTATAATAATGTCGTCATTTTTTGCAAGAGATTGTAAAGCTGCAGTCTCTTGTGTGGTCAAACGTCCTAAGTTGGTATGCTGTGAGGAGGAATTAGTACACATTTTCTTAATGTCAGCAAACACCATATTGTAAAAGGTGGTCAAATGTGGTCCTTTCGAATGATAAGGGTAAAAAGTAGAAATTGGTTTTAGGGAGGTATGTATGGTAGGTGGGGAAGAATGGAGATGTTGAGTAAAAAGCTCCAACATTCTGTCAGGGTCGTCCTGGCTCAATAGTTCCAATTGGTCAATTAGATCAATATCGAAATCAAATTCATAACCATCCACAGATAGTTCAAAATCATCAGGAGGATTAATGGGGTCTTTGACTAATGTGGTCTTAGAATTTTTTATCTGGAAGAACCTTTTTAACCACTTCAGCCCCGGACCATATTGCTGTCCAAAGACCAGAGCACTTTTTGAGATTCGGCACTGCGTCGCTTTAACTGACAATTGCGCAGTCGTGCGACGTGGCTCCCAAACAAAATTGGCGTCCTTTTTTCCCCACAAATAGAGCTTTCTTTTGGTGGTATTTGATCATCTCTGCGGTTTTTATTTTTTGCGCTATAAACAAAAACAGAGCGACTATTTTGAAAAAAATTCAATATTTTTTACTTTTTTCTATAATAAATATCCCCAAAAATATATATAAAAAAAAATATTTTTTCCTCAGTTTAGGCCGATACGTATTCTTCTACATATTTTTCGTTAAAAAAAATCACAATTAGCGTTTATTGATTGGTTTGCGCAAAAGTTATAGCGTTTACAAAATAGGGGGTAGTTTTATGGCATTTTTATTATTATTTTTTTTTTACTAGTAATGGCGGCGATCAGCGTTTTTTTTCGGTACTGCGATATTATGGCGGACACTTCGGACACTTTTGACACATTTTTGGGACCATTGGCATTTTTTTAGCGATCAATGCTATAAAAATGCATTGGATTACTATAAAAATGCCATTGGCAGTGAAGGGGTTAACACTAGGGGGCGGGGAAGGGGTTAAGTGTGTTCCTATTTGTGTTCTAACTGTATGGGGGGGGTGGCCTCACTAGGGGGAATCACTGATCTTCTGTTCATACATTGTATGAACAGAAAATCAGCGTTTCCCCCGCTGACAGGAACGAGCGCTGTGTGTTTTCACACACAGCTCCCGTTCCCCGCTCTGTAACGAGCGATCGCGTGTGCCCGGCGGCGATCGCGCCCGCCGGGCACACGCACGGGACTCGGGGGCGAGCGGGGGGGGCGCGCGCGCGCGGGCCGCCGGCGGCGCGCACGCGCCCCCTAGTGGCCGCGAAAGGCGCGACGTAGAGCTACGGGCTGTCGCGCACCCGTGCCGACCTGCCGCCGTATAACTGCGGCGGCTGGTCGGCAAGTGGTTAAGGTAAGATTTCGTATGAATCTGTTAAGATCCTTAAATAATATGAACGGGTCAGGTTTGTTAGATGGTGCAAAATTTAAACCGCGATTAAGTAAGGAAATCTCCGCTACTGTGAGATTGTGCTTGGAAAGATTGAAGATTTTGACCGTTTTCGGTTCTTGCAAGGATTTTCCTCTGGTTCTATTCTTACCCCCTCTACAACCTCTTCTGCAAATTTTCTTTTGCTTTGAATGGGTGGAGAGGGGTGTGTCTCTAAAAAAGAGGCATTCAATTGGGGGGTAGGAAAGGACAAAGTGTTGTCAGTGCCAAAGCTAATGGGTACATTAGTTGAAGCTTCTGTAGGCTTAAATCTACATGCGGGTCTAGGGGCATATAAAGGATTGTTGGTATTAATACCATTAAGACCTACTGTGCTAACTAACCTAGGACCACTAATAGTTTCCGCAATAGGGGGCTCATTGACCACCTGTTGTATGTGGAAATCTTCATCTGAATTATGAAAGGTATTAGGGTTTCTAAGAGCAAATTTGGCTTGATCTCGGTTATAAAAAACACTCAGATTTTCTGCAGCCATGTATGTCCCCCATATTGCAGCCATGTATGTCCCCCATATTGCAGAGATGCGTCCCTCATACCTTTTAGATATGCTGATGCCGCCTCTGCCGCATACCGCCGTATCCCCTGCACAATCGCGTAGCGCATTACAAGCTTTCATTCTAAAAACTTGTAAATGGCCGCGCTCCGTGTATTAAAACTCCCCTTCTCCGGATTGGAGGGATCCGTCCAATCCCACGCAAGGGGGAGTGTCTATACGCAGATTCGTGCATAGACACTCCCCCTTGCTCGGGATTGGAGGGATCCCTCCAATCCGGAGAAGGGGAGTGTCAATACACGGCCATTTACAAGTATTCAGAATGAATGCTTGTAATGTGTGCTATGCGATTGTGCAGGGGGATACGGCGGTATGCGGCAGCGGCGGCGTCAGCATATCTAAAAAGGTATGAGGGACGCATCGCTGCAATATGGGGGGGGAAGTATTCTATTTCAGTATCGGGGGTATTTGCGGGAGTACAAGTACTCCCGCAAATACTCGGCATCGGTCCCGATACCGATACTAGTATCGGTATCGGGACAACCCTAATATAAATTAAAATTTTGAATAGAGTGGTAAAATGTTTTAATGCTGACCGTGCCACCCCCTGGGTAGATTTTTCCTCTCTAAACACTTTGCATTTGCGACCTAAGTTTGGGGTGTTGTTAAGTTACATTGACACCCGTTGCAGATCACAACTGCAGTGCATTTTGAATGTGGTGCAGGAAACACACATGGAACAAGAGTTTTCCACAAAACACAATCTGGGGTTTTAACGAGGCTTGAGGCTGGGTTCACACTGGTACGAAAAATGCTTCGACATTGGGAGCTCATGTCGCATGACGTGTGAAATCAATGATTCCCTATGAGAGCCGTCTTAACTGGTCCGACACAAGTTGGCCCACTTTGACAATGCTCCCTGTACTACTTTGGTCGACTTTGATCCTACTTCAGCCCATTGAATATCATTGAAGTCCGATCAAATGACAGTCATATGACTGTCGTCATACGACAGTCGTATGACTGTCGTGTAGTATCAGTGTGAACCCAGCCTCAATCTTCCATTGGGGACACCTGTTCTGGTGGCAACTGTCTAACAATGAAATTCTGCTCATTTTGTAGAGATTACCTCTCACTTCCTTGTGCAACTCCAGGACAAGAAACAATGAGAAATCTTCTCAATGGGACACAGTCACACACGGTAAAATTTTTTAATAAACTGACCAAGGTTGTAACTAGGGTTGCACTGATACCAGTTTTCTTAAGACTGAGCATGAGTACCAATACTTTTTCTCAAGTACTCACCAACAGCAATTACCGATACCAATATTTAGTGTCATGTGACAGTTGTTATAGAATAATAAAAAATGATTACCATAGATCAATATGGGGTGAGGGGTACAGGGTATATGGGAAGTGCAGGAAGAGGAGAAGGCTCCTGCACAAGGTCAGGAGAGGAGTAAAGAGCAGGTGACAGTGCCGTAGGGGACCCAAGACAGCATGGAATGGTCGGAAGGACCCCGGCTCAGAGCCCTCTGCTTTGATCAAAGCTGGGGAAGCCAGACAGGGCTAGTACTCATGATTTGGGCAGCTGAGGAACCTGGTCTCTGACTGAAGGATATCTGCTTGGCTGGGGGGTGAGCCAGCACCGAGAGGGGGAGACCCAGGGACTGGAATGCAGACACATCCATCGTCCCATCCTCATGCACTTCCAATCTGAGCTCCACATCAGTCACTAAGAGCCAAGCAGAGCACTGATCACTGGGATCTGCCGTACACTGCACTGACCAGGAAATGGCAACGCTATCCCCAACCTACACCTCTATCCACTGGAGCCCTGCTTTTCCATCCACCTGACAAGTCCAGGCCTGCTAGAATGTATCAGTTTCAGTATCGGAGCATTTGCATGAGTACAAGTACTCATGCAAAGGCATAGTATTGACACCGATACGGTATCTGTACAAACCTCCCAACATTTTGAGATGGGAATGAGGGACACCTACTAGCAAATGTATGTATGCATAGGATACGCACCCTGCCACATTCCTTTATATTGAAAAGCCTATGGCCTTAAACTCTGAAGGTACTTCTACAACTCACAGTGTCAAGCCTCGCACACACGCATTTGGCCCAGGAATTCCGGCCGTGTGTATGCTTCCTAGCAGTTTTCCCATCAGAACCCTGCTCTCACAGTGTTTCCTGCCAAGAAAACCGGTCGTCTGTATGTTCGATAACACTTTGACGCATGCACAGTAGCATACAAGGTTAGTGTGGGGTGTAGCAAGATGTCGGCGACGGCATCGAATGTGACGAGACACGGGCTCGTCGTAGTCAATAACGTCACCGCATTCTTGCCATTCAAAAGAACGGTGGGTTTTTGTGTTGCTGTGGACTGTATACCGATGTTTTTTTTTTCCGACAGGATTCCCAGTTGTGTGTACATGGCTTAAGGTTTCATGCATATAAACATTTACACGCTCCTGCGACCAGGGTGCCAAGTTGCCACGCACAGTTGCTTATAGTGAATGGCTGTATGCCTCCAGCTGCTTTAAAACACCAATGGGAAGAGCCTAAGTCATCAGGCAGTGACATGGATAAGCAAAGAAGGTTTATTCTATTCTGTAATTCCAAAGCAGAAAAACACAGAATCTGGTGCATCATATGGCCATAGCTTTAAGTAAGTATTGTGACACTTTAATTTAAAATTAAAATAAAATCCATTAAAAAAGAAATACAATACTTATACAGCAAATGTTTTTGAGTCGAGCTATTGATTCACATTCACAAAGGCCGAACATGAGTAGAGTTCTGGGCCTAAAAGCTAAGAGTTAACTGTGAGATGAAATGATAGTGTCTGTTCGATACTAAGTGTTTTTATATAATCCTATAATGAACTGTCTACATACTTCAGTGATTTTACAGTAATTGGCATGGCTGCTGAAATTAGTTAATAGCTCCCCCTCCTGTACACTTTTCTTTGTATTTTTTTCTTGCAGGCAGCATTGTGCTGAGCTTTGCACCAGTTTTACAGAGAAAAAAAATGAGTTCTATTATAGGAAAAATACAAAACCCGCTTCTATCAAAAATTGGACATTTTTAGTTGTTATGACTTTTATGCCAATGATTGCAGGACCAGAGTAATTTATTGTTGTATAGGTATTAATTAATGTGGATACACTTGCTAAAGCCACACAAAGGCCTTTCATACTTGCAGTCTTGTAAGATAAGATTTTCCAAAATTGCACCAACCTTTAACCACTAGCTTCGCAAGCCAAATAGGCAATTCCGTCATACTTGTACTTTTTTTTTTGCTTGAAAATTACTTGTAACCAGAGATGTATTATGGCCTAGGCCGACACTTTGCGGGGGGGGGGGGGCGTCGAAAAAGCGACAGGAGGGAAGGAGGGGGGGCAGGCAGATACGAGGTGAACGAATTAAGTGATGGGAGAGAAGAGGGTGGTATGGGGATATATGCTGGGGAGTGATTTGAGAGGGAAGAAGATTTGTGCTAGTGGGGCGTCTGATTCCCCCCCCCCACTAACACATATCTTCTTCCCTCTCAAATCACTCTCCAGCACATATCCCCATACCACCCTCTCCCCCCAAATTAAAAGATGCTCTGCCACCCTGTGCTCATCCCACCCTGTCCCCCTGTGCTCATCCCACCCTGTCCCCCCGTGCTCATCCCACCCTGTCCCCCTGTCCTCATCTCACTGCGTCCCTCTGTCCTTATCCCATGAAAATGACAGGATGGGTCTTAAAAAGGAAGGGGTGCGTCATATATACAGTAAAGTAGGGGGCAAGGTTCACCAGGCCTAGGGCAGCACAAAACCTAAATACACCCCTGCTTGTAACCCCAAAACATTATATATATTTTTTTAAGCCCTAGTGAATACAATGGTGGGTTCTGCAATTTTTTTTACGTCACATGGTAGTTGCACAGTGGTTTTTCTAATTTCAAATACAATATAATACCCAATGTTTCTGTGCAATATTAAATTTGATGCTACAATGGATAAATAGATACTAAAAATGTCACACTTTAAAATTGTGCACGCCCGTAGAACTACGGTACATATCCATAGGCAACACTTTAAAAGCCTTTACAAATTACAAATTTAGAGTTACATAAGTGGTCTGGCCCTAGAATTGCTTTCCTTCTATGTGGAGTGATCGCTCTTTATATATGTGTGCGGGACAGACGTATGCATTCACCTATGCATGTGAGCACAGGCAGAAGGGGGAGTTTAAAAAAATTTGATTGTATTTTATTATTTATTTTATCAATTTATTTTTACGGTGTACCTTTATATATTTATTTATCACTTATAACGCCTATTGATTTTTTTTTGCCATCATAAGGGATGAACATGAGCCATGACAGGTTCTCTTTATGGAGAGATCTCTCCTCTGATCTCCAAAGCAGAAAATCCGCTGCTTCACAAGCCAGCAACGGCTTATAAACAAACAAACAGCAACCAAAAGTGATGAAATCCTAACTTTGCACATCAGTTCCTCTCAATGTATCCGGGGAGGCACAGGCCACCAGTCGCATCCCTACCGGGTTCCCTGATCAGACAGGAGAGCCCAGTAAAGGCAGCGGCAGTGGTGGGAGGGGAGTAAGACTTCCACCGCCTCCAAAAGTAATTTAGTGGCTGTACAGCCACTAGGATTATTTTTACCATAGGAAATCGCCAACTGGGATCATGGTTGTAGCCTCAACCATAATCCGGGTATAACCGCTTCAATACAAAGACGTATTAGGGATAATTTCAGACAAAATGTGGGCTAAAATTCGCTCAGTGGTTGACCCTGTCAAAATACAGTAGGCACAGATAGAGATTCATCCATCCGCGCTGTACATCAAATAAAAGGGATGCAATCACCACATCTATGGACTGTAAGCTGCAACATATTAATTTTTATGTTCAATAATTTTATTGAATTTTATTGAATTTTTCAATAGAGAACAATTATCACAAAGAATAACATGTCAACTTAAAAGTTCTACGTACTACTACAATTTCCAGATGTGCTTGTGACTTGGATTGGATGTTGTGCATTCTTAACTCACGTGCACTGCATTCTATATGCATTTTATGGTCAATGTGATCACATTGTACAGACAGGGCCAATCACAGCGCATCTATACCATGTGATTAGATTTGACCAACCACAGCTAATCATAACAAAACAAACTGAATAAATTGGTTCCATTCTGTAAAATGCTTGCTTATAGCAATGTAATTCACTGCTATATGCAATCATAATGTGTAAAAAATAAATAAAATGCTAATTACTTTCCCACAATAGTTCAATATTACTATGGTAACATTTGTATTGCACTGGTCACAGTGTGTTAAAAAAAAAAAAAAATCGTAAAAAAAAAGAAAAACTGTAATAATAAATAAAAATATATATTTTTTATTTACCAGTATTTTTGTACTGTCACCATTTAGTGTCGCTGATCACCGCCACACCAGTTGTGTGATGACACTGTACTGCACTGGTGATTTTTTATTTTAATTTTCCAAAAAATCTATTTGTGTGAACTTGGTACAGTTTTTACATTGTCTTTTAAAGTGCGACAGCGCTGAAAATTGAACTGCAGAGGAAGAGGGTAAATGTGCCTGGTATTGAAGTGGTTAAATGACTGACATCAAAATGTGTATTTTTTATCATATGCTCAGTTTAAATCACTCAGGTTTGCTTTATGTTATCTGTCAGGTTCAGTCAACAAGTGTTTTAATCCAGATTTCAGTGAGACTGCTGCCTGCCATTTTAAATAAGCTTTTAGTGGTCTTCAGCAATCTTCACACAGAGGTAAATTGTATGAAAGCCTGCAGATAATCTAAAGGCTGTTAAAAAGGTACTGCCGGAAGCCCCATTATAGTTGTACTCCAGGCAGATATAAATCATGAACTCATTAATACATTACTACACATTTGACTTGATAGCTGCCTCCTTGCAATCTGCTATACAGCATTTACAGACAGGGAGATGAAGGGGCAGAGCTGAGAGCCAATCGCAGAGCTCACAATACAGAAGCCGTGCTACTCCTAGGTAATAAAGCCCCGGGCATTAAGAGGTAAACAGTGCTCATGTGGGCCCTGTAAACACAATGGTTTTAGCTGAGTTTTCATGAGGCAGGTCAGGTAAATGTTGGCACTTGTTGGAAGTAGAAATCCCCCCTTTTTTTTTTTTAAATATGTCTCCATGTCTATGCCTAAAATATGTTTGGTTTAAATTTATTTTTACATAACTTTTATTGCTTTCACATAGGGGACCAATAGCCCCCTACGTGATTGCATATAGGTGACAGGTTCTCTTTATGGAGCCATCAAGGGTTTATTAGACCCTGAATGTCTCCACTCCAATCCACTGTAGCTGACGGAACACAGACTGTGTTCCATCAGCTGCTTTCCCTAGCACTAATCCCAGAGAATGACAGCTCAGGTCCAGGAAGTGACCTGACACATGTCCATTTCCGATTTATGGACAGGGTGTGCGCTGAGCTCCCAACCCCCTTCTCAGTGACACCCACCATGACAGCACCAGGCCCGCAGGTAGGACAATGGAGCCCAGTAAACAAGGTGACAGCCGCTTTTGTCACTTCCACACAAAAGCCGAAAGTTGGCTTTACTAAAGTACAAACACTGTAAAAAAAGAAAAAGAAGCTGGGGATTTCGATTTTACCACCCCCCCTCTTATCCCGGTCCCCTAAGCCGGATTCTTAAGCTGCCTTATGGTAGCTCTGGCCCTGAGTTTGGACGCACAACCTCTGGCAAAAAGTATGAAATCACCTCTCAAAAAATGTTCATTCAATTGTTTCATTGTGTAGAAAAAAACACTAATCACATGCCTCATTTAACATTCCAACCTTCTGGCTTTAAGAAAAACTTAACAAAAGAAAAAAAAAGAAAGAAATCTGTAGTCAATTGCAACTATTGTAGATTAAGCAGAGGAAAAAAAATATGGAATTTTGAAGAAAATATTATGGCGTTATGAAAAAAACACTACAGTACACCACCAGTACTTTGTTGCACCAACTCTGGATTTTATAACAGCTTGAATTATCTGAGGCATGGAGCAATGAAGCATGAAGGAATTTTAGTCCTGCACCGTGTCCCAATATCTCAGTGTGAAGTGCTACTACTAATGCTGCCCAGCTCTGTCCTCTTGTGTACCGATAACTCACCTGCAGAACCTGTGTATACATGTAAATAACTGGCATATGTAAATAGCCACGGCGCTGCGGCATTGATTTGTAAATAAAGGTGGCATTCATATGTATATCATGTCCCCAGAGGTCATATCCACCATTACCTATGCTGAATGCTGCCCACTTGGGAGGTAAAGGGTTATGTTATGCTTGAAAGTCCTGCCAGCAACTGTGATCATTAAGCCCAACATCAGCCTGTTCTGCACACGTAAGCAAGAAAATGTTTGCCCAGGGTCCAATCAATATTAAAGATGGCCCTGACCACCAGAGCAGAGCTTGCTCAGGAATGGCAGCATGCAGGTGTGAGAACATCGGCACGCACAGTGAGGCGAAGACTTTTGAAGGATGGCCTGGTGTCAAGAAGGACAGCAAAGAAGCCACTTCTTGAAAAACATCAGGGACAGACTAATATTCTGCAAAAGGTACAGGGATTGGACTGCTGAGGACTGGGGGAACTTTGGGGACTTTGAGGCATCCGGAAAAAACGGGGGGTTCATTTATTAACGGCAAATCCAATTTGCACTACAAGTTCACATGGAAGTGCAGTCGCTTTAGATCTGAGGGGAAGATCGGAAATAGGGGGAAGCTCTGCTGATTTTATCATCCAATCATGTACAAGCAAAAATGCTGTTTTTTTATTGCATGTCCCCCTCGGGTCTACAGTGACTGCACTTCCAGGCAGACTGGTTTAATCAGACAGACCCATACACTACATATTTGTTGGTAGATCTAAATGATAATGCTGCTACTTTGTGTGGACAGCTTACTGTTAAAGGTAGTTGAAAAGTACCAGACTTTGGGCTCGTTCACATGGGCGGACCCTGAATCCGTTCAGATCCGCCTGTCAGTTTTTCAGGCAGACCTGAACGGACACTCCATATATCTCTATGGAGCGAAGGATATCAGTGGTGACGCGTCCGCTGACATCCGATCCGACCCTCTCCACTAAATCCAGATGGATGGAAACCCTACTTTCCATCCGTCTGGTGGATCGGATGAAAACGGACAGACGGTCTATTTACATCCGATCCTCCCATTGAGGAAAGCGGAGATCTGACAGATCTGTTTCTGCACAGTGTGCGGAGAAGGACTAGTCATCACCGGCTCAGCGGATCACCAGGTGAAAATAAAGGAACAAAGCATAAGAAAAAAACAAATGCAGACATCGTATCTTAAAATTTGTAAGCTGCAATTTATTAAATTTTTGTGTTTACACACGGCTCTCCCCGTTCTTCAGCTCCGGGGACCGATCGCCGGACTCCAGCGGCGATCGGGTCTGCGAGTACCGGAGCGCCCGCGACCCAAGGCTGGGTACTAGTACAGGACGTACATGTGCCCAGCCGTGCCATTCTGCCGACGTATATGTGCAGAAGGCGGTCCTTAAGTGGTTAAAGGGGTTGTAAAGGTACAATTTTTTTCTCCTAAATAGGTTCCTTTACCATAGTGCAGTCCTCCTTCACTTACCTCATCCTTCCATTTTAAATGTCCTTATTTCTTCTGAGAAATACTCACTTCCTGTTCTTCTGTCTGTAACTACACACAGTAATGCAAGGCTGTCTCCCTGGTGTGGAGTGTCGTGCTTGCCCCTTCCCTTGGTGGCGAGCAGGAGAGTCAGGACGCTTTCTACGTTGCAGATAGAGAAAGGAGCTGTGTGTTAGTGGGCATCCTGACTCTCCTGCGAGCACGACACTCCACACCAGGTAGAAAGCCACTGTGTGTGTTACAGGCAGAAGAACAGGAAGTGAGGATTTCTCAGTAGAAATAAGGACATTTAAAAGCAAAATTGAAGGATGAGGTAAGTGAAGGAGGACTGCACTAAGGTAAAGGAAGCTATTTAGGGGAAACATTTGTACCTTTAGACCCGGTTCACACTCGGGCGACTCGCCGCCTGACGAGTCGCGTCCCATTGAAGGCAATGGAACTGTTCTAATAGGAGCGACGCAAGTTCCTGTACGACTTTGGGGGCGGCTCGGGCGACCTGCATTGACTTCTTTACAGAAGTCGTTTTGCAGGTCGCCTCTGAAGTCGTCCTCAGGACGCCTTGCAAAGCCGCCCCCGGAGTCGTGTCGCTGGAGTGTGAACCGACTCTTACAACCCCTTTAATACCACTTTATGTTCAACAACACTCAAGTTGTACGTAGAGTTCAACTTCAATGTAGGCTTTTGATCCCCCCTGCACCAGCAACTTGGACACTTCTTCATAAAAGTTTATAGACAATAAATAAACAAACAGATCTCTAACATTCAACATCATTTAATGTATACAAATCTTGAGATTGCATAGAAAGATTTTCAATTATTTTTTTTCAAAATGTCGATTTTCAATGTTTCTGCAAAAAATATACAGATTTTGTTTTAGGAACAATGTACAGTTCGAAATTCCATTTATCGCCTATTTTTTAAAAACACCTGCAATTTGCAAAAAAGGGAAATGTGTCTTGTTTGTAAAGGAAACCCAGGCCTCTTACACTGGCTGCGAATGCTTTAATTGCTATATATATAAAAAAAAAGGTAAAAACCAGGTTATATTATTGTGTGGTTTTTCACACCCTAACATCGCCAGCAAAAGATAAGGGATGAAAAGAAGAAGAAGAACAAAGTGTATTAGAAAAGGAATACAGAAGAAATCTATACTGAAAGGGTTTTGTTAGATTTTTTTTTTTAAGACCCAAACTTTAAAGAATGGGCGTAATGGAGACCGCTCCCGGTAAGAAATGATCAGAGGTCAGCATGATAGGGACACTTGTCTTTTTGAAGTCTCTTCCTCTTAGTGTTTCGGAGATGTAGAAAGTGGAAAGCAGCTTCTGTTCAGCTTTTTTGTGTCATAACGCCCTGGAGTTTGTACTTGAAGTGGTACAAATCCTTTTTTCCCTGCATCATCCCTCTCCTCTTAGCGGAGACTAGACAAGTTCACACCGTAGAAGAGGACCGTGTGAGCATTATCGGCTTATGCTGGTAAGCTGAGCTTCTTTCCCTTTAGAACTGAAATGGAGAAAGAAAATAAGGAGAGAATTAAAAAAAAAAAAAACAGCCAATTCAACTTTTTCAAAAGGAACTCATCAAGGGGTGTACTTATAAGAAATTTGCATAGTAAGAGTACATTTAATTATGTGCGAATGTGGAAAAAGTGTACGAAGAAGTTATTAGGCTTTTTCCTGTGCTGATCGAATGTTTTTCATTGATTTAAAATGCAGAATACTGCATTTGGCCACTAGACCGTGCTAGGTATCATAAGAATTTTCTAGGATACTTTTTGCCATCTAGTGGCCAAACACAGTATTTTAAATTTAATTTTATTAAAATGTGTATCCAACACAGGAAAAAAAAACTTAATAACACTTTCACTGGGTGAATTGCTTTTTGGGAAAAAAAAAAATGTATAAATACACCCCTTAGTTTTGTGAGGAGAATTATTTATATAAAAATGATTCGTAAAGAATGATTTCTATTCTTGATCCCCTCAGAAAACTACAAAGGTTTCCCAAATAAATGCTAGGTGCATTTTTATAAAAAAAATATTAAAAATAATGCACGTTTTTGCAGGAAAAAAAAAATATATATTTACGATTTTACCTGCGATCAGTTTATATAAGGGTAGGGGTTGGTGGGCATTTGCACCATGTTAACCACCGGACCATTATGCTGCTAAAGCCGATTAGTCCATCCGATGAGAACAGTCTGAAGGACCATTGTCATCGGTTAACCGATGAAGTGGACTGATGGTCTCATGTGCCCACACACCATCAGTTAAAAAAACGATCGTGTCAAAACGTGGTGACGTAAAACACAACGACATGCTGAAAAAAATGAAGTTCAATGCTTCCAAGCATGCGTCGACTTGATTCTGAGCATGCGTGGATTTTTAACCGATGGTCGTGCCTACTAACGATCGGTTTTGACCTATCGGTTAGGAATTTTAAAGCAAGTTGGCTTTTTTTTAACCTAAGGTTAAATAACCTATGGGGCCCACACACGATCGGTTTTGACCGATGAAAACGGTTTATCAGACCGTTGTCCTCTGGCTAACCTATCGTGTGTACGAGGCCTAAAAGGACCTGGCCCCTTTTTGCGATTCGGCACTGTGTCGCTTTAACTGACAATTGCGCGGTCGTGCAATGTGGCTTCCAAACAAAATTGGCGTCCTTTTTTCCCCACAAATAGAGCTTTCTTTTGGTGGTATTTGATCACCTCTGCGGTTTTTAGTTGTTGCGCTATAAACAAAAATAGAGCGACAATTTTGAAAAAAATGAATATTTTTTACCATAATAAATATCCCTCAAAATTTATAAAAAAAAATATTTTTTCCTCAGTTTAGGCCGATACGTATTCTTCTACATATTTTTCAGAAAAAAAAAAATCGCAATAAGTGTTTATTGATTGGTTTGCATAAAAGTTATAGCATTTACAAAATAGGAGTAGTTTTATGGCATTTTTATTAATATTTTTTTTTTTACTAGTAATGGCGACGATTTTTTTTTCGGTACTGCGACATTATGGCGCACACTTCGGACACATTTTTGGGACCATTGGCATTTTTATAGCGAACAGTGCTATACAAATGCATTGATTACTATAAAAATGCCACTGGCAGGGAAGGGGTTAACACTAGGGGGCGGGGAAGGGGTCAAGTATGTTCCTTGGGTGTGTTCTAACTGTAGGGGGGGTGGCCTCATTAGGGGAAATGATTAATCGCTGTTCATACATTGTATGAACAGACGCTCAGGCATTTCTCCCCTGACAGGACCGGGAGCTGTGTGTTTACACACACAGCTCCCGGTCCTCGCTCTGTAATGAGCAATCGCGGCCGCCCGGCAGCGATCGTGGCCGCCGGGCACGCGCACAGGAGTCAGGGACGAGCGGCGCGCGCGCCCCTATTGGCTGCTGGGTAAGGTGATATATAGCTATGTGCTCTCGCCCAGCAGAGCCAACCTGCCGCCGTAAAACGGCGGCGGCTGGTCGGCAAGCAGTTAAGGGAGACAAAAACAGTTACAATACAATCCAAGACAGGAGGGTTCAGAGGTTCCTGGTCGTGAGAGCTTACAATCTAAGTGCAGATGGGGACCACCAAAGAAACTCCTGGATCTGCCCTAAATAGAAAAAGTAAAAGAATAAAAAATTTCCCAAAGTAATCCAAAAGGAAAAAATCCTGTGGAACAACAAGAAAAGAGTCCAGCGAAAATGAGGAATCCTCCAACGATCCCACAATGGCGCAGAACCCGGTGCGTGAATCCACTCAAATACACCCGTGAAGGCAGAAGCCGCTTATCAGAAGCAACGTGACCATTACTTAACCAGCAAAAGCTCAGTCGGCACCAGAGGAGCACCGAATGGAAATTTTGGTGCCGAAACTGAAAATGCAGGATGCACTTGGTCGAAAAACGAAAATAAAAGTTTTTAAAAAACACTGGTACATTTTTATATGTAATTGTATTATATTCAACGTTGTAATTAATATCATTAATTTTAATTAATATGAATTTATTGTCGGTCATTATTGACACCTTTAGCGCAAGAAAAGCTCAAGACAAATGTATCCCTTTAACTGCTTGCTGACCAGCCGCCGCAGTTATACAGCGGCAGGTCGGCTCGGCTGCGCGAGATCACGTAGCTATAAGTCATCTCCGCTTGCCCCTGGTGCCGACGTGCGTGCATGGTCCTGTCAGGGGGAGACAATGTATGAACAGCGATCTGTCATTTCCCCTAGTCAGTCCACCCCCCTTCAGTTAGAACACACACTCCTTCCCCGCCAGTGGCATTTTTATAGTAATCAATGCATTTTTATAGCACTGATCGCTATAAAAAGGCCAATGGTCTCAAAAATGTGTCAAAAGTGTCCGCCATAAGGTCGCAGTACCAATAAAAATCACTGATCGCCTCCATTAGTAGTAAAAAAAATATATTAATAAAAATGCCATAAAACTATCCCCTATTTTGTAGACGCTATAACTTTTGCGCAAACCAATCAATAAACGCTTATTGCGATATTTTTTTACGAAAAATATGTAGAAGAATCCGTATCGGCCTAAACTGAGGATTATATATATATATATATATATATATATATATATATATATATATATATATATATATATATATATATATTATATATATATATTTTTTGGGGAGATTTATTATACCAAAAAGTAAAAATTATTCATTTTTTTTTCAAAATTGTCGCTCTATTTTTGTTTATAGCGCAGAAAATAAAAACTGCAGAGGTGATCAAATATCACCAAAAAAAAGGTCTATTTGTGGGAAAAAAAGGACACCAATTTTGTTTGGGAGCCACGTTGCACGACCCCGCAATTGTCAGTTAAAGCGACGCAGTGCCGAATTGCAAAAAAGTGGCCCGGTCATTGACCAGCAATATGGTCCGGGGCTGAAGCGGTTAAATTCTATGTATATCTTCACACTAATCCCTTGCGCTTCCCTTGTTGCGGTAAAAATCTTAGCTGGTAGCTGGAAGTATCTGCACACCTTCTTTTTCAGTTCATCAAAAGACTCACATAGGTGCAGGGTGAAAGACTGTTTTATCAATGTCAGTGCAAGCTGAATAAATGTCATTATTTTAAACCCGCTACACTATGGAGTTCCTTTTTTATTTTTCTATGCCACACACTCAATCCACCTGAGTTTAAAGATCTGCTGAGCCCTGTCTGGAAGTAGGAAACCTCAGCGTTCCGGAGGATCCCCGTGTTGATATCAGTGGAGGAAACCCCGAGATCGAATCGTGGATAATAGTGTTGAGTGCCCTACTGACCCCCCAAAGGGTCCAGCATTGTGGTAAGCGGCCATCCATTACTTCTTAAACGAGCAGATGTGGTCTATCAACTAAATTATCCACCACTCCCCAATACCATTAGAAGACCATATACATATATTTCTTCCTATGAACTGTGCATCAATGGTATATGGAAGAGACTCTCCTGAGCACATCATTATCATAATTGTATTTGGGATATTGTATTGTATTTAGGTGTATCACTTTCACCTTTTTTAATTTATAAAAATGTTATATATGTTGCATTGTTGCGCACCTCACTCCTTTGTATATATATGTTTAGTGGATCCCCATATTGGGTTCCTTTGTTTTTGAGGTGCAGCATATTCACAAATTTTTGTTCACTATTATAGTTTATACACTATTTCTTTTTAGGGGACTTAGCGCAGATTACTTTTTGTCTGCGGTAAAAATCTTGCCTGGTGCTTTTTTGGTCAATTAAAAAAAGAAAACGCATCAAAAACTAACCTCTCTGTTGAAATGCATTAAAAAAGCCGCAAGGACGTATTAATAACACACTCGTGTTACGGTTTTGAGTCACACCATAAGCACAGTAAAAGCGTTGTGAAATCACCTGCGTAATTATCGGCAATATGTCGATAACACCATTTCTGGTCGATAGGTTTCGGGGGCTGAAATTTTGGCGCATCTCTACTACAGAATACTTTATTAATCTCATGGGGTTAGTTAAGGCCACCCTCCAGCCGATGGCCACTGCTCCAGGCCCTTGAGCCGCAATGTAACACTGTAAAGCTCTCACCACTGCGCAGGAATTGCACACGGTTGTGGAGCAGCTCTATTCACTTGAATTGGTCGCATTGTTGGCAGTACTGCCCAGTGAACATGACAAGGGGTATATTTTTTGCCGTGGCCAGAAGCAAAGCTTTACAGCTGCCGATGTGTACAACCCCATCTGGCTGCCCTTGCAGCTTAAGTGAGGCCGTAAACCACCTATTTCTAACAACCCTCAACCACAAGTGTAAAGAAGCCATATAATATGCGGTCACACCTAAACACCTTTAACTTGTATGCAATCAGGCAAGCCCTTGCACTACATAGTTACAGAAAAATCTAAAGGAAATTGAACAAGAAAATTGTATAATGTATGGCCAGCTCTAGTCAATGATAGTGTGCCCATTCTCTGCATATCTTACCTTTGGTAATGTATAGATAAAAGAAGTCACAATACAGGATGGTCTGCACAAGTCCAGCAACAATTGCAATCAGATCAAAGAATCCCTCATATTCGTAGCGCCAGATCCAGTTGAAGAGATACAAAGTACGGTAGATTCCCAAAGCAAAAAGATAATGGCTAGTAATGGTCTCCGCCTCTCCAGTCTTGCTGACCATGAACAGCTGTGGCAGGATAGCAACAGACTCCAGATAAATGGAGAAAGTCCACATGATCTGCAAAATAAATCACAAAAACCACAGCCTCGGTTAATGAATTTATTAAACTGAACTCCAAATATAGATTTTATTGCATGAATATATTGGGTCCAGCTTGGGCCAATGTTGATATGCATGTACCATAACTGTGGGACCGCTGTGGAAAAGTGGAGAATCACAGTAGTAGTCGTTGCTACTACAGTGATCCTCGCCGTCTTCCAGTTCCTGTGACGAGCAGCTTCCCTGCTGCATGGTAACCACCAGGAACCAGGTTTGGCACTGCCATCATTCACAGAATACCTCTTCCTCAATGAATAGAAGAAGAGGTGAAGAGGCTGGGCAGTGACGTCATACCCTCCCGTTCGTCCATTCAAAGAATTATTTGCATTTATGAAAAAAGATGCAAGCCTTTCTCTGAAAGGTGGCGGTGCCAAGTGAGTGGCCTCTTGTGGTCACTCTGCTCAGGACCTGGAAGACAGGGACGATCGTTGTATACTAAAGTGATTCTCTACTTCCACAGCTGTCCCACAGGTATAGCACATGCATACTTATATTAGTCCAAGCTGAAATAATGTAACTTGCCAATGAAATCCATACCTGCCGTTCAGCATTAAAGTATTATGTAACAGATACATTCTCACATACAGTAAAACCTTGGATTGTGCATAAAAAAGGACTGGCTGTAATAATTTATATAAATTTATAAATTTATATTTATAGATTATAATCCTAGGTGACAAGGGCCAGGTAGGGATACAGTTAGAAGCCGTTAATTTGTAACTCCTGTTCAATGAGAATCACAATTTGTTTAAGTGGAACTTCCACTTTAAGCACTCTTCAACCCCTTACATGTCAGATTTGGCATGTCATTTTTTTTAGGGGAGGGGGGTAGTGGGTACCTTCTTTTTAGAGGGACTTCCTGTCCTACTTCCTCCTTCCTTCACTCGGCTGCTTAGACGGCTCCTACTCTCCCCCTAGGTGGCCCCTCCCTGCCAGCACTCTTCTGGGACACATCACAGGTCCCAGAAGATTGCCTGTCCACTCGGAGAGGAGAGAGGCTCCGGGCTGCCGCATTGCTGGACTGTAGGACAGGTGAGTGTCTGTTTATTAAAAGTCAGGAGCTACACATTTTGTAGCTGCTGTCTTTTAATAAACTAAAAAAAGGGTGGAACTCCGCTTTAAATGGTGACGTCATCACGCACGCTGATCACAATCTCTGTGTTGGATGCGGGCCAGATTGTGTTTTAGAGTGCTGATATCTTATTTTAACATGCAAGTGCATTCTTTTGATTAACCACTTCCCGCCCGCCATATAACAGAATGACGTGTGCAGAATAGATAATTTATCCTGACTAGACATCATATGACATCAAGCAGGATAAGCCGCGATCGCGGGCCCGTCAGTCTAACACACTACATCACTGAGAGAGGCTCTTTACCATGTGATCAGCTGTGTCCAATCACAGCTAATCCCAGTGTAAACAGGAAAAAAAGGATTTTTAATAAACAGCTTACCTGTAAAATCCTTTTCTTGAAGTACATCACGGGACACAGAGCGCATAGCCATTACACTTGGGTTATATGGGTACCTTCAGGTGTGGACACTGGTGTAATCAATTTCACAGGAAGTTTCCTCCCTATATAACCCCCTCCCACTGGGAGTGCTTCAGTTTTGTAGCAAGCAATTCCTCCGAGGTTACACAATGTTCCCCAAAAGAGGGGTGGGAGCTCTGTGTCCCGTGATGTACTTCAAGAAAAGGATTTTAGTAAGGTAAGCTGTTTATTAAAAATCCTTTTTTCTTTATCGTACATCACGGGACATAGAGCGCATAGCCATTACACTTGGGATGTCCTAAAGCAATGCTCTATGAAGGGAGGGAGACCGTAAGGCCAAGAATAGCCAAACAAAAAATTATCAGGAAGTAAAGTAACTCCACCAACAGAAAAAAGGGGGCGTGACCCGGACCAGAGGATTCTATACTGCTGCCCGTAGGACCGCCTGCCCAAATGCTGCGTCCGTACCCTTTGCAACGTCCAACTTATAAAATTTAGTAAACGTATGTACGGAAGACCAGGTTGCTGCCTTGCAAACCTGTGCCATAGAGACCTGATGGTGTGCCGCCCAGGAGGCACTCATGGCCCTCGTAGAATGGGCTTTAACTGATAAGGGAGGTGGAACGCGCTTCAGACCATAGGCCTGAAAAATCAGCTGCTTAATCCACCTAGCCAAGGAAGATTTGGCAGCCGGCTGACCCTTCTTGGGGCCATCCGGAAGAACAAAAAGCACATCTGTTTTCCGAATCTTCTCTGTAGCCTTGAGATAGACCCTCATGGCTCGAACCACGTCCAAAGTATGAAGCAGTCTTTCCTCTCTGGACTGGGGAGTAGGAAAGAAGGATGGTAGGACTAGGTCCTGATTCAAGTGAAAACTGGATATGACCTTAGGAAGGAAAGAAGGTTGAGGCCGCAGAACCACTCTGTCCTTATGCAGAATAAGGTATGGCTCCCTGCATGACAAGGCTGCCAGCTCGGAAACCCTTCTGGCTGAAGCCATAGCCACCAAGAAAACCAACTTTCGGGTTAGTAGCACCAGAGGGATTTCTGTCAGAGGTTCAAACAGCTGCCTTTGTAAAGCTGACAAGACCAGATTTAAATTCCAGGGGCAGAGGGGAGCTCTAATAGGGGGATTCACATGCAAGACCCCCTGCAAGAAGGTTTTCATAAGCGAATGGGTGGCCAAGGGTCTTTGAAACCATATCGATAAAGCCGACACCTGCCCCTTTAGAGTACTAAGAGCCAACCCTTTGTCAACGCCAACCTGGAGGAATCGCAAGATCCTGTCAATAAAAAACTTTCGAGGATGCCATTTTTGAGACTCGCACCACTCCACATAGGTTCTCCAGACTCTGTAATAAATATTTCTGGAGACCGGTTTCCTAGCCTGAATCCACGTAGATATGACCTGAGCTGAGAGGCCTCTGCCCTTAAGAATTAGGGATTCAGCCGCCAAGCCGTCAAATTTAGCTGCTGTGAAGCAGGGTGGCAGATTGGGCCCTGAGACAGCAGATCTGGGCACAGGGGGAGCGGCCACGGCGCCCCGACTGACATCTTCACGATGAGTGCGTACCAAGCCCTCCTGGGCCAGGCTGGGGCCACCAGGATCACAGGCCTGCGCTCCACCCTGATCCTCCGTAGAAGGCGGGGAATCATCTGCAGTGGAGGGAACGCATACAGGAGAGAAAACTGGTGCCAAGGGCAAACCAACGCATCGGTCCCGTAGGCCGAGGGATCCCTGGCTCGGGATATGAATTTGTCCAACTTTTTGTTGGATCTCGTTGCCATAATGTCCACATCTGGGACTCCGAATCTTTGGCAAATCTCTTGGAATACCTGGGGGTGAAGAGACCACTCCCCCGGGAGCAACTGTTGACGACTCAAAAAATCTGCTTGAGAATTGTCTATCCCTGGGATGAACACCGCCGAGATGCAGGGTACATGGGCTTCGGCCCATGAGAAAATCAGGTTTACTTCCCTTTGGGCTGCTAGGCTCCTCGTGCCCCCCTGGTGGTTTATGTATGCCACCGCAGTGGCATTGTCGGGCTGTATCCTTACTGGCAGACCCTGAAGGGGGAGAGTCTAGGCGATCAGGGCCAGCCGAGCAGCTCTGATCTCTAGGATATTGATGGGAAGCAGTTTTTCTGCCTCCGACCACTGCCCTTGCTGGGTCTGTCCTTCTAGAACTGCCCCCCAACCTGACAGGCTGGCATCCGTGGTTACTATCTTCCACGTGATGGGGCAAAAGGATTTTCCCTTTGACAAATTTTGAGGGACCAGCCACCAAAACAGGCTGCGCCGGACTCCTGGGGAGAGCACTAACGGACGATCTAACGCCTGAATGGACTTGTTCCAAGCAGAGAGAATGGCTGCCTGAAGATATCTGGTATGGATCTGGGCGTATGGGAACTGCCTCGAAGGCGGCCACCATCTTCCCCAGCAGTCGCATACATAGGCGAATAGTCGGCCTCTTCTTGCCTAAGATCACTTGAACTGCTTGAGTTATTGATCTGACCTTTGCTTGAGGTAAAAATGTCCTCTGGCAGTCTGTATCTAGCCGAAGGCCTAGATATTCCAACTGCTTTGTGGGTTTCAATATCGATTTTTCTTGGTTCACAATCCACCCGAATTCCTCTAGATGCTGAACTGTGCGAACTACTGCATGATTGAAGCTGGAAGCTGAGCTGTCGATAACCAGAAGATCGTCCAGGTATGCCAGGACCAAAATGCCTTCTGTCCTTAGGACGGCTAGCACCGGGGCTAACACCTTTGTGAATACCCGCGGAGCTGTTGCCAACCCGAAAGGGAGGGCTACGAACTGGTAATGACGGTGATCTATCATAAAACGAAGAAACTTGTGATGTGCCGGGTAGATCGGCACGTGCAGATACGCATCCTTTATGTCTATAGATGCTAGAAAGTCGTCTTGATGTAGGCTGGCTGCCACCGAACGTATGGACTCCATACGAAAGGTCTGAATCTTTAGAAAGCGATTTAGGCGTTTGAGGTCTAAGATAGGCCTGACGTCGCCATTGGGCTTTGGTATTATGAAAAGGTTGGAGTAGAATCCCAGACCCCATTCCTGGGTTGGTACTTCTACAATTACTCCTTGGAGCAAGAGACGATCCAATGCTTTTACAAGAGAGGCCCTCTTTAATGGGTCGCTTGGAAGACTTCACCCCTGAAAATGAGGAGGGGGCACTTCCCGAAACTCTAGCTTGTAGCCCGTGGCTACCACGGACAGTACCCAAGAGTCGGGAATTCTGGCCTTCCACACTTTGGAGAAAAACCGAAGCCTTACCCCCACCCAAGAGAGTGGGGGCGCCCCTTCATGAATCTGACTTGATGACTGGTTTAACCGGCTTGCGAGACCATGGCCTCTTGCCTGCCGTGGCTTGTCCTTGTGGGCGGCTATTAAATGCTGAACGCCCGGGAAGCCGTCGATACTGACGGGAAGTTGAAGGGGCCGAGCCTGCGAAGGCCTGTCGCTTAAACGCGGGCCCATGCGATCTTTTCTTGACAGGCAAGAAAGAACTTTTACCACTTGATATGGTCTGGATATATTTATCTAGGTCTTCACCGAATAGTCTCCCACCATGAAAGGGAAATCCTGCTAAAAGCCTTTTGCAGGGTGCCTCTGCTGACCAGTTTTTCAGCCACAAAAGGCGACGCATATGAACCAACAGCAGAGATAAACGGGACGCCTGTTGAATGGAGTCCTTAATAGCATCTACTGCAAAGCAGAGAGCCCTTGGGAGGTCAGCCAATTCACGAGCTTGCTGAGCCGGTATGTCCCTTAATATCTGTTTAGTCTGATCCTTTAAAGCCTGACAAACGCCAATGGCTGCCACCGCTGGCTGAACCACGGCACCTACTGTGGTAAAAGAAGCCTTCAGTAGGGTCTCCAACTTTTTGTCGACTGGATCTTCAAACATCTGGACATTTTCAACCGGACAGGTCAGGGATTTATTTACGCAGGAAATGGCTGCGTCCACGGTAGGGAGTGCCCATTTCTTTGCAAATTCTTCTTCCATAGGATAGAGAATAGTGAACCTTTTAGGAGGGATAAAAATCCTATCAGGTCGAGCCCAATCCTGAAAAATCACGCTCTCCAGAAGGGGGTGAACCGGAAAAGACGCACCACTCAACGGTGCCTTCAAGGAACCTAAAGAGGATACCGCGGGGGATAATTGTTCTGACACTGGAAGTTTAAAAGAAGTGCGAACCATATCTGTCAGGGACTGGATCCACAGGCTCTCTGCTTGAGAAGCCGAAAAAATTTCATCTATAGTGGACCCTTCAATGTCTGAACCGTCGGGACTCGGGTCCGCTTGATCCCCCTGTGGGTCCAATTCCTCCGAAGAGAAGACCTCTGCATCTGAAAACACCAATCTAGGTGACGGGGATCTAGCCCGTTTGCCACCTGGCAAAGAGCGGGCAATTAAAGCAGTTAACCTTTCCTCTAGCCCACCCAGGGTGGTCGCTAGCATTTCTTCCGTAACGTAAACGGGAATGGGTTGATTGGGGGCCGCCTCTGCCCCTAGCACCCTCAATGGCTCCTGCAACATGCTGTTTGGTGGTTTATCTGGTGAGGGTGGGACCGCTAGAGCCTGGCCCAAATCCTCTGACCCCGAAGGAGACCCCTTTAGTTTTTTGGTACCTTTTGCAGCCTTAGCTGGTCCTGATCCCTTGGGAGCCATTGCACAACCTTGAGACACCCCTAAAGCCAACACCCAACTGTTGTAGCTAGAAGTGTACCATTAATAAGAACGGGCTATGGTAAAATTTTTCCAAATTTTCATACGCCCGAGAAGGCGGCAATACCGAGGAAGGTCCTGTGAGTATTGCCACACCAATGCCCGTTAGCTGGAGCCCAAGGTTGCACCGACTCAGATACTGCCAGATCTAAGGCTGAGTCCCTTTAAGAAAAAAACCTTTTTTTTTTTTCTGGTCAGTATGGAGCTAAGTCCAGACCTGAAGATCCACAAACCCCCACTGGGTGTCACTGTTAGCCAGAAATAGCTCAGCTGCGCGCTCTGTGTCCTCAGCCTCCTCTGCCTTCAGGAGGGAATGACCAGCCAGGAAATGCTTTGCTGCTTTAATTGAGACCTGACGCTGCTGGCCCGCCCCCCCCACGCACGCTGACGCTGTAAAAGGCGGCGCGCACACGCGTGCGCGCCCCCCCCCACGCTGAAACCAACATGGAGGAAGCAGAAAGCAGAGGAGAAGCCTGGACCAGCGCTAGCAACCCAACAGACACCAGGCAAGACACTAATCTTATTGTAGTGCACACATAGAGGAAGCTGTCCCCATAGGCTTCCTAAGAAACAGGGGTTTTGCCAGCATTTCCTCTTTATAGCACGTGGGGCTGCAGTATCATGCTAACAGGCAGATCTGGGGGGAGTAGTAAATACATATCTTTAAAAGCATACATATACCTACATGTTATCTGGGTAAACATTAGTACATCCCATCCTGCCTCAAAAGACATAGTGGAGATAGTGGCTGATGCACAAGCATACCATTAGCCGACCCAGAACCCCCAGGGGGATACCTACTGTCGAACCAAGTCCCGCAGGTTCCCTCTTACCTGCTCCACGCCGCAGGGTATTGCAAAATGCAAGAGGCCCAACCTTCCCCCATCTCCGTGGGTATTGTCTTGGACCTTCAGGGACCGGGGTCCTGTGTTAAGGAACCCACACCCCTGGACCTATATAGCATCCTGGCATCAGTAGCGTTTAGTTCTTGGAAGAGACTAAGGCACTGGAGCCCAGAATCCAGCCCTCCAAGGAGAGGCATTATAGGCAAAACCCCACTCCAGCAGGGCCCGGGTACCGTACACCTCGGCTTTGAAGCACTTCGGACGGATCCGGCTAGCTATCCTGGGTCCCGAGACCTCCGAGGGACAGCTAGACGTGACCAACACCTAAGACACTGGCGAATAAACTAAAGCACTCCCAGTGGGAGGGGGTTATATAGGGAGGAAACTTCCTGTGAAATTGATTACACCAGTGTCCACACCTGAAGGTACCCATATAACCCAAGTGTAATGGCTATGCGCTCTGTGTCCCGTGATGTACGATAAAGAAAGCCTTGTATCGGCTTTTCCTCCAGTCGCACTGACAGACATGAGTAGAGGAGAGCCAACTAGCTGCTCTCCTGACAGTGTAGTCCCCCTGACGATGCCCACACAGGACCACCAGGGTTGCCAATCAGTGCCCATCAGCAATGCCTGCCAGTGCCTCCTCATCAGTGCTGCCTATCACAGCCATCTATTAATGTCCATCAGTGCCAGCTATAAGTGCGGCCTTTCAGTGCCCATCAGTGCCACCTCATTAGTGCCCATGAGTGAAGGAGATAACTTATTTATAACATTTTATAGCAGAAACATCTTTTCTTTTTTAGATTCCCTTGCATACCAGGCCAAACTACTAGTATGGAAACATGGACCCAGCTTGCTAAGGCCTGTTCTTGCCCTCCTTTACCCCCCACACCTAACCACTGGCCTGGTTCTGTGATGGGCAGCCTCACCAGCCAACAGTGGGGTTAAGGAGGTGAATGGGGCTGAGCTTCAACACGTTGATCTGATATTGTGTTCACAGAGCATGTTGAGATTCAGGGCACATGGGCCTCTGACAAGGAAAGAGGACCTGATGTGGCATCACAGGATTCTGTGTACTGCTGTGTTTAGAAGCTGGTGGGGCACTGAATTAAATTGGATTCCATACAACACTGAGTTACCAGATCTGGAAGGACTTATCATTTTTACTTACCTCTAGAGGTGTGAAATCATGGTTGACAAGAAAGGCCAAAATGGCAGTCGGAACAATGAGGAACTCCACTCGAAAGGTGTCATGGTTCCCATCATATGTGGCTTTGAATTTGCTGTAGATCATCCACACTGTGGCATAAGCACTTGCAACATATACAAGCTGAAAACAAAAAGAAAAACTTGAAATAAACTAATTCAATGAATCCAAGCTCTGCAAGCTGAGATAACATGCACTGCATTGATGCATTCACACAATTTCACAGTAACCATGAGATAAAACAAAGTTCAGGAATACTCCTTTATCCCATTGTTTTGTAAATCTGTACACTAGAAACTGTATGACTGAATTGGTTCTGATGTCGCTGTTTTACTAACCTGATAGCTTATCATTCTAAATAGGAAACCTTAATTTTGTTCTCAAATAATAGAGAGTCTAACTACCAGCGAGAATAAGTCCTTACATTTAAAGAACACCTGTCATTTCAGATCCATCATGGCAGCGCCGGTTAGCGGGCATCCACTCACCTGCTGCCGCCACATCCCTCGCCTTGTTGTGTCACTGCCGCATCACCAGTCGTCCCAATAAAGTGAATGAGACTACCGATGAGTAAACAGCGGGTCAGAGGAAGAGCCGCTGCAGGAGAAAGATGACAATTGCTCTTCAAATTTTTTTATTTAAATCAAGCCTATTTACTAGGGATTTAAATCATGATTAAAATTGTGATTTAAACAAATCCACCCTGCTGACGACCCGATGCTGAAGCCCGTTGTCGGCTGATGTCACAGAGCTTCTCCATGCTCGGGAAAGATCACGACCATATGGTCGGGATTCACCCATATGCCTAGTAGAAGCAAATAATGGATGATGTCATGGGTTCCCCGGTACTAGACCCTCAGCTATGCCTATTGGGTCCTCCTGAGTCTTTAGGATTAAACATTTATATGCACATCTTTTTGCACCTATTGTTTAGGTAGGTGTGGAGCCTACCGTACGGACCGGTTTCAGCAGATAAATTTGATCGTGTGTACGCGGCCTTAGGCCGTGATGTAGCAAGAATGAATACGCACCGCAAACCAGGAAGTCAGTGAGAATAACGATTCAGGAGTGACGGAGGTGAATAAAACAGCTCGATTTCAACAGGTATCAAACTAGTTCTAATGCAAAACATTACTTTTTACTTTATCAGCTACTGTCAGACTTTAATTTAAGAGGAAAATATTTTTGTGTTTACAAACCCTTTAAAGCAAATTTGCTTTTTTTTAACCTAAGGTTAAATAACCTATGGGCCACACACACGATCGGTTTTGACTGATGAAAACGGTCCTTCAGACCGTTGTCCTCTGGTTAACCTATCGTGTGTACGCGGCTTTAGGCTTCTTTGACACGAGGCGGACTCCTCTGATGACACATGCGCACGGGAGCCACCAGTCACGGCACAATCTCCTTTAGAAACGGCACGATCAACATTTCTAAAGTGCGCCTGTGCTGTTGTGTACAGCGCCCGTCTCTTGCAAATATCTCCTAAACCGTGGAGGTTTAGGAGATATTTCAAGCACCTACAAGTAAAAAGTGGTTGTAAAGGGTTTACAACCACTTTAACCACTTAAGGACCGGACCAATATGCTGCTAAATGCCCAGAGGCGTTTTTACAATTCGGCACTGCATCGCTTTAACAGACAATTGCGCGGTCATGCGACGTGGCTCCCAAACAAAATTTGTGTCCTTTTCTTCCCACAAATAGAGCTTTCTTTTGATGGTATTTGATCGCCTCTGCGATTTTAATTTTTTGCCCTATATACAAAAATAGAGCGACATTGTTATAAGAAGAATCGAATAAACTAAATTTTAGTCAAACATTTAGGCCAAAATGTATTTAGCCACGTCTTTAGTAAAAATAAAAAATCGCAATAAAAAAAAAAAAATAGTTACCTAGCGGCAACAGTGACACTAATACAGCGATCAGAAAAATGATCGCTTAGTGACACTGGCAATAGGGAGTGAAAGGGTTAACTAGGGCGGTGATCAAGGGGTTAAAACTTTATTGGGGGGGGTAGGGGGCTACCCTGGACCTAACACTAACTGCCTGTCACACTGACACTAAATGCAGTGATCAGTACATACAGTATATCATGGATATGCAATTAGCGGACCTCCAGCTGTTGCAAAACTACAAGTCCCATCATGCCTCTGGGTGGCATGCTTGTGGCTATCAGAGTCTTGCTATGCCTCATGGGAATTGTAGTTCTGCAACAGCTGGAGGTCCGCTAATTGCATATCCCTGACATATATGATCACTGCATTCAGTGACAGTGTGACAGGGGGGTGGGGGTGATCGCAAGGGGTTAATGTGCCTACATGTCCTGGGGTCAGTGTAGTGTTGTGCAGACTCACTGTGTGATGTCTTCTCTCCTCAGCGGCGGTTGAAAATACCGCCGAGAGGAGAGATGACATCACTTCCCCCTTCCTGTGTTTACACAGGCAGAGGAAGTGACATGCAGGAGGAGGACGCGGATTGGCTGGGAGCGATCCGCAGGGGGCGGACAAAAACGAACAGCCACCCCCTCGTCACCGATCACTCCCACAGCCACGGGGACCGCCGCAGGTACCAGGGGGGGTCCCGATCGGACCCCTGACCCACGTCTAGGCAGGGACGTACAGGTACGCCAATGTGCCTGTACATGCCATTCTGCCGACGTATATGTACATGCGGCGGTCCTTAAGTGGTTAAGGAGGTACCGTATATACGAGTATAAGACGACCCGAATATAAGCCAAGGCACCTAATTTTACCACAAAAAAACTGGGGAAACGTATTGACTCGAGTATAAGTCCAAAGCGAGGGGAACAGGTGACTTTCCCCACTTCCTGCTCAAGTGACAACAGTGAACTTCTACTTTCTGATTTCTCAGGACTTCCTGTACAATGGGATATGTTGACTAGCACAAATAGTGTAACCCTTCCCTGCTGTATTACAAGACAAAAAAAAAAAAAAAAAGTTTGGGCTTCAAATACACTTTAATCCATTTTGAATACACACATGGAAAATGAATTGTAATACGTGAATTGTCTATTACCTTCATGGAGGTATTATAGAAGGAGATATAGTTAGTGAACAGATCTAGGTAGCGAGCAGTGAATACAACAGCAAACAGGATTTGACTCTTCCCAGAGATACCTGAAAAATAAAATAACATTTTAATTAAAACATAAAAAGTGAGGTCATTTTCAGATTTACATATATTATCATTTTATATTGAAAGAAACACCGAATCACATATGCAAAAGTACAACAAATCCTTATTATCCTCTAACTGCAGTGATTTTGCTCGGCGTAATAAAAAGGAATAAAAATCTTTTGTACTTTATGGATCTTCCACATTAATTCTATTTGCCCAACACAGAATATATTTTAGATCATTGCCAGGATGAAAGCTTTTATATGTGCTTTGCGGATTTCGCGCAGACACGGAAAAAAAAAACGTTACTATTGCTTTCATGTTTAAGAACATTTCTTTAATATCTGAAATAAAATGCAACAACCTGTCCGTCAATATAAATTTCAATTAAGACTTCCTTGAAAAGATTTCACTTTGTTAGCAGTGCGATCCTCTTTATCAAAGCATCTTTAGTGTTAATATCCCAAGAGCCTCCTCTTCTGCAGTTTCCTGCCTGAATGCGGCCTGCACATTTAATGGCTCGCAATTCATCGATCATTATTCTGAGAACGTGTCACCAATGCCTGACTGTAAGGCAGAACTAATTTATAACAAAGTACTTTCACCAAGGAGTGCATAGATCAGACAACCTGATGTATGGAAAACCCACGGCAACGATTAAAGACAAACGCCAGGCAAACATCTAAGACAGCTGTTTTACCTGTCAAACGATTTACATTTATTTATCCATTTGGTCTTTAGATTTACACAGCCGGGAGAGGGAAACCACTTCCTCTGTTATAATGGGACAGTGAAGAAGCAGCAGAAGACTGATGAGGTTATCTCTCTGCTCACTCCTGCTGTAAGCTTGTTCCTTTCATCTGCATGTAGTTCACCTGCCCCTACCTCTCCCAACATGATAACCAAGACAAAAAACAAATACTTGCATTGTTTATTAAAAAAAAATTATAGTATTTCAGCTTAGTTTTCTTTTTTTCTCTCTTCATTTTAACCTGATTATTCTGCCATTAATACACTATCTGTCTTATGACAATCGTACTAAGCACCATTGTGACCCTAGAACATCAGTGTTCAAACTGCAGCCTTTGCTTGCCTTTTACTTACTGACACCAACGATGAGACACTATTCCTCCCACTGGCACTAATGATGGAGCACTATTCCTCCCACTGGCACCAATGATGGAGCACTATTCCTCCCACTGGCACCAATGATGGAGCACTATTCCTCCCACTGGCACCAATGATGGAGCACTATTCCTCCCACTGGCACCAATGATGGAGCACTATTCCTCCCACTGGCACCAATGATGGAGCACTATTCCTTCCACTGGCTCTAACGATGAAGCACTATTCCTCCCACTGGCACCAACAATAGAGCCCTATTCCTCCCACTGACACCAACAATGGAGCACTATTTTCTCACAGTGGCACCAATGATGGAGCACTATTCCTCCCACTGGCACCAATGATGGAGCACTATTCCTCCCACTGGCTCTAACGATGAAGCACTATTCCTCCCACTGGCACCAACAATAGAGCACTATTCCTCCCACTGACACCAACAATCGAGCACTATATCCTCACAGTGGCACCAATGATAGAGCACTATTCCTTCCACTGACACCAACGATGGAGCACTATTCCTCCCACTGGCACCAACGATGGAGCACTATTCCTCTCACTGGCACCAACAATAGAGCACTATTCCTCCCACTGGCACCAACGATGGAGCACTATTCCTCCCACTAACACCAACGATGGAGCACTATTCCTCCCACTGTGACCAACGATGGAGCACTATTCCTCCCACTGTGACCAACGATGGAGCACTATTCCTTCCACTGTGACCAACGATGGAGCACTATTCCTTCCACTGTGAACAACGATGGAGCACTATTCCTTCTACTGACACCAACGATGGAGCACTATTCCTTCTACAGTACTGACACCAACGATGGAGCACTATTCCTCTCACTGGCACCAACCATGGAGCACTATTCCTCTCACTGGCACCAACGATGGAGCACTATTCCTCTCACTGGCACCAACCATGGAGCACTATTCCTCTCACTGGCACCAACCATGGAGCACTATTCCTCTCACTGGCACCAACGATGGAGCACTATTTCTCACACTGACACCAACGATGGAGCACTATTTCTTCCACTGGCACCAACGATGGAGCACTATTCCTTCCACTGGCACCAACGATGGAGCACTATTTCTTCCACTGGCACCAACAATGGAGCACTATTAATCCCACTGACACCAATGATGGGGCACTATTCCTTCCACTGGCACCAACAATGGAGCACTATTCCTCCCACTGACACAAATGATGGGGCACTATTACTTCCACTGACTCCAACGATGGAGCACTATTCCTCCCACTGACACCAAACACTGGGCACTATTCCTCACACTAGAGATGTGGCGCTGTTTACTACCACTTACACCAGGACATTTTCTACTCCCACTGGCCACAGTCCAGCCCCTTAAAGTCTGAAGGACAGTAAACTGGACCCTTGTTTAGAAAGTTTGGAGACCACTGCCTTTGGAAATAACAAGGAACATGGTAACATAGTCAGATTGAAAAAACAAAAGTCCATCTAACTCAAGCAATTTTTGAAAAACATGAACAGATAAGAGTCCAGAGGGCGAGTATAAGAGGAAGTTATTAGCTCCGAAGACAAAGCCCTTTCAATGGTATATGCAAACCATGATGCAGCTAGTATGAAACCGGCAAAACCAGTCAGGCAGATCTCATCACCGCCTAGAGCAACCACCTGGCGGGCCCGAGACTTTACAGAGGATGTGACGGCCTGATATGTACATGCCTTTAGTTATCCTGTATACCACTTATACTGCAGCATCCACATGTGGACAGTGTGCAATATAATGGAGTCTTCCGGAGATTGGACAGTCTGGATAGTTAGCTGCGTGCATGCAGTCATGTTCCCAATGGCTAAGCCCTGGTGGGTGTGGAGCGAAACGCATTGGGTTGTAGCCTGGTGGGAGCCCAGGCTGTCTCTTCTACCATCATACCACATGTGTGGATGTGCGGCATCGGGGATTCCTTGCTTCCTCTGCCAGCATGCAAGGTCAGTCCAGTCTTGCTGACCATGTTCTGGCCAGTAGACCATGACTATGCCCATGTGATGATGGATTCTTGTTGTATTACTGAACCATTGCATGGGTACCCGATACTGAATTCCACAATACACAGTGGGTATGGACTATCTTCTGGTGTAGAGCCAGTCCTGTCCTTAGGGTAGTGTGCTGGCCAGTACACCGGAAGTTATATGTACCGGAAGATGGATGGTTCCTTGGATAATTATCTTTAAATTTCTGTCCAAAAAGAATTGCAGCAAGTACAATTTGAAGTGCTTGTAAACCCTCACATATACCCAGATGAAACCCCTTACGTAGTTGTACCGGTTTACTACGGATACTTTCCCCTACATCCATTCAAAGTGCAGAATTTACAGGGGATCTCTCAGCTCTGAAAAGAAGAGGGCAGAAACCTGAAGTTACATCAGTGAGGAAAGCTCTGAGAGCTGATTGGTGGGAAGGGACACACCCCTCTGCACACAGCACCAGAGCTAAGGCTGTCAATCACAGGCTGTGCCCTCACCTGTCACCATTTTTCTTTTGGTGTGACAAAAACTCATCAAAAGGAACGAGGCAGCAGACAGAAATTACACCTAGTGCTCTGGACTGGGACAAGTACATACTATAGAGGGGTGTTATTTGTTCATTTCATGTCTGAGGTTTACAACTACTTTGCAACCACTTTCAGTGGATATACACCATGTAAGGAGTATAGTGTGTGTGTGTATATATTTCTCTATCTAGGTATATATATATATATATATATATATATTATATATACACACACACAAAGAACTGAATATGGATACACAGACTTAAACAGCCCTCCCTCCGCACATAAAGCCATGTTTGTCATTCAAATTATTTACTAAGGATTATGAGAGTGAGTGAGAAACTTATATAGCGCAACACATGCAAACTGAATCGCCTCTGGGCGCTTGGTATTCATTCCCTGGGCCCTCAGAAGAGATGGGTCTTAATCCTTCTCCTGAAGGTCAGGTGGTTTACCTCCAACCGGATGCTGGTTGGTAGAGTGTTCCAAAGTCTGGATCCTTAGACCGCAAATCTTCGTTCTCCTTTGGACTTTGAAGAGTTCCGAATGGAGCTTCTTCTGAAATCTAGTCCAGTGTGTTGTCACCGTTTTTTTTGAGGGTGCATTTATGTTGACTGAATTTAATGGCATGGTGATCTATCCATGGTTGCGGCTCATTTTCCAGAATATTGGATTTCCAGATCTTGTCTGAAAATGAGATAGAGCGTGTGACCTGAAGCATGTGTGGGCCCACATACTAGTTGCTGCAGACCTAATCCTTCCAAATGGTCAATGCAGGAGTCGGCGACGGGGTCCTGTGAGGAGTTGGCCCAGAGGTTAAACTCCCAGAGCAGCAGGAGGTGTTTGGTGTTTAGGGTATAGGTGGAGATAAACTCTGTCAATGACATGAGCAGGTGCGTTTTTGGACCCGGTGGTCTATAGCACAGGCGTATGTGAACAGTGTCCTGGGGATTTGTTTGCAGTCGCAGAGTGAGGGTTTCCATGAATGGAAGTGAGTACTGAAGGCCTGGTTTATTATGGTGTGTGTAGTCATTTGTGGGTAGTCCCCCATGCCAGGTGCAGGTGGTGATTTGTTATAACTCTAATGCCGCATACACACAACCGTTTTTTAGGTTGTAAAAAAGGACGTTTTCAATGGTCTAGAAAAAACAATATTTTTTTCAACCCGATTGTTAAAACGGCCTTGCCTACATACGATCATGAAAAAAAAAATGCTCTAGCAAAACGCGGTGACGGCACTATAAAGGGGAAGTTCTATGCGGATGGCGCCACTCTTGGGGCTGCTTTAGATGATTCAGTGTTATTAAAAAACGATTCGCGTTTTTCTGTCTGTTACAGCGTGATGAATGTGCCTAATCCATTATGAACGGTAGTTTTACCAGAACGAGCGCTCCCATCTCATAACTTGCTTCTGAGCACGAGCGTTTTTTTCACGTCGTTAAACCCCACACACGACCATTTTTTACGACGTTAAAAACGTCGTGAAAGATTACAACATGTTCTAAATTTTTAATGCCTATTTTTTACATCGTGAAAAATGCTCTGAAGCACACACAAGATAGTTTTTAATGACATTAAAAAAAACACGTAATTTTTTTACAACCCTAAAAACGGTCGTGTGTACGCGGCATTATACAATTTGTTTTCAGCTTTTTTTTTGTATTATTCAGTTTATTATTAAAAAGGATAGGATGCATTAAGGTGAAAAAACATTTACCTTTACAACCCCTTTCATTTCCACTGAAATTTTGCTGCTGACTTTTAAAATATGGACACTTACCTGTCCAGGGCGCCTGCGATGTCGGCGCCCGAAGCCGATCCTTCCCTCCGCTCTTGGGTGCTGCCGCCGCCATTTTCGGTGAGGGAATCGGGAAGTGAAGCCTTGAGACTTCACAGCCTGGTTCACTACTGCGCATGTGCAAGTCGCGTTGCGTGATCTGAATGGTCCCTGCTGTCTTCTGGGACCTGTGTCTTCCAGAAGACAGCAGGGGGGGCGGAGGAGGCACTGGACGTGGCGTAGATATCCACGGATACTGTATTACACAGGTACCTGCCCCCCTCCCCCTGAAAGGTGCCAAATGTGACACCGGAGAGGGAGGATTCTGTAAAGCGGAAGTTCCATTTTTGGGTGGAACTTCTACTTTAAGAAATACTTGTCAGTGGTAAATGGTAGGGTTGCACCGATACTGGTTGGTTATCGGCAAGTACGAGCACCGATGCTTTCTGTCAAGTACTCGTCTATACAGAGTACCAATACTTTGTGGCGAGTTTGCTCTAACACAAAAAATTGGCACAAAGAATTGCATGTGGGCAGTTTAGAACTCACGAAATTCAGCAGAGGGAGCGCTGTTCCAGTAAGTAGGTAGAGACAGATTAGAAGTTTAAAGCAGCAATCATTTACTGAAAAACTGGAGCTCATGGGGATGGGGGGTGAGCCCAATGGATACCAGATCAATAGACTTTTGGTTGACATTGGTTGCCCGCACAGTACTGTCTCCATAGTGGAGCACTTACGCACGCTCCTGCCGTTTTCCCTGGCCGGCAGTGACCAGCCCAGACCGCAGCTGTCAATTTCCGGGTGTGAAGGTTGTTGCCGGCTCCATTCATTGATCCGGGATCCACCGGGCTCACTGCCTGCCCCCAGGAGCTTCAGGGTTAGAGGCTCAGCAGAGTAAACGGTGGAACACATTCAAACCGGCAATCATTTACTGGAAAACTGAACAGATTGATGACATTAGGTAAATCGATCACAAGCCCATGCCGAGAGATGGTAGTGTGCCAGTAAGGCACTGTGACTCACGGTTTCCAAAATAGAGAAGATCTACTGGCCAAGTCACCAGATGAAAATGAGAAAAAAAGTAAAAAAAATATAATAATAAAAAAAAAATGAATGCAGCCACAAGTATAAGTAAAGGTAATGTTTTGTTTTTTTTTGGTTTTGTACAGAGTGTAGATAGATTACAACACCTGTCAGGTTTGTATTGCTGTCTTTGCCCTTGTTAGGGAGATTTGCCCTCTTTATTACTCCTGTGTACCATTATCAACACAAGCGAAAGTAAAAGAAAATCACAAATTTTGGGCTGTCCCCCAAGATAGCAACAGAGGGAAAACCTTCCAATAGAGACACTCGTTCTGGTGACCAGGTGACAGCCAGGGATTTCCTTACTTCCTGATCTGGCTATGGGACAGGAAGTGAAGGGAAATCTCCCCAGCGGGACACAGATGGCAACAATAAACCTTACAAGGGTTTTTATTCTCCCATAGCCTTTATAGAGTTGAAAAAAACAAAATGTGTCTTTAGTTCTACTCTAAGCATTGGTAAACTGCAATACGCTGAATTACTGCTTTTGGGTAAGGCAGCTATAAAATACACTAATGTATTGTAATTTAATATATTTTATTAAATGGAAATGATGTAGGTACCCGATTTGGACTTTTTAACACCTACCGTATATAGGCTCCCTGACACCAAAAATGGTATCATGTAACTAGAACAAGGTGGTTCCACAATGAGAGAGGATGACTGGCTGAATTTAAAGTATTAGAACAGGTAGCTGTGCCACAGCAACCCTCCTGTACTGTGCCCTCCAGATCCTCCTGACCCCTCTGTATTGTGCTTTCCTGACCTACCCTGCGCTGTGTCCTCCAGACTTCCACTGCTCTGTGCTTTACAGACCTCCCCTGCTCTGTGCCCTACATACCTCCCCTGCTGTGTCCTACAGACCTCCCCTGCTCTGTGCCCTACAGACCTCCCCTGCGCTGTGCCCTACAGACCTCCCCTGCCAAGTGCCCTACAGACCTCCCCTGCTCTGTGCCCTCCAGACCTCCCCTGCTCTGTGCCCTCCAGACCTCCCCTGCTCTGTGCCCTACAGACCTCCCCTGCTCTGTGCCCTACAGACCTCCCCTGCTAAGTGCACTACAGACCTCCCCTGCTAAGTGCCCTACAGACCTCCCCTACTCTGTGCCCTACAGACCTCCCCTGCTCTGTGCCCTACAGACCTCCCCTGCTCTGTGCGCTCCAGACCCCCCCTGCTCTGTGCGCTCCAGACCTCCCCTGCTCTGTGCGCTCCAGACCTCCCCTGCTCTGTGCGCTCCAGACCTCCCCTGCTCTGTGCGCTCCAGACCTCCCCTGCTCTGTGCGCTCCAGACCTCCCCTGTGCTGTGTCCTCCAGACTAACCTGCTCTGTTCCCTCCCGACCCCATGTACAATGCCTTCTAGATGCCCTTTACCATGCCCTCCAGACCCTCATGTACCATGCCCTCCAGACCCCCCTGCACTGTGCTCTCCAAACTCCCCTGTAACCAGGCCCTCCTGACCCGTCTGTACCATGCCCTCCAGACTCCTCTGTACTGTGCTTCCTGACCCCACCCCTCTTTACACTGCCTTGCTGACCCCCTGTGATTTGCCCTGTATATGCCTTGTTAGTCTCTCTCCTGTCATCTGCTGTACTGATCTCTGAATACTGCCCTACATCCAACTGACGTCTGTATACTGCCCTACCTACTACTGACCTTTGGGGGCTTGATAGTCCTCTTTAAAAAAAAAAGGGCAGCACCCCCAATGATTTTTGATCTCTTCAATGTTGCCATGGTAGATCTCCGCCTACTCCTTGGCCCTTAGAGTGTCTGTGTGGATATAAATGCGGAATATCTTCCCAACACTCATTGGAACTGAAGAAGTGACTTGGAGAAGCAACAAAACATCTTCAACATTACAGAACAAGTGCAGTTGAATGTGACTGACTACTACTAGCTATATCATGACCTTGATGAATAAGAACCTTCACAGACATGATAAGGGATGTGCTCTGAATGTGAACACAGGACCACGGCCAAAGAGAAGACTCTGACCAGCATAGGGATTCAGTGGCAATACAGTCACCTGTACAAGATAAATATCAGGATGAACATTAGCAGTAGTTGGCATGTAAGCTGTGTCGTCTGTGTGAATTTCAATGCCCACTTTGCATATCTGACTCTGGAGTACCATTTGTACTAGGATTCAGGCGTTGTGTATATAGAAGAGAAAATACGGCTTCTTCCTGTGCAATGCAATGCTGGGCTACACACATCTGGGACCAAGGACTGGCAATCGTGCTCGGCTCCTAATCACATCTCAATGGACTTTGCTACAGATGAAAAATACAAATCATGTTTACTTACCGGCAAACAAAAATTAGCATAGTCACACTTTGTTGACATTTTCTAAAAACATTGCAGTGTTGTTTCCGTTTCAAATTAGTAACCCATAATTTAACTGCACCTAATTCTATTTTCCCAGGCACAGCCCAAAACCAACTCTCTAACCCACACAAGTCCAGGCATCCGAGTGCTTAAAGCACTGACAGTTAGTAAATATTTCTTATTTGCTACAACTGAATTCACATAACTTGCCTGGAAGAAAGTGTCATGTCTTGCAGGCTGATGGTTCCTGAAGAAATCTTCTCTCCAGCGATGCCCGGTCTTCTTCACAGGGTTAATAGCTCCAGGTCTAAAGCCACGTACACACGACCGTTTTTCATGACGCGAAAAATGCAATTTTTTAAATTGGTCATTAAAAACGGTCGTGTGTAGTCTCAAGAGCATTTTTCTCGATGAGAAAATGGGCGTTAAATATTTAGAACATGCTCTATTTTTTCTCATCGGTTTTCACGTCGTGAAAAACGGTCATGTGTAGGCTTTAACGACGGGGGAAAAATGTGCATGCTCAGAAGCAATTTATGAGATGGGAGCGCCCGTTCTGGTAAAACTATGTGTGTTTCTGTAGTTATGGGTAATCATCAAACACAGAAGAACAATGGCTAAAAAAGACTAAGTGGTACATCAAGTGAGCTTATATTTTTTATATTTTTGGTCTATGTTTAATAAGGCGTTATCTAGTGTACCTTTAAAACTGAATTCCAGATATGTTTTTTGCATAGTTACTTCCTCCTGCTGTGGTTCCCTCTATATGAAGATCTATATTGCGGAATCAGAACCTCCTTCCTCCTGCTGGGGTTCCTTCTATATAAAGATCTATATTGGGGAATCAGAACCTCCTTCCTCCTGCTGGGGTTCCCTCTATATATAGATCTATATTGGGGAATCAGAACCTCCTTCCTCCTGCTGGGGTTCCCTCTATATATAGATCTATATTGGGGAATCAGCATTTCCTTCCTCCTGCTGGGGTTCCCTCTATATATAGATCTATATTGGGGAATCAGAATCTCCTTCCTTCTGCTGGGGTTCCCTCTATATATAGATCTATATTGCGGAATCAGAACCTCCTTCCTCCTGCTGGGGTTCCCTCTATATATAGATCTATATTGGGGAATCAGAACCTCCTTCCTCCTGCTGGGGTTCCCTCTATATATAGATCTATATTGGGGAATCAGAACCTCCTTCCTCCTGCTGGGGTTCCTTCTATATAAAGATCTATATTGGGGAATCAGAACCTCCTTCCTCCTGCTGGGGTTCCCTCTATATATAGATCTATATTGGGGAATCAGAACCTCCTTCCTCCTGCTGGGGTTCCCTCTATATATAGATCTATATTGGGGAATCAGAATTTCCTCCTTCTGGGGTTCTCTATATATAGATCTATATTGGGGAATCAGAATCTCCTTCCTCCTGGGGTTCCCTCTATATATAGATCTATATTGGGGAATCAGAATTTCCTTCCTCCTGCTGGGGTTCCCTCTATATATAGATCTATATTGGGGAATCAGAATCCTCCTTCCTCCTGCTGGGGTTCCCTCTATATATAGATCTATATTGCGGGAATCAGAACCTCCTTCCTCCTGCTGGGGTTCCCTCTATATATAGATCTATATTGGGGAATCAGAACCTCCTTCCTCCTGCTGGGGTTCCCTCTATATAAAGATCTATATTTGGGGAATCAGAACCTCCTTCCTCCTGCTGGGGTTCCCTCTATATATAGATCTATATTGGGGAATCAGAACCTCCTTCCTCCTGCTGGGGTTCCCTCTATATATAGATCTATATTGGGGAATCAGAACCTCCTTCCTCCTGCTGGGGTTCCCTCTATATATAGATCTATATTGGGGAATCAGAATCTCCTTCCTCCTGCTGGGGTTCCCTCTATATATAGATCTATTTTGGGGAATCAGAACCTCCTTCCTCCTGCTGGGGTTCCCTCTATATATAGATCTATATTGGGGAATCAGAACCTCCTTCCTCCTGCTGGGGTTCCCTCTATATATAGATCTATATTGGGGAATCAGAATTTCCTTCCTCCTGCTGGGGTTCCCTCTATATATAGATCTATATTGGGGAATCAGAATTTCCTTCCTCCTGCTGGGGTTCCCTCTATATATAGATCTATATTGGGGAATCAGAATCTCCTTCCTCCTGCTGGGGTTCCCTCTATATATAGATCTATATTGCGGAATCAGAACCTCCTTCCTCCTGCTGGGGTTCCCTCTATATATAGATCTATATTGCGGAATCAGAACCTCCTTCCTCCTGCTGGGGTTCCTTCTATATAAAGATCTATATTGGGGAATCAGAACCTCCTTCCTCCTGCTGGGGTTCCCTCTATATATAGATCTATATTGGGGAATCAGAACCTCCTTCCTCCTGCTGGGGTTCCCTCTATATATAGATCTATATTGGGGAATCAGAATCTCCTTCCTCTTGCTGGGGTTCCCTCTATATATAGATCTATATTGCGGAATCAGAACCTCCTTCCTCCTGCTGGGGTTCCCTCTATATATAGATCTATATTGGGGAATCAGAACCTCCTTCCTCCTGCTGGGGTTCCCTCTATATAAAGATCTATATTTGGGGAATCAGAACCTCCTTCCTCCTGCTGGGGTTCCCTCTATATATAGATCTATATTGGGGAATCAGAACCTCCTTCCTCCTGCTGGGGTTCCCTCTATATATAGATCTATATTGGGGAATCAGAACCTCCTTCCTCCTGCTGGGGTTCCCTCTATATATAGATCTATATTGGGGAATCAGAATCTCCTTCCTCCTGCTGGGGTTCCCTCTATATATAGATCTATTTTGGGGAATCAGAACCTCCTTCCTCCTGCTGGGGTTCCCTCTATATATAGATCTATATTGGGGAATCAGAACCTCCTTCCTCTTGCTGGGGCTCCCTCTATATAAAGATCTATATTGGGGAATCAGAACCTCCTTCCTCCTGCTGGTGTTCCCTCTATATATAGATCTATATTGGGGAATCAGAACCTCCTTCCTCCTGCTGGGGTTCCCTCTATATATAGATCTATATTGGGGAATCAGAATTTCCTTCCTCCTGCTGGGGTTCCCTCTATATATAGATCTATATTGGGGAATCAGAATCTCCTTCCTCCTGCTGGGGTTCCCTCTATATATAGATCTATATTGGGGAATCAGAATCTCCTTCCTCCTGCTGGGGTTCCCTCTATATATAGATCTATTTTGGGGAATCAGAACCTCCTTCCTCCTGCTGGGGTTCCCTCTATATATAGATCTATATTGGGGAATCAGAACCTCCTTCCTCCTGCTGGGGTTCCCTCTATATATAGATCTATATTGGGGAATCAGAACCTCCTTCCTCTTGCTGGGGTTCCCTTTATATAAAGATCTATATTGGGGAATCATAACCTCGAAATGCCCAAATATGCCGCTATTGTGCAACCTTCCAGAAGTGTACGGAGCTGCACTTGAGGCCCTCTATAATGTTTAACTTGACCACCACTGATATAAGTGAATCAGGACCTCATTCCTACTGCTGGAAATCCTTTTAGTGATGCACCCCAGATTTGTGTTCTGCTTTCTTTGCTGTCAGGGCACAATTTTATTTTACTACCTAAACTGCGCACCCCCTAGATTTTTATTTATTTTTTTACTGTAGTTCTGACCCCAGAAGGCTAAGAGAAAACACATTAATATTGTGCTATACACGGCACTGAGATATAAAATGAGCACAAAGGTTTTTAAAGCAGCACTGCAGGACCCCATAAAAAGGTAATCAATATCGGCTACAAATGACACGCTGAAATCATAGCACTGCTCTCTCTCCATAAAGGTAAGCATTTGTTTTTTTTCTTTCCAAGCCAAGATAACAAGGTCTTACAAGGTCTTGGGTTACACAATATACACCTTGTAAAATGCCAAAGTCTGCATCATAATTATCTGCTCCTGTGCCAGTTTCAGTGTCGCTCCTCATTCTGCCCATTTATAGGCACTGTTCTAAATCTCATATATAAAATAAATAAGTACATTTAGCACCAGATGAAGCTCTAATAACTTGTGGTAGTAAACTCTGATGATGATACAACATTTAAGCAATATGTAAATCCAACTAGTTGTTTGCAATCAACAAGCCACAAACACGCTGCTCCAAAATACTTTCAGAAATATGTCGTTTGTAAATGCTCCTGCTTGCGGTTAGCCGCCGCCATTGCTACTCTGGTCTTCCACATCTGTCTAGTACTTTATTTCTGCCCTTAGTAGCTTTGCCTGGCCAAAATCCCACTCATGCGCATTATCTTCGTTTCCGGATACTAAGGAAACCTTGTGCAGCGAATCGGAGCCGATCCTGCTGCTACCTTACTCCAGAAAGCAGAAGGAGTATTGTGGGATCTCAGGGCTGACGCTGGCACTAGGAATTCTGCAGCCCTGGCATAGACCCAGCATTTTTCTGGCAGCATAAGCTTTCTGGAAAATTAGGGCAAACGGCGCATTCGCTGGTGACGTCATTTAAAAGAAAAATAAATATTAATCGGAAAAGCAAGCAGGTAAGAAGAGATCAAACATTGTCAATAATAATTGTTTAACCTGCAATTGTTCATTTAAAGGAAAGTGAGCATAATGGGTATACAACCGCTTTAAGATACACACACGAAAATGTGATATTGTTATAAAAAATAAAAAAAATGGTGAAACTGCTTCCATACTGTGTACAGTCAGGTGCATTATATCCTTGCTAAGTCATTAATATTCACCAGGAAAGGTGAAGAGGATAAAATACATTCTCACTCTTCTGGGGGTAAAGGATTGCTTGCCTAATTCCTTGTTTTCTTCTGACCCTCAAAGTACCCAACGCAATGTGGTGACATTGCCCTATCCATCAACTTACATAAGTGCTGAACATGAGGTCTGCACACAGAAGTGTCACATTATTACCCAAGTGCCATACGATGGTGCTGAACACAAGGTGTGAACAGAGGAGTGTAAGAGACTATTACCTAAGTGCCATACATAGGTGTTGAACACAAATGTCTTCACAGAGAGTGTCAAAGAGCAATATCTAAGGGCTATGTTTTAGTGATGAACAGAACACAAGGTTTGCATAGAGAGATATGTCAAAGACTATTACCCAAGTGCCATATGTTAGTGCCGAACACAAGGTCTGCAAAGAGGTTTGATAGAACCTATTACCCAAGTGCCATATGTTAGTGCTGTACACAAGGTATGAACAGAGGTGTGTCAAAGACCACTACCCAAGTACCAAATGTTGGTGCACTGCTGAACACAAGGCAAGTCCAAGACCACCACCCAAGTACCATACGTTGGTGCTGAACGCAAGGTCTGCACAAGGCAAGTCAAAGACTAATACCCAAGCGCCATACGTTGGTGTTAAACTAAACACAAAGGGCCAGATTCACATACACTTAATATTGTGCTGCGTAATCGAAATACTCTACGCTGCCGTATTTCCCCAGGCTCTACACCGAATCCTGGTAGATTTTTGCCCGTACGCTACGGCGGCGTAGTCTATTTCTTGCCGCGTAATCGAAATACGCGATTAGGGGGCGTGAAGCATTTAAATTAAGAGCGTCCCCGCGGCGATCGAACTGCGCATGCTCCGTTCAGAAATTTCCTGCCGTGCACTGCGCGAAATCACGTCGTTACGTCATTCGTTGTTTGAGTAGTGTCGTTTACGAACATTCCTATTCCCGGACGACTTACGTAAAAAAAAATAAAAGACGTCGGAAAACGTAGAAATTTGACGCGGGAACGACGGCCATGCTTAACATGGGCTGTCTAATATTAGAGCAGCAAAAAGCTGCTATAGTGTTACGCAAATAAAAGATGACTAAAGGTGCCATAAGAGATTGCGATTGAAGATCGTAATTTCGGGGATCGCCGGCAAAAGCTCATTTGCATACCCCGACGCTGAAAACGATGGGAAGTCCACCCAGTGGCCGCAATTTTATTGCAGCGTAGATCCGAAGGCGTATGAACACGTAATCCAGTCGAATTGAAGCCTGCAGCCGTCTATTCATGGTTTGAGGTTTTCGACTAGCTAGAAAACGCGCGTAATTTGAAATTACTCCAGTCTAACACCAGTTAGACAGGCGTAATGGCTCTCTGAATCTGGGCCAAAGTCTGCACATAGGTATGTCAAAGACTACCCAAAGACTATACTTTAGTGCTAAATACAAGGTCTGCACAGAGTTTTCCCAAAGACCAATCCCCAAGTGCCATATGATGGTGCTGAACACAAGGTATGAACAGAGGGGTGTCAAAGACCACTACCCAAGCACCAAATGTTGATGCACTGCTGAACACAAGGTCTGCACAAGGTAAGTCAAAAACCACTACCCAAGTACCATACGTTGATGACAAACACAAGGTCTGCACAAGGTAAGTCAAAGATTAATACCCAAGCGCTATACGTTAGTGTTAAACTAAACACAAAATCTGCACATACAGTAGGTATGTCAAAGACTACCCAAAGGCTATACTTTAGTGATAAATACAAGGTCTGCACAGAGCTGTCTCAAAGACCAATCCGAAAGTGCCATATGATGGTGCTGAGCACAAGGTATGAACCGAGGGGTGTCAAAGACCACTACCCAAGTGTCATGTGTTAGTGCTGAACACAAAGTCTGCACAGAGATATGTCAGAGGCTATTACCTAAATGCCATATGTTGTTGATATACAGAAGGGCCCAGATTCAGAGAGCCATTACGCCTGTCTAACTGGTGTTAGACTGGAGTAATTTCCAATTACGCGCGTTTTCTAGCTAGTTGAAAACCTCAAACCATGAATAGACGGCTGCGGGCTTCAATTCGACTGGATTACGTGTTCATATGCCTTCGGATCTACGCTGCAATAAAATTGCGGCCACTGGGTGGACTTCCCGTCGTTTTCCGCGTCTGGGTATGCAAATGAGCTTTTGCCGGCGATCCCCGAAATTACGATCTTCATTCGCAATCTCTTACGGCATCTTTAGTCATCTTTTTTTTGCGTAACACTATACCAGCTTTTTGCTGCTCTAATATTAGACAGCCCATATTAAGTATGGCCGTCGTTCCCACGTCAAATTTCTACGTTTTCCGACGTCTTTTATTTTTTTTGACGTAAGTCGTCCGGGAATAGGAATGTTCGTAAACAACACTACTCAAACAACGAATGACGTAACGACGTGATTTCGCGCAATGCACGGCGGGAAATTTCTGAACGGAGAATGCGCAGTTCGATCGCCGCGGGGACGCGCTTAATTTAAATGCTTCACGCCCCCTAATCTCGTATTTTGATTACGCGGCGAGAAATAGACTACGCCGCCGTAGCGTACGGGCAAAAATCTACCAGAATTCGGTGTAGAGCCTGGTAAAATACGGCAGCGTAGAGTATTTCAATTACGCAGTGCAATATTAAGTGTATGTGAATCTGGCCCAAGGTCTGCAAAAAGGTTTGGTAGAAACGATTACCCAAGTGCCATATGTTAGTGCTGAACACAAAGCCTGCACAGAGGGTTGTCAAAGATCAATACCCAAGTACCATACGTTGGTGCTGAATACAAGGGCCGGGATTTACAGACATCGACGCTCATTTATGCCGCCGTAGCATATTTCTTTTACGCTATGCCGACACAGCGCAGAGAGGCAAGCATGGAATTCACAAAGCAAATGCTCCCAACGTTGCAGCAGCGTGGCGTATATTTTGTAGGCGTAATCCGGCGTAAGTGGAAGTGGGCTGGAAGTGGGCGTGATCCATGCTAATGAAGCGTGACCTCATGCAAATTATGGGCCGGGCGCCAGAGAAGTACTTAAAATTAACTGTGCATGCGTCGAGACGTGGACATATCCCCGTGTGCATGCGCACAACCACGTCGGAACAACTGCCTAAGATACGCCGGATCACTGTGTACGCCGTTAACGTAACCTACGCCCAGCCAGACCCACGTCAGGCCCATATTCACAGACGTCCAATGTACAATACGTAGGCTTGTGTTCCCTGGTCCATACCTTTGCATGGGTTGCACCTCATCTATGGGGAATAACTTTACGCCGGATGTAAAACTTACGCAAACCGCGTATATCATGCGCCGGGCGCAAGTACGTTCGTGAATCGGCGTATCTCCCTCATTTGCATATTTGAATAGAAAATCAATGGGAGCGCCACATGCGTCCAGCGTAAATATGTGGCCACTCTACGATGGCGTAGGCAAGTTACGTCAGTGGGATGAAGTCTGTTTTTAGGCGTATCTTAGTTTGTGGGTCCGGCGCACAGATACGACGGCGCATATTTGTACTTACGCTGCGTATCTGGAGATACGTTGGCGCAAGTGCTTTGTGAATCCGGGCCCCTGTTTTTAACAAAGTCTCTTCACACCGATGCTTTGGCCTGCAATGCAATGGAAGATCCTGCATGAAGCCATTTTGGGTGCATCGTCTTTCAGCACATAGCCAACTCCCGCCTATGCCAACACATGGGTTATGCTGTGAATAAGCCCTGTAAAAGTACAATGACACAAGGACCACAATCTGGAGGAGCATCACTAAAGAAGAGACCATCGTACCTCGGAGAATGACACAGCGACTTTTTCACTCTGCAAATGAAAAACTTGACAATCCTAAAATAGACTGAATCTAAAAAATACAATCCCCTCACACACCTCACAATACAATCCCCTCACACACCTCACAATACAATCCCCTCACACACCTCACAATACAATCCCCTCACACATCTCACAATACAATCCCCTCACACACCTCACAATACAATCCCCTCACACATCTCACAATACAATCCCCTCACACACCTCACACAAAGGGCTGTACAAATGTAATGTATACAGAATCTATAACATTTTATTCTATATGCACCTCCTTTCATTTAGTAGCTCCATACTTGTGTATGTATTGCATTCCAAATGAAAGCATGCTGAGACATGAACATAAACAGAAGACAGAATAGGTGAGAATGGAAAAATCAATAAAATTACAAGGAAAGACAAATGAAATTTCCAAACAATGAAAGATGGGTAGGAAATAAACAATGCAAACAGGGGAATAAAATTCAGTATTTATTTATGGAAGTCTGAGCGGTGCCAAGAAAGTAATCATTGGTTCCCAGTCTCCTCTTTCTGCAGCTAAATAAAAATTCAAGCTAGAGGTTGTGGAAAACAAAATCTGGAACTCTCTCTGGTCCGTTTACATCCAACCCCAATGTCAGTACAGCTGTCCTGATTGGAGTTCAGCTTTAAAAAATGGACCAGCTAAATACACACATGGAATACGTAAAAAGGATTTTGAATTTCTTTCTTTCCAATTCGGAGTTTTACACAGCAAAGCCCTGTCCCTGCATAGCAGACTATCCGTAATTCTGTGCTGCACTAAAGTAACAATTGTCCCGTCTAGAGGTGGACCGATATATCGGCCGATATTTGGCCGTTTTGGAGAAATCGGCATCGGCCGATTTTTAGCCAGATTAGGTCGATATTTAACATGGCCGCTAGCGTGCCACCGATCCCAAGCTAGGCCGAAGCCACGGCCTTTCCTGATGCTGTGACCGCGGTCACAGCATCAGGAAAGGCCGCGGCTTCGGCCTAGCTCTGGAACCACGACCATCTTGGTACACCCAGCGCGGCGGCCCTCTGTTTACACCCACAGAGGAGGAGGGGCCCGCGCTCGTGGGACACACACTGCTCTCTGGGGGGGGGGGGGGCAGGGGGGGCTGTCTATACTGGAGGGAGAGGAGGTCTGTACTGAGGGGGGTGATACTATTTTTTTTTTGCAGCAGTGCCACCTGCCAGTGCCAATTAGTGCCACTTGCTGTCCAGTGCCATCTGCCAATGCCACCTGCCAGTGTCAATACCAGTGCCAATTAGTGCCACCTTCCATCCAGTGCCACCCAGTGCCACCTACCAGTGCCAACTAAGGCCATCAGTGCCACCTGCCAATGCCAACCAGTGCCACCTGCCAGTGCTAACTATTGCCATCCAGTGCCAACTGCCAGTCAGTGCCAACCAGTGCCACTTGCCAGTGTCACCTGTTAGTGCCACCTGCCAGTGCCACGTGCCAATCAGTGCCATCTGCCAGTGCCATCTGCCAATCAGTGCCACCTGCCAGTGTCAATTAGTGCCACCTGCCAATCAGTGCCATCTGCTAGTACCATCTTTCAGTGCCATCCAGTGCAACCTGTCAGTGCAAATAAGTGCCATCTGCCAATCAGTGCCTTCTGCTAGTGCCATCTTCCAGTACCAATTAGTGCCATCCAGTGCCACAAACCAGTGCCACCAAAAAAAAAAAATCGGCATCGGCCAGAGAAAAACCCATATCGGTCGACCTCTAGTCCCGTCCCCTTCACCAGCCTCTGACTGAACAGCAGAATGATGAGCTCAGCTCTCTCTCACTCTGTTCTCACCTTCACCATGTTCTTGTTAGCCTATGAGAACTAATAATGTAATTTACCAGCCCTTCCTTTGCTGAGTGAACACAGTAAGTGATCAGTACGATACCAATCACTCACTGTGTTCATTCGTAACTGAAGCATAATAAACGGTGCTTACTATGATTCTGAATGAACAGGGAGACTGTGCAGAGCTCGTCCTGTTCATTTATTCTGTGCAGCTGAGGCTACAGAGATGGGAATTGAGGACTGTGTCACCAATCTATCTTCTCTGTCTCAAAAGTGAGACATCAAGGTAGGGCTGGGCGATTTTGGGCAAAAAAAAATTCACGATTCAAATCAAGGTTATTTTCCTGATGGACACTGTGCCGGCAGTAGTTTTTAGGCGAGGCCGCGGGTTTGGCGTAGTCCGCCGCGGTCCTGGGAAATGGCCGTGGACTAGGCCGAAGCTGTGGCCTCGCCTAAGAAATCCTACCCGCAGCTCACCGCGATCATGGGAAAATGCCTTGAGGGCCCGGTTTCGGCCTTTCCCAGGTTCGCGGCGAGCTGCAGGCAGGATTTTTAAGGCGAGGTCGCGGCTTCGGCCTAGTCTGCGGAGCGCAGGTCCTATGAAAAAAACGATTCGGTCAAAATCTGAATCGATTTGCCCTTGTAACTCAATTCAGATTTGAAATAGTTTTTTTTTCCCCAGCCCTACATCAAGGGTCTGCTTAGACCACTGATATTTCACCAAAGCCCCCCAACAGAGCTGCTAAATAAAATTGTAAGAAATATAAATGTCACTGCCTTACTGCCACGTCCACTGCTACTGACACTGTCCACTTTTAAGGAAGGCTTACATTTTTGTATCTTTGTTTTTACCATTTCCCTTGCCAGTTAATTTACTTGAAAAAAAAAATGACGACTCTGAATCCCAGTGATCTTTAACCACTTGCCACCCGAGGCATTGTCATATGACGGCGGCAGAAACCCTCCCTCCCCCGGGCCGCCGTCATATGATGTCTTCAGCTTCTCTGCATTGTACAGAAAGAGCGCGTGCCACATCACTCAGGACCCAATACGCGTGCCTGACGGCCGCCGGCACCCACGATTGCACGTTAACAGCAGGACTGTGGATCTGTGTGTGTAAACACACAGATCCACGTCCTGTTAGAGGAGAGGAGAACGATGGTGTGTTCCCAGTACAGAGGAACACCGAATCGGTCTCCTCTCCTTGTGAGTCCCCTCCCCCTACAGTTAGAATCACTCCTTAGATACACATATAACCCCTTGATCGCGCCTAATGTTAACTCCCTTTCCTGCCAGTGACATTTACACATTAATCAGTGCATTTTTATAGCACTGATCACTGTATAAATGTGAATGATCTGCCGCAATATGGCACACCCGATAAAAAACACGCAGATCGCCGCCATTACTAATAAAAAAAAAATTAACAAATCAATCAATATACGCTTATTGCGATTTTTTTTACTAAAAATATCTAGAGGAATACATATCGGACTAAACTAAAAGGAAAACAATATATATATATGTATATATATATATATATATATATATATATATATATATTTAAAAAACTGGGATATTTATTATAGCAAAAGGTAATAAATATTGTGTCTTTTTTCAAAATTGTCGCTCATTTTTTGTTTGATCAAATTCCCCCAAAATAAATCTCTATCTGTGGGAAAAAAATTATCACATTTTAATTTGGGTACAATGTTGCACGACTGCCTAATTGTCATTCAAAATGTTACAGCGCTGAAAGCTACAAATTGGCCTGGGCAGGAAGGGGGTGAAAATGCCCGGCATTGAAGTGGCAAAGTAAAGGCATAATGTGCTAGTATGCATCACATACTAGCACATTATGTGAAACGTAGCTGCAAACAAAGCCCTCGTCACCGCCGGTCACGGCACAGGGCTCTGAAGGAACAGCACGGGTGGCTGTTCCTTCAGAGCGTTTGCGCCAATGACATCATCAGCTGCATATACAATAAATATAAAGATATGTACAGTATCTATAGGCAAGCCTTATTATAGGTTTACCTGTAGGTACAATTAACCATATCAGCCCCGGAAGGTTTCACCCCCTTCATGACCAGGCCATTTTTTTGCGATACGCCACTGTATTGCTTTAACTGACAATTGCGCGTTCATGCAACACTGCAGCCAAACAAAATATATGTATTTTTTCCCCTCACAAATAGAGATGTCTTTTGGTGGTATTTGATCACCTCTGCAGTTTTTATTTTTTGCGCTATTAAAAAAAAAAAATTATATATATATAATTTTTTTTTTTTTTTTTTACTTTCTGCTATAAAACAAAAATATAAAACATAAATAAAAAAAAATAAAAAAATAAAAATCTAATTTCTTCATCAATTTAGGCCACTATGTATTCTGCTACATATTTTTGGTAAAAGCCTATATTGTATATTGATTGGTTTGTGCAAAAGTTATCGCGTCTACAAACTGTGTGATATTTTTATTCTTTACTGGTAATGGCAGCGATCAGCGGTTTTTAGTGGGATTGCGACATTGCGGCGGACAAATCAAACAATAAGTGACACTTTTTGGAGACCAGTGACACCAATACAGTGATCAGTGCTAAAAAAAATGCACTGTCACTGTACTAATGACACTGAAAGGGAAGGGGGTTAACATCAGAGGCAAAGGGTTAAAGGTGTGTCAGGCAAAAAATAAAAGCTACAGATGCTGGCTTTTAATAAATGGAGACTTACCTGTCCTGATGTCCTTCGATGTCGGCACCGCAGCTGATGTTTCCCATCAGCTGTCGGGTGCTGCCGTCGCCATTGCGGGAAAGGGAACCTGGAAGTGAAGCCTTACGGCTTTACGCCGGGAACCCTACTGCACATGCGCGAGACCCCGCTCCTCTCTCCTATTAGCCCGGGGGCCAGGGGAGAAGGAGGAGGAGGAGGAGGGAGCACCGTGGCGACGTCATGGCCACGGCCAGACTCCCGGAAGCCCCGGAGGGGGGGGGGGGGAATCCGATGAGCGGAAGTTCCACTTTAGGGTGGAGCACTGCTTTAAGTGTGCTCCAAGGGAGTGCTTTCTAACTGTGTGGGGGATGGCATAACTAGAGGAAGATCTCTGTTCCTGCTCCATCTTCTTCTCTTACAGAACGACGGTCAGCCTCGTTTACATAGGCAGACCGCTGTTCTGCCTTTCCTGACAACGATCAGCGCGTTCGCCGGGCCTGCTGATTGGCTCTCTCTGTGTCGAATCCACAGTGGGAGCGGGTGGCCCCAGACCCGGAAGAAACGACAACGTACAAATACATTGTTTTGCGCAGCCCTGCCGCAGTAAACGTGCGGTTTGTGGTCGGGAAGCGATCAATAGGAATTTACAATCACTTTAATCTCTTTCATATTGTTCAGGTAGATCTCCACTTCTCAGAGGTTGCTGGTGGATCCCAAATGGCCTACAGGTATGACAATAATAATACTGAACGTTTTACAAAGCTGCACTTTTAACATTACTGAGTCCTCTTGATTGCATTGGCTATTTTCTGAAAAAAGGTGAGCCTGGCCTTGAAGCATAAGGTGCGCTTATTCTTTCCCGCAGTCTGATCGTTTGGCAGAGGCTTTTCAATTGACCTCTCTGTCTCCGGATTAACAGAATGGTGCCATTGGGAACAGTAAGGGGCTGAACATTCAGAATGGCAAAAATCACAAAATATCCCTTCCTACCAAAACAATATAAACAATTTAGTTAGATATCTTCTTTAACACAACACAGAACAATGGGACACTGATCAGAAACAGGTCATTGTATTTCTTTAAAAAAAAAATAAACAATATATTCCTAAAAGAATGGCTGATTTGAGCTGACAGCACCCTACTGCCCTTATATTTATGGTCCCAGTAAATCAGAGAGATACAATCAGCTAGTAGTACTGAAAACCTTTCATCTGTGAATAATGTCAAATTACAGCTCTCCTAGACAATCCTTAAATGACACCAGAGGGAACCTTTCTGGGAAAAATCTCATAAGATTCACAGCTGCAGTACTTCCGCCGTCCATCTACTTCATAGTATGATGTGCTACGAGTAGTTAAGATATTTTACGGTACACCAGCTAATGCAGAACATTTTTATTTTTTTATTCAAAGCACACAACGCGGAGCCGAGTCCCTCAACAATATAATGGATCACGCTCTCCGGTCGTTGGTCAGATGTTTATTGGCCACAATTAAAAACGATACTATACCACGTCTACATGGCAGCTGCCAGTGATGGAAGACTACAAGTATGACTTACATATACTGTAGTAATACAGTATATAATCCCGCAGGACAATATAAACTAAAGCTGGGAAAAAAAATTGATTTGAATCGAGTTGGGGAGGTCAAATCGATTTTTTTTCCACATAGGAACAGTGCTCCGAGGACTAGGCGGAAGCTACGGCCTGGCCTAAAAAAATCCTGCCCGCAGTTCGCTTGTTGTGTAAAAGGTGAGAGGCTCCAGACGTGGATGGGGCCTTGTTGTGTAAAGGGTGAGAGGCTCCAGGCGTGGATAGGGCCTTGTGTAAAGGGTGAGAGGTTCCAGGCATGGATAGGGCCTTGTTGTGTAAAGGGTGAGAGCCTCCAGGCATGAATAGGGCCTTGTGTAAAGGGTGAGAGGCTCCAGGCTTGGATGGGGCCTCATTGTGTAAAGGGTGAGAGGTTCCAGGCGTGGATGCGGCCTTGTTGTGTAAAGGGTGAGAGGTTCCAGGCGTGGATGCGGCCTTGTTGTGTAAAGGGTGAGAGGCTCCAAGCATGAATAGGGCCTTGTGTAAAGGGTGAGAGGCTCCAGGTGTGGATATGGCCTTATTGTGTAAAGGGTGAGAGGTTCTAGGCGTGGATGGGACTTTGTTGTCGGAAGGGTGAGAGGCTCCAGACGTGGATGGGGCCTTGTTGTGTAAAGGGTGAGAGGCTCCAGACGTGGATGGGGCCTTGTTGTGTAAAGGGTGAGAGGTTCTAGGCGTGGACGGGACTTTGTTGTGGGAAGGGTGAGGGGCTCCAGGCGTGGATGGGGCCTTGTTGTGGGAAGGGTGAGAGGCTCCAGGCGTGGATGGGGCCTTGTTGTGGGAAGGGTGAGAGGCTCCAGGCGTGGATGGGGCCTTGTTGTGGGAAGGGTGATAGGCTCCAGGCGTGGATGGGGCCTTGTTGTGGGAAGGGTGAGAGGTTCTAGGCGTGGATGGGGCCTTTTTGTGGAGATCGTGAGAGGCTCCAGGCAATCGCACTCTGATAAGTATTTATGTTTGTGCCTTCAGTTGGGGGGTCGGGGGGGGGGGGCTGGTGTACTTAAAAGCTTTCAATTCAGTCTGTGCAGGAATGGCTAATGGAACAAAACACAGGAGAGAAAAAGCCTCAATAGATGCGCCGTTTCATTCACACCACTTTTGCAAAATTCTTGCTACCTAGCCATGTCAACTGACCTTATACTTTGACTAATCAAAGACTGACGCCATAAGTAGCCAGTCAGATATGATACCTACCCAGGGTTCGACAAAACCCGGTCACCCGGTCGCAATTGCGACTAGAATTAGCGACCTGGCACCCGGGGAAGGAAGCTTAGGCCTGCAGAAGGACGCGATTGCCATCCTGTGTCTTCGTGCGCCCCTACCGCCCCCCACCTCCCCCGCCGTGTGATCGCGGCGGCTTTGTGGCCTTCTGTAATCTGGTGCCATCTTGTGGTGGCCGTTGGCATGACAAGTAAACCAATTCTAATGGAGCTTCCCCAGTGTTTTTACTGCCATCTCCTTCTCTCTAATTAGAGCCCCCAAACATTATATATATTTTTTATTCTAACACCCTAGAGAATAAAATGGCGGTCGTTGCAATACTTTCTGTCACACCATATTTACGCAGCGATCTTACAAGCGAACTTTTTTGGGAAAAAAATAAGACAACAGTAAAGTTAGCCCAATTTTTTTTATATTGTGAAAGATAATGTTACACGGAGTAAATTGATACCCAACATGTCACGCTTCAAAATTGTGTCCGCTTGTGGAATGGCGACAAACTTTTACCCTTTAAAATCTCCATAGGCGACGTTTAAAAAAATTCTACAGGTTGAATGTTTTGCGTTAGAGGAGGTCTAGGGCTAGAATTATTGCTCTCGCTCTACCAATCGTGGTAATACCACATGTGTGGTTTGAACACCATTTACATATGCGGGCGCTACTCACGTATGCGCTCGCTTCTGCGCCCGAGCTCGGAGGGACAAGGCGCGTTCTATGGTTCCTAATTTTTTAAGCTGGCTCCTAGATTCCAAGCACATTTTTCAAACCCTGTACCTATCATTTTCCCTCCTCTACAAAAAGTACAACAGCTGGGAATTATCAGGTTTCCATTTTACCATTCCTCCAATTTTTACACATTGGCCCAATTGCCCTTTATACCAACGTCCACTAAAATGTTTACTTGTTCTTTAGACATGCTGGTAGGTAAATTGGATCGACCAAAAAAAAAATTGATCCAGTATATATGTATATAGGTATATATGTGTGTATGACTGTGTGTCCATAGCGTGTCATGATCCTACGGGGTAAAAATGACCGCACCAGCCAAGCAGACACTGGCTGGAAAAAGCGCCCAGAGGCGATTCAGTTCGCATGCGCTGCGCTATACAAGTCATTCATTCATTTAAAGCTGGAGCTCCCTCCCACACTGTAATCGCTTATTTTAGAGTCGGGTACCATCAAAATTAGGAGTCGTTACATTATCCCTCGCTTCTACATGCCGCCTCCTCTTCGTATCACCGATCCCCCAAAACTGCTGCTCCTTGACGCCCCATCGCTTGCATTCCGACATCATCATGTATAATGCAGAACCAGCAGTCTTGTGTTGTAAGTAATGGGATGCCAAGGGCCCGCTCATAAAATGCAGAATTGGAGGGAAGAGCGGCAAGGGATTACATGGTACAAAAAGAAGCATTTAACTCCTCCTGCAGGGTTACCTGAACATTTCCCCGGAGTTCACCTTTAACAAAACAAATGATATAAAAACAATAATGATCTGGAACTCGAGAGGCTTTGTATTGCTTTTCCATCTTGTTTAATTAAAAAAGAGCAGTCAATTCTATCAGTAATTGTTTTTCTTACACAAGAATTCAATTATCCCCACCATTTTACTTGTTTGTATCCTGTCAAAACTGAACGTCTTGTAAAATAATTAGTTTGTATATAGCAGCCCTAACAACAACACACATATCAGTCTGCATGTCTAATGATGCTACAACATGAAGAAATACAAAACACAAAATCAAAGACTAATTACTTCTATTAATTCTCCTTTCACTACATGTAATGAATGGGGCCCCCATTAATGTGCAGAGCTACCCCTATAATGTGAAATTGATCCAAAGCAGAGATACTCTACATTAAATTAGAACCGTCATGGGAAAAATATTTGGGTGCTCGCTGCTGACCTATCCTGGAAAATAGAGATGCACCAAACCCCCCCCCCCCCCCCTGGTAGCAGAACGGGAAGGTTTGGCTGTCACTTTTTATAATCAGCGTGGCCATACAACCGCGTCATTCCTTCACACAGCTCCATGTGTGTGGATGAACTACAACTCCCAGCATCCCATGCGGATGTTGGCTTGTATTTTATTAATTTCTTCCTGTCAGTGTATCTTCCTGACATTTATTATTTTTTTCTAAAAGGTGAATTTACCCTCTAAACCAAAGGTCGGCAACCCGTGGCGCACACCCGGCCCGCCACCGATAGATGTCCGGTCCGTCAGACATCAGACAATTCACGTGCACCTGACCCATGGACGTTTTCCCCGCTGTCCTTTTCATTGGACAGCGGCAATCGGCGGTATCACAGGGCTGGATGGGGGCGGGAACCGCTGGAGTTACTTTTTACATTACACAGCAGGTGATCCTAGCAACCAATCACCAGCCTGTCCAGCCTGCCCCCATCCAGCCCTGTGATATCGATCTCCTCTCTGCTCGCTGTACACATGTGTAAGGTAGGAGAGTCCTATCAACACATTGTGTGTGTCTGGGGGGACAGAGAACACATCACCCCTGGCAACAGGGACCCCATATCACTTGGCGACAGGGAACCCATCTCACCTGGTGACAGAAAACCCCATCTCACCTGGCGACAGGAAACCCCATCTCACCTGGCGACAGGAAACCCCATCTCACCTGGCGACAGGAAACCCCATCTCACCTGGCGACGGGAAACCCCATCTCACCTGGCGACAAGGACCCAATCACCCCTGGCGACAGGAAACCCCATCTCACCTGGCGACAAGGACCCAATCACCCCTGGCGACAGGAAACACCATCTCACCTGGCGACAGGAAACCCCATCTCACCTGGCGACAGGAAACCCCATCACCCCTGGCGACAGGAAACCCCATCTCACCTAGCAACAGGGACCTCATCTTCTCTGGGGACAGGAACCACATTACACCCTGGGACAGGGACCCCATCTCATCTGGCAACAGGGACCCCATCACCCCTGGGGACAGGTACCCTATCCCACCTGGAGACAGAGACCCCATCACCCCTAGGGACAAGAACCCCATCTCACCTGGAGACAGAGACGCCATCGCCGTAGGGACAGGAACCCCATCTCCAGACCATGCTGGCTGGCGTCCCCCACCCCTGGGTGCCAGGAGGGGGGGGGGGGGGCGGTAAAGTCCATTCTCCCTCATGGTGAACTGGCTTTGTATTAGTGAAGCACCTTAAAATGAGGTAAACCTGTACTGTTATCATTACTATGTTAGGATTATTATTTTCATTTATTAGCAGCTGAATGCGGTCCTCTATGCATTCACATCCATTGAATCTGGCCCTTAAGTGGAAAAAGGTTGCTGACCCCCTGCATTAAACAAGCACAATAAACCTCCTAAATGGCATTATACATTAAAATAAAACAATACCTAATAATAATAATCATAATTATATCACAATATGTTATATCACAGTCCAGTAAAGTGCTTCAGAACTCTGTGAAAGTAAACTCCACCAACATTGGTGTCAGAACCCAATAAAATGCTTCAGAAAGTCCTTGGAAGTGGTCCATGCAATGTGCCCCCCCCCCCCCCTCTAGGTGCTTTGCTTTTCAGAGAGCGTGTTTAGATCTTAACTACTTGCACACCGCAAAATGTACCCCCCTTCATGACCAGGTCATTTTTTGCCTTTGCGCTACTTTTATACCTTGGACACACGGCCGGACTTTCCGGGAAAAAAAAGTCAGAAGGGCTTTTTTGTTTTTGGTAAAGTCCGGCCGTGTGTAGCCTCCATCTGGCTTTTTTCTTGGAAGTCCGACGGACCTTAGATACCTGTTCTCTTTTTGTCCGTTGGACTTCCGACGGAGTCACGGAAGACTTTTGCACGGTCAAAAGTCTGACCACGTGTACGAGGCATAACTGACAATTGTGCGGTCCTGCAATACTGTACCCCCAAAAAAAAAATCCCCCCACAAATAGAGCTTTCTTTTGGTGGCATTTGATTAAGTTTGCGTTATTTTTTTACGCTATAAAACAAACAAAAGACAAAAAATTACAAAAAAACAAAAAAAACAAATACATTTTACTTTCTGCTTTAAAACAAATCCAATAAAAAAAAATAAAAAGTAGGCCGATATGTATTCTGCTACATATTTTTTGTAAAATGAATCCTAACAAGCGTATATCGATTGGTTTGCGTGAAAGATATAGCGTCTACAAACTAGGGGTGCAACGGATCAAAAAACTCACGGTTCGGATCGTTCCTCGGATCGGCAGTCACGGATAGGATCATTTTTCGGATCAGCAAAAAACAAAACAAAAAAAAAACAGTGACCCCCCCCCAAGTAGTACAAGTAGTACAGGCACACAGTGACCCCCCCCCCCCAAGTAGTACAGGCACACAGTGACCCCCCCCAAGTAGTACAGGCACACAGTGACCCCCCCCCAAGTAGTACAGGCACACAGTGACCTCCCCCCCCAAGTAGTACAGGCACACAGTGACCCTTCCCACCATAGTGCAGGCAGACAGTGACCTCCTCCCCCCGTAGTACAGGCAGACAGTGACCTACCCCCCCCTCCGTAGTACAGGCAAACAGTGAGCCCCCCCCCCCGTGCAGACCTCAGATCAGATAGCGGTGTGTGTGTCCCTTGAGCGTGGTCTCCTCCTCCTCTGTGGGTGTAAACAGAGAGGAGGGGCCGCCGCCGGGTGTACCAAGATGGCCGCGGCTCCGGAGCTAGGCCAAAGCCGCGGCCTTTCCTAATGCTATGCCCACGGCGGTAGTCCGCGGATCGCATAGCGATTTGATCCGAAGGGGGTGACCCGTTCGGATCACGGATCAACTGTGATCCGTTGCACCCCTACTTTTTTTTTTACTAGTAATGGCAGTGACCAGCGACTTATAGCAGGACTGTGATATTGCGTCGAACAATCCGACACTAACGTTTTGTGGGAACCAGTGACTCTAATACAGTGATCAGTGTTAAAAATATACAAGGTCACTGCACTAATGACACTGGCTGAGAAGGGGCGATCAAAGGGTTAAATGTGTGCCTAACCAGTTCTTGGTGCAGTCACCGTTTGCCATTTTTACTGAGGGATGAGCTTTGCAGGTAAACAAAGCCAGCACATACTCGCCAGCAGGACAGAGCTTTGTGATGTTTACCCAATTCAGCTCCAGAGCAATTTTTTTATGTCACATACATGTAAAAATCTAAATTGTTGGCAATAAAATGACATAAACCCTCCAGAACATTATATATTTTCTGGCCCTGTGGAAAAAAAAAAGTGACATATGCAAATTTTTGTTGCACGTGATATTTTTACACATGTTTAAACGCAAATTTCCTGGAAAAATATAATCAATCAAATACATTTTAGTGCAAAATCACACCATATAAAACCCATATTTGGTTAAAATATAAAAAATGAGGTTGCATTGAGTAAATAGATACCTAACATTCCATGTTTTAAAGTTGCGAGCACCCGCGATATAGGCCAAAACTATGGTGCCCAATAATCGCCATACACGACACTTAGCTCATCAATTTAGGCTCCGTTGACATGTGAGAGATCTGAATGCTGTGGGATGCCTGTGCGATCCCCGTCACTTCCAATGGCACCCCGATCGCGACGTGATTTCGCTGCAATTGTCGTCTGACTAATTGACATAAAAATCGCGCAAACAGAATCACGGGAAGCTTGTCGCCCAAAAGAAGTACAAGAACTTGTACAGGCCTCCCGCGATTCTGTTTGCGTGATTTTACCACAATTTGGATCGCTCAGATGTGAACAGAGCCTAATGACCCGTACACGCTCAGGATTTCTGACAGGAAAAGGTCAGTTGGGAATCCCGACAGCAAAAAAGAGAGCAGGTTCTCTATTTTTCTCGTTGAGATTCCCGGCAGTTTTCTCTACGAAAAACCACACACACACGGAAAAAAATGTGCGTGTGTACGAGGCCTAAGGGCAGATTCTCCTTCGCTGTAGAGATATTCCTTATACATCACAGTGCTCTGAGCACCATGGGAGGGTATCGGGGGCCAGTCATCTGTTGGTCATGGAAACCTTCTGGTCACTGATGGTGTTGCTGCCTCTCTCCTGTGTTACAGTCTGTGGCTTGATAACTGGATCCTCACTGTGCTATCCCGACATTAAGTGGAGCTGTGCAGGATCCTATGATGTGTGGCAGGTATGTGGCACTCATCGGCATTACCGCTCCTAGTGTAGGTCCTCAAAGGGGCAGAGGTGAGCATCTGCACTCTATGGTGTGCAAGCTGGATAGTGGAGGTGCTTCTTCCAGAAGAAGAATCCAGAAGAAGAAGAAGGATCCAGAAGAAGTAGGAGGATCCAGAAGAAGAAGAAGAAGTAGGAGGATCCAGAAGAAGAAGTAGAAGGATCCAGGAAGAAGTAGAAGGATCCAGGAAGAAGTAGAAGGATCCAGGAAGTAGTAGAAGGATCCAGGAAGTAGTAGAAAAATCCAGGAAGAAGTAGAAGGATCCAGGAAGTAGTAGAAGGATTCAGAAGAAGTAGAAGGATCTAGGAAGTAGTAGAAGGATTCAGAAGAAGTAGAAGTATCCAGGAAGAAGTAGAAGGATCCAGGGAAAAGTAGAAGGATCCAGGAAGAAGTAGAAGGATCCAGGAAGTAGTAGAAGGATTCAGAAGAAGTAGAAGGATCCAGGAAGAAGTAGAAGGATCCAGAAGAAGTAGAAGGATCCAGGAAGAAGTAGAAGGATCCAGGAAGTAGTAGAAGGATCCAGGAAGAAGTAGAAGGATCCTGGAAGAAGTAGAAGGATCCAGGAAGAAGTAGAATGATCCAGAAGAAGTAGAAGGATCCAGAAGAAGTAGAAGGATCCAGGAAGTAGTAGAAGGATTCAGAAGAAGTAGAAGGATCTAGGAAGTAGTAGAAGGATTCAGAAGAAGTAGAAGGATCCAGGGAAAAGTAGAAGGATCCAGGAAGAAGTAGAAGGATCCAGGAAGTAGTAGAAGGATTCAGAAGAAGTAGAAGGATCCAGGAAGAAGTAGAAGGATCCAGAAGAAGTAGAAGGATCCAGAGGAAGTAGAAGGATCCAGGAAGAAGTAGAAGGATCCAGGAAGTAGTAGAAGGATCCAGGAAGAAGTAGAAGGATCCTGGAACAAGTAGAAGGATCCAGGAAGAAGTAGAATGACCCAGAAGAAGTAGAAGGATCCAGAAGATGTAGAATGATCCAGGAAGAAGTAGAAGGATCCAGGAAGAAGTAGAATGATCCAGAAGAAGTAGAAGGATCCAGAAGAAGTAGAAGGATCCAGAAAGAAGTAGAAGGATCCTGAAGTAGTAGAAGGATCCAGGAAGTAGTAGAAGTATCCAGGAAGTAGTAGAAGGATCCAGAAGAAGTAGAAGGATCCAGAAGAAGTAGAAGGATCCAGGAAGAAGTAGAAGGATCCAGGAAGTAGTAGAAGGATCCAGGAAGAAGTAGAAGGATCCTGGAAGAAGTAGAAGGATCCAGGAAGAAGTAGAATGATCCAGAAGAAGTAGAAGGATCCAGAAGAAGTAGAAGGATCCAGGAAGTAGTAGAAGGATTCAGAAGAAGTAGAAGGATCTAGGAAGTAGTAGAAGTATTCAGAAGAAGTAGAAGGATCCAGGGAAAAGTAGAAGGATCCAGGAAGAAGTAGAAGGATCCAGGAAGTAGTAGAAGGATTCAGAAGAAGTAGAAGGATCCAGGAAGAAGTAGAAGGATCCAGAAGAAGTAGAAGGATCCAGAGGAAGTAGAAGGATCCAGGAAGAAGTAGAAGGATCCAGGAAGTAGTAGAAGGATCCAGGAAGAAGTAGAAGGATCCTGGAAGAAGTAGAAGGATCCAGGAAGAAGTAGAATGACCCAGAAGAAGTAGAAGGATCCAGAAGAAGTAGAAGGATCCAGGAAGTAGTAGAAGGATTCAGAAGAAGTAGAAGGATCCAGGAAGAAGTAGAAGGATCCAGAAGAAGTAGAAGGATCCAGAGGAAGTAGAAGGATCCAGGAAGAAGTAGAAGGATCCAGGAAGAAGTAGAAGGATCCTGGAAGACGTAGAAGGATCCTGAAGTAGTAGAAGGATCCAGAAGAAGTAGAAGGATCCAGAAGAAGTAGAAGGATCCTGGAAGACGTAGAAGGATCCTGAAGTAGTAGAAGGATCCAGGAAGAAGTAGAAGAATCCTGAAGTAGTAGAAGGATCCAGGAAGAAGTAGAAGGATCCAGGAAGTAGTAGAAGGATCCAGGAAGAAGTAGAAGGATCCTGGAAGAAGTAGAATGATCCAGGAAGAAGTAGAATGATCCAGGAAGAAGTAGAAGGATCCAGGAAGAAGTAGAAGGATCCAGAAGAAGTAGAAGGATCCAGAAGAAGTAGAAGGATCCAGAAGAAGTAGAAGGATCCAGGAAGAAGTAGAAGGATCCAGGAAGAAGTAGAAGGATCCAGAAGAAGTAGAAGGATCCAGAAGAAGTAGAAGGATCCAGAAGAAGTAGAAGGATCCTGAAGTAGTAGAAGGATCCAGGAAGAAGTAGAAGGATCCAGGAAGAAGTAGAAGGATCCAGGAAGAAGTAGAAGGATCCAGGAAGAAGTAGAAGGATCCAGGAAGAAGTAGAAGGATCCTGGAAGAAGTAGAAGGATCCAGGAAGTAGTAGAAGGATCCAGGAAGAAGTAGAAGGATCCAGGAAGAAGTAGAAGGATCCTGGAAGAAGTAGAAGGATCCTGAAGTAGTAGAAGGATCCAGGAAGAAGTAGAAGGATCCAGGAAGAAGTAGAAGGATCCAGGAAGAAGTAGAAGGATCCTGGAAGAAGTAGAAGGATCCTGAAGTAGTAGAAGGATCCAGGAAGAAGTAGAAGGATCCAGAAGAAGTAGAAGGATCCAGAAGAAGTAGAAGGATCCTGAAGTAGTAGAAGGATCCAGGAAGAAGTAGAAGGATCCAGGAAGAAGTAGAAGGATCCAGGAAGAAGTAGAAGGATCCAGGAAGAAGTAGAAGGATCCTGGAAGAAGTAGAAGGATCCTGGAAGAAGTAGAAGGATCCAGGAAGTAGTAGAAGGATCCAGGAAGAAGTAGAAGGATCCAGGAAGAAGTAGAAGGATCCTGGAAGAAGTAGAAGGATCCTGAAGTAGTAGAAGGATCCAGGAAGAAGTAGAAGGATCCAGGAAGAAGTAGAAGGATCCAGGAAGAAGTAGAAGGATCCAGGAAGAAGTAGAAGGATCCTGAAGTAGTAGAAGGATCCAGGAAGAAGTAGAAGGATCCAGAAGAAGTAGAAGGATCCAGAAGAAGTAGAAGGATCCAGAAGAAGTAGAAGGATCCAGAAGAAGAAGCACCTCCACTATCCAGCTTGCATGCCATACGGTCGTAGAGTGCAGCTGCTCACCTCTGCCCCTTTGAGGACCTACATTAGGAGCGGTAATGCCGCCGAGTGCCACATACCTGCCACACATGATAGGATCCTGCACTTATTGGGCATGTCAGGATAGCACAGTGAGGATCCAGTTATCAAGCCACAGATTGTAACACAGGAGAGAGACAGCAACACCATCAGTGACCAGAAGGTTTCCATGACCAACAGATGACTGGCCCCCGATACCCTCACATGGTGTGGGAAGTATACCCTCCCAGATTAAGGATGCTAAAAAATAACAGATTGCTGGCCAGATCACCAGGGGTAAAAAAAAGAAAAACGCCTGAAAAAGAAAACAAATGCGGCCATCACTCTGGGAAGGTGGAAGCGGAAATATATTACGTTTCTGATTTCAGGTTTATTAGCACTTCACAGAGGAACTCCAGACACAATAATAATTCGGCTCTGTAAACATTTATACATACATTACTCCAATGTATTTCATCACATATACGTATCAGAAACATGCTGTGTCTGTACAGCAGAGCTCAGACTTGGGGAGGAAGAAGCAGTACAAGGAGCCAATCTGGTGGGCTGCTCTACAAGGAACAGGCCAATGGGAGGAGAGAGCAGAGTGACAGAGCCCACCAGTCTTCTGCTTCTTTCCTGGTCCAATCACCATCCAGGGGAGGGACATGGCCTGTCAGTGTAATCTGACTGCAGCAGAAAAAAAAGGATCAGGTCCCCTGTACTGAGCTGTGTGATTGTCAGGACTGGATGGGCAGAAATCACAGCCCTCCCAGTGTCCATATATTCATGTCACCCACCTTCCACATCACCACATCACCCCACCATCTGATCACACTATCCCCCCATCCCAAGACACCTCCCTGCCCCCATCCCAGGGAGATCCGATCAATGCTGGGCAGCCCAGGACCCTCTGATGATGTGGAAGTGCTGAGCTCTGCACGCACGGCATGCTGGGAGTTGTAGTTCCCACCGGGCGGAGCGGGTAACATTGCGGGGAGTGGGTGAGCTCTTACCAGCGCAGGAGCGAGACTTCCATATCTTCAGTAGAAGGATGATGATGGCGGACAGATGGGAGATATCCCCCAGGAACCTGAAGATGTTCATTGTGATAGGGAGAGAATGGGCCGGGGATCGGTGTGTACTGTGTGCGACTAGGCCTCGTCTGTGAGGGAGGAGAGAGAGAGAGAGAAAGGAGGGGGAGGGGAGATATACGACTGCCTGCTGGGATACTCTCTGCCCCTACAGGAACCAGGAACAACTCAACCCATACCACACACCCTGTACTACCAGTGTTCACACTGCAATGCCAGTACACACACACACACACAGTACTACCAGTGTACACACTGCAATACCAGTATATACACACCCTGTACTACCAGTGTACACACTGCAATACCAGTACACACACACCCTGTACTACCAGTGTTCACACTGCAATGCCAGTACACACACACACACACACCCTGTACTACCAGTGTACACACTGCAATACCAGTACACACACCCAGTACACACACACCATGTACTACCAGTGTACACACTGCAATACCAGTATATACACACCCTGTACTACCAGTGTACACACTGCAATACCAGTACACACACCCAGTACACACACACACACACACACAGTACTACCAGTGTACACACTGCAATACCAGTATATACACACCCTGTACTACCAGTGTACACACTGCAATACCAGTATATACACACCCTGTACTACCAGTGTACACACTGCAATACCAGTACACACACCCCGTACACACACCCTGTACTACCAGTGTACACACTGCAATGCCAGTACACACACCCCGTACACACACACACACACAGTCCCTGTACTACCAGTGTACACACTGCAATACCAGTATACACACACCCTGTACAACCAGTGTACACACTGCAATACCAGAACACACACACCCTGTACAACCAGTGTACACACTGCAATACCAGTACACACACACACACCCTGTACTACCAGTGTACACACTGCAATACCAGTACACACACACACACCCTGTACTACCAGTGTACACACTGCAATACCAGTACACACACCATAAGGTGACCAGATTTTTAAAATGAAATCCGGGGACATATTTTTTCTTTACTAGTAATGGCAACAATCAGCGACTCTCTGCCAGTCGCCGCCTGCCTCTCAAGTCTCACTCTCCGGGCCTTGGCTACTACTGGATGGGGAGCGGAGGAAGATCACTTCCCCAGGGAAGGCAGGGAGATAGGCAGGTGGCTGGCCAGGATTTGAGCCAAGGCAGAAGAACATGCGAGTGGAGCTGAATGGGCATGCGCCCGAAACTGAAGAAATATTCCCTCCACTCTGACCAGCACATGATCATCAGAAAGGGGCTCAGATAATGGAAAAAATATAACCCCCTTATGCCAGTAGGCAGTGGCGTAACTAGAACCTTCAGGGCCCCGATGCAAGAAACCAGGAAGGGCCCCCCCCTGACCCCCAGATAGGGCTCTTTTCTCCGAGCCCGGTGGCGTTACAGGACCCGGTCGCAAGTAGGCGGCTGCATATAAATGAACCGATTTCTCCAGTTCCCCTTGCTTTTTTCCTCTCCCTCCCGCAGGCATTCAGCGGCTGCAGGAGGAAAATGGAGAGATCGATTCTTCTATGTCGGTGTTTCGCAATCTTTTTCCAGTCAGGGCACCCTTGAAGTATACCCCTAGGTGAATGTGGCTACACTGCAACCCCCTTGCAACTGTGTGCATTGCATACAGTTGCAGCATAGTGATGATGTATTTAAGAGGTTAAAACAGGCAGTCAGGAAGCAACATGTTGCCTCTTCACTGGCTGTCAAATGTCTCTGAAAAACGATTCAAGCATGGATCGCTTTTCGGAGGCATAGCATTTTTTTAAGATACTATGAACAAGCAAAAAAAATAAATAAACAAATAGGTTCTGATTGTACACAAATAGGGGATCGGGATTAAAAGTGCATACATAAAATGTGCATACATACATGTAAACACACATATAAAAACACACACACATATAAACCAGTGGCAGCTGGTACTCAAAATTTTTAGGGGGGCGCAAGCAAACGGAAAAATGCTTAAAAAAACATAATTTGCAGTGCAAATCAAAAGCTCTCACTGTGCCCATCAAATGCTGCCACTGTGCCCATCAAACGCCACCACTGTTCCCATCAAATGCTGCCACTGTGCCCAAACTCTGCCACTGTGCCAAACGCTGCCACTGTTTCCATCAAATGCTGCCACTGTGCCCATCAAACGCCACCACTGTTCCCATCAAATGCTGCCACTGTGCCCAAACTCTGCCACTGTGCCAAACGCTGCCACTGTTTCCATCAAATGCTGCCACTGTGCCCATCAAATGCCGCCACTGTGCCCATCAAACGCCACCACTGTTCCCATCAAATGCTGCCACTGTGCCCAAACTCTGCCACTGTGCCAAACGCTGCCACTGTTTCCATCAAATGCTGCCACTGTGCCCATCAAACGCCACCACTGTTCCCATCAAATGCTGCCACTGTGCCCAAACTCTGCCACTGTGCCAAACGCTGCCACTGTTTCCATCAAATGCTGCCACTGTGCCCATCAAATGCCGCCACTGTGCCCATCAAACGCCACCACTGTTCCCATCAAATGCTGCCACTGTGCCCAAACTCTGCCACTGTGCCAAACGCTGCCACTGTTTCCATCAAATGCTGCCACTGTGCCCATCAAACGCCACCACTGTTCCCATCAAATGCTGCCACTGTGCCCAAACTCTGCCACTGTGCCAAACGCTGCCACTGTTTCCATCAAATGCTGCCACTGTGCCCATCAAATGCCGCCACTGTGCCCATCAAACGCCACCACTGTTCCCATCAAATGTTGCCACTGTGCCCAGCAAATGCTGCCACTGTGCCCAAACTCTGCCACTGTGCCAAACGCTGCCACTGTTTCCATCAAATGCTGCCACTGTGCCCAAACGCTGCTACTGTGCCAAAATGCTGCCACTGTGCCCATTTAAACACTGCGCCATCAAATGCCGCCACGGTGCCCATCAAAGTCTGCCACTGTGCCCATCAAACTCTGCCACTGTGCCCATCAAATGCCGCCAGTGTGCCCAGAAAATACTGGTGTGCCCATTAAATGCTGCAACTGTGCCATCGAATGCCACCACTGTGAATCCCCCCTCGCCCCGTCCGACTCTTACCCTGTCTCGTGGGGCTGCGGGTGACTGCCAGGGTCCTCCATGCATCTCCTGCCGTCCTCATCTCCCGTCCTCTCCTCCTGATAAGTGTCCAATAGCCGCTCCTATTGTTTCAGCCAATCAGGTGATGGGTAACAGACCCGCACACCTGATTGGTGGAGAGGTGGTTCAGTGTTAGCAAAGTGAATATTAATTCGCCTTTCTAACACACCTGGGTGGACTGTAAGCGCCCAGCATGGCGCTCGTGGTTCACCTATTTTGAAGCCTATTAGAGACTATGGCTCTAATCAGGTGCTTCAACACCCCCCCTGTGATTCAGGCGCCCCAAAAGGAGCCGGACACCTAAATATGGGGGTGGCAGCGGTGGCATAGAGGGAGTGACTGGGGAGAGGGATCTGCACACATGCGCCCTTATGGACGCACTGCCACTGATAAACACATGCACATACATGCACACTCACACTCATACATACATACAGTACATACATATACATACATACAGTACATACATATACACACACACATATACATACATACAGTACATACATATACACACACATACAGTACATACATATACACACACACATACATATGCATACACACATGCATCCATACATACATGCACACACACACACATACAGTACATACATATACACACACACATACATACATACATACATATGTACACACACACAGTAAATACATATACACACACACACACAGTATATACATATACACACACACACACAGTAAATACATATACACACACACACCCAGTATATACATATACACACACACACAGTATATACATATACACACACAGTATATACATATACACACACAGTATATACATATACACACACACACAGTATATACATATAAACACATACAGTATATAGTCATAAAAAAAAAAAAAAAACGGGAGACATTTACCTTGGCACTTCCTGCCGGGTACTGCACTCTAGGGGGAGACCAAGAGCACAGCACACACTACTTTCACTTTTGACAAGCTCCTTCCCTGCACACTGTGCACAGTTCGCTGACGATCGGCGGAGCGGGGGTGTGTAATTCAATTTTTTTTATTTTAATTCTGAACTGATTGTCTTTGAAATTGCCACAGCCTCCTATTAAATCCAATCTGGGGACAAAACCAGGGACAGACTTGGTCCGGGGACAGTGTCCTCAATCAGGAGACTGTCCCCTGAAACTGGGGATGTCTGGTCACCCTACTGTACTACCAGTGTACACACTACAATGTACACTGTAAAGCTGTAAATTAGCGCCCCTATAGACAATGCCATCAAGATTACATTGGGACTTACTGCCATGTAGGACAACATACATTCAACTCGGTAACTGTATCAACACACGGGGACGGAACCCGTTATACCAACTCCGCAAATCAATACCAAAAATTCCAATCAGGAGGAGGCGTGCACTGACGGACTATATAGGAGCCGTGCACGCCAACCCTCTCATCGTCCAGAAGAAGCTACGCGACCACGCCCAGCGAAACGCGTTGACGTCATCACGGGCGACGGACGGTGGTGATCCCCCGGATCAACAAACAACCGAAGAGAGCGAGCGTATAGACGCCGACTTTTATACGCTGCAATAACGATACCAACTATTCCCTTCATTGCGGCGCGGCTCAGTATCATTACTGACATCTCCGGTGACTATAGCTGTGGAGTCTTCCCTGCTCTGGCCATTCACTCACGGCATGTAGTGAAACGCCATAGAGCAACTCAGGCAAGCAACGGAAACGTGATTTACCTATGTTCCCGAGGAAACGGTAAGGTGACATTCACCTATTGTCTGCAGGGGTGTTCAACTTGGACCCCCACTCAGCTATCATTGGACATATGCTCACTTAAAGGGGAATAACAGGTGCACCTCATTTTTTGCTGTTCAAAATACATGAAGGTTGTCAAAAATCATGAACCACATAGATTTCTATGGAATAATATTATTACATCATCATTGATGGTTCCAATCAACACCTTAATTCATATGGGACTTAGCTATTCAGGACTAGACTCTACCGGATATTAATCCTATTTTCCTATGTGACATTATTGGAAAACCATTTGCTACATCTGGATGTCAGAATATATACAGCTATTTCCCCTCAGCTTTTGATCCCCTGTTATTAGCCACCGCTATTTCTATCCCCCGCGGGGACGCACTCATTGGGGTTTCCCTCTATATATGTTATTAAAATTTATTCATTTTTTTTCATTATATACCATATTTTCATGCGGTGTATTACCGCTGGGAACCTCAATCAGTGCGGTCACTACTGTCCGGACACCCGTTCTAATTCTTGTTATATGTTTGTATGTGTCTTTGTGTGTTGGTATCCAACACTTATACAGTGGACTATTTGTTCATTGATGTGCCACTTTTTGTCTATTTAGAGACTCACTTGGCTTTAATTGTTTACAGCCCTTCCATACTTGGGGTGGGGGGTCCTTTTAGATAATATATTTTTCTAAATAAATTTATGTATATATTATTAATCTGAGTATAGCCCATTATTGCCAATGTAGCTTCTTTTGTCAGCAGTGATTTCTCTAATCTTTGGAGACTCCCTGTTTGACAGTTCCCTTATTTATGCTCATATGTTTTGGCTACGGCAATAACCCCATATTTGAGGAGTGGCTCCTCACTTTGTCTATACATATAATTAGCCCCCCTACTGTTGCTTTAAATATTCCAAGCAACCTCATGCTCTTGGTCACATTCACTCCTTTTTGTGTATATACACACTACAATACCAATACACACACACCCTGTACACACACACCCTGTACTACCAGTGTACACACTACAATACCAGTACACACACCCTGTACTACCAGTGTACACACTACAATACCAGTATATACACCCTGTACTACCAGTGTACACACTACAATACCAGTACACACACCCTGTACTACCAGTGTACACACTGCAATACCAGTACACACACACACACACACACACAGTACTACCAGTGTACACACTGCAATACCAGTATATACACACCCTGTACTACCAGTGTACACACTGCAATACCAGTACACACACACCCTGTACTACCAGTGTACACACTGCAATACCAGTACACACACCCTGTACTACCAGTGTACACACTGCAATACCAGTATATACACACCCTGTACTACCAGTGTACACACTGCAATACCAGTACACACACCCAGTACACACACACACACACACACACAGTACTACCAGTGTACACACTGCAATACCAGTATATACACACCCTGTACTACCAGTGTACACACTGCAATACCAGTACACACACACCCTGTACTACCAGTGCACACACTGCAATACCAGTACACACACCCAGTACACACACACACCCTGTACTACCAGTGTACACACTGCAATACCAGTACACACACCCAGTACACACACACACACACACACACACAGTACTACCAGTGTACACACTGCAATACCAGTATATACACACCCTGTACTACCAGTGTACACACTGCAATACCAGTACACACACCCAGTACACACACACACACACACAGTACTACCAGTGTACACACTGCAATACCAGTATATACACACCCTGTACTACCAGTGTACACACTGCAATACCAGTACACACACACCCTGTACTACCAGTGCACACACTGCAATAGCAGTACACACACCCAGTACACACACACACCCTGTACTACCAGTGTACACACTGCAATACCAGTATATACACACCCTGTACTACCAGTGTACACACTGCAATACCAGTATATACACACCCTGTACTACCAGTGTACACACTGCAATACCAGTACACACACACCCTGTGCACACACACCCTGTACTACCAGTGTACACACTGCAATACCAGTACACACACCCTGTACTACCAGTGTACACACTGCAATACCAGTATATACACACCCTGTACTACCAGTGTACACACTGCAATACCAGTACACACACTCAGTACACACACACACACACACACACACAGTACTACCAGTGTACACACTGCAATACCAGTATATACACACCCTGTACTACCAGTGTACACACTGCAATACCAGTACACACACACCCTGTACTACCAGTGCACACACTGCAATACCAGTACACACACCCAGTACACACACACACCCTGTACTACCAGTGTACACACTGCAATACCAGTATATACACACCCTGTACTACCAGTGTACACACTGCAATACCAGTACACACACCCAGTACACACACACACACACCCTGTACTACCAGTGTACACACTGCAATACCAGTATATACACACCCTGTACCAGTGCACACACTGCAATACCAGTACACACACACCCTGTACACACACACACACACTGCAATACCAGTATACACACACCCAGTACTACCAGTGCACACACTGCAATACCAGTATACACACACCCAGTACTACAGTGCACACACTGCAATACCAGTATACACACCCTGTACACACACACACACACACTGCAATACCAGTATACACACACCCAGTACTACCAGTGTACACACTGCAATACCAGTACACACACCCTGTAATACCAGTGTACACACTGCAATACCAGTACACACACCCAGTACACACACACCCTGTACTACCAGTGTACACACTGCAATACCAGTACACACACACCCTGTACTACCAGTGTACACACTGCAATACCAGTACACACACCCTGTACTACCAGTGTACACACTGCAATACCAGTACACACACCCTGTACTACCAGTACACACCCAGTACTACCAGTGTATACACTACAATACCAGTACACACACACCCTGTACTACCAGTGTACACACTACAATACCAGTATATACACACCCTGTACTACCAGTGTACACACTGCAATACCAGTACACACACCCTGTACACACACACCCTGTACTACCAGTGCACACACTGCAATACCAGTACACACACCCTGTACACACACACCCTGTACTACCAGTGTACACACTGCAATACCAGTATATACACACCCTGTACTACCAGTGTACACACTGCAATACCAGTACACACACCCAGTACACACACACACACACACAGTACTACCAGTGTACACACTGCAATACCAGTATATACACACCCTGTAGTACCAGTGTACACACTGCAATACCAGTATATACACACCCTGTACTACCAGTGTACACACTGCAATACCAGTACACACACACACCCTGTACTACCAGTGCACACACTGCAATACCAGTACACACACCCAGTACACACACACCCTGTACTACCAGTGTACACACTGCAATACCAGTATATACACACCCTGTACTACCAGTGTACACACTGCAATACCAGTACACACACCCAGTACACACACACACACACACACACAGTACTACCAGTGTACACACTGCAATACCAGTATATACACACCCTGTACTACCAGTGTACACACTGCAATACCAGTATATACACACCCTGTACTACCAGTGTACACACTGCAATACCAGTACACACACACCCTGTACTACCAGTGCACACACTGCAATACCAGTACACACACACACACACTGCAATACCAGTATACACACACCCAGTACTACCAGTGCACACACTGCAATACCAGTATACACACCCTGTACACACACACACACTGCAATACCAGTATACACACACCCAGTACTACCAGTGTACACACTGCAATACCAGTACACACACCCTGTAATACCAGTGTACACACTGCAATACCAGTACACACACCCAGTACACACACACCCTGTACTACCAGTGTACACACTGCAATACCAGTACACACACACCCTGTACTACCAGTGTACACACTGCAATACCAGTACACACACCCAGTACACACACACCCTGTACTACCAGTGTACACACTGCAATACCAGTACACGCACCCTGTACTACCAGTACACACCCAGTACTACCAGTGTATACACTACAATACCAGTACACACACACCCTGTACTACCAGTGTACACACTACAATACCAGTATATACACACCCTGTACTACCAGTGTACACACTGCAATACCAGTACACACACCCTGTACACACACACCCTGTACTACCAGTGCACACACTGCAATACCAGTACACACACCCTGTACTACCAGTACACACCCAGTACTACCAGTGTATACACTACAATACCAGTACACACACACCCAGTACTACCAGTGTACACACTGAAATACCAGTACACACACCCTGTACTACCAGTACACACCCAGTACTACCAGTGTATACACTGCAATACCAGTACACACACCCAGTACTACCAGTGTACACACTGCAATACCAGTACACACACCCAGTACACACACACACAGTACTACCAGTGTACACACTGCAATACCAGTACACACACCCAGTACACACACACCCTGTACTACCAGTGTACACACTGCAATACCAGTACACACACCCTGTACTACCAGTGCACACACTGCAATACCAGTACACACACCCTGTACACACACACACACCCTGTACTACCAGTGCACACACTGCAATACCAGTATACACAAACTGTACTCACAGTATACACTCAGTACACACACACCCTGTACTCCCACTATACACACTTCAATTCCAGTATACACACACTGTACTCCCAGTATACACCCAGCATTCCGAGTAAACACACACACACACACTGTGTGTCTGTGGATATTACAATGGGGGAGATGTCTGTGGATATTACAGTGGGGAGATGTCTGTGGATATTACAGTGGGGGAGATGTCTGTGGATATTACAGTGGGGAGATGTCTGTGGATATTACAGTGGGGAGATGTCTGTGGATATTACAGTGGGGGAGATGTTTGTGGATATTACAGTGGGGGAGATGTCTGTGGATATTACAGTGGGGGAGATGTCTGTGGATATTACGGTGGGGGAGATGTCTGTGGATATTACGGTGGGGGAGATGTCTGTGGATATTACGGTGGGGGAGATGTCTGTGGATATTACAGTGAGGGAGATGTCTGTGGATATTACAGCGGGGAGATGTCTGTGGATATTACAGTGGGGAGATGTCTGTGGATATTACAGTGGGGGAGATGTCTGTGGATATTACAGTGGGGAGATGTCTGTGGATATTACAGTGGGGAGATGTCTGTGGATATTACAGTGGGGAGATGTCTGTGGATATTACAGTGGGGGAGATGTTTGTGGATATTACAGTGAGGAGATGTTTGTGGATATTACAGTGGGGAGATGTCTGTGGATATTACAGTGGGGGAGATGTTTGTGGATATTACAGTGAGGGAGGTGTCTGTGGATATTACAGTGGGGGAGGTGTCTGTGGAGATTACATTGGGGGAGATGTCTGTGGATATTACAGTGGGGAGATGTCTGTGGATATTACAGTGGGGGAGATGTCTGTGGATATTACAGTGGGGGAGATGTCTGTGGATATTACAGTGGGGAGATGTCTGTGGATATTACAGTGGGGAGATGTCTGTGGATATTACAGTGGGGGAGATGTCTGTGGATATTACAGTGGGGGAGATGTCTGTGGATATTACAGTGGGGGAGATGTCTGTGGATATTACAGTGGGGGAGATGTCTGTGGATATTACAGTGGGGAGATGTCTGTGGATATTACAGTGGGGAGATGTCTGTGGATATTACAGTGGGGAGATGTCTGTAGATATTACAGTGGGGAGATGTCTGTGGATATTACAGTCGGGAGATGTCTATGGATATTATAGTGGGGGAGGTTGTGGATATTACAGTGGGGAGATGTCTGTGGATATTACAGTAGGGGGGGATTTCTGTGGATATTACAGTGGGGAGATGTCTGTGGATATTACAGTGGGGTAGAGCTGCACGATTCTGGCCAAAATGAGAATCACAATTTTTTTGCTTAGAATGAAGATCACGATTCTCTTACGATTCTCATGGCGTAAAATCTTTTACATTTATACAAAAAAAAAAAATGGGCTAACTTTACTGGCTATTTTTTTTTTAATTCAATAAAGTAATTTTTTCCAAAAAAAAATGCATTGATTAAGACTGCTGCGCAAATACAGTGCAACATAAAATATTGCAACAACCGCCATTTTATTCTCTAGGGTCTTTACTAAAAAGTTATATAATCTTTGGGGGTTCTAAGTAATTTTCTAGCAAAAAAAAAAAAGATTTTAACTTGAAAAGAGCTGTCAGAAAAAGGTTTGGTATTTAAGTGGTTAAAAATTCCTAATTTACATACAGAAGAAGTTTATTCCTTTGAAGAGATACAATGGGCCAGATTCACAGAGCCCTTACTCCTAACTCGTGTGAGGTGCCGTACACACGGCCGAGGTTCTCGCTGAAAATCAGCGAGAACCTCGCTGGAATGCACATTCCAGCGAGGACCTCGGCCGTGTGTACGGTCTCAGCGAGCTTCCCGTCGGGAAGCTCGTCGAGCCGAAAAAGAGAGCACGCTCTCTTTTTCCTCGACGGCCCATCTGGAAGAATGGCTGGTTGCCATTCCCGACGGGCGGGTCGCCGAATTCGACGGCCGGGAGAGAACCTCGACGGGCGGAACGATGTGTTCTGCCCGTCGAGGTTCTCTGCCGTGTGTACGGCACCTTAGACTAGAGTACTTTCAAATTACACGCGTTTTTTCACTACTCTGAAACCTCAAACCATGAAAATACGGCTTCGGGCTTCAATCCGACTGGCTTACGTGTTTGTACGCCTTCGGATCTACGCTGCAATAAATTTGCGGCCGCTGGGTGGAGTTCCCGTCGTTTTCCGCGTCGGGGTATGCAAATGAGCTTTTGCCGACGATCCACGAAGTTACGAACGTCAATCGCAATCTCTTACGGCATCTTTAATCATCTTTTTTTTTTGCTGCGTAAAACTATACCAGTTTTTGCTGGTCTAATATTAGACAGCCCATGTTAAGTATGGCCGTCATTCCCGCGTCGAATGTCAACGTCTTTTTTTATTTTTTACGTAAGTCGTCCAGGAATAGGAATGTACGTAAACAACGCTACTCAAACAACGAATGACGTATCAACGTTATTTCGCGCAATGATCGGCGGGAAATTTCTGAACGGAGCATGCGCAGTTCGATCACCGCGGGGAAGCGCCTACTTTAAATGCTTCACTCCCCCTAATCGCGTATTTCGATTACACAGCGAGAAATACACTACGCCGCCGTACCGTAAGGGACAAAATCTACCAGAATTCGGCGTATAGCCTGGTAAAATACGGCGGCGTAGTGTATCTCTGATAGTCTGCGCCAATGTAATTGTATCTGAATCTGGCCCAATGTTTTCAAAACTTGGCAGGCTGCCCAGACTGACTTTTGGCTGAGAGCAGACAGGAAATTCTAGCTCAGCGAAGCTGGTCCCCCTACAATCAGCACAAATAAAAACTCAAGTGTGTTTGTGCTGTTTTGTGCCGCAAAAAATTAAGTTTGTGCTGCTTTTGTTTTAAAGATATTAGCAATTGTTTTTTTCAGACTATGACATCACACATCCCCCCTACAACAGCCAAATGGCACAAAACTGGTCTCATTGGTTAGTGCTACGTTTGTGCTGTTTTGTGCTGCTAATATTTCCGTTCTATCTTTTATCGTTTTTGCGTTATTTATGATTTATTAAAGGTCACCAAAGGTCACACAGCCCCCCTACAAATCCCAAATGACACAAAACTGGTCTCGTTGGTTAGTGCTACGTTTGTGCTGTTTTGTGCTGCTAAAATTTTTATTTGTGCTGTTATGGTTTTAAAGTTGTAACAGTTTATTATTTTTTTCAAACCCCACTCACTTTACCCACCTTAAAATCAGCACAAATAACAACTCTAGTGTGTTTCTTTAGTGCTACCGTGTTTCCCCGAAAATAAGACACCGTCTTATATTTTTTTTTCCTCAAGAAATCACACTATGGCTTATTTTCGGGGGGTGTCTTATTTTTATTACAGAAAATAAAGGTTGCCTACCTGAACCACACTTGCGCTTCTTAGCATTTCCTCTGTCCACCTGTAGACTGAGATTATCGTATTCTGCACGCCATTTTTGGACCATTCGGATATCCAACTTCTTCTCTTTGCACTCATCTTGTCTGGCTGTACAGAAAGATAGGCCAGCAAAGCTGATGTAGAGCAAAGTGGAGCTGGGGTGATCTCTTTGGGCTCAGTAGCAGCTTTTCCCCCTATCCCCTGGTGTTTGTGTGGGGTGAGAGAGGGGTTTGCTGGTCAGTGCTGGGAGAAGCTTTACAGCTTTACACAGCGTTCTTCTCCTCACTTCAGTTCCAGTACAGTACTGTACGCCTATCACGTGTTGTTTCCCGCACCGCGCCGCGCCGTTACGCATACGACACTACGTCTTATTATCGGAGATTCGCCACGTCTTATTTTCGGAGATTCGACACTACATCGCTACGTCTTATTTTCGGAGGGGTGTCTTATATTTCGATCTTGTGTCGAAATCCCGCTACGGCTTATTTTCGGAGTACGTCTTATTTTCGGGGAAACACGGTATGTTTGTGCTGTTTTGTGCTGTTTAAATTTTATTTTCTATCTTTTATCGTTTTTGCTTTATTTATGATTTATTAAAGGTCACCAAAGGTCACACAGCCCCCCTACAATGCCCAAATGACACAAAACTGGTCTCGTTGGTTAGTGCTACATTTGTGCTGCTAAAAAATTTCTTTGTGCTGTTATGTTTTTTAAGTTATAACTGTTTTTTTCAAACCCCAGTCACTTTTTTCCCTCTACAATCAGCACAAATGAAAACTCAAGTGTGTTTCTTTACGTTTGTGCTGTTTTGTGCTGTTTAAATTTCCTTTCTATCTTTTAGTGTTTTTGCGTTATTATTAATTTATTAAAGGCAAATAAAGGGTATAAAAATAACCCATTATAGCATGTAATATAGCAATATACTGTACATAAAGTTAGAGTTACGTAAGTGACATAGGGAATAACAAAAGTTGCTTATATTTACATACATTACAAATTGTACAAAAATGTCTTGTGTCTCTTGTAGGAGGGCTGGGTGACCTTTATTAAATCAACAATAACTGAAAAACAAAAGGAGATAGAATGGAGAGTAAAAGTCTTGCCCATAGCACAAATGATGCATGCGCAGACTGGCAACTGGCTGGGCAGATGAGTGCGAGCCTGTCGTCAATGCTGGTGCCAGACAGACTAAAGTTTGGTGTGCAGCTTCTGTGTGTTTGTTCCTGATTGCTGTGTTTGACTTCTGATCCTAACCCAGCTTGCTCCTGACCTCTGTTTGACTGCTACCTGCCCTGACCATGGCTTGTCTCTGGATTCTGCCTTCTGTTCTTGCCTGATCTAACTCCCATTGCTGATTTGGCTTGTGACCCAACTATCCTGTTGTCTGCCGTCTATGCCTGATCTGCCCGACTATTATGGACCCGGCTCATCTGACCCTGCATCCAGCTCATCCAGCCTGCTACAGCTCTTCAGTCCAGCAAGGTCTCATCTGTCTCCTGCTTCCAGCTGCTTACCCACAGACTGCCGCCAGCCAAACTCAGTGCCAGCTTATATGCCACCAGCCGGTTCTGCTGCCACATCCACCAGCTGACTGCTGCCACCATGCAGTCTATTGAACTGATCACAGGCACTCATACCTCGCTGTGCTCGCATTGCTGCTCTCTAACCAGGAGATCACTAACCAGGTATGGGACAGGAGGGCAGGGTGATGTCATCGCCTGGGAAAAAACATATTGCTATTATCTTAAAAATAAAAGCAGCACAAATTTGTATTTTTATGACACAAAAAAGCACAAACGTAGCACTAACAAATAGTATGTTTGTTTTTAAGATTTAATAACATGGGGTGAAAAGTGAGTGGGTTGTTATCAAATAAAAACAAGCTGCTATATCTTAAAAACCATAACAGCACAAATAAAAATATTAGTAGCACAAACATAGCACTAAAGAAACACTTGAGTTTTTACTTGTGCAGATTGTACGGGGGGGGGGGGGGGGGGGGGGGGGGCGGGGGGCAAAGTGAGTGGGGTTTGAAAAAAAAACAAAAAACTGTTATAACTTAAAAACCATAACAGCACAAATACATTTTTTAGCAGCACAAACCAGCACAAACGTAGCACTAACCAACGAGACCAGTTTTATGTCATTTGGGTGTTGTAGGGGGGCTGAGTGACCTTTGGTGACCTTCAATAAATCATAAATAACGCTAAAATGATAAAAGATAAAAAGGAAATATTAGCAGCACAAAAAAGCACAAACATAGCACTAAAGAAACACACTTACGTTTTTATTTGTGCTGATTGTAAGGTGGGCTAAGTGAGTGGAGTTTGAAAAAAATAAACAAAACTGTTATAACTTTAAAACCATAACAGCACAAATAAAAATTCCTCCCTCGTCTTCCAGGACGGCACCCTGAGAGTAGACTGGCTCATCTGACAGGAAACACAATCAAAATGAGGTTTAAAAGGCCCCACCCCTCCCGTGTGCCTCAGTTCTAATTGTGTTTCCCTTTCAGCGAAACGTTTGTTTTTTTCCTTGTGACCTAAGGCCTCGGGCTGGTGGCCCCCCCCGGAGCCCGGACCGCAGGTACTGGGTGCCGTTGGGTCCGGTGTAGCTTGCTACCCCTCCCGGGGGGTTTCCCCTTCGTCTTAGTCCAGGGGGGAACAGGAGAAGACACAGACTCCCCTGGACGCCGGAGCCTCCTAGGAGGGCAGGGCTCTCCAGTGCTCCGAAGAGGCCACATCCTCTCTCCCCCCCGCCTGGTTCCCTACCTTGGAGGTTGGGCTAAGGCCTCCCCCTTCCTGCTGGCTCCGTCCGGGGGTTTGCTGCACCGCATGGCGGGTAGTTAGGCGCCGCTCCGAGCGGCGCCAGGAGCATCCGGGCGCCTGTTGATGACGCGCACGGCGCCGTGACGTCAAGATGGCGGCCCCCACCGGACAAACGCTGCAGGCGATCGGGGCGCACTATAAAGCAGCCAGGGAGATAGAGGGGCCTGGCGGCCTCAGAGCGTGTTCATGGAAGCCCTTTTCTTGGCACAAGACGCTACTATGGAGGAGGACCGTCTGTTTCCCATGGCTGCAGAGGAAACCACCAAGGGTGAGTCCTTCCTTTTACTTAGGGGGTTTTTTTGTCTCCCAAACAACCCCCCCCTCCCCTAAATCCTGGAGGTTGAGGGCTAATGGGCATATGTTCTCCCTGATATGTTTAGGTGAAGACCCTGTTGCCCAGGGGGAGTCCAGCAGAGTGGCTAAGCCTCCTAAGCGTGTTAGGAAGTGTGGCAATTGTAGTGACAAATTACCAGCTGAGCATAACAAGCCATTCTGTTCTAAGTGCATCTGTAAACTAACAGGGAAGGAGACCTCACAGATTATGAAGCAATTTCTCTCGGTTCAGACCGAAATGCTATCCACCCTAAAGGAGTTTCAATCTTCCCTAAATAAGAGAGACATTGATTCTCCGGTTCCGGGCTCCTCCTCCCAGGAATCCTCTTCTGCCTCTCGTCCGTTTGTACCCCTACAGGCTCGTAGAGTGTACCCCTCGGATTCTGAGGAGTCCGAGTTGACCTTGCGTAGTGAAACCCTGGTTGACAGCCAGGCGGAGGAGGAGGAGGAAGCCAGGACAGGAAAATACATGTTTCCTGCTGATGATATGGAGGGCCTTCTAGCAGCTGTTTATGCTACCGAACATATTCAAGAACCAGCAGAGCTGGTCTCAGCTCAGGACAGGATGTACATGGGTTTAATAAAACCTCAAACCAAGACCATTCCTGTCCATCAGTCACTAAAGGACATTATCCTCAGGGAGTGGGCAGAACCCGAAAAAAGCTTACCAAGTTTCAAAACTTGGAAACGCCGCTGTCCCTTTAAGGCGGAGGTAGTAGACACCTTTTTTAAGGTCCCTAAGCTTGATGCCCCCTTGGCTCAGGTCTCCAGACAGTCAGACCTTTCCTTTGAGGACACAGGCAGTTTAAAGGATGCCATGGATAGGTGTACCGACACTTCTCTCCGTAGAGCATGGGAAGCCAATGCAGCCGCCCTTGGTCCTGCATTGGCCTCAGCCTGCGTGGCAAGAAATGCCGACGCCTGGACTTCCAGGCTTCTAGACCATCTCCCCAGTTCTTCCAAGACAAAGGAGATACGAGATTCCCTCCAGCTTATTAGCGGGGCAGTGGCCTACTTGGCAGACGCGGCGGTGGAAACCGTTCGCGCCTCAGCCAAGACCGGGGCCCTTATTGATGCCTCTAGGAGGGCCGTCTGGCTAAAAACCTGGAGGGGTGATCTTGCCTCTAAACGCCGCCTATGTGCACTCCCCTTCAAGGGTTCCCTCTTGTTTGGGGATGCCTTAGATCAGGCTTTGTCCAGGTCTTCTGAGAAGGGGAATAAATTCCCTTCAAAACCCAGGCAGAGTAGGAAGCGGTCCTTTCGTCCCAGCCAGAGAAAGATTCCGGCCTCGGACAAAAGACCGTCCACCAGCCGACGTTGGACCTTTGGTAAAGATAGACCAAAGGGGGGGATCCTTTTTTCCAGTCCCAAGCCATCCGGAACGGACATCAAGTGACGGGAAGGTGGGGGGCAGGCTCTCCAGGTTTCTTCCTGCCTGGGAGAGCATAACCCAGAGTCCCCATGTCCTGCAGATAATCAGGGAGGGTTACCATTTAGAGTTCAGAGAGCTTCCCCCCCGACCTCTCTCCTCACTCACCTCCCAGGGGACTCTCCCAGAATATTGCAAATCTGGCAGAACAGGGGGTCATAATCCCAGTCCCACCAGACCAACAAGGTCAGGGAGTATACTCCCACATTTTTGTGGTTCCCAAGCCGGACGGCAAGTTCAGATTGATAATCAATCTGAGACCCCTGAACTCCCATCTCCTCTACAAAAGATTCTGGATGGAGAGTGTTCACAGCCTCAGGGGTCTTTTGTTAGAAGGCATCTTTATGGCGACCATAGATTTGAGGGACGCCTACCTGCATGTCCCGATTTTTTCGGGACATCAGAGGTTTCTGAGATTTGCCCTCCGCACAGGGAATTCAGCACTGGCAATTTGCTGCCCTCCCCTTTGGTCTGGCCTCCAGCCCAAGGGTGTTTACGAAGGTCCTGGCGGAGGTAATGGCTCATCTACATCTGAAGGGGGTCTCCCTCGTCCCCTATCTAGACGACCTTCTGCTCTACAGCCCAAGTCAGGATCAGCTCCTTTCGGACCTGACCGTCGTCATGACCACTCTGGAGTCGCTTGGTTGGATAATCAACAAGCAAAAGTCCTCCCTTCTGCCGGAACAGCGGAAGGCATACCTGGGGGTTATCATAGATTCCCGAGAAAATAAGCTTTTTCTTCCCCAAGAGAAGTTCCAGAAGCTTGTGACGACGATCGGGTCTTTAGTGGCTACAGAAAAGCCCTCCCTCAGAGAGATCATGAAGCTGTTGGGTCGGATGACCGCTTGCATTCCGGTGGTCCCCTGGGCCCAACTACACGCAAGACCACTTCAGAGGTTCCTCCTCTCCGCCTGGAACGGAAGGGAAGACACTCTCGATTCCCGAGTCAGGGTCCCGATCCTAGTCAAGGACTCCCTAGATTGGTGGCTTCACCACCAAAACCTCCTGAAGGGCCGTCCATGGAGTCAGACCAATCCAGTGAAGGTCACTACGGACGCCAGTGCTTGGGGTTGGGGAGCCCATGTACAAGAACTGCGGGCTCAGGGATCTTGGGATCCCCATCAAAGGCGGACCTCCTCCAACTATCGAGAATTACTGGCAGTGGGAGAAGCTCTGAGGGCATTCGAAGAAAGAATTCAGGGCAAGGATGTCCTGGTCCTTTCCGACAATGCTACAACAGTCGCCTTTCTCAACAGACAGGGAGGCACCAGGTCCCAATCTCTCCTGACACTCTCCCTGGAGATCCTGGGTTGGGCGGAGCAGAGAGTACCCTCTATTCTGGCAATCCACATAAGGGGAGCCACCAATCCGGAGGCCGACTTTCTGAGTCGTTGACCCATTTTTCAGGGGGAGTGGGAATTGTGCCAGGAAACCTTCGACTGGGTTTGTCGGCGGTTCGGGGTTCCGGAGTTAGATCTTTTTTCCTGCAGGGAAAACAGAAAAGTGAACAGATTATTTTCCCTTTTGCAGGGACGGGGTTCTCAGGGGGTGGATGCGCTAGCCCAGGCCTGGGATTTCCGTCTGGCTTACGCTTTTCCCCCGCTGAATCTGATCCCAAGGGTCTTACAAAAGCTGGCCTCCGCGGAGACCAAATTAATCCTAATCACTCCTTGGTGGCCCCGGAGATCCTGGTTTCCCATTCTGAAGCTCTGGTCTCTAGCTCCCCCGCTTCCCCTTCCTCTCCGAGCGGATCTCCTGCAGCAGGGGCCGATCTCTCATTCGAACCCAGGGTTCTTCAGCCTGATGGCATGGCTCTTGAGAGGCGGAACTTGCAGCAGAAGGGCTGCTCGGATAGAATCATAGATACCCTACTATCCAGCCACAAGAAGGTCACCAGACACATCTACGCAAAGGTCTGGACAGTCTTTTTGCATTGGTGCACCACAAAGCAGATCTCTTCTCCCAAAACTCCCGCCATCCTGGAGTTTCTTCAGGACGGCGTGGAACTAGGCTTAGCTACCAGAACTCTAAGAGTCCAAGTGGCAGCTTTATCATACTTTTTGGAGAAGAGCCTCTCAGCGGACCCTCTCATCAAGAGGTTCCTGACAGCTAGGGACAGATTTTCTCCTGTGCAGATTTCCAGGGTTCCCTCATGGGACCTCTCCCTGGTCCTGGAGCAGCTGACTAAGGCACCATTTGAGCCTATAGACAGCATTTCTGTAAAATTTCTTACAATTAAGTTTACCTTTTTGTTAGCCATCACGTCTGCCAAGAGAGTTGGAGACTTGCATGCTTTTTCTATCAAGGAACCCTTTCTGCGGGTTTTTGAAGATAGGGTTATTTTGACTCAGGATCCTCTGTACCTTCCCAAGGTGGCAACCAGGTTCCATAGGTCTCAGGAAGTTATACTTCCTTCTTTTTGCGCAAATCCCAGCAATGAAAAGGAAGCCACTTTCCATTGCCTGGATGTAAGACGCTGCCTTTTAGTTTACCTAGAGAGGGTTAGTGAGTTCAGAACTTCCCCTCACCTTTTAGTTAATTTCTCAGGGAAGAAAAAGGGTCAACAGGCAACTAAGGCTTCCATCTCCAGATGGATTAGGCAGGCTATCTCCTTGTCCTACACACAGGCAGGTAGGCCACTGCCTGTTATTAAGGTTCATTCCACGCGTTCTCTGGCAACCTCCTGGGCAGAAAGGGCAGGAGCTTCCATAGAGCAGATCTGTAGAGCGGCAACCTGGTCCAGCCGGAATACGTTCATCAGACATTATAGAGTCGAACTGCTGTCTCCTCAAGACCTGATGTTTGGTAGGAAGGTCTTACAGACAGTGGTCCCGCCCTAAGGTAGGCCTGAAGATTACTTGCTTTTCTCTCAGGGTGCCGTCCTGGAAGACGAGGGAGAAATTACCAGTTACTTACCGGTAGCTGGATTTCTACGAAGTCTTACAGGATGGCAGGCCTACTTCCCTCCCTTTTACTTCTATCTAAATTCCTCCTTTTTCTTAGTTTCTGTCTATACCGTGTTCTAAAGAGCGGTTACTTATCTTAAACTGAGGCACACGGGAGGGGTGGGGCCTTTTAAACCTCATTTTGATTGTGTTTCCTGTCAGGTGAGCCAGTCTACTCTCAGGGTGCCGTCCTGTAAGACTTCGTAGAAATCCATCTACCGGTAAGTAACTGGTAATTTTAGCAGCACAAACCAGCACAAACGTAGCACTGACCAACAAGACCAGTTTTGTGTCATTTGGGATTTGTAGGGGGGCTGTGTGACCTTTGGTGACCTTTAATAAATCATAAATAACGCAAAAACAATAAAAGATAGAACGGAAATATTAGCAGCACAAAACAGCACAAACGTAGCACTAACCAATGAGACCAGTTTTGTGTCATTTGGGTGTTGTAGGGGGGCTGTGTGACCTTTGGTGACCTTTAATAAATCATAAAAAAAGCAAAAACGATAAAAGATAGAAAGGAAATTTAAACAGCACAAACATAGCACTAAATAAACACACTTGAATTTTTATTTGTGCTGATTGTAAGTTGGACAAAGTAAGTGGGGTTTGAAAAAATAAATAAACTGTTATAACTTTAAAACCATAACAGCACAAATAAAAATATTAGCAGCACAAACCAGCACAAACGTAGCACTAACCAACGAGACCAGTTTTGTGTCATTTGGGCATTGTAGGGGGGCTGTGTGAATGAATGAATGAATGAATGAAAACTTGTATAGCGCGGCACATGCGAACTGAATCGCCTCTGGGCGCTTGTTGTTCCTGTCTCCCTTGATATCAAAAGAGAAAAGTCTTGACCTTTTTCCTAAATGCTAGGTGGTTTTCCTCCAACCGAATGCTGGTTGGTAACGCGTTCCATAGTCTGGGACCTTGGACCGCGAATCTTCTTTCTCCTTTGGACTTGAAGTTGGCTTTCGGAACCTGGAGTAGGTTCTGATTCGTAGATCGCAAAACGCGATTGGGATTATGCGCTTTTATTATTTCGCATAAATAAAGGGGGGCATTCCCATGGACACATCTATGCGTAAGACAGAGAGCTTTAAAAGTTATTCTGTCTTTGACTGGCAGCCAATGAAGGGCTCTCAGTGATGGTGAAATGGATTCCCAGGGTTTTTTCCCAGTCACAAGTCTGGCGGCCGTATTCTGAACGACTTGCAGACGAGCGATTTGGTACTTGGGGAGGCCGAGGTAAAGGGCATTTGCATAATCCAGCCTGGAGTTTACAATTGTTCCCACCACGACCGCTAAATCTTCTTTAGGGATGAACGGAGTGAGTCTGCGTAGTAGGCGCAGTAGATGGTGAGATCCGCTGACTACTGACCCTATTTGTGCGTCCATTGTCATAAAGGAGTCAAAAATGACCCCTAGGCTTTTGACTTTGGCGCTAGGGGAGATGAGCTTGCCCAAAATAGGCGGGGGGGTCCACACTGTTGAAAGTTGATTCCTGCGCTTGGCGTGAAACAGGAGAAGTTCTGTTTTCGCTCCATTGAGTTTAAGATAACTCTTTGTCATCCAGTCCTCTATCAAAGAGAGGCATGTCTCTAGATTGAGGTGTGACCTTTGGTGACCTTTAATAAATCATAAATAACGCAAAAACGATAAAAGATAGAATGGAAATATTAGCAGCACAAAACAGCACAAATGTAGCACTAACCAATGAGACCAGTTTCGTATCATTTGGGCATTGTAGGGGGGCTGTGTGACCTTTTGGTGACCTTTAATCATAAATAACGCAAAAACGATAAAAGATAGAATGGAAATATTAGCAGCACAAAACAGCACAAACGTAGCACTAACCAATGAGACCTGTTTTGTGCCATTTGGCTGTTGTAGGGGGGCTGTGTGATGTCATAGTCTGAAAAAAACAATTGCCAATATCTTTAAAACAAAAGCAGCACAAACATAATTTTTTGCGGCACAAAACAGCACAAACGTAGCACTAAAGAAACACACTTGAGTTTTTATTTGTGCTGATTGTAGGGGGGCCAACTTTACTGAGCTGGAAATTCTTTGCATACCAAAGTGCAGAGAGAAAATTATTTTCATGTCAAAGATCGTGAAACCCTGTATCAAGAATTGCAACGGAAAAAGATCGCGATAACGATTCTACAGTGGGGGAGATGTCTGTGGATATTACAGTGGGGGAGATGTCTGTGGATATTACAGTGGGGGAGATGTCTGTGGATATTACAGTGGGGGAGATGTCTGTTGATATTACAGTGGGGGAGATGTCTGTGGATATTACAGTGGGGGAGATGTCTGTGGATATTATAGTGTTGTGGATATTACAGTCGGGAGATGTCTATGGATATTACAGTGGGGGAGATGTCTGTGGATATTACAGTGGGGAAATGTCTGTGGATATCACAGGGGGGAGATGTCTGTGGATATCACAGAGGGGGGAGATGTCTGTGGATATCACAGGGGGGATGTCTGTGGATATTACAGTGGGGGAGATGTCTGTGGATATCACAGTGGGGGAGATGTCTGTGGATATTACAGTGGGGGAGATGTCTGTGGATATTACAGTGGGGAGATGTCTGTGGATATCCCAGGGGGGGGGGATGTCTGTGGATATCACAGGGGGGGGATGTCTGTGGATATTACAGTAGGGGAGATGTCTGTAAATATTAAAGTGGGGAGATGTCTGTGGATATCACAGGGGGGGGGGGGTGATGTCTGGATATTACAGTGGGGGAGATGTCTGTGGATATTACAGTGGGGGAGATTGTAGATATTACAGTGGGGGAGATGTCTGTGGATATTACAGTAGGGGAGATGTCTGTGGATATTACAGTGGGGATATGTCTGTGGATATTACAGTGGGGGAGATGTCTGTGGATATTGCAGTGTGGACTATATATGGTGGTGATCCGAAAAATGTATGTGCTTTATATATAATTGAAATTAATCGATTAAAAAAAACAAAACAATTAATCGAACACGAAAAGCGTTGCGATGGGGGTGCTGCTTGTAAAAGCAATCCAGTGGCTAGTTAGTCACTAGGGTTGCTTTTAAAAAAGAGCCAGCCATCAGCTTTAAAAGAACATACTGGGGTAATGCTTGCAGCTGAATGGCATCATCCCGCTTAAAGTCCAGTAATGTACGGTTACATCGCTGATCGGCAAATAGTTAACGTCTTGTAGGAAGGCAGAGTCTGTGTTGTCTTTACCAACCAGGAACTTGTTTCCATTTCTCACCTGGCCTAGAAAAATGGCAGCCAAGATCTAAACATTACTAAAAGCATGAACACTTGTGCCTGTCTGCATTAGGATTAGCTCACCATGGTGATCACATAATCAGGAACAGTATTTTGGTCCCTGAAGCATTCGCTAGTCCCCATTCAGTAGCTCTGTATAAATTGATTAGTGCCCCATGCTGTAGCCACATGATAAATTAGCCCCTTTGGGGCCATAAAGCATCCTCAGACAGCCCAATTTTCCCATAACTTGGATTAAGCTGTCCATCTATATGATGTCATGTGGTCATGAAAACCCCCTTGTAATGTCCAATGTATATGAGAGATTTTGGGGATTACACCAGCCAGTATGGATCGTACCAATTAAAGGTGTAGATAGGTGAATGCTGCTTATTGCTCAGATAATCCATCCTACAGTTTGATGCAGCCTTTCCACCATTACATTCCCCCCTGGAATAAACTGGGATTGGTGAGGTGAATACAGAACTGAGATTTAAGACCCCATCACCTGATCCCGGGATGTGAAATACCATTTAGACAGAGGCTTTGAGAATGTTTTTTATATACATTTATATATAGCAATTTTACACTAGCAGCTTTTCTTCTATCAGACAACACTACGTATAACACAATATGAATTGCTACATAAGTAGCATTTTTAGCTATTTACCTGTGTCTGCTGTCCATTCCCATGAGCAATTTCCATAACATCGTGAACCTGAAGCCTCTAACATAAAACACTCTTCTTCCCTATGTTATCAACAATAAAGCGGCTATCGCACACAATGTAGCTTAATCCAGAAAATATGATACGTTATAGCTCTTACTGGAAACTGATTTGTAGTCATCTCCACAGGCAATTTGCAGAAAGAAAACCAAAAGCACAACCCCCAATATCATGAACGTTTAAGGCATTAAGTTCACATATGGTGCAGGACACCGCATGTGATTTGAATAAGAATCGCACTGCATTCAAATCACTTGTGATGTCTGTGTGGTGCGATTTGAGCTATTCATTTGCATTTACTCAAATCATACAAAAAAAAGCGCGGGGAAGGAAACGCACAGGATTTCGCTGCGTTTCCCGCACCACCTATACAGTGCCTTGAAAAAGTATTCAAACCCCTTGAAATTTTCCACATTTTGTCATGTTTCGACCAAAAACATAAATGTATTTTATTGGGATTTTATGTGATAGACCAACACAAAGTGGCACATAATTGTGAAGTGGAAGGAAAATGATAAATAGTTTTTAAAATATTTTACAAATAAATATCTGAAAAGTGTGGCATGCATTTGTATTCAGCCCCCTTTACTCTGATACCCCTAACTAAATTCTAGTTGAAGCAATTGCATTCAGAAGTCACCTAATTAGTAAATAGAGTCCACCTGTGTGTACTATAATCTCAAAATAAATACAGCTGTTCTGTGAAGCCCTCAGAGGTTTGTTGGAGAACCTTATTGAACAAACAGCATCATGAAGGCCAAGGAACACACCAGACAGGTTTGGGACAAAGTTGTCGGGACATTTAAAGCAGGGTTAGGTTATAAAAAAATTATCCCAAGTGTTGGACATCTCACAGAGCATTGTTCAATCCACCACCTGAAAATGGAAAGAGTATGTCACAACTGCAAACCTACCAAGACATGGCTGTACATTTCACAAAAAAGTGTAAAAAAAATTGTAAAATAAAACAACACAAGAGACAGCTTGGGTCAAGTCCTTTATTAATAGAGGTATATGATCAGGAGGTGGCAGTAGCACTTACTAAATGCCTGCAAGCAGCTGTTCAGCTGTTGCACAGAGAGAACATGAAGTTGCTCAAGAGCAACTTGTGTTTCATGCAAGAAAAAGAAGGGCAGGTTCAGGATCCACTTGGTGCCAACAGCCAACCAACTGAACCCACCTTACATGATGAAGGGGCAGTCTTGGTGCCTTCAAAATGTGTTGGCTGTTTTAATGTAATGGTATTGTAACACTTACTTCTGTAGGAGCCGCTGGAAATTTGCTCCGGTTCTTCCCCAGGGGATTGTCCGGCAGCTAGGCGCACAATCTTAGCCACACTTTTCCTCAATAACCAGTCTATGGTTGTTTTTTTTGTTTTTATTTTTGGAGAACTTGGCTAGTGTTGAGTGGCATACTCCAAAACCAGTACAAGTACAAGGTGAGAACAGTCAACTCCTTTCTGTAAAGCTGAAGCGGAAGTCCTTGCATTCAACAAACTGTGGACTTGGCTTTGTAGTAGAAGCAGCAAAATCACACAAGATGCTTTTTATAGAGAACCAAGAGCAAAGCACCTTCACAAAAAACTAGATAGAGTGAGCTCTTCAGGACATCAGCTGCTGTCCCCTTTAGTCAAACGAACAGCTGACTTTCTAGCATGGGTCAGCAAGCTGTTGGTAGGTGCTACCTACACAGCACTGTGTTTATTGGGGGGGGGGGGCACACTGATGGAGGGGGGCAGAGGGCACCACAAGGGGGGCCTTCATGTGAATGGGGACAGGTGACACTATTTTGGGGGGTACAGGACACTACAAACTGGGGGGGGGTGATGTGAAGGGGCAGAGAACACAGCATTGGGGTGTATAGGACACTACAGTGGGGGAATAAGTGATATAAAGGGGGAAGAGTACACAACATTGGGGGGGGGGTATAGGACACTGCTGTGGGGGGCAGAGTACACTACAGGGTGGGGGGTGATTTAAATGGGGCAGAGGACACTATATTGGGGGGTTACAGTACACTAATGTGGGGGAAGGGAGGCAGAGGACACTAATATGCAGGTGGTGGGGCTATAGTGGGCAGAAGACACTACAGTGTGGGGGGGGGGGGGGTGATGTGAAGGGGCAGGGGATACAAGACACTATTGTGGGGGAGGCAGAAGACACTACAGGGGGGTGATGTGAAGGGTGCAGGGGGAACTGCTTTGGGATTTACAGAACACTACTGTGGGGGGAGGGGAGTGGCAAAGGACACTGCTATGGGGGGCAGAGGACACTACAGTGTGGGGGGTGATGTGAAGGGGAAGAAGACATTGCTTTGGGGGGTAGGGGACACTACATGGTGGGGCGGATGATGTGAAGGGGCAGAGTACACTGCGTTGGGGGGGGGGGTACAGAAAACTACTGTGGTGGGAGGGAGGCACAGGATACTACAGTGGGGGGGGGGTGATGTGAAGGGACAGAGGACACAGCATTGGTGGGCACAGGACACTGTGGGGGGAGGGGGCAGATAACACAACAGTGGGGGGGGGGGGTGATGTTAAGATAGCACTACTGTGATGCTGTCTTTTTTTTTGTTTTGTTGGGAGCTTGATACTTTTTTTAAGGGCTCTGCATAGTAGACCCTGCAACCCCCGCCCCCCCCCCCCACCTGGGGATCTTTGCCTTCCTCCATGCTTTTCAGGTAGAATGCAACCTCTGGAAAGTTGCCTACTCCTGCTCTAGCACAAGAGAGCAGCAGCACAAAAGTCTCCAAGATTTCTCATAGCAGTCTGTACTCACAAAATGTCCAGGGACATTTGGTTGCCTCCTTCCAACTTCCAAGTGACACTTTCCTCCAGTGATACCAGAGTAGCTATTCAGAAGATAGCCCCTCCGTCAGCTCTCTGTAGCTTCAGCATCCAGGTCGCCCACCTGAGGCCTAAAGAACTTCAAGCACATGCCCGTTTTGTCCTGGAGGACTGCAGCCCTCCAGACTGGACTTATCCTGTGCAGAAAAAAGACCCAGAAGCTCAGTCTCTCACATAATTTATACAGACTCCCAGCAGCTTTTGGGGCCACACTTGAATTGGGCAGGGCTGTATAAAAAATCATAATGCCATCTGCATAACTCCACTTCTATGTTCCAGAGAATTCAAAGAGCGCTTTGGAAGGCAGGGGGAGCTATCACACTGGAAGCAGCTGAGAACACTGAACTGACATAATTTATCAGCTGCTCTGGATAGTAAGCACAACTAAATTTATCTAAAACAATAATTGCAACCACACTGGTTACAGCGAGACAAGCTAAATTCACCTAAAAATACAGCTACACTGAGCAGTACTAAATATTACTAATCCTAGCACCTATTTAGGAGGTGCTACATTATTAAGAACAATTAAAGGCACTTTGGACTCTGGGTATCCATTGAGACTTCTGAGCTTGTTTAACCATTTGCAGACTCTGGGTATTCTAGACATGCCCCAACAAATGTCATCATTGCACACAGGGTGTGTCTAGTATGTCTAGTCCTTCTGCCCTGCTGCTGGGATCGCCCCTGTCACAGTACACAGCAATTCAGCCCTGATGAATCATAGGTGCATTGCCAAGTATACAGATAAGGTCCCAGCAGCAGAAGCTGTCAAAAAAAAAAAAAAAAAAAGCAGTCTGGCAATGTTTATTAACAACATTGCTTAGCCACAAATACAAAAACCTGCAATGGAACATTGTTTCATTTTGTATCTTTCTGTTTGTTTATCTACAGGTCAAAGGTATGAACTTCAATCTGCAGATGAAGTCAGTTAAAGCCACCTGACAATTATAAAAAAAAAACAATATACAGTATATATGTTTTTTTTTTTAAATCAAATGTTCCTCTTTTGAACCCCTTATTAACCCTGAGTTTACTCTAATCAGCCCTAATTAACTTTTACATTTAACTATAACTTTCCTTTTCTCTTTCTATTCTATTATAAATATTTAAGCTTCTTTCTGTTTGCTTTGTTCATTAATATTTTTACACACACACATAAATATAAATGTAGCACTACCCCCGCAGGAGCCGCTGATTTGATTTGGGATCGCCGTGTTACCTCTGTAGCATGTCTAGGGGGTATGATGAAAGTAGATGTTGTGAGCAATGATAGAATGTCCAAACAGCAAGATGTTGTTTTCTGTGCTTTTATTCTTGTGCCCAACACAGCAACAGGTAACTTCAGGTGATTAGAGGAAAGATGGTGCAAGAAGAAGTTGCAGGTGCATGCCTTAACTATGTACAGAAGCAGTCCTGCTTCAACGATACCTTTGCTTCGTCGCCACTCCAGCCGAAGTGGGTGTAGTGTACCCGAACAGTCTCTCCCACAGAACTGGCAGCGGGAGTATCACTCGAAACTCTGAGAAGGAAACAAGCCTCTGCCACAGACTTGGCTCAATGTAATAGGAGTGGTATCTCTGCCACAGGCCCTTTCTCTGGAATGTAACTTGGTGGAGCGATTCCTTCTCAGTAAAGTAGCTTGCCTGAATTGTCTTCAGGTAGGTCTTGATTTTAGGTGATCGACTGACAGGTTGCAATAAAACAAACTCCCAGTGTCCGGTCACCTGGATCCCCGATGGCTTGTCTAGACCTTGTTGGATCGCCTGCCCCGGTCTCTCCTCAGACTGACTCCCCACCGAACAGCAAAACTCGCTTGGGATCTTCTCATAAAGGTGAGGACCCAGTAAGTCACTGGGGCCTCTCTTCAGCTTTAGTTGCTCCGGGCCATGAGGGCCCAGAGTCAGGGACTCCACGTAGCATGCACGCCCCCGGCCTGGTAGGCCATAACGCCGGGCCTGTGATGTGCGCACACCCTAAAGGTGGGTGCCGCACCCGGATCTAACCTCGAAATCCCGACGCCAAGATGGCGCCCTCAAGAAGTACCCTCCCCCAGCATGCCCCGCGAGGGAAAACCTCCTCTGATTGAGTGCTGGCAAGAAGGCACTCCCGCTGATCTCCACTGCCGCCACCTGTCGTTCCAAGATGGAAAGGTATCTTTGGAACACAGAATGAAACAAAAGCACAGCACAGCACTAAACTAACATAATTCACATAGATGAAAGCTGAGTAAGTCTCTCATCCCCCTCTAAATTTAAACAGAGTCCGTACTTGGAAGTAAAAGGGCGCTACATAAATATATATTTATTGTGGAAGATTAGCTTGTGGGGATCGCCTTTTCTGAATGACAGTAAGCAAACAGGCACTTTCTTTAAAATCTGGCGGATGCCAAGTTTATTTACAGGAGGTTTAAAAATAACAAAACAGTAAATTAAATCCTTGCCGTCCGGCGCTAAACTAAACAGTCTCCTCTCTATACAGTGCGGGACTGGTCCACGTCACCCACCAAAACATGCGGTAAAGCAAACCTTTTATTTTTAATCCACTCCAACAGAACTCCTCTGACTCAGGTTCCCTCTTGAGTCTCAAAACCAGAGCACTGCTTTGCTCTCTTCCTGGTCTTTTAAATTGTGGACTCAAGTGGATAAGAACATCAGGACCGGAAGCCAGTCTGCCCCAGAGGCTGGAAAAAACTGTCCGTATTTCGGTTCAGTCCCTTACAATGGAACGAATGCAAAGTTGAAATGTACCTATTATCGTGTATCTCACCTTGCATATAAATATATTTATAAATACACATATCACATTGAAAAAAAGCACAAAAAAGCACAAAAGTAAAAAGCAAAACTTCTTTAGTTCATCTGTAAATAACTTTGCAATGCTTTGTACCAAAATACTAATTTTAGCGTTGCTTTAAACTGGGCAAATTACAGAAAAAAAATGCACACTTTTTATGTGCAGTAAAACTACTTATGTTTAAACTAACACTGCTCAAAGAAGAAAAGGTGCCTTTTGTTTTGTTTTTATTACGTTTATTGTCTAAAGATTGCAAAAAAAATTAAAAATATTCATGGAAATAAAGCCTTGCTTGTCCTTAAAAACTATTTTTTATGTTGTTGTCCTAATGTGGATGTAAACCCGATTCATGAAATTTGATCTGGGCACATATATCTGCAGTGTTTTCTTATCTCTCTTTAAAGCATTATGTCCTGTAGCTGTCTCCTGCTCGTTCTTCTGTTATCAGCCTGATAACTTCTGACAAGTTCTCTGTCAGCTGAGATAAAAGCAGCCTGAAATTTGTGTTGGGAAGGATGCTATAAATAGATTAGCAGAATGCTGAACTATTCAACAGACAGTTCTGACAGTCTCTACCTATGAGGAGTGTGCCGTTCCTCCAATCAGCTGTCTTGGTTGTATTCCTAGGCTTCACTGCAGTGCTGAACAGGAAGAGAAAATCTCCTAACAAGATCTAAACTTTCTAAAGGATACATAAAGCTGAAAACAGCAGATATACATGTAAAACTTATGTTGGGAGATTTATGTGTATCATCTCAGGGTGTTCAATTCACTGGGTATATTTGAGGGTTTACATCCACTTTAAGTAATGACAAAATGATCGCCAAATATACAGACATACAAAAAATGTGAAAATTGCTCAGGGCCATAAGGGGTGAACAGGTCTGAGATCCGAAGTGGTTAGGGATTTCCTTCCATTTTGTACCTTTTTAATAAGCATTGAAATCCCAGTCCTTAAGGCCTTGTACACACGAGCAGACAGATTTGTTCAAATCTGTCCGTCCGACAGATTTGAACAAATCTGTCTGCTGGGATTTTGGTTTGCTCGCGTGTACACACGAGCAAACCAAAATCCCCGCCAGCAGAGAGCGCGCTGACGTGGCGGTGACGTGGCGGTGACGTTGACGCCGCCACGTCACCGCACCAGGAAGTAAAACACTTCCGCGCATGCGCCGAATCCATTCGGCGGCGGTGCGGCGGCGGTGCGGGACGACATGTCTGCTGGTAAGTGTACTAATCAGCAGACATGTCGGGCGGACAGATTCCCACCCGATAGATTTCAAAGCATGCTTTGAAATCTGTCGGGTGGCCAAATTCCGTCGGCTCGGCCGTACACACGATCGAATCTGTCTGCTGAAACGGTCCAGCGGACCGTTTCCAGCGGACAGATTTGATCGTGTGTACGAGGCCTAAAAGTGTTTTTCTGGAGTCCAGTCTGATGTTCAATAGCTGGCAGTAGAGATTCCCTCATCCATACTGTTTGGTGTAGATCAACGGAGTACAAACTTTTTTCAAAGAGGGACAGATTTGATGAAGTGAACATGCGTGAGGGCCGACCATTTTGCCTGACATTCTTTGAACCATTAAAATTTGGTCTAAGTGTGTTCGTCCGAGCACTAATACACTGCCCAATAAGACTTCTCCTGTGTGTGATGAAGAGATAAGCTTGGGCGTGTTATTTGGATATACCATATTTATCGGCGTATAACACGCACATTCACTTTAGGATGAAAGTTTCAGGATTTAAAAAATAAATAAATAAAGAACTGTGAAGCAAGTTAGGGGTCAGTGCCCATCAGTGCAGCCTAATTAGTGTTCATCTGCAGCCTCACCATTGCCATGAATGCAGACCCACCATTGCCATGAATGCAGACCCACCGTTGTCATCAGTACAGCCTGATCGATGCCCATCTGCAGCCTCGGAGGGTACAGAGAAAGGGGCAGGACGAGTGCCAACAGATTACATACAGGAGAATCTCCTGTTTACTCGGCGGCCTCTTTAATACAAAGTCCCGTCTCCTATGATAGACAGAACAGTCATCCAATGCCAGCCCAGGAGACAGGACTTTCTATTACAGATGCCACTGAGTAAACAGGTCATTCTCATGTATGTAATCTGAAGGAGCTCGTCCTGCCCCTCTCCCTGTCCCCTCTGAGGTAGCGCCGATAAATACGGTATATATATTTTGTGGCCCTGGGGGCCACAAAAGATATATATCCAAATCACCAGGGGGGCTGCACGCGGGAACGCTGGCTGCATTTGGCCCGCGGGTCGGACTTTGGACATGCCTGGACTGTAGATAGAGTAATCTTTTATCCCTTCGCAGAAATGATATGTGTGTGGCTAGCCTTACAAACTGAACCCAGTGTTCATGGTCTTGTTTGCTGAACTTCTGACTGAATGAGTGTAAAACATTTTTAGACAAACAAAAAACCCTTATAAAAAAATTGATTCTCACCTTTTTCACTAATTCCTCCTCATCAACTAGAATGCTTTTTTTTTTTTAAATGGCTGGACATTTTCTTTAATCTAACTATACAGCTATAGGCTCAAAGCTGTAACAATTTGCTGCAATGCGAACAAATGTAAACCAATGAATGTGATCTGAAAAATAACATCTGTTGTGGCAAGTAAGACACGCTTTATATCTTAGCAAAGGAAAGTTGCTTTTGAAAGTTGAGAATAAAAGTGCTGAATATTTGGAAGAACTGTTCAAAAACTTCTAAGTGTATACAGAAGAGGAACAGAACAGAATAAATACTAATTATGTATGCCAATCTTATAGTGCCATAATCATCTTGCAACTTTTTTATTTCCAGCTCCAGTTTTTATCAATTTGTTGAATTTTAATGAAACACACTAAAAACTCAACTAAAACAGTACAATATTAAAGGACAATTTCACTGCCCCATTTTAGCTTTGGCTCCAATGAAGGCTGTGTTTCTGGCGGCAACCAAAAAAAGACAGAAGAGCTCAAAGTAGGTATATCAAAGATTCCGAAAATGTTAGTTGCCTGGCTGTGCCTGACTTGAAGCTGCACTCCTGACTTAATAAATATAAGAAGTATTCCTGCGCTACCAAAAAAGAGAAGGTAAAACACTAGTTGCAGCAAACTTTGGAATGGTCAATCCAGGGCTGTCTTAATGAGACTTCACACCTGGGCACTGCCCATGGGCCCCAGCTGCATGGGGGGGCCCCTGCACTTTCCCAAAAGCAGCTGGTCCTTGAGCCCACGCTGCCCTGAAATTGGGGGCCCCCATGATGGCACTGAAAGTGATAGATACACAGGGGAGGCAGTCTGCCTCCTACCTACTTGATGTCTGTTTACCTGCACTGTCATCATTGTAGGGGCCCCAGAGCATTACTTTGCCCAGGGGCCCAAGAGGCTATTAAGATGGCCCTGGGTCAATCCATATCCAAAAAATCTTAATTAGACTTACTGGTGACTGTATTTCTACGAGCCTTTCAGGACAGCACCTTGGAGAGTGCGTAGCTCCACCTCTTCACAAGAAACACTGCATGACAACGCCCCTTTAAATTCAATTGCTTCCACCATGCCATCAGTTGTTACCGAGAATTCCTCTGACATGCTGGAAGATATAAGCAGACAATTACAGAACCCAGCGAATATAAACCATACATAATAACCTAGGGAGGGAAGTAGGCGGCTGTCCTGAATGGCTCGTAGAAATATTGTCACTGGTAGGTCTTTCAGGACAGGACCTTTGATAACCAGGGATGAGCCGGATGTTCGACTCGAACATCAGGCGTTCGCCTGTTTGCCGAATAGCCGCGGAACACCCTTTAAAAGTCTATGGGAAAAATTGTTCAACTTGAACATCGGGCTCATCCCTAATGAGGAGTACAAAGACAAGTGTGTCTTGCCTACAGTCAAGCATGAGTGAGTGCTGTCGGTTAGCACTTTTGAATTTTCATGTTCATGTCCCATAGACTTTAACAGTGTTTGCGTGTTCGAACATATTTTTTGCTTGTTCGGAAGTTCTAGTGCGAACCTAACCATTGGGGGTGTTCGGCTTATCCTTACTCCTCATCTGGTTGCCGCCACACATGCTTGACACCATCTGAACAAAATACATTTATCTTGTTCTCATCAGACCACAGGACATTTCCAGTAATCCATATCCTTAGTCTGCTTGTCTTTAGCAAACTATTTGCAGACTTTCTTGTGCATCATCTTTAGAAGAGGATTTCTTCTGGGATGACAGCCATGCAGACCAATTTAATGCAGTGTGTGGCATATGGTCTGGGCACTTACAGGCTGAACCCCCACCCCTTCGTTCTCTGCAGCAATGCTGGCAGCACTTATGTGTCTATTTCCCAAAGACAACCTCTGTTACATGTGTACTCAACTTTTTTTGTCGACCATGGCGAAGCCTGTTTTGAGTGGAACCTGTTTTGTTAAACCGTTGTATAGTCCTGGCCACCGTACAGAAGGTCAGTTTCAGAGTCTTGGCAATCTTCTTATAGCCTAGGCCATCTTAATGTAGAGCAACAATTTTTTTCAGATCCTCAGAGAGTTCTTTGCCATGAGGTGCCATGTTGAACTTCTAGTGACCAATGAGAGAGATAATACCAAATGTAACACACCTGCTCCCCATTCATACCTGAGACCTTGTAACAATAACAAGTCACATGACACCAAAAGGGACAATGGATATTTGGGCCCAATTTGGACATTTTCCCTTAGGAGTGTACTTTCTTTTGTTGCCAGTGGTTTACAGATTAATGGCTGTGCGTTGAGTTATTTTGAGGGGACAGCAAATTTACACTTAAATACAAAGAAACACAACTGGTGTAGCGCAACCAATGTAAAACACAATCAAAAAATAAAATCCCAATGTTGTGAAAGTTTCGTTGTGCAACTCTAGGTGATAGTTCATAGAATTAATTCATATTATCCAGTGACTTCAGTGACCACCACCTCTAGCTTCAGGTATCATTGTTGTGGGGCCCAAAGCAGCATCCTCATACTTGCCAACTATCCCAGTTAATATTCCCTTGTCCCTTGAAGTTTTAGTCCTGTGCTGTGTCCCGATATCTGAGTGTGTAGTGCTGCTACTAATGCTGCCCAGCTCTGCCCTATTGTTGTGTACTGATGACTCACCTGCAGACCCTGTGTTTACATGTAAATAACCGGCATTGATATGTAAATAGCCGCTGACAGGCGACATTGATTTGTAAATAAAGGTGGAATTTATATGTATATCATGCCCCCCCTGAGGTCACCATCAACTATACTGAATGCTGCCAACTGGGGAGGTAAAGGGTCATTCTTGAAAGTCCTGCCTGCAACTGTGGTCATTAAGCCTAACATCAGCCTGTTCTGCACAAGTCAAACCGTGTATGACTGGCTTTAGTTTCAGAAATTATCTTTGTTACCTTTTGTACAAGGTTAAAAAGTTCTGCCATGCGACCATACATTTCTTCTTCCTGATAGTGAGGGTGGGGTTATAGGGCACTGGTCGGGGGGTGTCTGGAATCTACTGTGGTTGCCATACTATGGCGACAGAGGAAATAGGTCCATTGCCATTGTGATGGAAGGATCTGTCACAGTGCTATTACCTTGGAAACTGATGAGTCGGATCCATTGTCATGGAGAGGAAGGTGACAAAAGGATCAGTGGTGTTAACATGGTGGTGTAGAGGTCAGCCCAACACCACAGAGATGAAGAGATTTACTTTATATGTAAATATACACTGCTCAAAAAAATTCAAGGAACACTTTTGAATTAGAACTCCTGGGATATTGATCCGGTCAGTTAAGTAGCAGAGTGGGAGGGGTGTATACAGAAGGGGTTTGTTAATTAGTTTCAGCTGCTTTGCTGTTAATTGAAATTAACAACAGATGCACTAGATGGGCAATAATGAGACGACCTCCAAAACAGGAATGTTTTTTTTCAGGTGGAGGTGTCTGATATTTTTTTCCCTACTCATCTTTTCTGACTGTTTTTTACTAGTTTTGCATTTGGCTAGGGTCAGTGTCACTACTGGTAGCACAAGGCGATACTTGGACCCTATAAAGGTTGCACAGGCAGTCCAACTTCTCCAGGATGGCACATCCATACGTGTCATTGCCAGAAGGTTTGCTGTGTCTCCCAGCACAGTCTCAAGAGCATGGAGGAGATTCCAGGAGACAGACTCCAGGAGAGCTGGACAGAGCCGTAGAACAGGGATGCACAACCTTTTGAAGAGCGAGGACCACTTAAGTGGCTTGGTAACCGGTCTTGGGCCACAATGGGTATATACATATATACATATGTAGAGTTGATACAGACAAAACCCACTATACTTTTTTTTTTTCTTAAGCAGTTTGAATCGGAGGAAGGACACAAGTTGGTTTACATCTGCCACTCCTTAGAGGTGAATGGAGGGTCCAATTGGGTCGAAGGCTGCTTTTACACTGATGTGCTGCGGTTTACCCCGCATTGCGGGTGCAACTCAGTGTACCTTTGGCTTTCCTGCACTTTGCAATAGACTTCCATTATATTCTGCAGGTTTGGTGCACTTTCAGAAAGATCACCAAACTCGCAGGTACTAACAGAAGTCTATGGCTCAGTGCAGGTAACCTACAGGTAAACTGCTCTGCACCTGTGGATCAGTTTGAAAGCAGCCCAGTAACCACTGCAGAACAGATATGCCCACATATACTCTGTGATTTTAGTAATAAACTGACCTTTAATAATGCCGCGTACACACGGTCGTTTTTTGCGATGAAAAAAAACGTCGTTTTTTAAAACGTCATTTAAATTGATCGTGTGTGGGCAAAAAAAAATTCCAACATGCTTGAATTTTTTGTGTCGTTTTTCAAAACGTCGTTTTTTGTTTCACAAAAAGTCACCGTGTGTAGCAAAAACGTCGTTTAAAACAACGTTTTTCAACCCGCGCATGCCCAGAAGCTAGTTATGAAGCGAGCTTCAATGGAAAAGAGTGGTGAACGTAACCTCGCTTTTTGTGAAAACGGTGTGTATGCAACATCGTCTTTGAAAAGTGACGTTTCAAAAACGTCGTTTTTTACTTCACAGAAAACGTCGTTTTTTTTTCATCACAAAAAATGATCGTGTGTACGCGGCATAACAGCATTCTATTCTATTCCATCCCAGAGCAAGAAGGGCACAGGCCACATCAGAGGGCTCTGCGGGGCCACTGGTTGGGCACCCCTGCTGTAGAAGGTCCTTAACCCATCAGCAGGACCGGTATCTGCTTCTTTGTGCAAGGAGGAACAGGATGAGCACTGCCAGAGCCCTGCAAAATGACCTCCAGCAGGTCAATGTCTCTGACCAAACAATTAGAAACAGACTTCATGGGGGTGGCCTGGGGGCTCTGTGGCAGGTGCAGCACTATGAAGTGCCTTATGCGCTGTGGCATTAGAAGAATTGTGATATCTCTGACTTTTCAGTCCAACCAGACTGTCTATTACTCTGAAATTCCTCTAGCGCCGTTCTATGGAAGCAGTAGGTTTAAAGAGCACACCAAATGCTTAAAATAACTTCTTTAATAACTTTTCTTCATATATAATACGGCTGCTTTGCAGCAGACAGTCCATGTACAAAAAACATGTGATGAATAAGTATAACAGAAAGTGGTGGTTCAAATATTCAATCTTGTCATTTAACATAAGGTGGTGGATATATTTCTTTCTTCAGTATTTACTCTCTCTCTCTCTCTCTCTCTCTCTCTCTCTCTGTAAGTTATCAAAGCATTCTCTGATTTCTCTGAAAGGTATAACTCTGCTGTTTGCAACTTGGTTTGCAGGGTTGCTTTTGCAGGGTTAGCTTAGTTGGGTTGGGTTTGGTTTGTGAATTAGATTAGGAGGTATGAAGGTATGGTTCGGTATGAAGGTATGATGAGTGGTGGAACTACAAGTGAACACACAACTAAATCAGTATACAGTTCTAACCACACTATTTACAATAAGAACATATATACAGTGCGGAAAATAAGTATTTGAACACCCTGCTATTTTGCAAGTTCTCCCACTTGGAAATCATGGAGGGGTCTGAAATTGTCATCGTAGGTGCATGTCCACTGTGAGAGACATAATCCAAAAAAAAAATTCCAGAAATCACAATTTATGATTTTTTTTAACTATTTATTTGTATGATACAGCTGCAAATAAGTATTTGAACACCTGAGAAAATCAATGTTAATATTTGGTACAGTAGCCTTTGTTTGCAATTACAGAGGTCAAACGTTTCTTGTAGTTTTTCACCAGGTTTGCACACACTGGAGGAGGGATTTTGGCCCACTCCTCCACACAGATCTTCTCTAGATCAGTCAGGTTTCTGGGCTGTCGCTGAGAAACACGGAGTTTGAGCTCCCTCCAAAGATTCTCTATTGGGTTTAGGTCTGGAGACTGGCTAGGCCACGCCAGAACCTTGATATGCTTCTTACAGAGCCACTCCTTGGTTATCCTGGCTGTGTGCTTCGAATCATTGTCATGTTGAAAGACACAGCCTCGACCCATCTTCAAAGCTCTAACTGAGGGAAGGAGGTTGTTGCCCAAAATCTCGCAATACATGGCCCCGGTCATCCTCTCCTTAATACAGTGCAGTCGCCCTGTCCCATGTGCAGAAAAAACCCCCCAAAGCATGATGCTACCACCCCCATGCTTCACAGTAGGGATGGTGTTCTTGGGATGGAACTCATCATTCTTCTTCCTCCAAACACGGTTAGTGGAATTATGACCAAAAAGTTCTATTTTGGTCTCATCTGACCACATGACTTTCTCCCATGACTCCTCTGGATCATCCAAATGGTCATTGGCAAACTTAAGACGGGCCTTGACATGTGCTGGTTTAGGCAGGGGAACCTTCCCTGCCATGCATGATTTCAAACCATGACGTCTTAGTGTATTACCAACAGTAACCTTGGAAACGGTGGTCCCAGCTCTTTTCAGGTCATTGACCAGCTCCTCCCGTGTAGTCCTGGGCTGATTTCTCACCTTTCTTAGGATCATTGAGACCCCACGAGATGAGATTTTGCATGGAGCCCCAGTCCAAGGGAGATTGACAGTCATGTTTAGCTTCTTCCATTTTCTAATGATTGCTCCAACAGTGGACCTTTTTTCATCAAGCTGCTTGGCAATTTCCCCGTAGCCCTTTCCAGCCTTGTGGAGGTGTAAAATTTTGTCTCTAGTGTCTTTGGACAGCTCTTTGGTCTTGGCCATGTTAGTATTTGGATTCTTACTGATTGTATGGGGTGGACAGGTGTCTTTATGCAGCTAATGACCTCAAACAGGTGCATCTAATTTAGGATAATAAATGGAGTGGAGGTGGACATTTTAAAGGCAGACTAACAGGTCTTTGAGGGTCAGAATTCTAGCTGATAGACAGGTGTTCAAATACTTCTTTGCAGCTGTATCATGCAAATAAATAGTTAAAAAAAATCATAAATTGTGATTTCTGGAATTTTTTTTTTTGATTATGTCTCTCACAGTGGACATGCACCTACGATGACAATTTCAGACCCCTCCATGATTTCCAAGTGGGAGAACTTGCAAAATAGCAGGGTGTTCAAATACTTATTTTCCGCACTGTATATATATATATATATATATATATATATATATATATATATATATATATATATATATATATATCTGTGTCACATACCTATTTTTATCCCCTGGCTTCCATAAAACACAACTTTGGCCTTGTGTCTGTTCTGCTCTGCTGTCTCTGTCTCCATGTGGCTCTCTGTCTCTGTGTGGAATAACCTAGCAGCACATGCTGTGTATTAGGAACCTCCCAGACAGAAATGGATGCAAAGGAGGCTGTGATAGGTCAAGTCTCTGCTCAATGTGAGATCAGCTGTGATTGGGCAAGGCTACCAATCAGTCACACAAGCTTAACTCAGCTGTGTTATTCCTTACCTCCTGCTGCCATACAAACAAATGACTCTTAAAGGCATATTTTTTCTTTTCCTTCTGTGAACACAACATACAACTGTTATATGACATCCAAACACAAAATCACAGTGAATAACTCTGCTTTTGTCTCTCACATATAAACATGTGCTCTACATTAGGTTCTTAGCAGGTTTAGCTGTATACATGTAGGTTATATTAGCTACCTAGGACATGTTCTAGCTGGCCAGCTACAGGCCCGGCGTCCTCTAGTGTGCTCTGTGCTCACTGCCGGACACTGTGGAGCTCTATTGCCATTTTCCATTGAACACCAGAATTGGCAGGTCAGCCACTGGTGCCCCATGCTGAGAGCAGGTTCACCCTGAGCATATGTGACAGACATGAAAGGGTCTGGAGAAGCCGCGGAGAACTTTATGCTGCCTGTAACATCGTTCAGCATGATCGGTTTGGTGGTGGGTCAGTGATGGTCTGGGGAAGCATATCCATGGAGGGACGCACAGACCTCTACAGGCTACACAATGGCACCCTGACTGCCATTAGGTATCGGGATGAAAGCCTTGGATCCATCGTCGGACCCTACGCTGGTGCAGTGGGTCCTGGGTTCCTCCTGATGCACGACAATGCCCGGCCTCGTGTGGCGAGAGCATGCAGCCAGTCCCTAGAGGATGAAGAAATTGATACCATTGAATGGCCCCCACACTCACCTGACCTAAATCCAAAAGAACACCTCTGGGACATTATGTTTCCGTCCATCCGGTGCTGCCAGGTTGCACCTCAGTCTGTTCAGGAGCTCAGTGATGCCCTGGTCCAGATCTGGGAGGAAATACCCCAGGACACCATCCGTCATCTCATTAGGAGCATGATGTTGTCAGGCATGCATACAAGCACTTGGGGGCCATACAAACTACTGAGGACCATTTTGAGTTGTTGCAATGAAATTTGACTAAAAATGGACTAGCTTGCTGCATAATTTTTTTCACTTTGATTTTCGGGGTGTCTTTGACTTCAGCACTCTATAAGTGGATAATTTTAATTTCCATCAAATGATGTGCCATCCTTTCATTCCTAACACATTACCCAGTCCATATCAGTATAGATATCCAGCATGAGATTTTTGCCCGTTGAGATCTGATATAATTTCAAAGTGTTCCTTTCATTTTTTTGAGCAGTGTATGTAATGTATGCTACATGTGTTAGAAAGTGCAAAACATGCCTCTATTTCACACTAATTTTCCCAAGAATATACACCCGTGTATAATTCTGTTGAGCACATTTCTAGAAGTCATATATTGCTCAGTTGATTCTTGGAATGTTAGGGTCAGATCTGAAAGGTGCCTCATGCATTTTTCTGCTTAATTCAGTTCTGGCAGAAGAATCCTCTAGTGAGAAATGGAAGTTGCAATTATTTTAATAATGAAAATAAAAGTTTGTAGATCACTATGAGGTTAAAAATAATAAAAGTCAGCAGAGAACATATCTGCATATGTGACTCTATGAAGAACTGTCAGTCATTCCTTTTACTGTATATGGAGGTAAAGAATCAAATATTTTCCCGTGCTAACATGCTTGTGTATGAATTTTTAGCAAAGGCTGTGCGTTCCTTCCAGATTATTGATGGCCTTCCTTACTAAAAGTGAGGAGTTTGTGGTCATGTCCCTGTTAAGGAGACTTTCCATACCTTTTAGTTCTGGCAATAGAAAAAGAGACCGCAATATAATATGACAGAGTATCTAAACCATCTCTGCTTTATTTCCCTCCCCCTCCAAAAAAAGGGCCAAAGTTGGCCATTAACCCTTTCACTGCTACTGAAATAAATTCTACATTGGCATTGGTATCAGCGTACAGATTTTCTAGATTTCTATTACCAGCTGAGGAATGTCTAGTAGGCGGCCGTGAAGCCACATGATCACTTCTACATTATTAGAAAAGCATATTACATAGCAGGAGCTGCTTCTGTGTAAAATTACATGGCAAATTCAAGTGTAATTGAGTAATACAGTTTAATCCCTTGCCGACTGCCTCCTGCAGATATACATTGGCAGAATGCGTGCGTGCCCCTGCCGCAAGCTCCATGTCCGTGCCCGCAGGACCCACGGACTCGATGTCCACCAGTGTCCCGCGATTGTGTCACGGAACAGGGCAAACAAGGCATTTCCCTGTTCTGCCTTGTGACAGGACACTACTGCTTCCTGTCATAGGGAGCAGTGATCATTGTCGTGTCACCGGTATCCCAGGCCCCACACAGTTAGATTCACTCCCTAGGACACACTTAACCCCTTCCTTGCCCCTTACTAGTTAACCCCCTCCCTGCCAGAGTCATTTACACAGTTATTAGTGCATTTTTATAGCACTGATCGCTGTATGAATGACAATGGTCCCAAAATAGCATCAAATGTGTACGCCATAATATTGCAGTCATGATAAAAAGATCGCCACCATTACTAGTAAAAAAAAAATAATAAAAATGCCATAAATCTATCCCTTATTGCTCTATTGCTTTTGCGCAAACCAATCAATATACGCTTATTGCGATTTTTTTTACCAGAAATATGTAGAAGAATACGTATCGGCCTAAACTGAGAGAGAATTTTTTTTTTTTTAGATATTTTTGAGGGATATTTATTATAGCAAAAAGTTAAAAATATACTTTTTTTTTCAAATTTACGCTCTTTTTCGTTTTTAGCGCAAAAAATAAAAACCACAGAGGTGATCAAATACCACCAAATAAAAGCTCTATTTGTGGGAAAAAAAAGAACATACATTTTGTTTGAGAGCCACGTCGCACGACTGCGCAATTGTCAGTTAAACCGATACAGTGACGAATCGCAAAAAAAGTGGCCCAGTCATTGGGCAGCCAAATCCTCCGGGGCTGAAGTGGTTAATAATGTATGTTACATGTATTTTATTTTTGTGTAGACCGAAGATATGATATCAGTTAAAGAAAAATGTTATTGCAATTTATTCTTTAGCTGTAAATTTTTTACATCTATGTTTTTTAACCTAAAGAATGCATTATAATTGTTTTTTTATTCATTCTTTTTATTTTCAGTACTGTATAAAAAAAATACCCCTTTTTCATTTACAAATGAATTAAATGAAGCCACACTTTGTATCAGAAGTATGATTTTAGTAATTTTAGCATTAAAGGGGTTGCAAAGGTACAATTTGTTTTCTCCTAAATAGCTTCCTTTACCTTAGTGCAGTCCTCCTTCACTTACCTCATCCTTCCGTTTTGCTTTTAAATGTCCTTCTGAGAAATCCTCACTTCCTGTTCTTCTGTCTAAACTCCACATAGTAATGCAATGCTTTCTCCCTGATGTGGAGTGTTGTGCTTGCCTCCTCCCTTGGACTACAGGAGAGTCAGGACACTCTCTACGTTGCAGATAAAGGAGCTGTGTGTTAGTGGGCGTTCTGACACAACACTTCACACCAGGGAGAAAGCCTTGCATTACTGTGTGGAGTTACAGAGAACAGGAAGTGAGGATTTCTCAGAAGAAATAAGGACATTTAAAAGCAAAATGGAAGGATGAGGTAAGTGAAGGAGGACTGCACTAAGGTAAAGGAAGCTATTTAGGGGAAAATAAAATTGTATCTTTGCAACCCCTTTAAGCAGGAGAAATTATTTAATAAAATATTTACTTTCTATTTATAGTAAAACTATTTTTGAAAAACTGGCATTGGTCAAAATAAAACAAAATATATATATTTTTTTACATATTTTGTCTATAGATTACATAGATAATACAATATTTTTGTCAAGAGACAATATTGCATAATTCAAGCCTAGTTTGTTATACTTGTTATCTTTAATAAGGACAAAGTTATTGCCAATTATGCCGTGGAAATTAACCTGAAAATGTGGAATTTTTAACAAATAAATATACACATAAAGATTTCCTTTTTAATATTAAAATCACTCGGTAGTTTGTATTCAGCTATCCTGGTGACCCCTATGACCTGTGATCTCACTTCTGTCCCTAAGCAGTATTGCTAAAGGTGTCGGTATGTTGAGCTCTGCCGTTTATAGACATATTGAGCACACGCCGAGTGTAAAAATACCTGGAAATCTCTCAGCAAGATCCTGTCATTTTAATCTTTGTGTCCGGCTGTAGCTCAGCTGGGTATAGTAAGGGAAGTGTAAGTAAATTGAACCTGTGCATAATGTTATGTGTGTCACCATTGTTAAATATATAGAAAGGTGTACTGTAACAGGAACTCCAGGTCCTACATGAAATCATTTAATCTACTGCCATTGCACTGAATGAACTCCATCTTAAAGAGCCATTCCTCCTAAAACCGATTTTTCTTTTACTGTATTTACCACAAACACTTAGGCCGCGTACACACGATTGATCTAAACCGATGAAAATGGACTGAAGTCCAGTTTCATCGGTCCAAAACGACCGTGTGTACGGCCCATCGGTCTGTCGTCCGTCAGACCAAAGTTTTAAAACTTGCTTTAAAATCGGACTGGTGGACGCCTGACCATCGGTCCAAACTGATCTTTAGTACGCAAAAGCATCAGTTCAAAAACCTGCGCATACTCAGGATCAAGTCGACGCATGCTTGGAAGCATTGAACTTCGTTTTTTCAGCACGTCGTTGTGTTTTACGTCACTAAAGTTCTGACAGGATCGTTTTTTGAACTGATGGTGTGTACGCACATCAGACCATCAGGCCACTTCAGCGGTGACCCGATGAAAACGGTCCGTTGGACCATTCTCATCGGGTTGGACCGATCGTGTGTACGCGGCCTTAGGGAAACAGTGTTAGGCAGCCTGGTCCAAATTGGGGACAGTTCCTCGAAATCACGGACAGTTGGGAGCTATGCATAAGCAAAATGCATGTTTAAATACAATGCAGGCTGGCCCCATTTGCAGGTATAGCTACGTAAAACATTTAAAAAGAAGTGTCTCCACTGTTTAAAATCCACTAATAAACTCTGGTTTATTGCTCTGCTCTAAGTTTGTAGAGGGTGATCTGCTGACAGCCTTAAAACTGGAATCAAACCCTCCTATTCGTTAACTTACAACCAAGGAAGCTGCTTCTATTTGATCTACAACTGCCATGGATGGTTTGACAGTTTGGTTGAGGACATAAGCAAATGTGACAGCTAGCAATCCCAGCATTCCAGGAATGTAACTGTTTTTTGAAACCATTAAATTGATCATTTTAGTTCCACTTTATGACTTACTGCTGCCGCTCAGGGCTTTAGCAAAATGGCCACCTTTAGCAAAGAGGAAACAGGAGCAATGCTGGAGGCAATATATGGCAAACACTCATTTTGGTAGCTTATTTATTAAAGGGGATGTGAACCCTGGTGTTGGGATCACATGCACCACAAGGAGAAAGAAGAACCAAAGAACGGGGGAGGAAAAACCCAAACATGCATAGAGGAAATAAAAACACCATAAACCAATATAATTATAAATTGTTTATTGATTCACTTGAAAACGTCCATATATTGACAACATATATGACCTTTATTTGGAATAACATTTGGCCACGGCCTGGTTCACTGGTTTCTTGTTGATAACATATTAAACTTTATTTAAAACTTCAACTCTTGAAACACCAACCTTTAATAACCACCAATTCCCAGCCCAGTCACTTGAGGCTCGGGCTGATCCATTATTAACCACTTAAGGACCGCCTACTGCACATTTACGTCAGCAGAATGGCACGGCTGGGCACATCAACGTATATATACGTTGATTTTAGTACCCAGCCGTGGGTCGCGGACCCAATCGCCGCTGCAGTGCGGCGATCCGTCCCTGGAGCGGAAGAACGGGGAGAGCCGTGTGTACACACGGCTTCCCCGTGCTTCTCTGTGGCTGTAGCATCGATCGCGTCATCCCTGTGATAGGGGGACGCGATCGATGACGTCACACCTACAGCCACACCCCCCTACAGTAGTAAACAAACCACATAGGCACACATCCCCTACAGCGCCACCTGTGGTTAACTCCCAAACTGCAACTGTCATTTCCACAGTAAACAATGCAAATTTAAATGCATTTTTTACTGTGAAAATGACAATTGTCCCAAAAATGTGTCAAAATTGTCCGAAGTGTCCGCCATATTGTCGCAGTCACGAAAAAAATCGCTGATCGCCGCTATTAGTAGTAAAAAAAAAAAAAAATTATAAAAATGCAATAAAACTATTCCTTATTTTGTAAACGCTATAAATTTTGCGAAAACCAACCGATAAACGCTTATTGCGATTTTTTTTACCAAAAATACGTAGAAGAATACGTATCGGCCTAAACTGAGGAAAAAAAATGTTTTTTTATATATTTTTGGGGGATTTTTATTATAGCAAAAAGTAAAAAATATTGCATTTTTTTTAAAATTGTCGCTCTATTTTTGTTTATAGCGCAAAAAATAAAAACCGCAGAGGTGATCAAATAACACCAAAAGAACGCTCTATTTGTGGGGAAAAAAGGACGCCAATTTTGTTTGGGAGCCACGTCGCACGACCGCGCAATTGTCAGTTAAAGCGACGCAGTGCCGAATCGCAAAAAGGGGCAAGGTCCTTTACCTGCATTTTGGTCCGGGTCTTAAGTGGTTAAAGTGGAGTTCCGGCCACAATTTCACTTTTTAAATATAAATACCCCTGTAATACACAAGCTTAATGTATTCTAGTAAAGGTAGTCTGTAAACTGAGGTCCGTTTTGTTAGGTTGTTATAGCATTTAGATACTTTATAAAACAGGAATTGACCGTGGCCATCTTAAGTGTGGGAATCCATGAAGCCAGACTGTATGACTTCCTGGATTTCAGCTTTGCATATCTCGCACATGCTCAGTGCTGCACAAGCAATGTAATAGGTTACAGATCAGGTTTCAATAGCAAAATCTCTCCTCCCCTCCTCCTTCCAGGAACCAGGAAATATACTAACCACCACACCGATCACAGCGCACCGATCACAGCGCACCACAACGCCCCGATCACAGCACACCGATCACAGCACACCGCACAACGCACCAATCACAGCGCACCGATCACAGCACACCGCACCGATCACAGCACACGGATCACAGCACACCGCACAACGCACCGATCACAGCGCACCGATCACAGCACACCGCACCGATCACAGCGCACCGATCACAGCGCACCGATCACAGCGCACCAATCACAGCGCACCACAACGCCCCGATCACAGCACACGGATCACAGCACACCGATCACAGCGCACCGATCACAGCACACCGATCACAGCACACCGCACCGATCACAGCGCACCGATCACAGTGCAGCAATCACAGCACACCAATCACAGCACAGTGCACCGATCACAGCACACCGATCACAGCGCACCGATCACAGCACACCACACAGCGCAGCGATCACAGCACACTGAGCACAGCACACCGCACATTGCACCGATCACAGCGCATCAATCACAGCACAGCACTCCGCACAACGCATCGATCACAGCGCATCGATCACAGCGCACCGATCACAGCGCGACGATCACAGCGCGACGATCACAGCGCGACGATCACAGCACACCTCACAGCGCAATGATCACAGCACAGTGCACCGATCACAGCGCACCGAGCACAGCACAACGCACCGATCACAGCACACCGATCACAGCACACCACACAATGCACCGATCACAGCGCATCGATCACAGCACACCGCACAACGCACCGATCACAGCGCACCTCACAGCGCACCGATCACAGCGCACCGATCACAGCGCACTGATCACAGCGCACCGATCACAGCACAGCACAACACACCGATCACAGTGCACCGATCACAGCACAGCACAACGCACAATGCACCGATCACAGCGCACCAATCACAGCGCACCGATCACAGCGCACCGATCACAGCGCACCGATCACAGCACAGCACAACGCACCGATCACAGTACACCGATCACAGCACACCGCACAATGCACCGATCACAGCGCACCAATCACAGAGCACCAATCACAGCGCACCGATCACAGCGCACCGATCACAGCACACCGATCACAGCGCACCGATCACAGCGCACCGATCACAGCACAGCACACCGATCACAGCGCACCGATCACAGCACAGCGCACCGATCACAGCGCACCAATCACAGCGCACCACAACGCCCCGATCACAGCACACGGATCACAGCACACCGATCACAGCGCACCGATCACAGCACACCGATCACAGCACACCGCACCGATCACAGCGCACCGATCACAGTGCAGCAATCACAGCACACCAATCACAGCACAGTGCACCGATCACAGCACACCGATCACAGCGCACCGATCACAGCACACCACACAGCGCAGCGATCACAGCACACTGAGCACAGCACACCGCACATTGCACCGATCACAGCGCATCAATCACAGCACAGCACTCCGCACAACGCATCGATCACAGCGCATCGATCACAGCGCACCGATCACAGCGCGACGATCACAGCGTGACGATCACAGCACACCTCACAGCGCAATGATCACAGCACAGTGCACCGATCACAGCGCACCGAGCACAGCACAACGCACCGATCACAGCACACCGATCACAGCACACCACACAATGCACCGATCACAGCGCACCGATCACAGCGCACCGATCACAGCACACCGCACAACGCACCGATCACAGCGCACCTCACAGCGCACCGATCACAGCGCACCGATCACAGCGCACTGATCACAGCGCACCGATCACAGCACAGCACAACACACCGATCACAGTGCACCGATCACAGCACAGCACAACGCACAATGCACCGATCACAGCGCACCAATCACAGCGCACCGATCACAGCGCACCGATCACAGCGCACCGATCACAGCACAGCACAACGCACCGATCACAGTACACCGATCACAGCACACCGCACAATGCACCGATCACAGCGCACCAATCACAGAGCACCAATCACAGCGCACCGATCACAGCGCATCGATCACAGCACACCGATCACAGCGCACCGATCACAGCGCACCGATCACAGCACAGCACACCGATCACAGCGCACCGATCACAGCACAGCGCACCGACCACAGCGCACCGATCACATCACACCGATCACAGCGCACCGATCACAGCGCACCGATCACAGCACACCGCACAGCGCAACGATCACAGCGCACCGATCACAGCACAGTGCACCGATCACAGCACAGCACAACGCACCGATCACAGCGCACCGATCACAGCACACCGATCACAGCGCACCGATCACAGCGCACAGATCACAGCGCACCGATCACAGCGCATAGATCACAGCGCACCGATCACAGCACACCGATCACAGCACAGCACAACGCACCGATCACAGCACAGCACAACGCACCGATCACAGCACACCGATCACAATGCACGATCACAGCGCATCGATCACAGCGCACCGATCACAGCTTACCGATCACAGCACAGCACAATGCACCGATCACAGCACAGCACACCGCACCGATCGCAGCACAACATTTAGTAAATATTCCCACATCGCATAGACCCCCCGCCCAATTGCATCACAATACCCACAAAATTGCGTCGCCCCAGCCAGCACATCGCATTGCCCCCGCGAAATCACATCTCCTCCATCGCAGCACCCCCCCCTTGCCAAATTGCATCACATCGCCCCAGCACATCACATCACACTGCCACCAAATCGCATCGCCCCAGCACATTACACAGCCCTTGTACCTCTGGACCCCTTTACATTACACAGCACTCTGGATCCCTTTACATTACACTGCACCCTGCACCTCTGGACCCCCTTTACATTACACTGCACCCTGCATCACTGGACCCCTTTACATTACACAGCACCCTGCACCTTTGGACCCCTTTACATTACACAGCTCTTGTACCTCTGGACTCCTTTACATTACACAGCACCCTGCACCTATGGACCCCTTTACATTACACAGCACCCTGCACCTTTGGACCCCTTTACATTACACAGCGGCGCGCCGCTCCCCACGCCTCTGTGGTCCTCTCTCAGCCTCCAGAAAACCCCCCTTACCCCAGAAGGACAGTTGCCCGGCCTGTCTCCTACCCTCTCAGCCCCCTGTTTAATTAAAGAAACACCCTGTCAGCCCTCATCCCACTGCCTGAGCAGCCATCCCACCAGATCAGCAACAGGGGACCCTCACAGCCCCAGCCCCCCCCCCCCTGTCTCTCCAAAGCACAGAAGCCTGATCCAGGGGTTACCCGATCGCCTCTTACAGGGGTCAGGAAGGAATTTTTTCCCTGCCGGAGCATATTGGCCGAGCGCCGCCAGGGTTTTTTGCCTTCCTCTGGACCAAGCTAGGAGAGAGGAGTTAGCCAATTCCTCTCCCCACTGCCCCGAAATCCCTCCCCCCCCCCAGGTGTATTGGCGATCATGGCATGTAGGCAATATTCTGCCGAAACCATTTGGAGTTTGAGGCAATGCGCCGCAATACTGCCAGCCATCACCAAAAAGGCCCTAAGAACTGAGCGACTATTGAGAATCGATCATAGATCGACGGTCAGACATTTCAGCCATTTACCCCAGCTCAAGCACATATCATGTGCTCTGATCAACACAAGATCGGCAGTAAAACACCGACTTGAAATCTGCGACTTCATTCAACAAAAAGATCTAGATTGTCTTTTTATCACAGAGAGCTGGCTTACAGCCGACTGTAACACCATTCTAGGAGAACTGGTGCCAGAAAATTACCGTATCATAACGGAAAACAGAATAGGGCAAAGAGGAGGCGGCCTGGCGGTGATCCACAAGACTCATCTTACGATCACCAAACCAGTCCGCCAAAACCCTCTTCCATTCATGGAAACCCTTACTCTGCAACTGCAAGCAAGTTCAAAGGAGACCGTCCACATTCTGCTCTGCTATAGGCCGCCCGGCCCAAAATCGCAGCTGCTATCATCATGGACGGATTTCTTCTCCACTTATACCCTCAACAGCAAACAACTTTTGCTGCTCGACGATTTCAATCTCTGGGCCAACTCCTCACAAGACCCCATTGCCGACGCCTGTATTGACCACCTCGAAGGATTAGGGTTGCAGCAACTAGTATGTGGACCCACACATGCTTCAGGTCACACACTTGATCTTATTTTCAGACAAGCTCTGGAAATAAAAATTTGGGAAAATGAAAAATTGCCATGGACAGACCACCATGCAATTATATTCAGTATTTCCACCATCCCCCCTGCAACAAAAACATCAAATCCAGTGACAACACACTGGACTAGATGTCAGAAGAAGCTCCACTCGGAACTCTTCAAAACCACTTTAAGGAAAAAAATAGAAACAACTCAGCCGCATCAAACGGCCGTTGAAACATTGGAATCCATAAACTCGGCCATGCTACAGTCAGCCGACTTGGTAGCGCCGAAACGACGAACCCGCATTCGGAAAAACAACCGCAGCTGGTTTAACAACCAACTGTCGTTACTGAAGCAAGAACGCAGAAGGGCTGAATCTGCCTGGAAAAGATGTTCTTCAGAGCTAAACCTATCTATCTACAAGGCGACCACAAGAAAATACCACAAAGGAATTTTCCAAGCTAAGAAAAAGTATTTTTCGGAGGCTATCAACGGCGCCCTAAACCGCCCCCGCGAACTCTTCAAGATGGTCACCCAGACCATGAAGCCAGGATGCATTGAAACCCCCAGCTCGGACACACAAGAATTTTGCAATGAACTATCGGATTACTTAATTAATAAAATCGAGGTAATCCGTGAAAGCATTCAGCAAAACAATTCCCCCCTCAGCCCCCCCTGCAGCCCCTCACACAACACCCATAGTAATTCTCTTATATCAGGTAAGTTCGCCCTGGAACCCATCTCCATCGAGACCACTAAGAATGTCATTTGTACTCTGCGTAATGGCACAGCGCCAAATGACATTATCCCCACAAAACTGCTGAAGGAATGCGCCGACATCCTGGCTCCTCCCATCACGCAGCTTATCAACCAGTCTTTCTTGGAGGGCATAGTGCCCTCACAGTTGAAAGAGGGTATAATCCAACCCATCATGAAGAAACCCTCCCTGGACCCCAAGGACCCACTCCACCGCCGCCCCATAACAAGCTTCTGCGTACTCTCAAAGATAATGGAAAAAGTAGTGGTACAACAGCTGCAACAGCATCTAGATACCTACAAGCTACTTGACCCATTGCAATCAGGCTTCCGTCCTGGACACGGGACGGAAACAGCATTGCTGAAAATATGGGACGATGTTCTCAAGGCCGCAGACGAAGGAGAATCTTGTCTTCTAGTTCTGTTGGACCTAAGTGCCGCTTTCGACACTGTAGACCACAATCTGTTACTGACTCGGCTTGCTGAAGTAGCCAGAGTCGCAGAAGGCGATTTATCTTGGTTCTCCTCTTTTCTGGAAAACCGATCGCAAACAGTGAAGTTAGGACCTTTCACGTCTGACAAACGCACAGTAACATGCGGAGTCCCTCAAGGATCGCCTCTGTCACCAGTGCTGTTTAACATATATCTTCGTCCTCTCTTTGAGATCATTAGCAGCCAAAAACTGCTCTACCACTCATATGCAGATGACACGCAACTCTATTTCCGCATCTGCAATAGACAGGATCACCACCTCAATTTAGAGACATGTCTCTCTTTGATAGAGGACTGGATGACAAAGAGTTATCTTAAACTCAATGGAGCAAAAACAGAACTTCTCCTGTTTCATGCCAAGCGCAGGAATCAACTTTCAACAGCGTGGACCCCCCCGCCCATTTTGGGCAAGCTCATCACCCCTAGCGCCAAAGTCAAAAGCCTAGGGGTCATTTTTGACTCCTTTATGACAATGGACGCACAAATAGGATCAGTAGTCAGTGGATCTCACCATCTACTGCGCCTACTACGCAGACTCACTCCGTTTATCCCTAAAGAAGATTTAGCGGTCGTGGTGGGAGCAATTGTAAACTCCAGGCTGGATTATGCAAATGCCCTTTACCTCGGCCTCCCCAAGTACCAAATCGCTCGTCTACAAATCGTTCAGAATACGGCCGCTAGACTTGTGACTGGGAAAAAACCCTGGGAATCCATCTCACCATCACTGAGGGCACTTCATTGGCTGCCAGTCAAAGACAGAATTGCTTTTAAAGCTCTCTGTCTTACGCACAGATGTGTCCATGGGAATGCCCCACTTTATTTATGCGAAATAATAAAAGCGCATAATCCCAATCGCGTTTTGCGATCCACGAATCGGAACCTACTCCAGGTTCCGAAAGCCAACTTCAAGTCCAAAGGAGAAAGGAGATTCGCGATCCAAGGCCCCAGACTATGGAACGCTTTACCAACCAGCATTCGGTTGGAGGAGAACCACCTAGCATTTAGAAAAAAGGTCAAGACTTTTCTCTTTTGATATCAAAGGAGACAGGAACAACAAGCGCCCAGAGGCGATTCAGTTCGCATGTGTTCGCGCTATACAAGTTTTCATTCATTCATTCATTCATTCACAGCACCCTGCACCTTTGGACCCCTTTACATTACACAGCACCCTGCACCTTTGGACCCCTTTACATTACACAGTACCCTGCACCTCTAGACGCCTGTATGTTACACAGGCACCCCCCTTAACAGTTCTGGGCCCCCTAATTGTTACTCAGACCCCTCTACAGTACAGACCCCCCTTCCTACAATACAGACCCCCACTACAGTGAAGACCCCCCTTCCTACAATACATGACCCCCGCTACAGTAAAGACCCCCCTTCCTACAATACAGACCCCCCTTCCTACAATTCAGACCCCCGCTACAGTAAAGACCCCCCCTTCCTACAGTACAGCCCCCCCTTCCTACAATACAGACCCCCACTACAGTGAAGACCCCCTTCCTACAATACAGACCCCCCTTCCTACAATACAGACCCCCGCTACAGTGAAGACCTCCCTTCCTACAATACAGACCCCCCTTACTACAATACAGACCCCCGCTACAGTGAAACCCCCCCCTTGCTACAATACAGACCCCCGCTACAGTGAAGACCCCCCCTTCCTACAATACAGACCCCCCTTCCTACAATACAGACCCCCGCTACAGTGAAGACCCCCCTACAATACAGACCCCCCCTCCTTACAATACAAACCCCCCTTGCTACAATACAGACCCCCCCATTTAGACCCACAATGTATCAGTCAGAGAGCCCGAGGTAGAGGCTTGGCGGGGGTGGGGGGGACTTAGTGGCTTGGCGGGGGTGGGGGGGACTTAGTGGCTTGGCGGGGGTGGGGGGGACTTAGTGGCTTGGCAGGGGTGGGGGAGAGTGCAAGCTGCTCCCCTGTCAGTCGGCACATCTGGGACCGGCGCGGCGCAATGATCCTCTTCTCTCATGTCATGTCTGATAAGTGTAGGGCAGCGGCCGTCAGCCGAGCAGAGAAGCCGCCTCCCCGCTTCTCCTGCATGCACAGCACTGTATAGACATAAAGGAGAAGGGGGAGGCGGCTTCTCTGCTCGGCTGACGGCCGCTGCCCTACACTTATCAGAGACATGACATGAGAGAAGAGGATCATTGCGCCGCGCCGGTCCCAGATGTGCCGACTGACAGGGGAGCAGCTTGCACTCTCCCCCACCCCCGCCAAGCCACTACCTGCTCCACTCGGGCACTGTAGTCTGTCTGTGTCAGTCACTGCACAATGTTTAACCCGCGGCGCCAGTGTTTTTTTTTTTCATTCGCGGGGGGGGGGGGGGTAATCACGCGATGCTACGCGGCCAGGACCTCCTGGGGTTGATGACAAACATCTCCCAGGAGGCAACGCAGCACTCATTGACGGGGCAATGCCGCTGCGGCCGCGGCCGAGAAAAATAAACTCATCTGCACAGCACAGTGAGTTTTTCAAATAAAAAAAAAAGACACACCAATTCAATGTAAGGGGGCAGTATGAAAACAAATGCTTTAAAGTTGAAAAAGAGGGTGGAGCTCCACTTTAAGCATCAAAAACTTGACTCAAATCTCCCAACCGACAGAAGGGGTGCCAATTGAAGCCCTTCTGTCACCACCCCCCCAGACCGCGGCCGACTCTATGCATGTTTGGAAGTCCATGTTAAGGATATCTAAACCAATCTCTGCTAAGTGTACCCCATCATTCCTATACAAACCTTGCAGCCCACCCTCTAATTCTAAGTGACGGAATGAAAAACCCAGCTCAGGGAAAATAAATTTTTCCATCGCCCTATTGATGCGTTTCCGCACTTTTTCCAATGGCTTAAAAACCGGTGATTCTAACCAGCGTAACCTTGGTACTATTTCAGAGAATACCAGGACCGAATTTGGGGAGGACAGCTTTAGAAATCTAAATGTATCTTTCATTTCAGAAATTATATCAAAGGTCTTCCTTTTTCCAATGTCGTTCCCACCAACATGCAAAATTAAAATATCCGGAGCAGAATACATTGGCCCAGATTCACGTACATCTGCGCATTATTGGACCGACGTAGCGCACCGCCTTTACGTTAGACTTGCGCAATTTTGCCGCGTAATCACCCTATTCTCGTAGCTTTTGCGCAGGAAATTGCGCATACGTAACGTTTTTCCAGAGGCGTAAGGAGGAGTAATACAAATGGGGAAGGACGTGGGCGTGTTACATTGAAATGAGCCGTGACCCCATGCAAATGAAGGGCCGGCCGGCCGGCTCGAGCATGCGCGCTTGAACGAGACCATGTCAGCTCTGATGTGCGCATGCTCACAACTCGGGAGCGGCGCAATCAGTGAAATTGGAAATGGACTAGGGCAACGTTGTGAACTACGCAAACAGCATAAATAGACAGACACAAACGCACTTCCTTTGCAAAAGTACATCCCTTTGTCCCTTCCCATTTAACAAAGTGCTTTTGTTCTTGTTGTTCGTTGCGGTGTGTTTTTTAGTTGTCAGATTAGTGTTCTGTGTGATCAAGTGGTTGTAAGTAGATTTTTGAAAGTGGTTTTTGATAAGTGTTTGAGAGACTGTTTGTTTGATTGATATATTTATTTTTGTTTCTTTTCCTGCTGAATTTTTTTTTTTTTTTTTTGTCTTTTTTTTTTTTTTTTTGCTGGAAATTTTTTGATTTTGCAGGTCATTTTTTTTTTGGGGGTTGTGAATGCTGTGTGAATGTGGGGGTGACATTCCTGCCGGAAAAGGGGTGTCACCCTCAATTTTGGTGGAGAAGGGTTCCCCAGGACCAGGGAGAAGTGATCCCCAGGTCCGTGTGAATGGTGTATGAATGTACAGTGACATAATTGGAGCCTTGGCGTGGCGTTGCTGCTCACAAGTCCAGCATGGTGGACTGGTGCCAATCCAATTTGATGTGGATGTGGGGTGTGTGTGCTAGGGACCACAGTGGTGTGCATGCATGCATTCTCATTGTGCCATGATTAATGTGTATGTTTAACGTGCAAAGATGCCCAATGTGAGCTGTCTCCTGGCTGCTCTTCCTTCAGAAGACGGGGTAACCTCGGTTAGGGGGGGATTGTCTGGTTCAGGGGTCAGGTCATCACGTAGGTCAATCTGCAGGCCCTTTCTTTCTGCAAAGTTGTGCAGCATGCAACATGCACCGATGATCTGGCACACAAAGTTTGGGGAGTACAAGAGGGTACCCCCAGACCCCCAGACTTATCCAGGCATCGGAAACGTGACTTTAGGATGCCAAAGGTGCGCTCCACCACTGCTCGTGTTTGAGCATGTGCTTGATTGTATCTTTCCTCTCCTGGAGTTTGGGGGTTCCGGATAGGTGCAGAGTCACCTGTAAGGGAAAAGACAGGAGGATGTTAGTCATGCATGTGCCCCTTGTGATGTGCATCATGGGAGGGGATAGTCATGCCTGCCACCCATGTCACTCACCAACCAGCCAGGTGTCCCCATACACGTTCTGATCGAATTCCATTCGGATGTGGCATTGATTGTATATGTAGCTGTCATGGCTGGACCCTGGGTGTTTGGCACGGACGTGCCATATGAGGCCTTGGGCATCGACTATCACCTGTACATTGATGGAATGCCAATGCTTCCGATTGCGGTACATGTGCTCTGTCTCCTGGGGGGGCTGGAGTGCCACATGTGTGCAATCAATGGCCCCCACAGTGCGTGGGAATCTGGCAATTCTGTAGAAATCTGTCATTGCCTTCAGCCGCAGGTCCTCAGTGGTGGGTTTGATGATTTGGTTAGCCATGCGTCTGAGTATTGCAGGGACAACCTGGTGCACACATCTGCTCATGGAGGACTGTGACATCCCAGCCACCACTCCACTTGTACGCTGAAAAGAGCCACTGGCAAGGAAATGGAGTGTTGCCAGGACCTTGACCAGTGGCTGCACTGCATGTGAGTGGTGTGTTGGGCTGGTGATGTCCTCCTGCAAGGTTGTGGTTAATTCCAGGATGGCATGAGGGGTGAATCTGAAGATGCGATACACCTCAGAATCACTCATGCCAAACAGGTCTATGCGGGTACGGTATATCCTCTCCCGTGCCATCCTCCGTGCCATCCTCCGTGCCCTCCTCCTTCTTTGTTCATCTAAAGTCAGTAGTATAGCTATGCGCGACGATGCCCCTGGCATGTTGGCATACAGATTGTTGAGCAACACGTGTGACTGCTGAGCTGCTCACTAACAGTGTTGCTTTATCTAACAAGTAGACTTTTTTTCTTTTTTTAGACCAGCTTTTATCAGCTCTAATTTTAGACAGGACATTTTGCTGTTGCGCACACTGCGTCGCCTGCGCTGCCCCAACGTTGTTTTGTGGATCCCCGTAAGTCCCTCATTAGCATATTTGACTAGCAAATCAATGGTGTGTCTATCGCACTTTTGCGCGGACGGATGCGCCAGTCTAACGAAATTACGCGGGACAAAAAAAGTCGATTTTTTGCGTATCTCGTTCTGGGGATGCCGCGCAACGAAACGCACGCGCACATTTAGACTTACGCACGCGCATCTCCTGTTGCGCAGGCGTAATCGCTCTGTGAATCTGGGCCATTGAGTATAACCTACCTAGTTCAAAAATCAAATCCTCCCATAACATACCCCTGCGTCCATACCAAAAAACACGAAAAACTGCGGGGTCCAATCCTAAATTTTCCAAATATACTCTATTTGCTGCTCGCTTCTGAGCCCAGTAAATAAAAGAGTGCCCTACTATCCAAACAGAGCGCTGATATCCTGTAATGAAAAATATTCGATTAATACGGCTGTATATAAGTTTTGTAAGCATTTGACCTCCATCTACCAATCCTTTTAATAGTACCTTCCTCCAAAGCGATCCTTGCCGCTTATGTGGCCGCCCCGATCCTAAATGAGTGGGTAGTAATTTTTTAATGTCCCAACTGAAGAAAAACTAAGATTTTCCTTAGAACAGCAGAAAATTGGTACCCAGTCACCCGGGCTCCATTTTCATGAATGAACAAAAATTCTGACAGGGGGGGTCTGATTTTTAAGTATGCCTGAATCGCTGCCACTGGACAAATGCTACTATCTTGGCATCTACTTAAATGGACCCACGTTCCCAAACCCAAAGGATCTGTCTTACTAACTCTCAGAAACACTCTGATCCCGTCCTGAAAAACCACGGCCTCGGAAACTAACATGCCCGAAACCCCAGTTCCTGAGGACGGAAGAACCTCAGATAACCGAAAGGCTCCAAAAAATGCTAAAGAAAAAATTGAAGAGAATAGACTTGCTTCGTAACCCAATGAACATATTGACAAGGTTGCCCCACAAATCCGAGACAAAATTTCCGGAGTGATGGGTGATGGGTGACCTATCATCATGTTTTACCCCACTCCTTTTATACCCCTTTAAAGCCTGCCTGACAGAGAAAAATTTGTGACAGGCTGGCTAATTTGTAAAGGCGAAGAAAAAAGGATATCCCTGACAAAGTCTTGCTAATGTGAGACCAAGAAAGGCTCTTCAAAATCAGTGAGTGCAAAAAGGAAAGAATTAACTGCTCTGAATGATCAGACACAGATAGGTGCATTGAATTTAAAAAAGTCACCCACGAGATCCATGAAGAAACATAATTTTTCAAAGTAGCAGGGGCCACCGAGTTCTGAATGCTCTGATAATTAGAATTAGATTAGATCCCATAGGTGCAAAGGGATAGGCACCCCGACCCTCTCTGCCACTGGTAGCAGTTTGAAAAAGCGATCCATCTGTCGACGAGAAAGAGAGTCAGCAATCTCGTTATTCTTTCCCGGGACATACCTAGCTTTAATCCAAATGTTCCACTTTAAGCAAAGAAAAACTAAATGCCTTAGAAAAACTACTACTGGAGGAGATTTAGATACAAGACTATTTACTGCAAAGGCCACCCCTTTATTGTCTGTGCTTACTAGAAGCCTTTTGTTAGCAAACAAAGAGCCCCAAATTTCTAGCGATACTATCACAGGAAATAGCTCTAAAAGAACTATATTTTTACAAAAGCCATTTGAAACCCACCTCACTGGCCACTCTCCTGCGCACCATTGGGATCCCCACACTGCTCCAAAACCGACTGATCCCGCTGCATCCGTCTGTAATAGGAAATCGCTGTCTAAGACAAAATCTTGCTGCCACAACGTTTTCCCATTGTAGAATTCTAAAAACTGAATCCAGACTAGCAAGTCTTTCTTGATTTCGGAAGATACCCTGACATGAGCAGCCGGATTCTTTAAGCCTGAAATTGCTGAATACAGACGCCTAGAAAAAAACCTTCCCATGGGTAATATCCGCGTCGCGAATGCCAATTGCCCCAGCAATGATTGCATCTCCCGCAAGGAGACCTTCCTCTTTCTCATGAATAGCTGGAGAAGTTGAGTCAGACCATAAATTTTGTCCTCCGGTAATCTAAACTCCATGGCCACCGTATCTAAAGTTATTCCCAAAAAATTTAAACAAGCGGTGGGAAGGATTGTCTTGTCCTTTGCAAGAGGAACCCCAAAATATTCACAAACCGACTGGAAAGCCTCTAATAACTGAAAACACCCGCCCGAATCTGCTGGGCCCAAAAATAAAAAATCATCCAAGTAATGGATTAGACAGGCCGAGCCGGCCACTTGCCCCACCACCCACTCTAAAAAAGTTGAAAAAACTTCAAAATAAAAGCAGGACAATGAACAGCCCATCGGTAAGGCTTTGTCGAAATAAAATTTGTCCTCAAAATGAATTCCTAAGGAATTGAAGCAACTAGGATTCAACGGGAGAAGCCTAAAAGCGGATTGAATGTCCGCTTTTGCCAAGAGCGCATGCTTTCCCAAACGGCCAATCATGTCCACTGCAGTATCAAGAGAGGTATAAGATACCGATGTTATGGTGGAATCAATCTGGTCGTTAAGGGAAGCACCCACAGGAAAAGACAAATGGTGTATCAACCTGTATTCGTTCGGTTCTTTTTTAGGAACTAGGCCAAGCGGAGAAATCCTAAAATTTTTAAAGGGGGGTAGCTCAAAAGGACCTTCCATCCTTCCAGCTTTTACTTCTTTCCATAATTTCGTTCTTACCAGGTGAGGTCCAGCTTTGACTGACTGTAAATTTTCTACTACCTTACAACCTGTCCCCTCAAAACCGGGTAGCAAAAAACCTGACGAGAAACCCTCAGTTAAAAGGCAAGCCATCCGCTTGTTTGGGTAAGCCTGCAGCCATGGAAGCATTCTTGGAAGCATCACTGGCGAAGTTGCTTTTTGAAAAACCCTCTTTTGGGTGTGACTGGAGCTTGCGAAAGCACTTGGATACCGGGTGAGCGCCAGCACAAAAAGCGCACTCGTGTTTATACTTGCAAGAATTCATCCATTTACATTGAGAGTCATTATATGCAAAACATAAACCCTTCTTGTAACCTGAAGAGGATGAGACTGTGGGCGTGGCTGAACTTGATGGACGAGAGAATGGCTGTCTTTGAGGTAAGAATAAATTCAACCACAGGCTCACGTCCTTCGCTCCCCAACAGAGGGACGGTTGTACAGCCAGCTTCTGTCTAAAAGCCTCATCATATGACAGCCACACAAACCCAGTAAAGCTCCTATAAGCTTCCAGGATAATATCCACATGCTGAAAAAGTAAACAACTTTTCTCAGGGAACTTCTCACACAGGATACTTGCATATACCATAAATGCTTGTAACCAACTGTAAAAAGCTTTGATCGTGGGTTTGCGTCGCTCATCCTCTGCTTTATCCTCTTTTCTCTCATACTTGTAAGCATCTTTGGTAGGAGGAAGAATTAAACTTAAGTCCAAATATTCCCCCCTCCAAATCTTTTCCTTTAATGCAATTGAAACATGAAAGCCAAGAGGGGAAAGCAAACAAGGCATGCATTCTTTTAGCTTCTTGTCAGGCGAATAAACATTTTCAGGAGCACTCTGAACAGCAACAGAGGGAGAAGGGGGCATAACCCTGGCGTCAGCATGAACCGCTGACCACACACCTGCTGTGCTGGGGGAAAACACACCCGACCTCTCCTGCTGAGAGTCTGCTTGTCCCCGGATTAATGTTATAAGCTGCTCTAATGATGAGGATAAAGCTGATATCTGAGTTCCAATAATGGACTCACCTGCCAACCCCTGAGCACGGCTTGCTCCAGGGGCTGCTGAAGGAGATGAAACCCTTACTGGGATGACGCTGGCTGCAGTATGAGCCGCTGGCTGCGAGGACACTGCTGGCTCCTTTCTTCCCTTTCCCTTGGTCTGCGGCGGACCCTGCTTCACTCCCGCCTTTCCCAGCCTGGCAGAAGAGGATCCTCTCTTTGCTCCTGACGTTGCGACTCCGCTGGCGCACCGACCCCTTCCTCCTGCTGCGGGCACCGCTGCGCCGCTCTGAGACCTGAAAGACAAAAAGGGCTCACCGCGCCCCTCCCCGCCCGACGTGGGCAGAGCTGGGCAGTCCGTCGGCTTCTGTGCTCGCTTCCTCTTGCTCGACCTCCGACCTTCCATCATCTCTGGCTGGAATTCCTCCGACTCCGCGCTTTCAGGCACCCAGCGCTCTGTGGGCTCCTTCTCTGACTCCCATCTGACCGAAATCTGCTGTGGGTTTCCGACACCGCTGACACCCGGAAGCGGCTCGTCTCCTATTTCGCCCTCCTCCAGAAAACGAGGACCAGGTAGGGAGAGACACTGGTGCAGCCATGCTTCGCCGCTTTCCGCTTCTGCTTTTTCCAACAGCTGTTTCAACAGGGAATCCATAGCAAGGCACGCGTCGGGGAGCTCCTCCTGCTGTCTCTGATGTAAGACCGGCACCGGCCCTGGTCAGACTGGACCCTTAAATAGGCTTCCTGGCTGGGTTCCAGAATTTTCTTAGCACCACCTGACCTCTATTGTCCAATACCTGACTGCCTTACAGCCCTCCTAGCTCCACCTGGCACACCTGGGCCTAATTAGCTATACCTTGGCTACCTGCTAACCCTTTGCAACTAACTTTTACACTGACCTTTACATGACCCCACCTGATACCTAACGCGGCTGCAGTGATCCCATCTAGAAAGGAGGGCCTATATCTGGCACCCCCTTCCTTTTCCATTTTTCACCTTAATGCATCCTATGCAATAATATGAAAAAACTTCTCTCACTGACCACCCCTAGCCCCCTGTTTTACTCACCTAAGTCCGCTCTTTCCCTCCGTGGAGACACGCTCTACCTCTCTTCCTGTTGTCTCGGCTCTTGATTGGATAGATTGATAGCAGCACAGCCATTGAGTCCCGCTGCTGTCCAAATCCAATGAATGCGGGGGGCGGGGCCGAGTCCTGCATTCTGTGTGAATGTACACAGAAGCAGGACACGGTAGGGGGGCCTTTTCCAATGCAGACACTTAATGCAGGGGGGGAGCCACCAGCGCTGCTGGGGGACCCCAGAAGTTGAGAATCAGAGCCACTCTGCAAAATGAACTGCACAGTGGAAGTAAGTATGACATGTTTGTTAATAAAAAAGAAAAAAAAAAGAACAAGGCTTTACAACCCCTTTAATGTATGTTCCTTGCTAAAGATTTTTTTTTTATCAACTTGTTATGAGTGAGTGAGTGAAAAACTTATAAAGCGCAAACACTTGCGAACTGAATCGCCTCTGGGCGCTGTTTCCATTCCTTCGATAAGGAAACGCTTTGCCTCAGAAGAGATGAGTTTTAATCATTCTCCTGAAGGCCAAGTGGTCCGACTCCAGTCGGATGGTGGTTGGTAGTGCCACCAGCTTTAAAGTGGAACTTTACCCATAACAACTTGATAAAAAATAATGTCCTTTAGCAAGGAACATACATTCCACATTAATAATTATGCTACCAACATTAATGTGTGCTGTAAATTGTCTCCAGCATTGTTCCTGATTCTTCTTGCTGGAGACTGCCATTTTGCTGAAGCTCAGAGCCCATGAACAGCAGTAAATCTTTAGGCTGTCAGCAGTTCGGCACAGTACCTAAAAATAGAGGACAACTAAGCATGTGCAGAGCAGGACGAGGCAGTGTATTACGGATTTTAAAAAGTATAGGCACTTATTTTTAATGTTTTACATAAGCTGGCACCTTTTGCAGGTGTAGCTAAGGAGATCTTGCATTTTCTGACTAAAGTTCCACTTTAAGGCCTGGTTCACACCTATGCATTTTTTTGTGCATTTTCCGTTTTGCAGAAACACACTACAGTCCATTTAAAGGGCTGTTAAGGTTTGTTTTTTATTTTCTAAATATGTTCCTTTAAGCTAGTGCATTGTTGGTTCACTTACCTTTTCCTTTGATTTCCCTTCTAAATGTTTTTTTTTCTTTGTCTGAATTTATCACTTCCTGTTCCTCCTCAGTAAGCTTTCATGCTGACTAACCCCCAGCCAGATGATGGGGAAAGCTTACTGAGGAGGAAGAGGAAGTGAGAAATTCAGACAAAGAAAAAAAAACATTTAGACGGGAAATCGAAGGAAAAGGTAAGTGAACCAACAATGCATTAGCTTAAAGGAACCGATTTATAGAATAAAAAAACAAACCTTTTCAACCCCTATAACATGGTTTCCTATGGGTGTAGTTCACATCTGTGCATTTTATAGAAAGGGTCAGGTATTTTTTCTGGGTTTTGGATTTTTTTCTGGGTTCCATAGACCTCAATGGATTAAAATGTGTATTGAAAAATGCAAAATGTACCTGCAATATGCAAACTGCAACCTATATAGGTGTGACTTAGGCCTGACAGAATTTCTTGTATGATAATGCATTGTAATAATGCACATGCATTAAAGGTATTGTAAATGCTCTTTTTAATAATAATAATAATAATAAAAAAAAAAAAAAAAACATATTTACAGTGCCTTAAAAAAGTATTTGTTCCACATGTTGTCATGTTAAAACCAAAAGCGTAAATGTATTTTATTGAGATTCTATGTTATAGGTCAACACAAAGTGGCACATAATTGTGAAGCGGAAGGAAAATAATAAATGGTTTTTAAAAATTTTCACAAAGAAATATGTGAAAAGTGTGGCGTGCATTTGCATTCTGCCCCTTTACTCTGACACCCCCTAACTAAAATCCAGTGGAATCAATTGCCTTTAGAAGTCACCTGATTAGTAAAAAGAGTCCACCTGTGTGTAATTTAATCTAAGTATAAATACAGCTGTTCTGTGAAGCCCTCAGAGGTTTGTTAAAGAATCTTAGTGAACAAAGAGCATCATGAAAGCCAAGGAACACACCAGACAGATCAGGGATAAAGTTGTGGAGACGTTTAAAGCAGGGTTAGGTTATAATGTCCCAAATTTTGAACATCTCCCGGCTCACTGTTTAATCCATCATCAGAAAATAGAAAGAGTATGGCACAACTGCAAACCTACCAAGACCTGGCAGTCCACCTTAACTGACAGGCCGGACAAGGAGAGCATTAATCAGAGAAGCAGCCAAGAGGCCCATGGTAACTCTGGAGTAGCTGCAGAGATCCACAGTTGTGCACGCCACAAATCTGGCCTTTATGGAAGAGTGGCAAGACTAACGTCATTGTTTAAAGAAAGCCATAAGAAGTCCCATTTGCAGTTTGCGAGAAGCCATGTGGGGTACACAGCAAACATGTGGAAGAAGGTGCTCTGGTCAGATGAAACCAAAATTTAACTTTTTGGCCTAAAAGCAAAACTCTCTGGGCCAGATTCAGGTAGAGTTATGCCGGCGTATCATTGATATGTCGGCATAACTCTGACTTTGCTCCGGCGTGTGTGTTTTCTGTATTCAGAAAACAAGATACGCCGGTTTGCAGGAAAGATCCGACAGGCATAATTGTATTACGCCGTCAGATCTTAAATGCATTTTTAAAATGGCCGCCAGGGGCGTTCCCGCTGATTTACGCCGAGAATATATAAATCAGCGAGATACGCCAATTCCCGAACGTACGCCCGCCCGACGCAGTGACTTTACGTAGTTTCCGTAAGGGGTTTTTCCGGCGTAAAGATAAAGCACCAAAAAGATGGCACATCCTATGTTAAGTATGGACGTCGTAACCGCGGGAAATTTTAAAATGTTTACGTGGTTTGCATAACTCGTCCGTGAATGGGGATTTACGTCGATTACGTTCACGTCGAAAACACTGTCATAATTCGGAGCATGCACACTGGGATTTTTCAATGGTCGACGCATGCGCAGTACGTTCTGCGCAGGGATGCGCCTAATTTAAATAGCATACGCCCCCTACCCGCCCAATTTGAACTAGGCCGCCCAATTTACGCTACGCCGCCACCACTTTACACACAAGTGCTTTGTAAATACAGCACTTGCGGGTAAAGTTGCGGCGGCGTAACGTAAATAGGAAAAGTTATGCCGCCGCAAAGAACCGCTCACCATCCTGAATCTGGCCCTCTGTTTTTCGAAGGCACTATATCTGCTCTGTGCAATGGAATTGCACAGGTCGGCCCTGAACCTCCTCTTCTCAGGTCCCCCGCCAGCGCTGCTGGCTTCTCCCCTTCTACACATGCCCCCATAGAAAGCCACTTTCAATGGGGGAACTCATGTAAGCTCACTCCTGAGTCTCAATGTCTTTGTTTTTTAACTCAGACAGCTCCCCTCTCCTTCATCACTGGCTTTGATTGACAGCAAGGAGAGCCAATGGCTCCCGCTATCTCAGCAAAACCTGTGAGAGCAGGAAGTGAGTGGAGTGAAAAGCTGTAGATGTGCACAGTACTGAATTGAATGAGGGCTCAAATAGTAAAAGGGGAGGGGGATAAGGCTTTTTGTAACCACTTAAATGCAATGCATAGTATGAATAGGCCCTAAACAAACTATGCAACATCATTTTATAGATCTGTCAGAAAACAATATAGTTACTGGTTGGACATGTCAGAAAACAATATAATTACTGGTTGGACATGTGGGACATGTGGGAATTGATGTGAAAATGGATGTACAAAAAACAAACAAAAAAACAACCAAAAAAAAAAAGAAGTGTGCGTGTCTTAATGGGAATAGCAGCAACAAATACTGCAAAGGGCATGCAGGGTACTCAGTAGAAGACCTGAGGCATGTGCTTTGGATTGCAGGACCTAATAGTTCCTCTGGAATTACCCTTTCATTTTGCACTACATACTGCTAATCACTGTACAGAACCAATAAAAAATGACATAAGGTGGGAGGGGTGACCTAATCCATGGCCTTCTTGATGAAAGTGGCAGGAAGTTGAAGTAACCATTGAAAGATACATGCAGATACCTGAGAATACTTGCATTTAAAGTCTATGTAATGCAAAAAAAAAAAAACTGGGGATAGAGTAGGGAAAATTACATGTTCTGTTAGGTATTCATTGTTGGGAAGTACCCATTCATTCTGGTGACAACTATCACCGAAACAAAAAGTGAAAGTGAAGGGAAATACAAAATATTAGTGTCACCACCAGAGCAATGGGTGAGGGGATATCTTCCAATATGGGGCAAATGTTCTGGTGACCAATGTCTAATGCCTCGTACATGTACGGGTTTCCCGGCTGACTTTTTACTGCTGGGAAACCCGAGAACCGGCTCTACGGCTTTTCCCCCTACACATGTCCGGTATTCCTGGCAGGAAAACGGCCATGAGAGCTTTGGCTGGAAAACCTGGCAGTGTGTATGCTCCACTGCAGTATTTCCCATAGGAAAACTGCCCGGAAAAAGACCACCGGGAATCGCGTCAGGAAAAACGAGAACATGTTCTCATTTTTCCCGCCAGGATTTCCGGCAGTTTTCCTGTTGGGAAAACTGCCATGGAGCATACACACGGCCAGTTTTCCCGGCCAAAAGCTAGCATGTCAGTTTTCCCGACAGGAAAACTGGTCGTGTGTACGAGGCATAAGATGGAAATTCCCCTCACATTTACTTATTTCCTTCTGCATCTCCAGGACTGAAAATGAAGGGGAAATTCCCCAGAAACTCAATAAATAACCCAATGGGGTTTTCATCCTTCCTTACTCTTTTTAAAAACAAACAAAAATAGGTTTGTGACTCCATGTAATTACTTAGAACGCTGCTCCAAGAGCCCAAAATCTTCTCTGGTTGTCCACTGGGTTTCTTTTATTGCCGTTTGTGCCCCGAAAATACAACCTCTCTATTTGTCCTGTTTACCATTATCATTAAAAGATAAAGTAAAAGGAAATCCAACATATTGGGTTGTCCCTAGAGTGGAAATCTTCCAAAGGGGACTCTAGTTCTGGTGTCCTGGGGGGCCCCAATTAATTATTAATTTGCAGGGATTTCCTCGTTTCTAGCCGCCCCCTCGCGATCGCTCCCCGGAGCTGAAGAACGGGGAGAGCCGTATGTAAACACGGCTTCTCCGTGCCTCACTGTGGCGGCTGCATCGATCGAGTGATCCCTTTTATAGGGACACTCGATCGATGACGTCAGACCTACAGCCACACACCCCTACAGTTGTAAACACACACTAGGTGGACCCTAAATCCTACAGCGCCCCCTGTGGTTAACTCCTAAACTGCAACTTTCATTTTCACAATAAACAATGCAATTTAAATGCATTTTTTGCTGTGAAAATGACAATGGTCCCAAAAATGTGTCAAAATTGTCCGAAGTGTCCGCCATAATTTTGCAGTCACGAAAAAAATCGCTGATCGCGCCATTAGTAGTAAAAAAAAAAAATAATAAAAATGCAATAAAACTATCCCCTATTTTGTAAACACTATAAATTTTGCGCAAACCAATCGATAAATGCTTATTGCGATTTTTTTAACCAAAAATAGGTAGAAGAATACGTATCGGCCTAAACTAAGGAAAACAATGTTTTATATATGTTTTTGGGGGATATTTATTATAGCAAAAAGTAAAAAATATTGATTTTTTTTTTCAAAATTGTCGCTCTATTTTTGTTTATAGCGCAAAAAATAAAAACTGCAGAGGTGATCAAATACCACCAAAAGAAAGCTCTATTTGTGGGAAAATAAGGACGCCAATTTTGTTTGGGAGCCACGTCGCACGACCGCGCAATTGTCTGTTAAATCGACGCAGTGCCGAATTGTAAAAAAGCCTTTGGGCATTTAGCAGCATATTGGTCCGGGGCTTAAGTGGTTAAAACAACAAGGGCAGAAGATTTAATAGATGGAAAGTTGAGAAAATTACTGATGGTCCGCTTTAAGATTTGAAAGTAGTTAAATGTAACTTTAACTGTTCTCATGATTGCTAGAAATTTTGTAATCAATCTGCTACAGTGTAGGTATTATTTTTTTCCCTTTTTTTTTAATCTTTTTTTTTCCAGCACATATTTTTCTTGTTACATAAAATCTGTTGATATTAACGATTAATGTGCTCATAGGATGTTTTTACGGCACTTGAAAACTGCGGTTACCATGGAAAAGTCATTTGGTTGTATATATTTTATGGACTGTGCCACTTTCTTCCCTGAAGTTATTAGTAAATATTTTGCTATTAACATGGAAGGCGAAGTCAAATGGAGACACAATGGTGAATTGATGCAAGTTTCCAGCTGAGGAAATGGGACCTTCGTGTTTATATACGTTCTCTATTGTTTAGATGAGGATAATACATGTTCTACTTCATCACAGCAGGATGTTCAGACAGACGATAGTTGGTATGTCTTATTTTATCACATTGACCAGAGAAGAACAGCTCGGCTTTATAACATTGTCACAAAACCCTCACTGAACAAAGAACAACAATTATGTATAAAAACGAAAAAGAGAACTCCTATAATCTTAGGCATTTCATTTGTTTCCTTTGATCTTTAAAAATGAACCTTTTTCTAAGTAACTAAACCAGCAAAAGCTTTTATACCAGTTTTATTCTACTTTACTACAGAGAACTGAATTTCATTTATTAGCTTAAGAGCATTCTCTTTACTTCCAGTCATTGTAGAGTTTGGACGGTTAGCTAGAGAGTTTGGATGCAATCAGTGAAAGAACCACATAGGAAATGTCATACCACTGATAACACAATCCTCGCTCTATAATAATTTTGTTAATGCATAGTTATGGAAGCCTGAAGGTCAGTCTGTCTAAAAACCATTATATCAGTTTTTGGTTGATGCGGAAGAGTTAAACGACCCTACAATTTTTTACTTTCCCCGGGAACTCCTACATTTCAGCTTTATGTTGTCAGGCCTGGCCAGCTGCCATCATCCCATCATTACATGGAAGTTTTTTTTTCTCCCTCGAGTTTTTAATTTGTTATGATGGTTGAAAATGCAATAGTAGGATTGGGAACCCATAATTCCCAAAATGTGTCCAAACAGAGTCAAGAACTTTGGCAGCAAGACCTTATCCCTGGAGAGATCACACGGACCAAGGGAATCAGTATTCCAAAGAAGATCTAATTTCTAGAGTGGGACCTTTAAGGCAGGGGTGCCCAACCTTTTGAAGAGCGAAGGCCACATAAGCGACATGGTAACTGGACGCGGGCCACTATAAGTGGAGCGGATGGAAGACAGAATCCGTGTCCGCTCTGTATATGCAGAACGGATGCGGACACAGCCCACTCTACTCTGTGGGCCCTCCCAACTGATCCAACCAGACGGAAGGGTACAGATCCCCTTCTTTTTTTTTCAGTTGATTGGATTGGAGGTAGGTGGGAGCAAAGTCCGTTTACATATCCCGCGCCATAGAAATGAATGGAGGGTGTGTGTGGGTTGAACTGATCATGTGAAATGGGCCTAAGGCTGCTTTCACACGGGTTGGCAACCTGCGATCTGGGCTTGCGAACCTGCTATCCCACAGCAGGGGGTCGCGGGCCACATCAGAGGGCTCCGTGGGCCACGTGTGGCCCCCGGGCCGCTAGTTGGGCACCCCTGCTTTAAGGCATCAATATATATCTATAATACCAACAAAGGTAAAAATAAATATTTATAATTTATATTAAATCTCATAAAACTAATCTTAATAATCCTTAAAATACTGTATATACTCAAGTATAAGCCGAGTTTTTCAGCCTTTCAGGGCTGAATATACCCCTCTCGGCTTATACGCCAGTCAGTGTATCTTGGGCGTCCATTTTTTAAAACTTGCGGCTTCCTGCTGGTCCCGTCCCGTTCCGTGATAGGCGTTTGACACTGTGTTTAGTGTTCCGCCTATCACAGACATTCTTTCATCCTCGGACTCAGTTTCCCAGCAGACACTGTGTTCAGTGTTCCACCTATCACGGACCTTCTCTTGTCCGAGGATGAAAGAACGTTCGTGATTAGCAAAACACCGAACACAGTGTCTGCTGGGAAACAGAGTCCGAGGATGAAAGAACGTACCTGATAGGCGGAACACTGAACACAGTGTCAAACGCCTACCATGGAACAGGACGGGACCAGGAGGAAGCCGCAAGTTTTAAAAAATGGATTCACGCAGCACAGCCTGTCAAGAATTTCAGGTACGCTGCAAACAGTGAGGTTGTAATGGGCACAGTGAGGCTGAAATGGGCACAGTGAGGTTGTAGTGGGCACAGTAAGGTTGCAATAGGCACAGTGAGATTGGGGACAGTGAGGCGTGAAACTGGGCACAGTGAGGTGTGCAAATGGGCACAGTGAGGCGTGCAAATGGGCATTGTTGACCCTATTTTCCTCTCACCCTAGGCTTATACTGGAGCCGATACGTTTTCCCATTTTTTGTTGTGGTAAAATTAGGTGCCTCGGCTTATACGCGGGTCGGCTTATACTCGAGTATATACGGTACATACTTTTTATTAAGCCTCCTCGGGACTGTTGATACTATAGTATACAATATCCACAATACATAAATGTAGCAAAACAATACATAGGACTGCCTGCTTTGAGCATCCCCCTCCTTCAGAATATTATATTTGTTTTCAAAATAAATTTCAAATAATTGTAATATCTTGTGTGCTGATCAATGGTTGGGTCTCTCCATTACAACTTTGCATTTGCTTTTTAAAAGGAAAGGACTGGCATATCAGTTATAGGTACCATCTTTTTATACCACAGCTACACAAATTGTTTTAGCTTTATTAGCTAAAGGGCATAAGGTAATGTCTACACGTTTCATGGAACACCCACTTCCTCAGGACTCTGATGACTTACAACCTTTCATTACATTTATAACAGTGCGTTCAACATTTTTTACATCTGAAGTTAATGTCTAAAATTAAATAAAGATGAGTATAATAAATAACAGATATTCAAAACGACACAATAGGCCATACAGACCTCAAATACATATGTGAAATGCAGTTTCAATTGGACATTTTTTCTTTAGTGTAATGTAGATCTCGAGGCTATTTATACTGTACTGTCTGTTTTTTTTCAATAAAGCACTCATGATTTGTAATAATAAAAAAAAAAAAAAAAAATGGTAGATCTACCACAAGACCAACAGGTACAAATATCATGTTGTTTAACATAAGGACATTAAAAAGTTGGCAGATCAGATAATTCCAGAATCCTGAGATAGAAGAGAGGTAAGTATCCCATAAAGTCAATAGAGTAGCCCCCAGCTATCTAGCCTGGGCTCCATATACACATAATATCATACACAGCCGCATATATAAAGTATAAATATATTTGTTTAATATGGATTTGGTGCCTTGGCCAGTCTTTGTGTTATCTACCATAAGCTCTAGTCTAGATCATATCCCAAAACGTTTTTTTTTTTCTATAGCAATATTTTATCATGCTTAAAGGGTCACTAAAGGAAAAAAAAATGTTTTGCTGAAATTACTGTTTACAGGGTATAGAGACATAAAAGTTAACTGATTCCTTTTAAAAATGAATAAAAATTGATAAAAATCAATCATATAATGTGCCTGCAGTTTAGTTTCACTTTTAAACTGGTTTCATGTTTCTGTGAAGTAAAGAGACACACAGAACAAAAACAAACAAATCCAGGGCAGTGTTTTGTTTTTAAAATTAATCTGATTGGTTCTGAGGAGTTTTAGACACATAGTAATGACAGCTTGAACCACAGTGAAAAGCTGCCATGAGATTTTTCATAAGGAGCCAGACAAGCAGGAAGTGTGGAGATCAGAGCAGAATTACAGCAACTTCAAAGCAAAAACGAACAATGGAGGACATGAAACCAGGGCTGCAGTAAGGTAAAGGAAGCTATTTAGCTAAACAAAAAAAAAATCCTTTAGTGATCCTTTAAGGTGATTGTAGCCAAAGTAATCTATTTTCACAAAACAGTTTATGTAGTATTAAATCCTTCACATTTTAATTGTAAATTGTTGGCTTACACAAATGAAACCCCAAGCATAACAACTTTTGATGAATACTGATTATCCCTGTTATGCTACTTTTGCTGTTACTTGCTATTTTTACATAAATGCTTCCTCCATTGAATTTCCAGTCGGGAGGACAGGAAATGCAGGGAGCATGCACTGCAGAGGTCACATTACCATCCCACAAAGAAGGCAGCACATGCATACCCCAGGCATGCCCATGTCATAAACTGTGTGTGCATGCATACCCTGTCCTGAACTGGAGCACACACATGACGAATCACATGACCGCCCCCATCACCAGCACAATCAATCCGATAGAGGCTAAAGCACACATGTAAGGATGACAAAGTGCGTACTTAAGAGGTGGCCCTATGGGACCATGCAAAATAGTGGAGCCTCCCTAAAGATGGAGTTGGAAGAACGTTAAACCTTTGTGTATCAGTACTACTTGGACCTAGAAAAATAAAGGTCTTAAACTTGTCCTGACAAATGTATTTTCTAGTGGGAAATAAAAAAAGTATCGCAGTCCGTACTCAACTGTAGCAAGAAACAGCATCCATCTCTCTCTATGATGTCATTACCATGCTAATAATAGTTATTGAGGAGGCAGCTGCTGGAAATGGGGATTGGCAAAGTGCTTTAGGTCTGTTCACATTGAATGTACGTACTCTCCCCCTCTCTGAACTACATCTCCCAAGAGCATGTAGAAGAAGGAGAGATTGGTGGCACATCCAGGGATAAAACCACTTCTTTAAAAGCAGCAACATGACACATGGTATGTGCTTGATCAGCAAACATTTTACACCTCATAAAGAAAAATACATAAACTAATGAAAAAAAGGAAACAACACAAAAAAAGAAGAAAAAAAAATACCAAAAGAAATAACCACAAGTGACCTATGAAAAAACTCCATGAATGAGCCCATAAAATGTCCTTACCAATAGGAAAGAAAAGTAAACTAAAAATAATGAAATATGCAGAGATTATGATAAAATAAAAGAGTATACATATAAAGACCTATATAAACTTATCAATATACCATTAGTATTAGGCCGCGTACACACAATCAAATCTGTCTGCTGAAACCCGTCTGACGGACCGTTTCAACAGACAGATTCGATCGTGTGTACGGGCAAACAGACGGATTTGGCCAGCCGACAGATTTCAAAGCATGCTTTGAAATCTGTCGGCTGGGAACCCGTCGGACCGATATGTCTGCTGGTTAGTACGCTAACCAGCAGACATATCTGCTCGCACATGCGTCAAATGGATTTGACGCATGCGCGAAAGTGTTTTACTTCCTGGTGCGGTGACGTGGCGGCGTCAACATCACCGCCACGTCAGCGTGCTGTCTGCGACGGGGATTTTGGTTTGATCGTGTGTACACAATCAAACCAATACATCCCAGCAGACAGATTTGTTCAAATCGGTCTGTCCGACCAATTTGATCAGATGTATTTGCTCGTGTGTACGGGGCCTTACTGTAACATAAATTGCTAGTCACTCCAAATTGCAACACTAAAGGTGAGTCTCTGGATATCCTTGCCTAGACGGTATATGCACATTAATACCAATATATCCACAGATATCCAAAGAATTTTTTTATTTCATTTCCTAAAGACAGCACAAGGCAAATACCATATACGATGATATTTAAAATTCCCATATAAAGATATACAATTGATATCCTAACAAAATTTGGGCAGCCACTAACTAAAAATGACAGATATCCTCAACATGGAACTATAGCATCCCTAAGGCCTTGTACACACGAGCAGACACATTTGTTCAAATCGGTCGGACAGACCGATTTGAACAAATCTGTCTGCTGGGATGTATTGGTTTGATCGTGTACACACGATCAAACCAAAATCCCCACCGGCAGACGGCGCGCTGACGTGTCGGTGACGTGGCGGTAACATTGACGCCGCCACGTCACCGCACCAGGAAGTGAATTACTTCCGCGCATGCGCAGAATCCATTCGACGCATGTGCGAGAAGATATGTCGTACTAACCAGCAGACATATCGGGCCGACGGGTTCCCAGCCGACAGATTTCAAAGCATGCTTTTAAATCTGTCGGGTGGCCAAATCCGTCGGCTCGCCCGTAAAAACACGATCAAATCTGTCTGCTGGGACGGTCGGGCCGACCGTTTCCAGCAGATAGATTTGATCGTGTGTACCCGGCCATACAGGATAAAGAAGAGAGGTTTTTTTATGAGGTGTAAATGTTTGCACACACTATATATATAAAAATTATGATTTATGCCAGAAGTATTTTTCATAAACAAAAGTTGCCGTTTCAATTGGACTTTGGCTGCCAGAGTGGAGATCGTTGGTGTATGGGGATCTATTAAATCGATTGATCACACCTGTTAGCCAGAGTTTATAAGGAACAAGCATACTAGGGGCAATCAGCAATGATTAAGCACAGGAGGGTGAAACACGTTTGTTGACCAAGCATATGCCGTGTGTCATGTTGCTGCTTTTATGAAGTTTCAGTAAAGAATTGTTTTTATTCCTGGAAGTGCCACCAATCTCTCCTTCTTCTACATGTTCTTCTGGTTGCAGACCAGACTGGCACCGCACCCAGGTCTACACAGGTCTTTACAGGTTGCCTGGAGCGGTGTCACTCTTCTTTGCCTTACATCTCTCAAGAGCTCCTTTCCTAAACACAGTGGGGGTGGTTTACTAAAAGTGGCGCACACACATTTGCCCTGCTCAATCATATGTTCTTCCTCTACCTCCAGCTCCGAAACGCACTCAACACACAGTTCGGGGACGCTGTTCCTGTCCTCGAGATCCCGTTGCCGGTAGACATTGTTCTTGGTAGAGACCCCAAGAGGCTAATCTCCCAGTTCTACGCCTATCTTCTGGCACCCTCGGCCGTTGCTGTCGCCCGTCAGCTGAAATCCCGATGAGAACCTGACTTGGGCGATGTGTCGGCTGAGGACTGGGAGGAGGCCCTCGCTAATTGCAGAATCGTCTCTCCCAAGCGATCTGATCGCCTCACCCACCTATACATATTTGACCCCTTACCGCATCTCTAGGTACAGACCTGGTCACAACCCCAACTGCCCTGGCTGGGACCACCCCACGCCACCTTCTATCACCTCCTCTGGATATGCCCCTGTACACAGGGATTCTGGACCCAGGTGGTCCGATTCCTCCACGACTGCATGGGCTCTCCTCTGTCCCTCTGCCCCCGTCAGTGTGTTCTGAGGCTTCTCTCCCTATCTGAGGCCGAAAAGTACCTGAACATATTTTTACAGGAGACACTGTTCCTTGCTAGACTTCAGATAGCCAAGACATGGATGAGGGGACCCCCCCCCCCCACACGCTGCAACAGTGGATCAGAGCTGTTAACAATACCCTTCCTTTCAAAAAACTAATTTACGTCCACAGGGGTTGCCCAGATAAATACCATAAAATATGGGACAGATGGTTGGGGAATGCCTCCACTTGCAATGTGGGGATCTAGTTGCACTCTTCTACCGCGACCCTGTGGTCCCCCCTCTGGGCCTGGAATCACTTTGTCATTCTTTTGAAATGTACTATTTATGCACCTGTACTGTTTTTCCTTGTCACTTGAAACATGAGGTGAAATTGAAGGTTTGGTTGGTCGAATTTCAAAATCAATGGTGGCACCATCGGATCACAAAATGCACACATTTTCTGATTTTTAAAAGATAATTCTTTCAAAATTCCACTATGCCTTATGCCGCGTACACACGATAATTTTTTGTGATGAAAAAAAACGACGTTTTCTGTGAAGTAAAAAACGACGTTTTTGAAACGTCACTTTTCAAAGACGATGTTGCCTACACACCATCGTTTTTTCACAAAAAGCGAGGTTACGTTCACCACTCTTTTCCATTGAAGCTCGCTTCATAACTAGCTTCTGGGCATGCGCGGGTTCAAAAACGTTGTTTTAAACAACGTTTTTGCTACACACGGTGACTTTTTGTGAAACGACATTTTGAAAAACGACACAAAAAATTCAAGCATGTTGGAATTTTTTTTTGGTCGTTTTTTTGAAGACAAAAAACAACGTTTTGCCCACACACGATCAATTTAAATGACGTTTAAAAAAACAACGTTTTTTTTTCATCGCAAAAAACGACCGTGTGTACGCGGCATTAGGCTTTGACAATAAAACCTATAAGCTGATTTGTTACTATGCACAGTTGCACCAGATTCCCCGTGCATCAGTTTTAGTAAATCTCCCCCAGTGTGCTGTTATAATAAGAGACTGTTCAAATGGGTGTTCTTTGTTACTCTACATCAGGGGTGGCAAACTCAAATTCATTGGGGGCCGCATCAGCAGTTTGGTTGCCCTCAAAGGGCCGGTTGTATCTGCGCTCACACCAGTGGCGTAGCGTGGATTGTCAGCGCCCGGGGTAATTTGCTCCTCCCCCGACTCTGATTTTATAATATTTCAGTTAATGGAAGCTACACATGTCACATTCACACTAAAATACTTGTTGCAGCACTGTGCAGCTGGGATCAATACCCAGTAGGGTTTTGTATTTAACCTTTTTGAAAATGATTTAATATATATATATATATATATATATATATATATATATATATATATATATATATATATATATATATATATATATATAAACCAAAATATATATAGAAAAAATCAAAAAGGTTTAAAAAAAAAACCCTAATGAGTATTGATCCCAAGTGCACGGTGCTGCAACAAGTATTATAGTGTGAATATGACGTGTGTAGTTTCCATTAACTGAAATATTATACAATAACCAACTGGGTAGTGAGTCCCAATCACCGGTGCTACAAGAAACCTCAAATAAAGCAAATACATAAAGTACAGAACATTTCATAAAACAATTAATCAAATTCAACAATTCTAAGATAGCCCTACTGGGTAGTGAATCCAAATCACCAGTGCTGCAAGAACACACAATTGTGCAAATAAAGAAACAAACTAATTCCATATAACAATTGATAAAAAAAAATATCCAAAAAATAACATGGCTGTGAATGAACGTTTTATTAATAATTATATAAAATTAGTTTGCTTATTCATTTATATATTTGTACAACTGTGCTTTGGATTCACAGAGACAGTGGAGCTGAGGGAAAGGGGGAGGAGGGGGAGGCTGAGAGATGACAAGATAGACTGCTAGCCTTACCTTCCATGGCAGTGTGTATCCTTTGATGCTTCCAGCAGCTCCATGGCAGTGTGCCCGTCCTCTGGGTCCCCAGTCAGCATGTTCCCTGGACCTCATTTCACTGCACAGAGAAAGTTAGAGCAATCCATGCTCTGGAGGCATGGGAGATGCTGTGCCCGCCACTTCTCACCTCTCGAGGGGGGGGCAGAGCGGGGGGAGAGGTCAAGGAGGAGGCGGCCGTGGTTGAGCTATTCTCCCAACTTCCGGGGCTCTCAGGATTATCTGTCCTCGACTCGGCTCGGCCCCTCGCTGGTTACCACCATAAGAGAGATCCCCCTGCTGACGGGGGCCGCCGCGCGGGCCACATGACAAGGCCTGGCGGGCCGGATTCGGCCCGCGGGCCTTGTGTTTGCCACCCCTGCTCTACATGTTCATGGTCAAATGGTTTCTAAGTGGAGCACATGTGCACATATGCTTAAATTCAACTGCCTATGGGGCTCATGATAAATACAATATACAGTACAGGTTAATAAAAATGAAAGGTATGATTCACAAGGAAAAGCCCAAGCTGGCTGCTAATGGGATGTATTCTTTCATTGTCTTTCCTAAGCAATATTTTTGTCACAAACATTTTGAATAAGCACAAATCATACGCAATTACATCCTTGGAAACAGTGTGGCTGTCAGCAGCATCCAGTAACTATATGAACAAGCTTCCACTTGTTCTGATGATACTCATTTTAGTCATTTCCATTGTGTCATTTATGTGTGATGAAAATGTACAAGGGCAGGAACAAAAATCTGCATTTCAGAATTTGCAGCATGCTTATTTCCAGCTTTTGTAAATCATAATTCATTTGACCAAAGATGTAAGTGGTAAATACAGCAACCTGTTCACCCTTTCCACTGCACATCAATATTCTCTAAGTTGATGTTGTTCTAGCTAGACAAAAGCTGCTATTCACGCCGCTACTTTGTGGTTGTGTATATACACTCTATATTACTAAAATTATTGGGGCACCTACCTTTACACGCACATGAACTTCAATGGCATCCCCGTCTTATGCCCAGTGCACACGACCGGTTTTCCCGACATGCCAAAACCCAAGGTTTTTCCCGACGTGATTCCTCTCAAGCCTGCCTTGCATACACACGTTCAGTCAAAAAAACTCTTGACCAAAGTGGTGACATCCAACACGTATGACGGCACTATAAAGGGGAGGTTCCATTCAAATAGCGCCACCCTTTGGGCTGCTTTTGCTGATCCTTGTGTTAGTAAACCTTTGGTGAGAGACGATTCGCGCTTTTCAGCCTTGTGCTTTTCAGTCCGTTACAGCGAGACCAATGTGCTATCTCCATTACGAACCCTAGTTTTAACATAACGAGCGCTCCCGTCCCATAATTGATTCTGAACATGCACGTTTTTTACCCCATGGAAAAGCATGCACACAAGTGGTTTTGGCAACAAAAATAAAGACTGACAGGAAACACGACGAGAAAAAATAGGTTTTAATTTGTTTTTGCAGGGAGTTTTCTTGTCAGGAAAACTTCTATGGAGCATACACCCGATGGGTTTTCCTGACCAATCTAAAAAATTGGAGGCATTAGACCTCATACACACTATTAGATTTTCTGCAGATTTGTGTCTTCAGATTTTCCAAAACCGTATAATATACGGGCAAACCTTAAGAGTTTTAATTTGTATGCAATCAGGCAGACCCTTGCACTACATGGTTTTGGTAAATCTAAAGACAAAATCCTGCAGAAAATGTAATAGTGTGTACGGGGCTTTAGTCCATAGGGTTCAATATTGAGTTAGCCCAACCTTTGCAGCTCTAACAGCTTCAACTCTTCTGGGAAGCCTGTCCACAAGGTTTAGGAGTGTGTCTATGGGAGATACAGTGTCTGTTTTCTCAGTGTTTTCTGGAGATACACAGCTCTGTCTGGAGATCCCCTCTCTGATCTGCTGGGTACTGCACTGACACCGATAAATGTGTTGGGTTGTCACTATGTAAGGAAACCCTATCCTCCTCTTAGCTCTTCACCCTGAAGGTTTTCATCCAGCTCACACCTCTCACTGTGGACTATCACAACCTAGACGGCCTGCTGGACTTAACTGAGCTCTGAGCTCCTTGCCTGCCTTGCAAATCCTTCAGGTGGATTGTATAAGCTGAATCTGGGAAAACCAGAATCCAGATTGTGGGAGAAACAGCTGGAGAAATGTGGAGTGCCTGCACCATATTTCCTCAGAAAAGCCTTACCAACAGATGTATGAAGAGCGTGTTTGACCTTCCATAATTAGAGGGTCCACCATGCGCGTAAGGATACACCTTGACTAAACATTGGTGACGTCACTTAGTGGAGGATATCACTGGATACCATCTTTTACAAATTTATCACTCATTAAATAATGTGGAGAAGCACACAATTTAGATTATTCACGATTGTTGTGCAGTTTCAAACGCTTTTCACCAAATGATTAAAAAAAAATGCAGGTGCCCCAAAATGTCACATATTTAATTAGTGTGTCCTGCTTTAGGAAACATGGTGTGGTTAGTGTGGAGCCTTTTTTGTGGTGTCTGTGAGCTGTTGCTAATTTGATAGATCCAAATATTGCTTTGCTCACATGTGTGGCCTTCTAGTAGTCTATTAGAGGTTGCATTCAGTGTTCATATGCTTTCTACACAATCAATATGGCCACCAAGGTCATCCTTTGTCTTGTAATACCACTGTCTGCAGAGGTCAAGAAAGTGCTTCCTGCAATAACAAGCAAATGAAATTGCTTGTACATACTACATTTGCAGACTAATTCAGTAGTTCTTAACCTTTGTGAGACCGGGGTCCAGTACATTTTTCTAATAATAATAAAAAAAAATGGATGGGGGAGTAACATCAGGGCTCCCATTATAAATCATAGGGCCCTGTACAGCCTGCCTGACAGGGTCCCCCATAGTGTCTCATCATATTCTTCCCATGCACCTCCACTAATCTGCATCCCTCATTACACCCCACTATGCCCACCCTGCACCCACATTACCCCAATACTTTACACCCCATGCATTACTTTCACCCCCTGTATGCCCAATACCTCAACACTCTGTACTTTCTGCACCCCCATTACACTTCACTTTGCACCCTGTACAACCATTACTCCTCATGCTGCACCCCCTGCATTCCCCAATACACAACATTATGCACCCCCTGTATTTCCCACTAACCCACATTCTACACCCCCTGCATACCCCTCTACCCCACATTATGCACCTCCTGCATTCAAATTCTGCACACCACATTATGCCTCACTCTGAACCCTCTGCATACCCCCAATACCTCACCAAATTTCCCCCATTACTACCCCCAGTATTTATACTTTGCATTACCTGAACTCTTCAACCTCTATTACCCCCTGCATTGCCATATCCCCAATACTGCTCAATTTGCATTCCATTAAATTTCACACTGCACCCCCTGCCCTGTGATGTTGTGCATTGATCACAGCTCTAAACTTCCCGCACTGTGCGATCTGCCCAGACACCCCTTTCCCCCTCTTGGTTCGGAGGATTCTGGGAGTCAAAGAGGGATGAGAAGTGGAGAGAAAGGGTCCAGAGAATGGGAGAATGGAGGATTCTGAGCCACCAACAGACAGCAAGCCCCACTGGAAAAGCAGAGGCATGGTACAGAAGGGGAGCCTGTACCTCCCTATCAGCGACATTGGTAGCATACATTTATTTATTGGAGTAATGGATGAAAGAAAAAAAAAATAACTGAAGTGTGGTATTGAGGAAAGATGAAAACACATTTACACAAAATAAAACTCATGCACAGGTATCCCACATACAGAGGGGGGCAATGAATCCATTGCAATCATGATTAGAAAATAGCTGTGCAGACTCATTTTAGTGTTTATTGCAGTGGATTCATTGGTCCCCTCTGTATGTGGAATTTATATGCATGAATTTAACTTCATGTGAATTAATAAAGGTTTCATAAATGGATTAACGGGTCCCGACTGTTTTTTTTTAATCTTCCTTCAATTCTCCCTTTTTAATCTTTCTTCCTTTATTCATTTTATTGCTTTTTCATTGTTGTCTGCTGCTGTTCCATTTCTGCTTGTGTTGCCCCTGTGAGAATTGGCTGCGTTTTACTCTCATGTAGCTGTAGGCTTCTCTCAGCCTGCCATTTAGGCACTTTCTACTAGGTGGGTAAACACATGTAAACAAACAGTGGCATGCTACTAAGACTGTCACAGTAGTAGCTGTCAAGCCATGACCCGGCAGGGGTGAGGGTGGAAACATTTAATGTGGGCAGACAGAAAAAATATCCACCAGCTCTCTATACACACTGCAGTCCAGTAAAAGGAAAGCTCCGACCTGACTATGGACCATGACCTAGCAGTTTAGATACACTGGACTGATCTCCTCCTCATGAGCTAAAAACCAGTAGACCTCATCTGCTTTGTAGTATTTACTATTCTCTCTTGATTACTTGCTCAGATACACTACTAAAATCAGCCATGTACAAGGACAGTCCCCGGATTGAGGACACTGTCCCCGGACCAAGTCTGTCCCCAGTTTTGTCCCCGGATTGGATTTGAACAGGGGCTGGGGCAATTTCAAAGACATTCGGTGCAGAATAAAAAAAAAAATGAATTACCTCTCCTTCGCTCTACCGATCCTAATAGCTTAGGGGTGTATTTTTCTCCATTATCTGTACCCCTTTTCTGATGATCATGTGCTGGTCGTAGCAGAGGGAATATTTATTGAGTTTTGGGCGCATGCCCATTCAGCTCCGCTTGCGTGTTCTTTTGCCTTGGCTCAAGTCCCAGCCAGCCGCCTGCCTGCCTGCTTATCTCCTTGCCTTCCCTGCGGGAGCGATCTTCCTCCACTCCCCACACGGTAGTAGCCAGGGCCCGGAGAGTAAGACTTGACTGTCTGTGAGGCGGGCGGTGGCGAGGCGATGGGCAGAGAGTTGCCGATTGCCGCCATTACTAGTAAAAAAAAAAAAAATGTCCCCGGACTTAATTTTAATAATCTGGTCACATTAATGTTCTAATGGCCTGTACACACGATCGGTTCATCTGACTTTCGACAGTCTTGCCTACACACCATCAGTTAAAAAAAAACGATTGTGTCAGAACGCGGTGACGTAAAACACAACAACATGCTGAGAAAAATTAAGTTCAATGCTTCCGAGCATGCGTCGACTTGATTCTGAGCATGCGTTATTTTTTAACCGATCGTTTTTTTAACCATCAGATAATTTTAAAACAGGTTCTACGTTTTTTCACTGATGGGAAAAAAATGATGGGGTCCACACACGATCGGTTCGTCTGATGAAAACGGTTCATCAGACCGTTTTCATCAGACGAACCGATCGTGTGCGCGGCATTAGAGTTGCCATCTCATCCCTTTAAACCTGAACATACATGAATTACACAGATTTTGTGGCTAAATCAATGCAGATAAGGCACCAGGGCTCGAGTCCTGTGGGAACGCATGGGAACGACGTCCCTGCACTTTTTACTCAGCAGGAAGGTCGTTCCCGTTAGCAGCCGGGGCTGCTTACACACACACTGCTCCAGTCACCACTCTGCCAATCAGGGGTAAACTTACATCACACGACAGAGCTCTGTTGTTGCCGATAGCCAATAAGGGCACACACTGCCGAGGGAACTCCTAGACTCCTCCTCAGCTCTGACACAGCTGAAGGGAGACTGGGGATGCAGAAGATTTCCTGCCGTGCCAATGTAGAGAAGTTTACAGGGGGTGGTTATTGGTAGGGATTTGCTTCTGGGTGGGAAGTTTGTTGAATGAAGGGAGATATACTTTAGCATTAGAAATGAGGGAGATATTTTCACATTGAGTGGGGAGTTTTGCTTGGGGGTGGGGTTTTTTAAGCGGTAGAGGGGGGGTATTTTTACCTTTAGTTCACACTGATGTGGCTCTGCAAGGTGCGTTTTGTGGGGGCATGGCATCCTATTTATACTGTATGGACTGCTGTGCCTCCTTAAATACAAAGAAATGGTCGAAAGGACCCTTTACCATTTCTGAAGTTGCAGCCCGCACAGGAATCGCAAATGCAGATTCATACTGCTGATTCATACTGCTGCAATGCGGGAACCCTGCAAATCCACTGGGGCTTCCCACATCGCTCCTGCTGGCAGTTCACACTGCCCCATGTGAACTGCTGGGAGTGCCAATTAAAACTTAATGGCACCCCCAAATATGTTTGCATATCGCAGTGCGATCTGCAAATTCGGACAGGAATTGGATCTCATGGGTGTGAACAACCAGTGTCCTGCGTGTCCTGAGTCCTGCGGGAACGCATTGGAACGACGTTCCTGTACTTTTTCCACAGCAGGAATGCCGTTCTCATTGTCATCAAGGTGCACCCGTCCTCCCCTACCTCGGTCCACCTATTGCTCCTCCAGTGGCCGCTGTAACAAAGTCCTGGCTCTAGTGATGGGGGAACACTGATCCAATGGCAAATTAAATCAGTGTGATGTAAATTATAGGAGCCGGGACTTTGTTACAGTGGCCACTGGAGGAGGAGGAGGCGGACCAAGGGAGGGGAGGACGGAGTCGCGCTGGGATATTCAAATCCCAGATTCAGACACATGCCAGGCTTCATTGCTAGACACAGATCGGGCTGCATTTGATGGGCACTGGTAAGGCCGTATTTGGTGGGCACTGGCAAGGCTGCATTTGATGGGCACTGGCTAGGCTGCAATGATGGACACTGATCAGGCAGCATTGATGGGCACTGATCAGGCTGCATTTGATGGGCACTGATCAAGCTGCATTTGATGGGCACGGGTAAGGCTGCATTACTGGGCACTGATCACGCTGAATTTTATGGGCACTGGTAAGGCTGTAATAATGGCCACTGATCAGGCTGCATTTGATGGGCACTGGCAAGGCTGCATTGATGGGCACTAATCAGGCTGCATTTGATGGGCACTGAGGAGTGAGCAGCCCAGGGCCTGGGCCCCACTTTGCACAATCAATACAGGCAGCCCGAGGAGAGGGGCCCCAGGCCGGCATGCTCAGCACTCCCCGCCTTACTCTTTTGCACAGACCAACACATGTGTGCGGACTCCTTGGGGTAGCAGGGGCCCCACACATCAGAGCCTGCATAGAAATATAGTGCAGAACGGGCCCCCCGGTTGTTGTAACTTGTTTTAGAAATTCCCTGCGAGGGAACCATTATCACACAGTGTGGTGTGTTTTATTGTTAGTATAGCATACAGATTAAATTATTTTGTTGATACATCTGTGATATTTTTATTTGTTCAATGCATGTGAATTTTAGATGTGTCCTCAACTCGTAAACTGGCACTTCACAATAAATATTGCAGTTTATTCATTAAAAAAAGTAGTACATAAAACATTCATATACTGTGTATATATACATACACACATGCAATTTATTTTTGAGGTGGGTGGGGAATCTTGGGTGAGTTCCCACACTTTTTTTCCCAGGACTTGACCCCTGTAAGGCACCAAGTTAGTCTAATTACCACCTTAATTAGCCACAGAACCTGTGTAATTAATATGTGTTCAGTTTTAAAGGGATGAGATTGCAACCCTACATGTACTTTCTACCATTGCTTGACACATGTTACAAATTAGGCACCTGATCATGGGATGTTTTCGTTTTACATTAGTCTTAAAGTGGATGTAAACCACTTTTTGGTGTCACAATGTAGAGAATAAGATTTCCTTTCATCTGTTCCCAGTCTTGTCACACAGAGTTAATCCAGCGCTGAGCAATCCTCTTTTCATTGTTCAGTAAAAATAAAACGGACTTCCAGAGAAAACCCTTAGTCCGTTCCGTACCCATGCTTTGAGTGCCAGGTTCTTTACATATCTCGTGCACTAGCCTGCAGACATGCACAGTTTCTTCTCCAGTTTCTCCTCCTCTCCTCTCCCTTCTAGCTATCCCAGAATTGGCTGCTGGTCCTGTGTTTTGATTAAATGTTTTCAAAATATGAGGTGAGCCACAGTTCAATGTCATGATGTAATGCTCCAGTGAACAGCCATCAGAATATACATAGACAATTTGTAAGGGGAGATATATTTAGTCCGAGCTTGAGTGATCTTCTTATTATTGTTATATTGAAGTGTGTGTCTCTGAGGTCACCTGATCACATATGCAAAATTCCTATATTACCAGGATGTGTTATCTGGGGGAGGGGTGGATTTCTCACTTTTTATACTAACACCCATTAAGGCTGAATGAACTTAGGGCTGGTTCACATTAATGCGCTGTGCGAGATCGCAAGTGATTCGCACCGCACTGCTGTTCAGATCACATGCGATGTCTGTGCGATGCGATTTCAGCCATACAAACTGTATGGCTGAAATTGCATCCAATTTGGACCAAACACGCACAGGACCCTTTTTTTGGTCCACACCAGAATCGCATAGGTGTTCACACCTATGCGATCCGATTAATGTCCTAACTGTCAGTTCGCAGTGCGATATGCGAGCTGTAATGGGGGTTTCATTATCATTGTATGACACTCCCAAGCAGTTTGCATATAGCATTGTGAACTGCCGTGCGAGTTGGGTGCGATGTGGGAACCTGCAGTGGATTCGCAGGGTTCCGGAATCGCACCAGTGTGAACTGAGCCTTGGTGGGAGCAGTGCCATATGCAAACTGCTGGGGTTTGTCATACAATGGTAATGACATCCCCATTTCAGCTCACATATCGCATTGCAAACTGACAGTTTGGACATGAATGGTATCGCATGGGTGTGAACACCTATGCAATTCTGGTGCGGACCAAAAAAAGGATCCTGTGCATGTTTGGTCCGAATGTTGTACAGTTTGTATGGCTGAAATCGCAACGCACAGACATCACATGTGATCTGAACAGCAATGCAGTACAAATCACAAGAATGCGGAGTGTACAGTGATGGGTAGTACGTGCAGATATTTTATTTTATTTTACAATTTTATATATATATATATATATATATATATATATATATATATATATATATATATATATTTTTTTTTTTAAAGTTTTTTTGGGACCAGTGGATTTTTTTTTACTTTTTTTTTACAATTTCATTTTTTTTATTATTTATTTTACAATTTATTTTTGTACTATTGATGGAAGGGTGGGGTTTTATTTTTTAAATATATTTTTTCACAGTGCTTTTGGAAAAGGGGGTGGGGGGGTGGGGTAGTGGTTGGTGTCAGTAGGGGCAATGGTCGGTGTCAGTGGTTGGTGTCAGTCGGGTAGTGGTGAGTGTCAGAGGGGTAGTGGTCGGCCTCAGTGGGGTGGTGTCAGTGGAGTAGTGGTCGGTGTCAGTGGAGTAGTGGTGGGTGTCAGTGGGGTAGTGGTTGATGTCAGTGGGGTAGTGGTCAGTGTCAGTGGACGGTGTCAGTGGGGTAGTGGTCGGTGACGGTGTCAGTGGGGTAGTGGTCGATGTCAGTGGAGTAGTGTCAGTGGGGTAGTGGTTGGTGTCAGTGGGGTAGTGGCCGGTGTCAGTGGGGTAGTGGTCAGTGGGGTAGTGGTCGGTGTCGGTGGGGTAGTGGTCGTGTGTCGTTGGGGTAGTGGTCGGTGTCAATGGGGTAGTGGTTGGTGTCAGTGGGGTAGTGGTCGGTGTCAGAGGGGTAGTGGTCGGTGTCAGTGGGGTAGTGGTCGGTGTCAGTGGGGTAGTGGTCGGTGTCAGAGGGGTAGTGGTCGGTGTCAGAGGGGTAGTGGTCGGTGTTGGTGGTCTTGGGGCTCTGGACCGTGTCGGTATGGGGGGGCGGTTGTGGTGTCGGATGTTTTATTTTTTCAATATCATTTATTTTTTACAATTTTAATTTATTTTTATTTTTTATCAGCCCTGTTGGGGGTGTTAGTGACATGCCAGGGTTCTAAGCAGAGACCCCTGAAATCTCCCATTTGAGACAGAGAAAGGGACAGAGAGACATTCATTCCCCAGTCCTTTCTCTGCATTGAAGATGAATGGAGGGAAGGCAGTGTCTCCCCTCCATTCATAAACTGAATCAGAGTAACACACAGGCTACACTGCTCAGTTATCACAGGGCACACATCGCTCGGTAACCGGTGTCCCGTTCAGAAAAGGGAGGGGCTGGTAACTGACATACCATCCACTGTATCCGCTCTCCATCCTGACAGATCCCCCCGTCCCCCCCTCTCAGCCTGCGGGAGAGGAGAGAGAAGCTAGCGACAGCTGCGGGGGACAAGGTGGACACACAGAGCAGGGGGGGGAGGGGGGGTGGACACACGGATCAGGACCGGGGGTGTGTGTGGACAACGGGGGTGGAGGAGAACAGGGTGCTAAAGGAGAAGGAAGACACTCAGGGATGATCGGTGCAACAGGGACAGCTGTGAGCACTGATTCCCCCCTGCATTTCTTATCAGATGAAAGCCACGGGAGGGAGGAGGAGAAGCAGATGATGAAAAGCCATGCAGGGGGGTCGGTGCTCACAGCTGTCCCGTCGAATCGATCATCCCGACAGTCACAGGACATCAATGTAGGTTTACTCAAATGGCAGGGGGCCGTGAGCGTGCTCTATTACCCAGAATGCGCTCTGCCTGTCCTATGCACGCTCTGGCCAAGGGGAGTGTAGAGGTGGGTGGGGAGTCTGCTGACATCATGACTCCACCCACCGAGAGCCAAACAACAGACCCGCCTACCAAATCTGGACTTTTTGGGGGTTTCAAACAGCTAAAGGGGGTACATTTGACAGGTAAGGATACATGCAGGAGGGATATACATCCTTATAGATCACCACTATGACAGTACTTTAGAATTGATGAGAGTGGGTTTACATCCACTTTAAGGTGGCCATACACGATTTGATTTTATTTTCAGATAAATATGCAATTTGATTAAAACAATTGAATTGTAAACAACTGAATAGACTTAACTTCCATTCTGATTGATTTAGACTAGTTTATTTCAGATTTGATTAAAGGTATTCAATTGGCCAGGGTGGAAAATTATTGATAGATTTGCATCAGCGGCATTAAGATGCTTTAATCATTAACCAGTTCCCGACCGGCTCACTTACATTTACTGTGGCACAATGGCTCTCCTGGGCGAAATCCTGTATATATACAGGTTTCCATTTAAGAGCTGCCAGAAGGCACGCATGTTAACCCCTACCCTGCCAGTGAAATTTATACAGTAATCAGTGCATATTTATAGCACTGATTGATGTATTAATGACTGTCAATGGTTCCGAAAATGTGTCAAAAGTGTCCGATCTGTCTGTCGCAATCGTTATAACTTTTGTGCAAACCAATCAATATACGCTTATTGTGATTTTTTAACCAAAAATAAAATAAAAATATATTTTTTTTTTTCAAAATTGTCACTCTTTTTTGTTTATAGCGCCAAAAATAAAAACCGCAGAGGTGATCAAATACCACCAAAAGAAAGCTGTATTTGTGGGGGTAAAAGGGACACACATTTTGTTCGGGTATAGTGTCACACAAGTGCGCCATTGTCAGTTAAAGCGACGCAGTGCCAAATTGTAAAACGTGCCCTGGTCAGGAATTGAACAGATTATGAGAGTACATTAAAACAAAGCTGTGATTTATGATCATATCTTCCAACTATAGATCGAATCTAATTTCCCATTTGTGGCATATTGATCGAATGGGTTTTACACTATAGAATGGATTATTCCAATCAGGAAAGATTGATCAGAAAAGAAAACAATCATTTATCGAACTGTGCGTGGCCACCATAATACAGATATTCCTGGAGGACCTGCCACAGGACTTTCCCTAGCATCATCTGTAAGACAGTTTTCACTGTCTGACATCTATATTTTTCAAACAGTGATCATGCATATACTGTCAGTAGGGATTCTTAGTTCAATACTATTATTAGCTTGATATTGGTGCCTTACTTTTTCATCATAAAATAATTAAAGCTAAACTTCAGGAAGATATTAAAATAACTAAATAAATAAATAAAAAGAAACACAGTTATACATTTGCTAAAAAACTTTAAGTATTTTAAATGCCACTAATAAAAATAGCTAAAATAATAATTATATTACAGCCTCTTGCAATTGCTGACAATACCATGTACATTTCAAAGTGACAGCTTCATTTGTACTGATTGAGTCTATGTGATTGCAAAGGGCCATATGCCGTGTATAAAATGTGTGACATTTTTGTAAAGTGAAATATGATTTCCTTATTGTTTCACCAATCCCAACTTGCCTATAAAGCAAACCTGGTAATCCTATGATACAAGGAGCAGCCTAACCTCCCTGGAATTCTGCAACTCTAAGCCTATGAGGATTTTTTTTTTACCAAGATGTATTGTGGTGTGCAGAGGATTTGTTGAAAGTGCATCTTTTGTTTCTAAATCCAAATAAGCAGCAGTGTAAAAATGAAAGAAATAAAAATGCGCTAGAAATCAACTACTAGGATATATAACAAACTGGTAGACAAATATACGTATATGCAACATACATGATAACATATGATGATCCCATGCTTAGAGTGGGTGCCCCACATAGATGTGCACTCACCGCAATGTGTGGACCAACCATCACTAGTGTGGTCTATTAGGCATGTGGGGATACCCCAAACTCAGATCTTTAGGATGACCTCTTATTGATAAAAAAGTTGCTCATAGGGATGAATGGGAATCAAAAGAGAAAGAGCCTCATTGCGCAATGCCGTTTAATACATTTATTGATTCCACAAAATAAAAAGGGTTACACTTACATTGCTGAGTGCCAATTAGTCTTGGCACCACCCGGTGTGTATAAAACAAATTAAAAGATGCGTGTAGAAAAATGCCAGCTGGCAAACAGATAGGAGCCCTTCCTCCTTGCGTGGTGACGTCACTGCGCTTCCTCCAGGCGCGTTTTGTCATCAACGGACGTTTTCAATGGGATGGGCTATAGCCGAATGCATACTGAGCTTGCCCTCTGGTAAGCGGCCTTCTAATACTGGTGATGGGATCACTTTTAAGTTTTCTGTCACAGTGGTGGTGTCAAACATCAAAAATTCTGTGTGTGTCTTGCCTTGGGAATGATCGTTTTTGAAATTTTTACAAGGACTATTTGTGCATCTGTCTTGCCTTGGGGAGATCGGTGTTTCTCATTTGCATGCTAGTGGACTAATTTATACCTTGTGCACTATTATGCATACATCTGTCTTCCCTTAAAGAGAGATCGGTGTATATCATCTGCACGCCAGTGGATTGATGCATATCTTTTAGAAAAAAAATATAAAACACCGCGCTACCTAGCTGAACATAAAATAGCTGCCAAACACCACAGAATTGGATCAATTCTGCAACAGAAACAAGTGATAACAAAAGAAAAGTGTAGCGCTAAAATTATGTGAAAATTAACCATATCACGCAATGAAGCATCATATAAACAGGGCTCAAAAATTCAAGTCCTGAGCTACTAGCTAGGCCTCAAGAGTTACTCGCCACCAGTTGCCCCACCTAAATCAAACACAGCCCTGCGCCTAATTGCACCCCTAAAAACACGTCCTCGTAGATTATCTCATGGAATGACACTGTTAAATGTTTTATGCAGAATCAAGTTACAAAATTAAATATTACCAACAACAACTTTAACAAAATAGGACAGGGCACTGGGTGCAGACCAGAGGGACAGGGCACTAGAGCTGGGTCTCTTCCCCATTCTCTTGCTGTCTCCTCTGCAACGCTCTCTCTCTCTCTTTCTCTCTCTTCTATTCATCTCATCATCAGGAACCTGTGTGTGCGACTCCATGCTTGCATGTCCCCACTTCCCCCTTTTATTCAGGATGGCAGTGAGGAGAGGAGGTCCCATGGCTTAATGAGAATTGTAAGGAGAGCACCTGTGTACTGCTCTGCCTGTGCGTGGCTCACCAGACTACTTTTCCCGAGCATGCACCTTTCCTCTTTGGCCGCCAATCTCATCGGGACTCTAAGTGTAGGAGATTGGTCATGCAGCCCTGTCATCACTCGCCCCCAGCTTAAATCCACTCGCCAAATGCTAGTAGGCGAGTGGAAATTTTGAGGGCTGATATAAACATATAAAGTGAAAACACATAAATCATAATATAAATGTGTAACCTAATGCTCAAAAAAGTTCATATCTCTAAATATGAAATTTCTAAGGGATGAGTCTCAATGTTGATTCTCAATCCAAATGTCCAAATGAACGTGACAATAAATGAAAATAGTGTTGATAGCAGATCCACCACCAAAGAGAAAATGGGAGGCTTACCGGAAAACGTGGACTCAACTTAGCATAAACTTAATGAGTCACTAAAGCGTGTATATGGTGATATCCAGACAGCAAACCTTCTAATGGCAAGAGAGGGATGGAATTTCAATGCTGGTCAACTCCTCATATGGTAGATGGAAGCCAAAAAATAGTACCAGGACCAACATACCGACGCGTTTCGATCAAACGATCATCATCTGGGGTGCACCCCAGATGATGATCGTTTGATCGAAACGCGTCAGGGTTTTGGCTGACTCCACTGCTAGACTTTACATGCTTTGATATGTCTGCTGAAATGTGAGTGTTACGATTTGTAACTTGAATATCACAGTAAAGATTTTAAACGGTATCACACTATGTACGCATTTGTTTTTCCTCTCCTCACTGTTGCATTCTGAGCTCTTTGGATCCTGTGTAAAGAGCCTACGGTCCCCGTATGTTGGTCCTGGTACTATTTTTTGGCTTCCATCTACCATATGAGGAGTTGACCAGCATTGAAATTCCATCCCTCTCTTGCCATTAGAAGGTTTGCTGTCTGGATATCACCATATACACGCTTTAGTGACTCATTAAGTTTATGCTTAGTTGAGTCCACGTTTTCCGGTAAGCCTCCCATTTTCTCTTTGGTGGTGGATCTGCTATCAACACTATTTTCATTTATTGTCACGTTCATTTGGACATTTGGATTGAGAATCAACATTGAGACTCATCCCTTAGAAATTTCATATTTAGAGATATGAACTTTTTTGAGCATTAGGTTACACATTTATATTATGATTTATGTGTTTTCACTTTATATGTTTATATGATGCTTCATTGCGTGATATGATGCATATCTTTTCACTGCATATTTTTTTCACTGTTATTGTGTATATTTTAATTGCACAGTGTGGCGCGGCTTTGCTCTTTTTTTGGTATTATATTTCTGTGTGTCAAACGACAGCTGCTGCCTTAATTTTTAGTTTTAGTGTAAGTTTTATGTATTAGTGCAGTTTTTTGTTTTTTCATTTGCTGATGAAATGTAGCTCTACATGTTTTGCATTAAAAAACGCTTCTTCAGGAGGAATTAAACATAGTTCATCTACAACGATACATCTTTCAATCACAACAATGCAATAATGTATACAAAAGCATGATAGGTGAGGGAATGGGTATCATGGATGCTTGCCCAAAAGGAACAGGCAAATAGGGACAGCACTCCCCCATGGCGGGCAGGGGGGTAGTAAGTGGACACACGTGACCAAGTACTAAAAGTAAATATAATGAAGTAAAAATTGTGTGTTTTTCTTAACAGAACAGATTAGGATATTAACCCCCACTGTACCACCAAATGAAGGGGAGGGGAAAAAAAGGAAGGAAGTGGGAGGGGAGAAGGGGAAGCTGAAGGGGAGAAGAAGACGGGGAAAGAAAAGGGTAAGGTAAGCAAGTGGGAAAGGAATGGGGGGGGGGACCTTGGCAAGAAGGGGAGGATAAATAAAAAAAATGGAGGAGGGGTAAAAGGGGAAAGGGGAGAGAAAAGACAAGAAAAAGGCATTACAAAATCAGGTGATACAAAATACATACAAAATCAGCTGGTGACATTTGTCCTACATTGATCCTACATGATCCTACATTGATCCTACATTGGTCCTACATCCATCCTACTTTCATGAACAGGATACTACTTTGGTCCTACTTTGTGATAGACTGACTTGTTTTTTGACCAATCAAAACAATCCCAGAGTGAGATAAATTCCTTTTACTGGTGCTGTAATCACATGTCAGGCGTCAGGCGTCAAAAGTCGGATGGTTAGGACAAGGCTCCTACTTTGGTCCTACTTCAATGATATTCAATGGGCTGAAGAAGGATCAATGTAGGACCAAAGTAGTACAGAGAGTAGTTTCAAAGTCGGACCGACTTGTGTAGGACCAGTTAAGACAGCTCTCATAGGGAAACATTGATTTTCACACGTCATGCTACATGAGCTCCCAATGTAGGAGCGATGTCGGAACAAGTGTGAACCCAGCCTAAAAGGGAGTACCCTAATCTCTGCTTGTTACCTGTGTAAAAGACACCTGTCCACAGAAGCAATCAATCAATCAATCAAATTCCAATCTCTCCACCATGGCCAAGACCAAAGAGCTGGCCAAAGATGTCAGGGACAAGATTGTAGACCCACACAAGGCTGGAATGGGCCACAAGACCATTGACAAGCAGCTTGGTGAGAGGGTGTCAAAGGTTGGTGCGATTATTCGCAAAATGAAGAAGAAAAACTAAGTAACTATCAATCTCCCTTGGTCTGGGGCTCCATGCAAGATTTCACCTCCTGAAATTTCAATGATCATGAGTATGGTGAGGAATCAGCCCAGATCTACAAGGGAGAATCTTGTCAAGGATCACAAGGCAGCTGGGACCATAGTCACCAAGAAAACAATTGGTAACACACTATGCCACAAAGGACTGAAATCCTGCAGTGCCCGGAAGGTCCCCCTGCTCAAGAAAGCTCATGTACAGGCCTGTCTGACGTTTGCTAATGAACATCTGAATGATTCATGGGAAAACTGGGTGAAAGTGTTATGATCAGCTGAAACCAAAATCAAGTTCTCGCCGTGTTTGGGGGAGGAGGAATGCTGCCTATGACCCCAAGAACACCATTTCCACCGTCAAACATGTAGGTGTAAACATTATGCTTTGGGGTGTTTTTTTGCTAAGGGGACAGAACAACTTCACTACATCAAAGGGACGATGGACGGGGCTGTGACTGTCAAATCTTGGGGGTAGAACCTCCTTCCCTCAGCCAGGGCATTCAAAATAGGTTGTGGATGGCTACAAATAAGGCAACAAAGGAGTGGCTCGAGAAGAAGCACATTAAGGTCCTGGAGTGACCTAGTCAGTCTCCAGACCTTAATCCCATAGAAAATGTGTGGAGGGAGCTGAAGGTTTTGTGTTACCCATTGTCGGCCTTGAAACTTTAATGACTTGGAGAGGATCTGCAAATAAGAGTGTGACAAAATCCCTCCTGAGATGTGTGCAAACCTGGTGGTCAACTACAAGAAACGTTTGACCTCTGTGATTGCCAACAAGGGTTTTGCCACCAAATACTAAGTCATGTTTTGTGAAGGGGTCAAATACTCATTTTACTCTTTACTTTCATTGATTGTTTATAGTCAACCCATCTCTTCCATTTCTTCTCAAACTCCTCTAAGCCCTCTGTGTCACTGAACCTTAAGTATTCCAGATTTTGTATTTCATTTATTTTATTACATTTACTGAGGGACTTTCCTTTTCTTGCCAGTGTCTGGGTATTAGGCTCTTGGCGGCATTTAACAACTGTGGGAGAAGGGTTTTCAGATATCGCTTGGTTGACATTCTGATCCCATGATGTAGACACCCCCACGGGTCATCTGGGACTTCAATATTAGTTATTTCTGTTATTAGATACCTAATCTCCTTCCAATATTTTTTTTATTTTAGGACATGTCCACCAAATATGTGCCATAGTCCCAATTTATTTGCAGGCCCGCCAACAGAGTTCTGATGTTTATTTTTGGTATTTGTGTGCCTTATCAGGTGTTATATACCAGCGCGCCAGGCACTTATAGTTTAACTCCGTCATTTTGCTGTTTACTGACTTAGAATGTGCCCTCTTCATTAATTGCCTTATCTCTAAATCATTCAGCTGTGCTCCCAATTCCTCCTCCCATTTCCTGATGTATGGCGGTATCTCCAGCTTTTCCGCTTCCTTCGATATTTTATAAATCTTAGAGGTTACTCCTATCCCTCCTTTTTCTCCACACAATTTCTCTAGGGGGCGTAAATTATCTGCCGATCTGATAGGCTGAGTAGGGCCTTGAAAAAATGTTTTAGCTTGGTACACCGCCATTCATCTATCACCAATAAATCTCTTTTATTTTTTAATTCATGATATGTGTTCAAATTAACTTGCGTCATTACATCTTTCAGTTGTGCGTTCTCTTGTATAATCCATTTTCCAAATATTTTATCTATCCCCGGCGTGAAATATTTTGTGTCTGTTAGTAGTATTAGTGGAGAGTTGTATTCCAATTTTTCCCTTTTGTGTCCCTTATCCCAGATTGTTAGTGCATTCCATGTGATACCATGTGTGTCCCTACTAAGGTCTCTGTACTGTGCTGGGATCCATATTATTTTCCCCATTGTGGCTTTACTAATTCTATTTTCCATTATTTACCCATCTCTTTTGTTTATTATTTTTACCCCATTCTATTATTCGTGAAACAATGATTGCATTATAATAGTTTCTAATGTCCAGTGCCACTAATCCCCCTTGTGCCTTTTTCTTAGTCAATATTGTCTAATTAATACATGATTTTTTCCCTCGCCAAATAAATTTTAAGAGCATCGTTTGTAAAATTTTAAATAAACCTGTGATAGTGGAATTGGGAGCATTTGCATTTTATACATGATCTTGCGTAAAATTACCATCTTAAAAATATTTATTCTTCCTCCACAAGATAGCCGACCTGGAGCTAATCTGTTAAGTTCTGACTTAATATCATTTAATAGTGGCAAGAAATGTATTTTATATAGTGTCACTATAGTTATTGTTATCTTTACTCCTAGATATTTTAGTTCTTTTTTTCCCTAGAAAAATTGAAATTCTTTTTGGTAGGTGTTTCGTTCCTTTTTTGGTGTATTCATACTTAAGGTTTCGAACTTGGCCGGATTCACTTTAAAATTGGATATCTCTCCATATTCTTTTAAGGATTTCATTAAGTTTGGGAGGGTTATCCTGAGACTGGTTATAAAGAATAAGATATCATCCCAGTAGGGAGCCAATTTGTGTTCTTCCTCTTCAACTTTTATCCCCCTTATGTCCGTGTCCCGCCTTATCCCTCTTAACAGGGGTTCCAGCGCCAAAACAAACAACAGGGGGGACAGGGGGCACCCCTGTCTTGTGCCATTATACATTTCGAATGTTCCCGAGATGGTCCCATTACTTTTTTTTTCTCTCCCCATTAATTTGTTCAGATATTCTTGCAAGGTTTCCACATCCTGCAGAGAAGTTATTGCCCTGCTTAGCTTAGTGTCATCCACAAATACAGAGATTGAGCTGTTTATCCCATCCTCCAGGTCATTATGTAAGTAACAGTGCCGTATCACAAAAAAAATGGCCTGGTCAGGAAGGGGGGGGGGGGGTGAAGTGGCTAATAAAGTGAAGCTATATTCAGTTTGAACATCCATATAGGAGGAATGTATTAAGACCTGTACACACGATCGGTCCATCCGATGAGAACAGTCTGATGGACCGTTTTCATCAGTTAACCGATGAAGCTGACTGATGGTCAGTCTTGCCTACACACCATCAGATAAAAAAACGATTGCGTCAGAACACGGTGACGTAAAACACAACGACGTGCTAAAAAAAATTAAGTTCAATGCTTCCAAGCATGCATCGACTTGATTAAGAGCGTGCGTGGATTTTTAACCAATGGTCGTGCCTACAAATGATCATTTTTTTGCTATCGGTTAGGTATCCATCGGTTAAATTTAAAACAAGTTTGCTTTTTTTCAACCAATGGATAAATAACCGATGGCGCCCACACACGATCGGTTTGGTCTGATGAAAACGGTCCATCAGACCGTTCTCATCGGTTTGACCGATCGTGTGTACGCGGCCTAAATGTCAGCCCATGATTGGACTTTTATTGGGATTTGAGGCTGGGTTCACACCATGCGAATTGAATGCGGGTTGCACTAAAACGCTGTGCACCTTTGGCTCAGTTTCAGGGCTGAATTCAGGCAAAGATTCGGCCCTGAAATGGAGAACAGGGACGCACAGCATTCCTGTGCGATCCGTGGCCCGTTTAGGTGTGAACCCACCCTTAAAGTACCGGTAAATACAATTTCACTTTATTCACTAACTATTACTTTGGCAATTTGAGCCTACACTTTCCAAAGAGAACAGCATCTATTCCTTTACCAATTCCCCCATTCATTTTTAAAGGTACACTAAAGTCAGGGATTTAAAAAAATAAAAATAACAAACATGTGATACTTACCTCCACTGTGCAGTTCATTTTGCACAGAGTGGCCCGGAAACCTGTCTTCTGGGGTCCCTCGGCGGCTGTCTGGGCTCCTCCTCGCAAAAGCTTTCCTTCTTCATGCGAGGGCGCTCGCATGGAGGAAAGCTTTTGCGAGCGCGCTCCCGTGATACAGCGGCGGCCATAGCCGCCGACTGTATCACTCGGCTCCGCCCCCCAGCGCGCCGCGTCACCCTGATTGACAGCAGCGCTAGCCAATGGCTGCGCTGCTATCAATCCACCCAGCCTAGCCAATCAACGGCCAGGCTGGGAACCGAAGAGGACGACGTGGACGCGGTCAGGTAAGTACAACGGGGGCTCAGGGGGGGGGTGGTGCTGCTAGATGTTTTTTTACTTTCATGCATAGGATGCATGAAGGTAAAAAAAATTGTACCTTTACAACCCCTTTAACAGGGATCTCTCGGGGCATAAAATTGATTTCAAGGTAAAAAGTGTTGAGTAAGGTCACCTTAATCAATTCTGTTTTAGATATACATGGAGGAGAGGTTCAGCTACTACAAATATGAAATAATATATGAAAACGCGATGAATTCCAAAGAAAAAGAAAAAGAAGCAACAAATACACTGCTACACTGCTTCACATAAAATATTCTAAACATTCTTTAATTCAATTCCATATGCACACAATAACCTCCCCGAGCTCCAGGAAGATCCTTATTAAAGATTAAATTCACTAATTAAGACATTGGTTTTGTCATAAATGTGCACTGTGAAGCTGTTTACTATAGAGTAGTGCATTAGTCAGACTCATTATTTAAGGAAATGTGCTAAATAGCAGCTAATGAATATGTTTAGTGTTCTGCCTCCATTGAATAAACCGGGCTGTTTTTTTTTTTTTTTACTTGTCATAGTGGAAGTTGTGTTTGTATTACAATACAAAAGAGCAGAAGGTCTGGAAACCACCGTACAGATATTTTTTGTATCATTAAAGCGCTATTAATCCCAAAAGCAAACATTTACTATACTGTAGCTCACCAATTTTTAAATACAGTGCCTGAATTTATTTTATTCTTCTGCATTTCTTTCTTTTATTTTGATCAGATGATCTGGCCAGCTAGTTTGTTGTTTTTCAACAGAACAAGCCATCTTGCAGATGTAGAAGTTAGAGGGTCGAGACAAACCATTTATCACTGACAGCGGTGCTTAGAATGATCAGCTTTTATTTAGTCATGTAAAATCTTTTGGTAAACCGCAATATCTTACATTTTTGGTTTTAAAGGCTTTAAAGCCCAACTCAAGATGACATTTCCAACGTATCAACGTATCAAAAAATTATTTTTGTTAGTTTTGGAGTAGATAAAATAAAGAGGGTTGCTGAGACCTCTTGTCCGCTCTAGGGGACTCGCTAAGATACCGTTATAATTGACACTTCCTTCCTGGATCTTCCATTCATGGACCTTAACCCTAATGTCCCATACACACTATCAGTTTTCCTGACGGTTTTCTCATCAGGTTTACCAAAACCATGTAGTACAAGGGCCTGCCTGATTGCATACAAATTGAAACTCTTGAGGTTTGACCTCATATTAGATGGTTTTGGTAAACCTGAAGAGAAAACCGTCAGGAAAACTGATAGTGTGTATGGGGCTTGAGGTCTCTACCTGTGCAGGTATGCTGGGGCGGCCACATTCAGGTTTAGTTAGGGAAAGGACGTTTTTCTCTGTAGTAACTGTTATGCAAAGCGGTTTCAACTGCTTTGAGCCTGGTCTGAAGTTATTCAAAGGGGTGCATGACTGCATGTTGGGTTATGAAATATCCCAAAGAAACAGGGTCTGTGAAAGCACTATGGGGTATGAGTAACATCACTACAAATCAGTAACTTGGCAAGACCAGGAAGAGGAGGTAGTTACCATGGGTAACCAAAGGTAAAAACGCTTTACAAGCAACCGGTCATATGCATGGTACCTGGTTAGGTGACAGGTCCTCAGGTAGCGAGGTGATCAGTGTGCTGGCTCCCTCCCTAGCAATCCGTCTCCCCTGGCCACTGGGATCAGACTAGCATTACATAGATAGGCCTGATCACTAGGTACGGGAAGGAAAGAGTAAATTAGCACACATGGGGCCCTGCTATGTTGTGCTTGGTGAGACTACATTCTGTTACTGGAAGTAAGGTAACAGAGGGCATTGGACTGGTGGAGTGGGTGCATTTTGATTCCTTCTCTTGATCCTCCTTTATAAATCCTACAGTAAATTTCTCCAACGATATATTTTGTTCTCACTCTCAAGATTTGACATTCATACAGGGGGAATTCTATATTAGCATCATGTCTATTAATCTCCTGGGGAACATATCCTGCTGCAGAGTTACTACCACTGAAGAGTAGGGATGAGCTTCGTATCCGAGTCGAACCCATGTTCGACTCGACATCGTATGTTCGATCGTTCGTCGAAATACGAACAAAACGGGTCGTTCGGGCCAAATTTGAGTGACGCGCCACGGCCCATAATTCACTGCGGCATTGCACGCTGATGATTGGCCAAGCATGCATTATGACCCGCATGCTTGGCCAATCACAGCGCCGTCAGTACAGAGAGCTGTAATTGGCCAAAGCCAGGCTTTGGCCAATTATGGCTCAGGGGGTTTAGTACACGCCCCACACTATAAAAGGCCGCCTGCAGGTCGGCCTTATGTAGTGTGTTGCGGCGGTGGTTAGAGAGAACAGAGAGAGACAGAGAGAGTGTCATTTTTTGCAGGTAGATAGAGCAGGCAGGCAGGCAGGCAGGCTAGTCAGTTAATGTTACAGTGTGTAGAGGATATATATACATCCCAGGTGTTGTACATACAGTATATTTATACACTGTATAGTTTAGCTAGATCAGTTCTTCTTAATTTACTGGCAGGCAGGTGATTGTGCTATTTAAAGACGTTTTCACAGGCATACTATAGACACCCAGCAGGTACAATATTTAAAGGAATTTTTCATTTTTATTTTTATTTTTATTTAAGCATCATTAAAATCACTGCTCCTGAGGAGCAGTGATTTTAATGATGCTTAAATAAAACAATAAAAAAAAGAGGAAAAATTCCTTTAAATATTGTACCTGCTGGGTGTCTATATTATGCCTGTGAAAACGTCTTTGAGAACCCAGGTCTTGCCCGAGGGAACATGTATTAATGGAAATAAAGTTTTTAAACGACCGTTTTTAAAACTTTTTTTCCATTGATACATGTTCCCTGGGGTAAGACCCAGGTTCTCAAAGACGTTTTACGACAATAACTTGCATATTAGGCTCATCCCTACTGAAGAGCATCACCAATATCTGCCAAACAGACATACTGTAAGTAGGTTGCACCATTACAGGACTATCCTTCATGACACCCTTATCCCTACCAACCATGTTAACTGCTATCTGCATTTGGACCCTGCTCTTGGCAATGCTACTCTGTCTTTGACTTTTCTTAACCACTTGAGGCCCGCGCTACCGTCGGATGACGGCAACAGCGCGGGCCTGAAAATCCAACATGCCGTCATTTGACGGCATGTCATTCTGGCTTTCCCAGCGCGCGCTGTACAGCACGCTGCGGGGAAGCCCTGTGTTGTCCGTGTCCCTTGGACACGGCCAATCACAGATCGCGGCAAACGGCCAATCAGAGCGGCCGTTTGTGATGCGATCTGTGGGCCAATGAGAGATGATCTCTCATAGATCATCTCTCATTGCCGGCTCACACAGAGACAATGTCCTGTCTCTGGAAGGGAGGAGCCCGATCTGTGTTCCTTCCTACATAGGGACACAGATCGGTCACCCCCCCAGTCACCCCCCCCTCCCCCTACAGTTAGAACACACCTAGCATACACATTTAACCCCTTCCTCACCCCCTAGTGTTAACCCCTTCAATGCCAGTCACATTTATACTGTAATTAGTGCATATTTATAGCACTGATCGCAGAATAAATGTGAATGGCGCCAAAAATGTGTCAAAAGTGTCCGATGTGTCCGCTATAACGTCGCAGTACCAATAAAAATCGCAGATCGCCGCCATTTCTAGTAAAAAAAAATAAAAAAAAAAAAAAAATAATTCTCTCCCCTATTTTGTAAGCGCTATAACTTTTGCGCAAACCAGTCGCTTATTGCGATTTTTTTTTTTTTTTTTTTTACCAAAAATATGTAGAAGAATACGTATCGCCCTAAACTGAGAAAAAAAAATGTTTTTTTTTTTTAATTGGGATATTTATTATAGCAACAAGTAAAAAATATTGTATTTTTCTTCAAAATTGTCGCTCTTTTTTGTTTATAGCGCAAAAAATAAAAATCGCACAGGCGATCAAATACCACCAAAAGAAAGCTCTACTTGTGGGGAAAAAAGGACATAAATTTTGTTTGGGAGCCACGTCGCACGACCGCGCAATTGTCAGTTAAAGCGACGCAGTGCCGGAAGCTGAAATTTTACCTGGGCAGGAGGGGGGTGTAAGTGCCCAGTAAGCAAGTGGTTAAAGAAGAAATGGAAGGATTGGCCCCCAATGAACATATATTTAAAAAAAAAAAAAAAAAATTGTGAAATGTCAGCTATTGTATGGCGGAGAAGCCAAACAGGGCCTGGTACTGGAATTAGGTTATGTTTGGCCACCGTTAGATCAGCTGCAAAGGTCTTGGCATTGAACTCAAACTTTAGGTAAAGCGGAAGTAAACCCAATGATTTGATAGTTTCAAAAAACAGTTAACATTTCCGGCATGCCGGAAATGCTAGCTGTTCACATGTGTTTTGCTCTCAACCAAACTATTAAACCATCCAATGGCAGGTGTCATAAAGGATCACATGTTCAGCATCATAGCAGTTGCAGAGTAAACCGAGGCTAAGATGGCAGCCTCCTTGGCTGAAAACAAAAGGAGGGTTTACTTCCACTTTAAGGAAGGTAATAAATAAAAATGCATGCTGATATCGCAGTCTGCTTACACTTTGCTGTCAAACAAACGTCAGCTAATTCTAAGCATTTAGAAAACCAGTCTTATTTAGCTGAACAGTTTGGGTAACAAGTGTTTAAAGAAGGTGAAACTCAGCTTAGAAAAGTCATATGTACTAGAGTTCAATTAAATGAAAGCTGTCAGCATTTAATGCATTTTAAACGGAGGCTGTGGCCACATGCCAACAAGCATTGTAAATTTCAAAAGGACAATTTTCTGCCATTTACAATGCTGGGAATACTCTGGTGTGAAAACTGAATGGTGTTTTAACTTTTCTACTAATTGGATAGACGGTAGCCCATGATGTTATTGTGCTGTGCTTTGCTATCAGACACATTGTTATAGTAATTCTTTCTCTAGATCTGGCTTCTGGGACATGAAAAGACTAAGCTTAGAAGTGAATTAATTAGTCAACAGCGGAAAAAAAAAGTCTGTCAAATAAAATAAAATGCACCACTGGCAGGGCTGAAAAACTATGGGAAAGGTTAATAGAATGTAAAAATCAACATTTCTTATGGGCTTATGTGACATTGATTCAGTAGGGAGGAAAAATCGAGCAGAAACACTACAGTAAAGTAAGAGAAGCTTGGTCACCCTCCAACAACCCTAGTAAAATGGCTTTTTATGTATGGAAAATAAACATTTAATTAAAGAGACCTTCATTTACAAATACCCTTTCAAACCGTTCTAAATGCTGTCCGCCAGCATCTCACCTGAATCACTTGTGTATTACTCTGTGCTGATCAGCAACATTCAGTGCCAGAAGAAGGGGCCTGTTATTTTTTGTTTCCCTACAGGTACAAGATAAGATTTTTATACTGCAGAAGGGACTAATGTAGTGTTAAGGACTAGTTTAGTGAAAAGGTTATAGTACAATATAGAGGCTTTGACAACTAACAAGCCTCGTACACACGTCCGGTTTTCCGGAAAACTGGCAGGAGAGTTTTTGGCCAGGAAAACCAGACGTGTGTATGCTTGCTCGCAGTTTTCCCATCAGGAAAACAGTCGGGAATCCTGGCGGGAAAATAGAGAACCTGCTCTCTATTTTCCTATTGGGATTCCTATAGTTTTTTTTCCCCTCCAGATCTACTACTTACCTATGGGAAACACTGGGTGGCAGTGCCAATGGAGCACACACATGGATGGGATTCCTGGCCAAAGCTCCATGGCAGTTTTCCTGCCAGGTTCTCGGCTTTCCCCTTGGTTTTCTTGGCGGACTTTTTACCGCCGAGAAAACCGAGCATGTGTACAGGGCTTTAGAGTAAAGTTACACAGCTGAATCTATTCTCTTGCTGCTGAGAACTTTTCTAGTAGATCTAACCTATTGCTTAAAATGTCATAAAAGGTTAAAGTAGAACTATAGGAAAAGCTTTTTTCTTTCATTTTGGATAGAGTGAGGCCCCGTACACACGTCCGAGAACCTCATCGGGCTAAACTCATCGTTCCGCCCGACGAGGTTCCGGATGAGCGGTCGGAAAGCTCGATGAGCCAAATTTCCTCATTGAACAACGAGTAAAAAGAGAGCATGCTCTCTATTTTGGCTCGACGAGCTTCCCAACGGGATGCTCGCCAAAAGTGTACACACGACCGAGTTACTCGGCAGAATATGTCTCCCAGCGAGCTTCTTGCTGGATTCTGCCGAGAAGCTTGGTCGTGTGTACGGGGCCTAAGGGGGGTTATAAACCTTGTCAGATTTTTATTTTTTTTGCCATCTGTGTCCCTTCACTTCCTGTCCCATAGCCAAGTGAGAGGAAATCCATGCAAATTAAGGGAATTCCTTGGGGACCAGAACTAGTGTCCCCATTGAAAAAGATTTCTCCTCTTTTACTTTTACTTTTCTTTTACTTCAATGATAATGGTAAACAGGACAAATAGAGAGAGTAAATCTCCCTAACGGGGACACCGACAGCAATAACAACCTGACAGGTGTTCTAATTCTGCTCGACTCAATCCAAAACTAAACCAATCTCATAAGATATGCAGCTTTTATTGAAGCAATACTCAGCGAACCTGCCATGAAGGTCCTTATTCAGGTGCTTCCTGTTATGGAATGACACCTTTCCCCTGCATTGTTATCCTGGTACATGTGCCCCTGGTGGAGATAACAGGCAACAGCACCAACACACATTGCAAATGCATGTAACTATCATTAAGTCGGTCCTGAGAAATGATGTGTAGCTAACATTAGAGCAAGTGCATGTAGACAGAATGTGGCCGAAAGAGGCTGAATGAGATCAGAACAGCTGAGATTCAACAAAGTATGAAAAGGTGGTGAAAACAGTGTTGTATTGAATAAAATCCATACCTATTGTTTAGGATACACAATGCCTTAACAAAGTACCGTATTTATCGGCGTATAACAAGCCCCGTAAAATCAGGGAGACATTTTGTGTGCGTGTTATACGCCGATCCCTGCTGTCTGAAGGAAGAGGAGCGAGCGCCGCTGAATTACATAGAGCCGTGATCTCCTTACTGTGTATCCGGCGCTCCGTCATGCACAGCCACGCCTCCTGGCCCCGCATTGCACCACTGTACTGTCTATCATATGAGCAGGGGCAGGAGGCGTGGCTGTGAGTGACGGAGCGCCGGGTACACAGGAAGGAGATCACGGCTCTATGTAATTCAGTGGCGCTCGCTCCCCCTCTTCCCTTGGAGACAGCAGGGATGATCTGACAACAAATGGTGAGACTGCACATAGGCACTGAACAGGCAGGGCATTTTGGTAAGGGGTTGATAACTTGGATGGGGTAGAGAATTATGGGATGCCTCTTCAGGAAACTAACAGTTCCTATAGTTAGTTCAGCAAAGGCCTATTACAGGCAGGGACTGTCAGCTCCTTGACAAAATAGTGCAATGAGCAAACAGCATAACATTCCTCCTGCTTCCATGTGTCCACTGATCCCAGCTCCATTTGCTTGCAGAAAAGTGCTAGCCCACCGGGCTGCCACCAGCCACTCCTAGCTGATCTTTCTCCCATTCCTCCCGACTGACTTTTTGCCTTAGTCCTGCCTGATTGGCACACACATGAAGACCTCCCAGGGCATGGTTAGATGAAGACTTAGCACTGTGCGGTCATCAAGAGAGGCCTTCTGCAGATGGCAGTCTCTCCCCTTGTCTGTCCCTGCTCTGTGCTAAGCTACTCACTGGCTCTCCTTGCTCCTTCCCACAGCCTCTCTGGCTCGGATCCTTCCACCATCTCTTGCGTCAGGATCCTTCCAGGCCAGCCTTCCTGAGCAACCAGCCCACCCCTCCCCTGCAGGGGTCTCCTCAAGGGCAACCGACAGCCTCTCCTCAGCACCCTATCTCCATCTTCCATCTGACTCCCCTAGCTGGCATGGCCCATGCCTATTTATGGGGTTATCCCAGCGCCCTGCCAGTCCACTGCTGGGAATTGGATGGGGCTCCATAAATATTCACATCAGCTCCTCCTAACCCATGCCCTCTAATTCTAGAAGGCTCTCCAAACTTCCAGACACCCGGCCTCTAGTAACCCTAACCCAATTTGATGACTAAGGTTATTCCTGGATGAAATATACTTTTTCCTACTCTCACATTAGTAGCACACACTAGAGGGTGCTACAATCACTTTATCAACTTGCTTGGAGTCGCATAATTAGGCAGGGTTTGCATGAGTGCATTTTACAATTTTACATGTTTTGTAGCACTGTGTTGCAATTAATTTTGGATGCCACCCCAAAGCACTATGGTAATGAACCTGCAATGCCCCTATCATGCTCTGCCATGCCTTTCATTCTCATACAAGGGTCACGTGTGGTTTTGGCCATGGAGGGGTGTGTTGGCAACCCATTTAAAATTAATAGGTGACCTTAATGCAATGCAGGTCAATGCACAATGAAACACAGCAAACTTGCATTATTGCACTGGAAAAGTGTAGACCCAGCCTTACACAGGAGATTGTTAATGTTAGAAGCCTAAAGCACAACTTCAGGGTCTTTTCAGCAATCCCCACTTTAGCAAGCCTCCTCTCTAAGGCGCTCAGCCATGATTACATTTCTTCATCCTCCATGTACAGCACAGTGTTAGTACCCCTGGTTTGTGTGTGAAGCCGCAGAGGGACCACCCACAGCCCAGAGCGCTGGAGGGAAGGAGAAGAGTGCTGGAGTCGTCTTCAAAGGAGATACATTTTACAGCCATTTTAATTTCCAACCAAGCATTTACTCTTGCAGTACACGGGGTAGCGTGAATTAGATTAGATGTTAGCTGATTCCCAGAGTTGGGCTTTGATCCTGCTACTAAAATTGATAACAGTTAATTTCTGGGAGTAGCAAATAATCTCTAAATAGATGAAAAAGAATGTTACCTAAGTCATACAAGTAGCATGTAGGAGCATTGTGTAGTGATCAATTGCACATTATTGAAACATTGTGAAATCATGCATGATTGATCAATACTACAAACTATTTGTGTAGCTTACTCTATAGGATGCCATTTCTTCTTTCTGTTTAGTTATCATTTGATACCCCCACTGTGTAGCTCCAGTCTAATTAGGTGACTGCCAGGCAGTATTTAAATCTCTTAGTTTTAAGAGAATTAATCACCAGTATAGCTTAGCCATCATAAGGAATTATAAGCAATCATAAGGAAATTCACAACGGCTATGGCGCGTCACGCCCTCCGAAATAGGACTCGGAGAAATACGGCGCCTGCGCAGTCAGCTCCTAGGTCTGTGCGCAGGCGCCGCATTTTCGCCGAGATTACCCGAGTCCATATCGGGTATTTTAGGAAGATGTGACGAGCAATACTACAGCCGTCCACCGCGGGGGACAAAAAAGGAATTCCACTATAATACAGTAAGTGTGCGATTAAAAAAAAAAAACCCAGCATACTGGCGCTGACGCCAGTATGCTGGATCACATGAGAGATCTTATATTTAGGGTGAACCTCCGCTTTAAGGTTTAATGTTATACAACTCGGGATGTACTTTTTTAGCCTGCAGATTATTATATATATGTGTTTATTAAATGTAAGCAATGTGTTTTGTACAAAAAGATACCTGCATAAAGATTTAATACATGAGTAACAATTCCCAGAACTCAATAGGCTAGCTGCAGAGACGGCACAGCAGAGCTGCTTGCTCTCAGGCACAATTTGTCAGACTGAAAAGTAGGACTAAGTCATCTGAAAAGGAATGAGTCCCTGCTGATGAGTTATTGAACTGTGTAAACTAGCTTGTTTCATCAAAGAAAAAAGCAGTCAGTCAAACTATTAATATGCAATATTTCAAATGAAAAAAATGTAATTATATTCTGTAGCCTTGACTATAATGTTAAAACCATGTTCAAACCATTATGAAATCCTTTTAAAGTTAGGATAATTGTGTATGTTGTTAGGTTTTATAGTAAATATTGGGGGAGGTAAGTGTTAATGGCTTAGATTAAGTCTAAAGTGGTATTAAACCCGAAAAACATATTTTTTAAATATATTGCAGCTTTTGTTTCCTTTCTTTGGAAAAGTGCAAGTGCAGTTAGAGACAAATCAAAAGTTGAACTTTGGGAAACCTAAAAATGTCACCAAAAAAGCCAACAGCCAAGGAGTGGCCAGATAGAGAGGACGTCACATATACCCATATGGAAAAATTACGTTCAACAGTATGACATCAAAGAATGCGTGAGCCCCTGTGCGTCTACACGTTTCACTTAATCATTTCTTCAGGAGACACATTGGGCAGTTATAGGAACAGGTCTCATTACATAAAATAGAAGAACATGTAATTTAACAAAACACTCATATATGTATCAAATTAAATATCGATATATCACAATACATCAGAAAATAAACAGTATTATATCAACATTGGTCATGCATTTATATTCACCTGATCTGGACATGTACTGACGCCTGCACAAAGATCTTCTTGAGTGAGCAACACAACACTACGATGACCAAAACTAAGGTCCAAAATTGGCATATAAAGCCAGATAACTGATAAATGCAAAAGACAAAAAGGGAAAAGCAGAGCCAGGGAATATTATTTATCAAATTACCTCCAGTATATCTGTATATCAGCTATCATATGATGTGATTCCAATGTCTCAGAGTGGACATGGAAAAAGATAGGGCTGCAATACTCACTTGGGCCTTTAGGGTCAAATGGTGTCCTATATGATGACTTTCTCATTAGATAAGGGTCACACAGTCGCTGAATTAACATAAGTGGTCACAGCTTGATTAAAAGATTATTGTAGACACACTAGTATTATTTTTTTCACGCAACCCAGCAGGGCTGTACAGAAAAAAATCTGACAGCTTAGGAGAAGCCACTGTACTAACAATCTGACGTTAGTGCAGCAATCTTCTGCTGTTTTATTGTGTTCTATTGTGCCCCCGCCAAAACACTCTGGTGAGCGGTGGTCAGCCATTGGCATTGAGCGCTAATCCGGAACTGATTGGCAGACCTTTTTTCGGTCATGTGCCTTTAACAGAAGCTGGCCAAATAGAAGTCCAATACACAGGGGGCAAAATTATTGAGGGGGCTGCTGCACACAGAAGGTTTTTCACCTTTATGCATAGAATGCATGAAGGTTAAAAACCTTGAGCCTTTAGAAATACTTTAAAGGGGTGGTTCACCCAAAAACCTTTTTTTAACATTGATTGAGGCTCGTTTTGTCAAGGGGAATCGGGTGTTTTATTTTTAGAATCGAAGCAGTACTTACCGTTTTAGAGATGCATCGTCTCCGTCGCTTCCGGGTATGATCGTCTGGTCTGGGCGTTCCTATTTGATTGACAGGCTTCCGACGGTCGCATACATCGCGTCACGAGTAGCCGAAAGAAGCCGAGCGCCGGTGCGGCTCTATACTGCGCCTGCGCACCGTCATTCGGCTACTTTCGGAAAATCGTGATGCGATGTATCCGACCGTCGGAAGCCTGTCAATCAAATAGGAACGCCCTTCCCCGAAGACCATACCCGGAAGCGACGGAGACGATGCATCTCTAAAACGGTAAGTACTGCTTCGATTCTAAAAAAAAAACACCCGATTCCCCTTGACAAAACGAGCCTCAATCAATGTTAAAAAAAAGGTTTTTGGGGGAACTACCCCTTTAAGGCAAACACAACCTGTGCCAATGATCCTCTCCCATTGGACTCTTGCCCCAAATGACAGCTCTCCGGCTGGGGATGTCATTGTTAAATGTGAGTCAAATAGACATCTGTAATGCCCTGTATGCACGATCGGTCCATCCGATGAAAACAGTCTGGTGGATTTTTCCATCAGTTATCCGATGAAGCTGACTGATGATCAGTCGTGCCTACACACCATCAGTTAAAAAAACGATTGTGTCAGAACGAGGTGATGTAAAACACAACGACGTGCTGAAAAAAATGAAGTTCAATGCTTCCATGCATGTGTCGACTTGATTCTGAGCATGCATGGATTTTTAACCGATGGACGTGCTTACAGATAATCGTTTTATTCTATAGGTTTTTTTATCCATCAGATCATTTTAAAACAAGTTCCTAATTTTTTAACAGATGGGGCCCACACGATCGTTTTAGGCCTCGTACACACGATCGGACATATCCGATGAAAACGGTCCGCGGACCATTTCCATCGGATATGTCCGATCGGGAGTTTGATCCGATGGCGTGTACACACCATCGGATCAAATTCCCCGCCGCCGGATGGCGCGGTGACGCGGTGGTGACGCGGCGGTGACGTTGACGCTGCCACGTCACCGCCACGTCACCGCACCAGGAAGTTAAACACTTCCGCGCATGCGCCGAATCCATTCGGCGGCGGCGGTGGGGGACGACATGTCTGCTGGTAAGTGTACTAACCAGCAGACATGTCGGGTGGACAGATTCCCACCGGATAGATTTCAAAGCATGCTTTGAAATCTGTCGGGTGGAGAAATCTGTCCGCTAGCCCATACACACGAGCGGAGATGTCTGCTGAAACGGTCCATCGGACCGTTTTCAGCGGACATATCCCCTCGTGTGTAAGAGGCCTTAGTCTGATGAAAACTGTTCATCAGACCGTTTTCATCAGACAAACCGATCGTGTGTATGCGGCATAAGGTTTAGGCACTATGTTCAGGGATTACACATTGTTGTGGCCCGGATCCACGCAGGGCGGCGTATCTTTAGAGCGGCGTAGCGTATTTTTTTTACGCTACGCCGCCGCAACTTAGAGAGGCAAGTGCTGTATTCTCAAAGCACTTGCATCCTAAGTTAAGGCAGCGTAGCGTATATGTGCCGGCGTAAGCCTGCGTAATTCAAAGTAGGCAGGTAGGGGGCGTGTTGTATGCTAATGAAGCGTGACCCCATGTAGATGCATGGCCGAACGAACGGCGCATGCGCCGTCCGTGGACGTAACCCAGTGCACATGCTCAGAATCACATCGGATAGAATGCCTAAGATACGCCGAACACTGCCTATGACGTGAACGTAACTTACGCACAGCCCTATTCGCATACGACTTACGCAAACAACGTAAAATTCGACGGCTGTTCCGACATCCATACTTAACATTGGCTGCACCTCATATAGCAGGGGTAACTTTACGCCGGTCGTACGCCTTACGTAAACAACGTATATCAATGCGCCGGGCGCAAGTACGTTCGTGAATCTGCATATCTAACTCATTTGCATATTCTACGCGTAAATCTATTTAAGCACCCTTGGCAGCCAGCGTAAATATGCAACTAAGTTACGATGGCGTACGGCAACTTACGTCGGTCGGCTGAAGCCATATTTCTGGCGTATCTAGGTTCCTGGATATAGGGAATAGAAACGAAGGCGCATCCTAAAACTTTACGCGGCGTATTAATAGATACGCCGGCGTAAGTTGTTTGAGAATCCGGCCCTTTGTGTTTAGCGTTCAGTGCACATCCAGAGAACAAACCTTTGCTTGTTTCGCTCATCACTACCTTCAGACAACTCATTTTCTGTCCCTTCTTTGATATACCCTATTCTTCACTGCATGGAAGGATCCATGGTAGTCACACAGGTTGGACTTCAAACAAGTCAGCCTTTGTTTATCTGCATTAAATGGTGGATTAATGAGACTAGTAGATTACACAAAAAATATAAGGATGTTTATACTTTCTTTTAAGCTCACGAGAAGTGATAAAGAAATGTAAATTCTGTCATTTTCTTACAGCCACAACATCTGGTAAATTGCAATATATTACATTTTTGTTTTTGGGTTTAGATATTCCTAGCAAAATGCAAGCACATACTGTAGTCTACCTACTGTTGTCCTATGTTTTAACTAAAACCAAAATCCTTTTTTTAAACACACTTAATACACAGAGCTGTTTTTGAGGGTCACAAAAAAAAAATCCGAATGGACCTAAAATGTCATAATGTACATTTGCAGATGAAAGAATGTAAAATGAAGTCGAGCATTGGTTTGCTCTAAACTTCCACCAGAAGGCAGCGTTAGCTAAAATCCAGACACCACTGCAAGTATTTCGCATGTAATCCGATGTTACAGCACAGGCACATCATTTAGATCAAATCAAACCGAGATTTCCCTTTCAGAATAGGTAGGAATACTTTGCAGTGCCCAACCACTATTGTCTTATTTGAAATCGCATAGTGGTTCTCACTAGCGTGGAAGGCATTAAAGCAGAACAATTGTTCTGCAGTCTGTGAAATGAGAAGTGTCCAAAGCGATGTCAGACGAAAAGCCCCGTCGTTTATTCCGGTTACTCCTCAAGGATTTCACGGAAACAGAACGCAGCAAAACTGTTTCCAATTAGTAGATATTTTTGAAGGTGTCTGCAGTTGATTTTTTTTCCCTTTTGCTCTGGGCTCTGATGATAAGAGAGAGGACGAGATAATACACGATTGATATTAAAGGAGACAGGAGACCGGATAGAGAAGTAATTTGATTTCAGATCAAAACGCTATCAACTGAATGTTATTTTTTTTAGTCACATTTGAAATCCCACTGGCTGTTTTGAAAATTCAATTTTAATCATCGTGGGGTGTATTAGTGATCAGCTGTGCCAGGGAAGTCAGAAGGAAATGCTTTGCAGGGCATAAAAATATTAGAAAATACAGACCTTTCTATGAATTCAGTTCTTACATTACTCATGTTGTGCTTATCCAAATTATGTTACTGGAAAGTAAATGTGACTCTAGAAAATATGGCTAAGAATCATTTAATGAGCCTCTTTATTAACTAACATGCTGCACACTCTAGATATTTAGGCAAAAAAAAAATATTAATTTTTGAAAAAAATAATATATACTGTTATATATATATATATATATATATATATATACAGTACATATACATACTCTGAATAAATATAAATACATTCTGCACATTATCTCCCCCAGTTACTAGTGTTAAATCCGTTTTCCCAATGGAGCCAATACTAAATAATTAAATGCATGAATAAATAAATAAAAAAATAAAAAAATCCACACTCACTGCTGCAAAATGTAAATATATGACTATTGTAGCGCTGATGTATATATATAGTACATAAATGTGTATATTGCATTCCCTAGATGGCATTCATGGACATTGAGATTGTTGAGTGCTTGGAGCCATCTAGTGGCCAATTGTTGTTAATGCAAGAAGCATTCCACTATCTGAGGAATAAAGAAGAAAGACTATTGGTTCTCAGAGTTGACCTTTGTAAATAGGAAGTTGATCAAAGACCCAGGAACAATTTCTTGCGCAGTGCATGCTGGGATTTGCTATATAAGGAGTGGGAGCAGCCATCTTAGGTCCTTTTTTGGAACCGCATGGGCAGCCGGAGAGGATCTGTGAGGAGACGGGACCGAACAACAAGGCCCACGGACATTTCCATTGAGCATCGGAGGACGGGAGTCCCCCAACAGAGTTGGCCTGGTGTTTGATCCAGCTGACGAAGCAACGGGAGGAGGTCGCCGGACTGTACGGAGCCTGTGTCCAGTTAGGTGAGTGGGTTACGGCCCACAGTTTGTTATGCCTCACACGCCATTAGACTAACACACAGGCCTCACTACATACTTCCAAGAAGAAGCGGAGGGGTTGCCTTTAGGAAGGTTGAAGGCCTAGTTGTTCGGGACGCTCTCCAGAAGGCCAAGGCAGTTAACCCACTCATTGCGGAGACATTTTTTTTCAGGAAGTTTATTCGTTTTGTTTGGATTACAAATTACTTGGGAAACATTATTAGCTAGCGAAGAAAGAAGATCAAGAACTGACTGTTTTTTTTTTTTTTTGTGAGATCTCACGGTTACCTTACAAAGTAGGGGGAGCTCCTAGGCTTAGTTTTATTTTCTTATTCATATACCTGCAGGTATACTGTTTGTTATTTGATTGCTGTATAGATTTAATTTTTTGTGCTCTCATCCCATGTTAGGAGGATAGCACAGTTTATGTACTGGTGTTTCTTTACTTGCCAATTATCAACAGTAAAAGAATACTACTGTTTAAGCATACCAGGGTTGTGGCGTATTGCTTTATTCACTCTAGGTGCTGCTCGTGGATCCTGAAGTTACAAACAGGTATCTGGTATCACATTGTACAGTATTGTATTGTATTGCACCACAGCTGTGTAAAGGGGATTGAGCCTTATCATTGGGGTTGTAGTTAGAGTGCAGGCCCAAAATTTAATCAGCAGCTCCTGCGGGGGTCAGTGCTACACTATGAAGATGAAACACCCCTAGTTGCATGTTAAATTAAATGCAAAACAATCCCATAATTGCGGTCTTTTACATTTTTTCCACAATTGTAAAGGTGTAGACTAGTAGTGCAGCAGTAATTTAAAATGGAGTCTGTACAGTGCATTCAGCCACTTTCATCGGTCCAAACCGACCGTGTGTACGACCCATCGGTCCTTCGTCTGTCGGACCAAAGTTTTAAAACTTGCTTTAAAATCTGACCGATGGACACCTGACCATCGGTCCAAACCGATGGTTAGTACGCAAAAGCATCGGTCCAAAAACCCACGCATGCTCAGAATCAAGTCGATGCATGCTTGGAAGCATTGAACTTAGTTTTTTCAGCACGTCGTTGTGTTCTATGTCACCGCGTTCTGACCCGATCGGATTTTGGACTGATGGTGTGTACGCACATCAGACCATCAGACCACTTCATTGGCCTTAGAAATGTCATTTTGTGCAGGGACTGTTTTAAACACTGGAAAAATGTGCGACTTTACAGGCATACTATAGACACCCCCCAGGTATGAAATTTAAAGGAATATTTATCTATTGTTTCACTTTAAGCATTATTAAAATCACTGCTCCCGAAAAAACAGCAGTTTTTAAAACTTTTTTTTTTGCATTGATGCATGTCACCAGGGGCAGGACCCAGGTCACCAAACACACAAAGTTCAATGCTTCCAAGCATGCGTCGACTTGATTCTGAGCATGCGTGGGTTTTTGAACCAATGCTTTTGCGTTTGAACCGATGGTCAGGCGTCCATCAGTCCGATTTTAAAGCAAATTTTAAAACTTTGGTCCGAAGGATGACGGACCGATGGGCCGTACACACGATCGGTTTGGACCGATCGTGTGTACGCGGCCTAAAGGGAAAAAAAAGTAATTTAAAACTACTACTTAAAACCCTGGGCCAAATAAAAAAAAATGGCGTAGGGTTCCCCCTCAAAATCCATACCAGACCCTTCAATTAAAAATTGACCCTTTAATAAAAAATAAAATAAAAATATATTACATTTTTTTTTATAAAAAATAAATAAAAAAGGGGGGGGTTGCTATCTGGGGCCCTGGGGGCCTCCGGACCTCTTACAGGTGTACTGCCTGTACCCCCCTGATGGCGGCCCTTGACACTGCTCCCGAAAAAACTTAATTTTTTAAAACTTTTTTTGCATTGATAAATGTCCCCTCGGGCAGGACCCATGTACCCAAACACTTTTTATGACAATACCATGCATATAAGCCTTTAAAATTAGCACTTTTGATTTCTTCCATAGACTTTTAAAGCGTGTTCCACGGCTTTCGAATTTGCCGCAAACACCCCAAATTGTTCGCTATTCGGCGAAAATGCGAACACCCTATGTTCGAGTTGAACTTATGTTCAACTTGAACATCGGGCTCATCCCTAATCTTCAACTAGTTTACAAGACCCTTATGACATTTTTACTAGTTAGGGGGTCATTTTAAATCAGTGGGTTTATTTAAGAAAGTGTGTGGTGGTGGAGCATTGGACACTTTTTTTTGTGTTGACCAAGGTATTTTGGCCAACTGGCAAATTAGTTCCAAAGGATCATGGATGAAAGCAGCTCCAACAAAAGACCCTAACAGGGCCAGTACATGCAGGGCCGCCATCAGGAATTTTGGGGCCCCTTACACAGCTTCAGGCATGGGCACCCTGGAGCAGAGAACCGGGGGGGGGGGGGGTGCTGCCGCATGAAATTGAGAAGCGGGGGGGGGGGGCTGCTGGCGCAAATTAAGAAGCGGGGGGCCCTTTACAAAAAGACGAAATAAAGAAAAATATATATAAAAAAAAAGGGTAGCCATCCGGGGCCCTGGGGACCTCTGTGCCCTTTAATAAAAAGAGAGAATATATATATATATATATACAGAGCTTTTTTTCTCAGAAAATAGGTGCAGGAACCCAACCATGATCCCATTCAGATTTTACAAACAGTAGGAGGGTTTTAAAGGGTGCAGAGTTCAGGGGGTTACACACAGAGTGCAGAGCTATCACTTGTAAACACAAAAACCAGACTTCTGTGTTTAAAATTGATTGTGGTAAGCAGGCACCAAAGGGTCTGAGCCAGAGGTGGTGGAACTGAGTTCCCCCAAGTTCCCCCTGAAAAAAAGCCCTGTATATATATATGTATATATATATGATATATATATATATTTTTTAAAAAGGGTGGTTGCCAACTGGGGCCCCGGGGACCTTATTTTTTTTTTTTTATAAAAGGAAATTACAAAAAAAGGGGGCTTTCCATTCGGGACCTCTGGGCCCTTTAATAAAAAGAAACCTCTGGGCACTTTAAAAAAAAAGAAAGAAATAAAAAAATATATATATAAAAAAGAAATAAACATTTATATATAAAAAAAAAAAAAAAAAAAACAAGGAGGTTGCCTTCCAGGGCCCTGGGGGCCTCTGGGCCCTTTAATAAAAAAAAAAAGAAATAAAAAAAAATATATAAACAAAAATAAAAAATACAACTATAAAAAATGGGGCCCTGGGGACCTCTGAGCCCTTTAATAAAAATACATCTATATATTAAAAAAAAGAAATAAAATAATATAAAAAAGTAAAAAAAATTATAAAAAAGGACCTCTGGGTCCTTTAATAATATTATATATATATATAATATAAATATAAAAATAAAAGAAATAAAAAAATATATAAAAATTATATATTTTTTTATAAAAAAGGGGGTTGTCATCTGGGGCCCTGGTGGCCTACGGGCCCCTAGACCCCTAAAAAAATTGCCCTTTAATAAAAAAATTTAAATAAAAATATATTAAAAAATACATATATTTTTGTATATAAAATAAATAAAAAAAGGGGGGTTGCCATCCGGTGCCCTGGGGGCCTCCGGGCCCCTGTGGACCTCCGAACCTCTAAAAAAAAAAATTGTCCCTTTAATAAAAAATAAAAGAAAAATATATTAAAAAAATATATTTTTTTTTATAAAAAAATATATTTTTTTATTAAAAAAAAGAAAAAAAGGGCCTGCCATCTGGGGCCCTGGTGGCCTCCGGGCCCCTGGGGTCCTCTGGACCTCTAAAAAAAATAAAAGAAAAAAAATTGGCCCTTTAATAATAATAAAAAAAAAATAAAAATTATAAAAAAAATATTTTTTTTATAAAAAAAAGGGCTTGCCATCTGGGGCTCTTGGTGGCCTCCGGGCCCCTGGGGACCTTCGGACCCCTGGGGACCCCCGGGCCCCTTACAGGTGTAATGCCTGTACCCCCCTGATGGCGCCCCTGAGTACATGGGGGTCGAAAGGGCCGGATTTACTGGAGGAAGGGAGTGCAGGAGAAGTCCTGGCAGTGTGCTGCTAAAACCTGGCTGAAAAGGAAACTGATACTGACTACGTAGCTAATAGCTGCAACAAGTGCTGAGTGTGCATGCCGCCAGGAGACGGGATGGGAAAGGAGCATAGAGTCCTGCCTGCGGCCTTCGAGTGTGATCAAGTGTGATCAAGGAGGAACCAAGTAAGCGGATTGCCGTCTGCAGATGACATAATAAACTCTTTGAATTGGGGGGGGGGGCTGAGGGGAGGTTGATTACTACCAATGGTATTTCTGTAATATGATCCCATGACCATGTCCCTCTAGTGACGAAACGTTGGGAGGAAAGACGTTCTGACGTCACTGCGTTGTGCGCCAGACCCGGAAGATACGGGCTGCTGAATCAAAGAGCCGGCCGGCTTGAGTGTATTTTATATGCCTTATTTAACTTCTTTGATGTAATTGTGCATTGTTATGTTACTTATTACATTTTTAAGGGTTTTACGCTATGCTAGTCCCTTCCTTTTTCTTATGTGGTGCATCCTGGATTGCTACGTTATTTGAGACATCTTCTATGCAATATTTTTGCTACCAATAGAGGCTGGGATATTAACCATATTTTGACCTCCTTTAATTAGAGATCACATCCATTTGGTAAGCAGCAGTGTTATTATTTGGTGGAGGCACTATCCTGTCAGCACCTTTTCCTGGACTATTGGGGATATTTAAGTTTATATGGACACTCTGCATTAATTTTTATTATATTCACAATTTTTACCTTGGACACTTTGGGCCAGATTCACGTACATCGGCGCATTTTTTGACTGGCGTAGCGCCAGAGCTGTATCCTGGCCTAGGCCAACAAGGCCCAGGCCTAGGGCAGCACTTTGCAGGGGGGCAGCACAAAAAGAGTCCCCGCCGGCTTACGCTACACTGTTAGAAAAATTTGTCTAGCGCCCCCATAAAGCGACCACACTGCTTCTAGTATGCAGGCGGGCGGCATTCCGCAACTGTGGGGGGGATGCTTCCAATTTTGACTGTTTTGTCATCCTGGACTATAGGCAACACTTTTACCATCCCTGTCCCATTGCGAAGATTTCCCCTCACTTCCTGCTCTATGGGCAACCAGGAAATAAGAGGAAATCTAAGTAAATTAAGGGAATCCATTGCTCCCCCCCCCAGGCCCTCAGAACTAGTGTCCTCACTCGAACCTTTTAGGGCGGGTCTTAAACAACACAGGGTGTGGCCGTGACAGGAAGGGGTGGGTTATATTTAAATTAGGGGGTGCACGAGTTTAGTCAGGCCTAGGGCAGCACAAAAACGGAAAATTGTATACTCACCTTTCCGTAATTTTCCTTTCTGACGCATCTTCATGGCAGCACACACTGGGTTGTGACTCCGCCCCCCACAACCTGACAGGATTGATTAGCTATAAATTTGAAGGGGAGACGCCCTGCACCATTCTCTGTATATATCATCATTAAACAGCAGGGTGGGCATCTGTGTGCTGCCATGAAGATGCGTCAGGAAAGGAAAATTACGGAAAGGTGAGCATACAATTTTCCGTTTTCCTGACGCATTCATGGCAGCACACACCGGGAAATAACTCGCCAGTCGGGAGGGTGCAAGAAAACAGTAATATTTATTCTTTATAGCGCTGAGGAATTGGCTCTAACAACAGATCTGCCAAAGTCGGCAGTAGCTAAGTGAGCAGAAGTCCGTAGTGAGAAATGAAGGTGTGCCGAGAAGACCAGGTTGCTGCTCTGCATATAGTCTCCAGGGAAATCCTGCAATATGCTGCACATGAGGTATCCACTACCCTTGTCGAATGAGTCGTGATGCCCTCAGGAGCTCTCAGGAGCTGTAAGTTGCTAGATGGAATACGCCTCTTCGATAGCTTTAAGTAACCAGGAGGCGATGGTACGAGAGGTAGCTGCTTGGCCTCGTCTGCTCCCGTGTGGGATAATCGAGAGAGAATCCGACTTCCTCCTCAGGTGAGATGTAGCTGCGAGGTAACTGGAGATGGTTGACTTGACATCCAAGGCATGGGGCTCGCCCCCTCCCATTAGTGGAAGATGGAAGGACGATGACCTGGTTATAATGAAAGGAGGAAGCTACCTTTGGTCTAAATCAGTCTAAAGGTTTCAGTACCACTCTGTCAGGGAAGAGCACTAAATAGGGTTCCGTAGCCATAGTGCTTGAATCTCCGACATCCTTTTAGCTGAGGTGATAGCAATAAGGAAAGCCAGCGTCAGAGTAAGGTTATACAGTGAGACCAAGTTAAACTAAACAAACAAACAAAATGCGTGGATTGCAAAAGGCCTCAAGAACTATTGAGAGATCCCATGTTGGAAAAACTGGCTTCCTAGGTGGTCTGATCTTCATGCAGGCCCTCAGAAATTGAGTGACCAGAGGGTGAAGAGCCCATCTAGTAACAGTCTTGGCAGAAAGAGCGGATACTTGCACCTTCAGGGTATCCGAGCTCAGGCCCTTGTTAAGCCCTGACTGAAGAAATTCAAGAATTTGAGATGGTTCTGGCGAGATAGGATTCCAATCTCTTAGTTGTGACATTGAAACTAACCTCTCCCAGATTCTAATGTAGGTGGTATTAGAGGAGCTTTTTCTCTAGCTGCATTAGAGTCGATATTACTTCCTGGGAGCATCCTTGTTCCCTTAACCTAATCCTCTCAACTTTCATGCTGCCAGATGCAGCTTCTGTGGGCTGGATGGAAGAATTATCCTTGATATAGGAGATCCCTGGTTATTGGTAGCTGAATTGGAGGCTGCGTACTGAGTTGTACCAGGGTCGTAAACCGTGGCCTCCTCGGCCAGAACGGTATTACTTCTATAACCGTGGCTGAGGATTTCCTCAGCCGGGACAGGAATCTCGCAATCAGAGGAGTGTGAGGGAAAAATGTACCCCAGCTCGAAGTTCCATGGGTGGGCTAGGCAGTCTGTTCCTTCGGCTGATGGAAAGGGGGCTCCGGACAGGAACCTCTCACATTTGGTGTATGTTGGCGTAGCTGCTAGGTCGACCTCTGGTACTCCTCAGGTCTTCGTAAGAAGGGAGAATGCTTGGTGGTTCAGGAACCATTCGTTGTTTGACAGTGTCTCTCGGGTTAGATAGTCAGCCAACAAATGTTGTGCTGCTGTGACCTACACTGCCCTGAGATCTGACCGGTGGACTTGGGCCCATTCCAATATGGGGTGAACTTCCTCCAGATGCGCGAGACTCCTGGTCCCTCCTTGTTTCTGGATGTATGACACTGCCACCTTGTTGTCCATTCGGATAAGGACATTCTTTCCTTTCAGAAGAGGAGCAAAAATCATGAGAGCCTGGAAGGCTGCTCTGAGTTCTAATACATTTGACACCATGCCCTGAGCTTGAAAGTGCCACTGGCCTTGGGCTACTTGGTCCCGATAATGTGTTTCCCACCCCCTCTGGCTGGCATCCGATGTTACTACTTCTGGGGCAACTATCGGTCTGAGTTTCCTGAGGTTGAATGGGTGCGTCCACCACCATAGTGTTTTACCCAGCTGTTCCACTGTCTGAGAAAAGAATTCTGTAGAACTTGCATGTGCCACTGGGACCACTGTACCATGGGTATGATCGCAGACATGGACCCCAGGATATTGAGGACTAAGGGTTTCAGCTGCTCCTGAGGGAGTTGTACACGTTCCAGCCTGGTATCCAACTCTGCCCCTAGAAACACCATGACTTGCGTGGGCTGGAGACTGCTCTTTTTCCAGTTGACTAGCCACCCGGAGTCTTGCTGGGTCGTGAGCAATAACACTGGTGATGAGTTAAAGGTTTCCTGATTCCCTGCCAGGAGCAATATTTCGTCCAGATAATGATGGACTCGCATCCCCTTTTCTCTGAGAAGTGCGATCAGGGGTAGGAACTTTGGTGAATGTCCTGGTTGCTGATGAGATGCCGAATGGAAGGCACCGGAATTGCAAATGACACTGACTGATTAAGAACCGAAGAAACTTTTGGAAGGCGGAATACATCGGGACATTAAGGTATGCGTCCAATAAATCCACCGATAACATCCAGTCTCCAGTTCACCGCCAATAGGATGGAGTGAAGGCTTTCCATTTTAAAGGCTTCTATTTAGATCCTCTTGTTGAGCCTCTTTAGGTCTAGGGCTGGGCGCAAGTCCCCCGTTTTCTTTCACACCAAAAATAAAGGGGAATGGAACCCCCTCCCCTTTTGGTGCGACAGTACCTCTACGATTGCAGAAGTAGCTTTCTTCTGTCTGGGGAAGACGGTATCCTGGTAGGCTGAAATATATTTTCTGGCAGTGTGCCCATGAATTTCCATTTGTGTCCAATCTTGATAGTGGATAATGTCCATGGATCTGATAAGTGACTTGACCATATTTGAGCAAAGTTCTTGAGCCTGGCGCTCACCTGAGCTGGGTGGGCGGGCGAATCCTCAAAAGCATTTCTGTTGGTCCCCAGCTGTGATGGCCTTGCGGAGATGGCTGGATCCAGATTTGCGCCAAATAGGTTTGAGCCGTCATATGAGATTTTGCACAAATTCGATACTGATGCCGCATCAGCTATTTAGGGCTTCAGCCATAAAGCCCTTCTGGCCATAACCAAGGCTAGCATAGACCTTGCTGAGGATCTAATGTCAACTGAAGCTCCGGCCATGAAACTGCCTGCTAATTTAATCTCCTGTAGGGAGGAAATTATTTTCTCCTGAACCATAGCATCTAGGAGGGTGTTCTCAGGCCCCATACACACGAGCAGACAGATTTGTTCAAATCTGTCCGTCCGACAGATTTGAACAAATCTGTCTGCTGGGATTTTGGTTTGCTCGCGTGTACACACGAGCAAACCAAAATCCCCGCCAGCAGAGAGCGCGCTGACGTGTCGGTGACGTGGCGGTGACGTTGACGCCGCCACGTCACCGCACCAGGGAGTAAAACACTTCCGCGCATGCGCCGAATCCATTCGGTGGCGGTGCGGCGGCGGTGTGGGACGACATGTCTGCTGGTAATTGTACTAACCAGCAGACATGTCGGGCAGACGGATTCCCACCCGATAGATTTCAAAGCATGCTTTGAAATCTGTCGGGTGGCCAAATCCGTCGGCACGGCCGTACACACGATCGAATCTGTCTGCTGAAACGGTCCGGTGGACCGTTTCCAGCGGACAGATTCGATCGTGTGTACAAGGCCTCAATGTTAGCCGTCCATGCAGAGATGGCTTTTGGCTACTGCGGCAGTGGTGTTAGCCGGTCTACAAGCGCCTCCTGCCATGGAGTAAGCTTTTTAAAACAGGATCGATTTTGCGATCAAGTACATCCCGGAAGGTAACTGCGTCTGCGCTCGGCAGGGTAATGTGTGTCAAGTCGCATCATTTATCCGATCTCTCCCACTCATCTTTTTTGAGGTCCACCAGTTCCTTTATGAAGGGAAACGATTCAGGATCCCTCTTCAGTTCTGGAAAATACTTCTGAACCTTCTGCGGTTGTATCTCACCTTCCTCCCAGCCAATTGCTTCTTCGACTGAGCGAGCAATCGGTTCGACTAAGCAGAAGTGGAACCCCGACGCTGACTTGCGTTCTTCATTTTCAGAGAGGGTTTCTGAAGCTTGTGTGTAGTGACAGGGTACCGGTGAAGTGTTTGGGGTAGAATCGTTTATCGGCGGAGCCGTAGTTCCCAAAATTTACCCTCGTGCGACTCTGTCGCTACTCTGGCATCTGGCTCCTTCTCCTTGGTTGCTTCGTTGAAGCAAGAACGGCAAGCCAATTTTCCTGGCAATGCTGGAGCCCCGCATACCCAGCAAGCGTTTGCTGCGGGACGGGTATGGTAGTTCCGATCATGGTGAGACGATGGTGATCGTCTGCGGTGAGACCGACTATGAAGGGATCAGCTATGACGCGAGCGGCTACGTCTTGAGCGATGATAGCAGTAGGGTGATCTTGAGTGACTTCTGCGTGACCTTCTGCCACTGGATGCATGACTTGATCTCCCTCTATGCCGCGAGCTTGCGTCTCTTGACCTGGTAGGGCTGCCAAAGAATGCAGCGTTGGTGGTCAGGCTCTCTTTTTTGTCTCTTCTCTACCTACCTATTTCGGATGGCCTCTATACCTAGCTGATGGTGGTCTGCGAGGGCAGTGGTCTCCATGAAGGGTGCAGAGGATATAGTCTTGAGGACAGTCTAGAGAAGATGAAACAGTACTACTAAAATAGGGCAGAAATAAAAGGAGCACTATAAAAAAAAGAGCCAAAGAATCCTGCCAGGGAGAAAAAACCTGTGTTTAAATGTAATCAATCTCTGCAGAGCAGCCACCTGTAACCCTATAGCAGAGTGTGCTGTGTTTTTAAATTTGCCGCTGCTATCGTGGTGCTGAAGACACGCACACGCATGCGCAGAAGCGGTCCGATCGTTCCCGCGCCATCTTGGGTGAGGGCAGAGGGGGCTGCCGGCGTCATCACCTTGTTGCACGCATGCGCAGAGCAACGGACAGGAGTGACGGCGCACACACACAGAGAAAAGTAAAACACTCAGAAAAGATCATAGTTTTGGTCTAAAATAGTAAGGAGGAAATATAGGTACAATGTGGACCATAATGGACCAAAAGACATAGGAGTGGAGACCAATCAGATTGCCAGTACTTGCTGTTTGCAAAATAGTAAGGAGGAAATAGGTACAATGTGGACCATAATGAGCCAATAGACATAGAAGTGGAGACCAATGCAAAAATGTAAGTTTCTTTAAAGCTTATTGTCACATTGCCAGTACTTGCTGTTTGCAAAATAGTAAGGAGGAAATATAGGTACAATGTGGATTGTGGACCATAATGAGCCAATAGACATAGAAGTGGAGACCACTGCAAACATGAAAGCTTCTTTAAGGCTTGTCACATTGCCAGCTTGTCACAAGTGCTGCTTGCAAAATAGCAAGGAGTAAATATAGGTACAATGTGGACCATATTGAGCCAATAGACATAAAAGTGGAGACCACTGCAAAAATAGTAATATATAGGTACACTGTGGAGCAAAGAGACATAGAAGTGGAGACCACTGCAAAAAATGTTAAGCTTCTTTAAAGCTTGACACATTGCCAGTACTTGCTGTTTGCGCCCCTGAGACCACCAGAATGGGGTTCCCTCCATAGAAGCTCCTTTAGAGACTGTACAGGAGGGACTTTCAAACAGGAGAGGCTGAACCTGCTGGGGCGATTTTCAGTAAGAGGCATGCTTGCTTGTTCATCAAATCTGTCAGGTGAGGATAAAAAAGGAGAATGGTGCAGGGCGTCTCCCCTTCAAATTTATAGCTAATCAATCCTGTCAGGTTGTGGGGGCGGAGTCACAACCCAGTGTGTGCTGCCATGAATGCGTCAGGAAATCTAAATACACCTCTGCGTAGCGCACCTCCTTTACGTTAGACTGCCGCAATGTAGCGCCATAATCACCGTATTCTCGTTTGATTTGCGCAGAAATTAGCAGCACATTACTGACCAGGTAATTGCTGCGGGGGGGGGGGGGGGGAGCCCGGACACGCGCGGGGATCGAAAAGAAAATTAATGACCTCCGGCGTTTGGTCCAAAAGAAGCTGGCCAAAATGGCAGCCCATGCCAGGGGCACAGGAGGGGGCCCACCATGCCCTGTTAGGCTGACAGCGGAGGAGCGTGCGGTGGCCCACACCTTTTAATAGACAACAGGTGCCTGGCTATGACTCCAGTCATGAAGCCGTCATGCCAGGTAAGGTTTTTTTGCCCTATCAGGTGTGTAGCATGTGGGGGGGGGGGGTGAAAGGGAATATGTGGCAAGTGTGTGGATCCTCCAACCGGTGAATGTTTTGTGTCATCCACAGATGTGCAGGAGGGTGCTGGGCCATCTGGGCTGACCGCACCATCCCCAGGACAACAGCCTGATGAGGACCCCCCGACAAGGCCGGAGTCCTCAGAGGAGGTTGAAGAGGAGGAGGTTGAGGAGGAGGAGTTTGAGGAGGAGGAGGATGTCATGTCAGCCAGTGGATTGTTGTTTTTGGAGGAGTGCTAGCCCCTCCGACTCCTCCCCCAACAGGGCTCCCCTCCCAAGGGCCTCCCCTTCTCCCCGGCCACAAGCCTCAGCTGGAGGCAGGAAGTCGTTTCAGAAGACCAGGGGGGTGGCTGAGGTTCTGCCCGCCAATCTGAGAAGGGACCAGGCCCTTCAGACCCGCCATCTGGGACAGGTCAGCCAGACTTTGGTGCGGATGGAGGAGAGCCTGTCCTCCATAAAGGATATGCTTGGGGACCTGGACTGCCACTCCCGGGCTCTTACAAACTGCCTAAACGTACTGCAGACTACAACAGCAGACGTTGGGCAGGATGTGAGGGCCCTCACCCAGGCTATCCAGGCCAACACGGCAACACTAAGTGCTGGCCTGAACAGAATTGCCGTGGCCTTGGAGGGAAGGCCGCCAGGTGGGCAGAGACCAGGGGCTGCTCCTCCTTCCCCGGATTACCCCCCCCTCCCCATGAGTCTTCCCCGGATTACCCCCCCTCCCCATGAGTCTTCCCTAACGCCAGCGGCATTAATTTGTTTCCCCCCCTTTTTTTTCTGTTTTTTTTTTTTCAGGTTTTTTTTTGCTGGACATTTTTTTTTTGCTGGCCAATTTTTTTTTTGTGAATGTTTTTGGAATGTGGGGGTGATATTCCTCCTGAAAAAGGGGTGTCACCCTCAGTTTTGGTGGAGAAGGGTTCCCCAGGACCAGGGAGAAGTGATCCCCAGGTCCGTGTGAATGGTGTATGAATGTACAGTGACATAATTGGAGCCGTGGCGTGGCGTTGCTGCTCACAAGTCCAGCATGGTGGGCTTGTGCTAATCCAATTTGATGTGGATGTGATGTGTCTGTGCTAGGGACCACAGTGGTGTGCATGCATGCATTCCCATTGTGCCATGATTAATGTGTGTGTTTAACGTGCAAAGATGCCTAATGTGGGTTGTCTCCTGGCTGCTTTTCCCTCAGAAGACGGGGTAACCTCGGTTAGGGGGGGATTGTCTGGTTCAGGGGTCAGGTCATCACGTATGTCAATCTGCAGGCCCTTTCTCACTGCAAAGTTGTGCAGCAGGCAACAGGCACCGATGATCTGGCACACGAAGTTTGGGGAATACAACAGGGTCCCCCAAGACTTATCCAGGCATCGGAAACGTGACTTCAGGAGGCCAAAGGTGCGCTCCACCACTGCACGTGTTTGGGCGTGGGCTTCATTGTATCTTTCCTCTCCTGGTGTTTGGGGGTTCTGGATAGGAGTCATGAGATGGGGTCCCAGTGCATATGCAGAGTCACCTGTAAGGGAAAAGACAGGAGGATGTTAGTCATGCATGTGCCCCTTGTGATGTGTGCATCATGGGGGGGGACAGTCATGCCTGCCACCCATGTCACTCACCAACCAGCCAGGTGTCCCCATACACGTTCTGTTCGAATTCCATTTGGATGGGGCTCTGATTGTAGATGTAGCTGTCATGAGTGGATCCGGGGTGTTTGGCACGGACGTGCCATATGAGGCCTTGGGCATCGACTATCACCTGTACGTTGATGGAATGCCAATGCTTCCGATTGCGGTATATGTGCTCTGTCTCATGGGGGGGCTGGAGTGCCACATGTGTGCAATCAATGGCCCCCACCGTGCGTGGGAATCTGGCAATTATGTAGAAATCTGTCATTGCCTTCAGCCGCAGCTCCTCAGTGGTGGGTTTGATGATTTGGTTGGCCATGCGTCTGAGGATTGCAGGGACAACCTGGTGCACACATCTGCTCATGGAGGATTGTGACATCCCAGCCACCACTCCACTTGTTCTTTGAAAAGAGCCACTGGCAAGGAAATGGAGTGTTGCCATGACCTTGACCAGTGGCTGCACTGCATGTAAGCGGTGTGTTGGGCTGGTGATGTCATCCTGCAAGGTTGTGGTTAATTCCAGGATGGCGTGAGGGGTGAATCTGAAGATGCGATACACCTCAGAATCACTCATGCCAAAGAGGTCTATGCGTGTGCGGTATATCCTCTCCCGTGCCCTCCTCCGTGCCCTCCTCCTTCTTTGCTCCTCTAAAGTCAGTAGTATAGCTATGAGCAAGGATGTCCCTGGCATGTTGGCATACAGATTGTTGTGCAACAAGTGTGACTGCTCAGCTCCTCACTGACAGTGTTGCTTTCTCTGACATGTAGACGGATTGTCTAATTTTATACCACCTTTTATATGGTCTAATTTTAGACAGGACGTGCAGCTGTTGCGCACAGCGCGTAGCCTGCGCTGCAACAACGTTCTTTTGTGGATCCCCGTAACTCCCTCATTAGCATATTTGAATAGCAAATCAATAAATCAATGGTGTGTCTAGCGCAGTTTTGCGCGGACGGATGCGCCTGTCGAAATTACGCCGGTCAAAAAAAGTTGATTTCTTGCGTATCTCGTTTTGGGGATGCGGAGCATAGAAACGCATGCACAAATTTAGACTTACGCCGCGCATCTCCTGTAACGCCAGCGTAATCGCTCTGTGAATCTGGCCCTTTGTTTTTGTTTTTTTGGTTTGTTCACACGGACTGCTATTTTTTCACTTGATAATTCTCTGGTTTCTACCTTTAGGAAATAACCCCTTGTTTTTATCCTATTGAGTTCTCACAGACCTATTTACAGATATAATTTGTTTCACTCAGTTGGTGTTTCATAATTTTAATTGATATTTATCTAGCACTTCATTATCACTAGTGTCACATTTTAGCTTACAACAGCGCAGCTCTTCCTTTGACCATTATTATTAGTGTTGTATAACATTTTAGTTGCCGCTTTACTATTTATCGAATTAGCGCAGTACACCCCTATTTTTCATACTGATTCATTAGTGACCAGTGGCAGTTAATTAACCCCTTTGTGCTGCATTAGTGGCCAGTGTTGTCAGTAACGGCGTTAAAATAAACGCTTTTACCTAACGAAGCCACTTTTGAGGGTAACGAGTAATCTAACTGATTACTCTTCCCCTTGTGGTAACGCTGTTCCCATTATTTGGGCGGCGTTACCACAATTACATCTACAGCCACTAGAGTAATTATAACAGCAACAGCACGTGTGATTCTGGGGGAATGGATCGGTCCTGTCGGCTGGTTTGCGGGGTGTCGGATAAGCTGTCTTGTCTTGAGATGAATGGAAGACGGAGCTTGGAAGATCGGTCCAGGAGGAGATGAGGCTGGATGCCAGCTACAGAGCCCTCCGGTGGTTCGTGGCTCAACTTTGGCCAAGTACAGCAGATGTCAGCCTGACAGAAGGTGTTGGCTACGGCGGCGTGGGGCTGCTCCATCAAAAAATTTACGGAGACCCAGACTTTGGGAGCGATGAGGAGTGGCGGCTGGAAAACATCCTGGACTTTCGAGATGAGGTGCTGGACCTCCCCGAAGAGACATGTGACCTGGAGGAATTGAAGTTCCTGGTTGAGCAGGAATGGGAGCTCGAGATTGCCTACAAGCGGCTGTTTGACAGTGATCAGCAGCCTGGCATGGCTCCCGTTGCCTAGGACTGTCCGGGAGAAATAGCAGACAGTCAAAAAGATGAGGAGCAAATGGGGCCAGGGGTGACCCTACCTTTTCCCGTCCTAACCGCAATGGAAGAAGCAGCGATGATACAGAGGGCACTGCGAGCGCTAGAATGCCAGAACGCACCGGAGGTCCCCCAGGCAGCGAGACAAGCTAATAGCATGAAGGTCTCAGAAATTGGAGTTGAGACAGGCGCTGGAAGGCTGGGAAATGGTGAACAGCAGCAAGTCCAGAGTATCTCATCTGGTGCCCGAGCAGAAGCGCTGGCTACAGGGCAGAGTGCCCCTGGCATCTGCACAGCATCAGAAAAAGAGTTGGATCCGGAGACACTGAGAGATGACCTGCTTATAGATGTCGGTGGCAGTTAGTTCCCAAAAAGTACATCGAACATTAGGAGTGTTGAATTCCAACGTGTCGGGCTGTCGCAAATCTAGCGCCTCACTGGCTTGTTGTTTCGCCACTGGATATCTGAAAAGTGCGCCATGGCCATGTAGGAACGCCTGAAATGGCCACACACTTTCCTGGCCTTTTCAAGGATGTCCTGTAAGTCTGGGTACTTATGCACAAAGCGTTGTACAATCAGATTCAACACATATGCCATGCACGGCACATACGTCAACTTGCCCAAATTCAGTGCCACCAACAAATTGCTTCCGTTGTCACACACCACTTTGCCAATCTCCAGTTGGTGCGGAGTCAGCCACTTATCCACCTGTGCGTTCAGGGCAGACAGGAGTGCTGGTCCGGTGTGACTCTCTGCTTTCAGGCAAGTCAACCTCAAGACGGCGTGACACTCTCATATCCAGGATGTGGAATAGCCCCTGGGGAGCTGGGGGGGTGCAGGTGATGTGGAGCAAGACGCAGCAGCAGAAGAGGACTCAGCCGAGGAGGTTATCGAAAAGGATGGAGTAGAAGGAGTAGAGGAGGTGGCAGCAGGCCTGCCTGCAAGTCATGGCGCTGTCACCAACTCTTCTGCAGGGCCACGCATTACATGCTTGGTAGCCATCAGCAGGTTTACCCAATGCGCAGTGTAGGTGATATACCTGCCCTGACCGTGCTTTGCAGACCAGGTATCATTGGTCAGATGAACCCTTGCCCCAACACTGTGTGCCAGACATGCCATGACTTCCTTTTGCACTATAGAGTACAGGTTGGGGATTGCCTTTTGTGAAAATAAATTTCGGCCGGGTACCTTCCACTGCGGTGTCCCAATAGCTACAAATTTATTGAAGGCCTCAGACTCCACCAGCTTGTATGGTAAAAGCTAGCGGGCTAAGAGTTTCGACAAGCCAGCTGTCAGACGCTGGACAAGGGGGTGACTCTGTGACATTGGCTTCTTACGCTCAAACATGTCCTTGACAGACACCTGACTGTGGGCAGATGAGCAGGAACTGCTCAAGGCGAGAGACAAAGTGGTGGATGGTTGAGAGGGGGCAAGGAGGACAGCAGTGGTTGACATGGCTGAAGATGCTGGACCAGGAGGAGGATAATGGCTTTGAGCTTGTGTGCTGCTTGTACTTGTCATCATGTGTTGATCCCATAGGCATTTGTGATGTGCGATCATGTGCCTTCACAAAGCAGTTGTACCTAGGTGGGTGTTGGATTTCCCACGACTCAGTTTCTTTTGGCACAGGTTGCAAATGCCATCGCTGTTATCAGAGGCAGACACACAAAAAAATGCTGAGCTTTGCAATGACGGCATTCTGGTGGTGGCAACAGCATGCATTGATTGGCGTGCTGTCTGGCTGACCCCGGGTGCCGATACATGCTGTCTGACTGTGCCACTAGCTCCTTGCGATGACCTCCCCCTGCTTCCAACTCGTCTCCACCTCCTCTCTGTCTCCCCATCTGAACTTTCCCCCTGTTCTTCTTCTCTTGGAGCGGGCACCCACGTGACATCCACGGACACATCGTCATCACACCGCTTCACTTGTATCTGACAACTCAGCAAAGAAAGCAGCAGCGGGTACAACATCATCACACCATACGTCCATGTGTGTAATGCTGCCTGACTGAGACATATCCCTTTTATCTACATCCTCTGGCAATAATGATTGCGCATCACTCATTTCTTCCAACTGATGTGTAAATAACTCCTCTGACAGATCAAGTGAAGCAGCTGTAGTACTAGTGTTGGTGGTGGCGGCAGGCGGGCGAGTGGTAACTTGAGAGGTGCCCGAAGCTGAGCTGGAGGACGATGGTGTGTCAAGTTTCTGAGCGGAATCTGTAGAAGATTGGGTGTCCTGTGCCAGTCAACTATGTCCTCAGAACTTTTCGACTTCAGGGTATGTGGCCTCTCAACACTGGGCATTATTCTAGGGCCAAAGATAATCACAGCACCACGATCACGACGGCCCCTGCGGGGTGGTCTGCCTCTGCCTGTCATTTTTTTTAGATTTGTTTAGTTGTACTATGCATGCAAGCTACTGTGACACCAGATATGAGTGGCACTGTGCACTGGCAGAAGTTGGCAGATTAGACGCCGTAGGCCTGACACACATGCCTGCAGACAACTAACTGCTATTCTATTGCGGTCAAAAATTTTTTTTTTTAAATGTAATCTACTGTGCCACCAGATATGAGTGGTGGCACTGGGCAAGTGGACACAGTATACGCTGTGAGCCTGAGACACGCTGGCAGACAAGTGACTACTATTCCCTATTGCAGTCAAAATTGTGTTTTTTTAAATGTTATCTACTGTGCCAACAAAATATATATGAGATGTGGCACTGGACAAGTGGGCACAGTATATGCTGTAAGCCTGAGACACGCTGGCAGACAAGTGACTACTATTCTCTATTGCAGTCAAAATTGTGTTTTTTTTAAATGTTATCAACTGTGCCAACAAAATATATATGAGATGTGGCACTGGACAAGTGGGCACAGTATACGCTGTGAGCCTGAGACACGCTGGCAGACAAGTGATTACTATTCTCTATTGCAGTAAAAAAATAAATAAATATTATCTACTGTGTCAACAAAATATATATGAGATGTGGCACTGGACAAGTGGACACAGTATATGCTGTAAGCCTGAGACACGCTGGCAGACAAGTGACTACTATTCTCTATTGCAGTCAAAATTGTGTTTTTTTTAAATGTTATCAACTGTGCCAACAAAATATATATGAGATGTGGCACTGGACAAGTGGACACAGTATACACTGTAAGCCTGAGACACGCTGGCAGACAAGTGACTACTATTCTCTATTGCAGTCAAAATTGATTTTTTTTTAATGTTATCTACTGTGCTAACCAAATATATATGAGATGTGGCACTGGACAAGTGGGCACAGTATTCGCTGTGAGCCTGAGACACGCTGGCAGACAAGTGACTACTATTCTCTATTGCAGTCAAAATTGTGTTTTTTTTTTAAATGTTATCTACTGTGCTAACAAAATATATATGAGATGTGGCACTGGACAAGTGGGCACAGTATACGCTGTGAGCCTGAGCATGCGGCGGCGAACGCGAACAAGCGGGTTCGCCTGTGAACAGTTCTGTACATCTCTAATGATATATAGTCTTTGGAATGTACTAGAAACAGGTAGGCTAAGGATGTACTTTAAGATTTCCATTAGGCTTTTATAGTCCTTAAACCGCAAGCCATTTTTGCATCTTCTTTATTATGCTTGTTAACTGATCATCCACTATCAGAAATCTATGATGCTTGCAGCGACATGTCTCTAGTGGTTCATTAGATATATACCTAAGGCAAAATAGTTAGAAACCTGCCCCTGTGTATGAATCATTAAAAGCTATTCTCTGAGCTATACTGACTTTATTATAGCTGCAGCTATGGAGATCATCACCAAGCCAAGAGAACTATAGATAATCAGGATGAGTTCAAAGTGTCTTATGGTATTTCTTTATTGACTGTATGATAATGTGAGATTTAGGGCTTGTTCACACCATACCTGGTGAGCTGTACTGACCTGCATACAGTAGATCAATGCAAAATTAACCCAGGGGCACATAGCAAAGAAGTAGAACTGTTGGGCCAGATTCACGTACATTGGCGCATATTTTGACCGGCGTAGCGCACCTCCTTTACGTTAGAGCGGCGCAATGTAGAGGCGCAATCACCGTATTCTCGTAGTATTTGCGCAGAAATTAGCGCCGGTGTAACGTAAATTCCGAGGCGGAGTAATTCAAATTGGGAAGGACGTGGGCGTGTTACATTGAAATGAGCCGTGACCCCATGCAAATGAAGGGCCGGCCGGATCGCGCATGTACACATGAAGCAGACCATGGTCAGCACCTCTGTGCGCATGCTCACAACTCGGGAACGGCGCAATCAGTGAAATTTGAAGTGGACCCGGGCCACTTAGTGAACTACGCAGACAGCTTAAATAGACAGACACAAACGCACTTCCTTTGCAAAAGTACATCCCTTTGTATCCCTTCCTATACAGCAAGGTGCTTTTGTTCTGTTGTGTGTTCGCGTTTGTTGCGTTGTGACTTGTCTTTGTGATATTTGTTGACTGTTTGATCTAGTGTTTTGTAGAATATATTTGAAAGTGTTTTTTGCTGACTGGTTGTGAGACTTTTTGGTTGATAGATTTTGTTTGTTTGTTTCTTTGCTTGCTTTATCCTGCTTGTTTTTGTGAGTGATTTTTGGTGATTGTTTGGGAGAGAGTTGTTGTATGAGTATGACTGAGAGGAAGCGCAAGAGCAATTTTTCTTTGGGGGAGAAACAAATTATTGCCCGAGCCCTTACCCAATATGGGCGTTTCCTTCACGGCCCGGAGAGTGCCAACACCACCCCAGCCAGGAAGAAGGAGATTTTGGAGAACATTACCGACCAGGTAAATGCATTGGGGGGGGGGGGGAACCCGGACACGCGAGGGGATCGTAAAGAAGATCAATGATCTCTGGCGTCTGGTCCAAAAGAAGCTGGCCAAAATGGCAGCCCATGCCAGGGGCACAGGAGGGGGCCCACCATGCCCTGTTAGTCTGACAGCAGAGGAGGCAGGAAGTCGTCCCAGAAGACCAGGGGGGTGGCCAAGGTTCTGCCCGCCAATCTCAGAAGGGACCAGGCCCTTCAGACCCACCATCTGGGACAGGTCAGCCAGACTTTGGGGCGGGTGGAGGAGAGCCTGTCCTCCATAAAGGATACGCTTGGGGACCTGGACTGCCACTCCCTGGCTCTTACAAACTGCCTAAACGAACTGCAGACTACTACAGCAGACGTTGGGCAGGATGTGAGGGCCCTCACCCAGGCTAACCAGGCCAATACGGCATCACTAAATGCTGGCCTGACCAGAATTGCCGTGGCCTTGGAGGGCAGGCCGCCAGGTGGGCAGAGACCAGGGGCTGCTCCTCCTTCCCCGGATTACCCCCCCATGAGTCTCCCCTGAGGAGCCGGGGCCGTGGCCATGGGCGCCCCAGGCATGGGTCATGCCAGCGGCATTAATTTGGTTTCCCCCCCCTTTCTTTTTTTTGGGACTTTCTTTTTTTTTGCTGTTTTTTTTTTTTGCTGGGCAATATTTTTTTCTTTTTTTTGTGTTGTGAATGATTTCGGAATGTGGGGGTGACATTCCTGCCGGAAAAGGGGTGTCACCCTCATTTGTGGTGGAGAAGGGTTCCCCGAGACCAGGGAGAAGTGATCCCCAGGTCCGTGTGAATGGTGTATGAATGTACAGTGACATAATTGGAGCCGTGGCGTGGCGTTGCTGCTCACAAGTCCTGCATGGTGGGCTTGTGCCAATCCAATTTGATGAGGATGTGATGTGTCTGTGCTAGGGACCACAGTGGTGTGCATGCATGCATTCTCATTGTGCCATGATTAATGTGTGTGTTTAACGTGCAAAGATGCCTAATGTGAGCTGTCTCCTGGCTGATCTGCCCTCAGAAGATGGGGTATCCTCGCTTAGGGGGGGATTTTCTCGTTCAGGGGTCAGGTCATCACGTATGTCAATCTGCAGGCCCTTCCTCACTGCGAAGTTGTGCAGAATGCAACATGCACCGATGATCTGGCACACGAAGTTTGGGGAATACAACAGGGTACCCCCAGACTTATCCAGGCATCGGAAACATGACTTCAGGAGGCCAAAGGTGCGCTCCACCACTGCACGTGTTTGGGCGTGGGCTTCATTGTATCTTTCCTCTCCTGGGGTTTGGGGGTTCCGGATAGGAGTCATGAGATGGGGTCCCAGTGCATATGCAGAGTCACCTGTAAGGGAAAAGACAGGAGGATGTTAGTCATGCATGTGCCCCTTGTGATGTGTGCATCATGGGGGGGGACAGTCATGCCTGCCACCCATGTCACTCACCAACCAGCCAGGTGTCCCCATACACGTTCTGTTCGAATTCCATTGGGATGGGGCTCTGATTGTATATGTAGCTGTCATGGCTGGATCCGGGGTGTTTGGCACGGACGTGCCATATGAGGCCTTGGGCATTGACTATCACCTGTACGTTGATGGAATGCCAATGCTTCCGATTGTGGTATATGTGCTCTGTCTCATGGGGGGGCTGGAGTGCCACATGTGTGCAATCAATGGCCCCCACGGTGCGTGGGAATCTGGCAATTCTGTAGAAATCTGTCATTGCCTTCAGCCGCAGGTCCTCAGTGGTTGGTTTGATGATTTGGTTGGCCATGCGCCTGAGGATTGCAGGGACAACCTGGTGCACACATCTGCTAATGGAGGATTGTGACATCCCAGCCACCACTCCACTTGTTCTTTGAAAAGAGCCACTGGCAAGGAAATGGAGTGTTGCCAGGACCTTGACCCGTGGCTGCACTGCATGTGAGCGGTGTGTTGGGCTGGTGATGTCCTCCGGTTGTGGTTAATTCCAGGATGGCATGAGGGGTGAATCTGAAGATGCGATACACCTCAGAATCACTCATGCCAAAGAGGTCAATGCGTGTGCGGTATATCCTCTCCCGTGCCCTCTTCCGTGCCCTCCTCCTTTTTTGCTCCTCTAAAGTCATTAGTATAGCTATGAGCAAGGATGCCCCTGGCATGTTGGCATAAAGTTTGTTGTCCAGCAAGTGTGACTGCTCAGCTCCTCACCAACAGTGTTGCTTTAGCTGACATGTAGACGGATTGTCTAATTTTATTCCACCTTTTGTATAGTCAAATTTTAGACAGGACGTGCAGCTGTTGCGCACAGCGCGTAGCCTGCGCTGCACCAACTTACTTTTGTGGATCCCCGTAACTCCCTCATTTGCATATTTGAATAGCAAAGCAATGGTGTGTCTAGCGCAGTTTTGCGCGGACGGATACGCCGGTCTATCGAAATTACGCCGGTCCAAAAAAAGTAGATTTCATGCGTATATCTTTTTGGGGATGCGGCGCATCGATACGCATGCACAGATTTAGACTTACGCCGCGCATCTCCTGTAACGCTGGTGTAATGGCTCTGTGAATCTGGCACGTTGCTTCTAGTGGTGTTGCATTGTGTGGTGGTGGCACATTTTTGGCAGTGCAAGTAACCCATGTAAAATGTTGTAACAGCACATCACACCCCCCTACACAATGCACACCAGTGTGCACATCTTTTTTTGTGCAGGCTAGTGTGATGATTACATTTGGATTTTCTTAGCACAGGTTATTCATTGTCTCTTAGCGAAATCTTTTGTTTTTTGTTTTGGTTAGAGTGGGGAAGGGTTAGACCCCCTGTCAAATTTGTATTACTGTCCAAGTTCCCTCTTTATTTGTCCTAGTGACCATTGTCACAGACCCCAAACAGTGGTCAGAAGCGCCCCAGCCAAGAGAGAGGAGGTTTTGTCCCAGGAGTAAGGTCAGCTAATATCGGGTTTTTAGGAGAACCCCTATCCAGAGGCCAGGTCTGTGCAGCAGGGTGCTATGACTAAAAGCTGGGTGAGCCAAGAGAACCAGGCAAGCTGGAAAATACAGTTAGAGGGACTGGTAAGAAGAGTAGTAGTGTTTCTGACAAGGAAGCCAGGTGACTTGGCATTTTCAATAGACTGTTCATGTTGATGTGAAGAACCCCTTTGTGAGCAACAGATGTCTATGCAAACTTTCCATTGTATTTAATAAAAGTGGGCTGCTACGCCCTAAAATACAGTTTGATCTTTGCAAGGTAAGAATGTCATGCAAATAAGGATATAGTTTTGCTCTGCAAAATATTATGAATTATTAAAATGTTTTCTTTTGCGTTTTCAAGAAGTCTTTCCTGTTTGTACCTAAATCTTAAAAGGTATATATAAAAATACTAGAACAGAAAAGAGCATTTTGCTGAAGCATTATATAGGAGGAAGCAAGTGCTCCAAAATTTTGGGGGAGCACAAGCAAACTGAAACATTCTGAAAAACAAAACAAAAAAACAATTGCAGCCTCACTGTGCCCATCAAATTGCTGCCACTGTGCCATGAAACGTAGCCACTGTGCCATCAAATGCAGCCACTGTGCCCATCAATTGCCACCACTGTGCCCATCAAACACAGCCACTGTGTCATGAAACGTAGCCACTGTTCCATCAAACGCCGCCACTGTGCCCATTAAATGCCGCCACTGGGCCCATCAAACGCTGCCACTGTTACCATCAAACGCAGCCACTGTACCATCAAATTCTCCCACTGTGCCCATCAAATGCTCCCACTGTGCCATCAAATGCTCCCACTGTGCCCATCAAATGCTCCCACTGTGCCCATCAAATGCTCCCACTGTGCCATATGAAATGCTCCCACTGTGCCCTATCAAATGCTGCCACCGTGCAATCAAATGTTCCCACTGTGCCCATCAAATGCTGCCAGTGTGCCCCCCGAATGCCCGGCTGCCGTGATGGCGGCCGTGGTGAGCGATGTCCTCCATTTCCTCCTAGATGTCTTCTCCCATCCTCTCTTCCTGTCCTCTGCTATGATTGGACACCTGATTGGCTGAAATGACAGGCGCTGTTTCTATGCCTATCGGGTGACTGGTAACAGACCCAAGCACCTGATTGGCGGACAGCCGGTTCAGTGTTAGGAAAGAGAATATTCATTCACTTTTCTAACACTGTTGTTCCAAGCATGGTGCCGCTGTTTACCTTTTTTGATGCCTATTAGAGCCTATGGCTTTAATCAGGTGCTTCAAACCCCCCCCCCCACTGCTGTAATTCATGGCCGCCATGGATAGATTCAGGCAATGCCTGAATCTATCTATTGGTGATAGAGGGGGTGGCAGGAGAGAGGGGGCGGCGCCCGTGTGCCCTTATGGACGCACCACCACTGGGAGGAAGCCAACAGTAAAGAAAAAGGAAGCTAAAGGAGAACTCCAGGAGTTTTTGGGATCCCCCCTCTCCTGTATACAGTATAACAAAATGAAAATCTTCATTTACCTTATCCATGCTTCAGCATTGTCCTAAAATAAATACTTGATTCAGTGCCAGCAGTCTTCTTCATGGAAGAAAGTCATGTCATTCTGCCTATTTTCTGTGAGCCTGGCCTGTTTTTTTCATGTACCCCAGGAGGTGCATCATTATGCAGGCTAGGCTTACTTACTTCAGGGTTAAGCAGTGCTCAAAGACAGACTGAGAGAGAGATGAGCTCTTTACTGTGCTGCTTCTCCTTTCACTGTTCTGGGCTCAGAAGAAGTAAGTTGATTGATGCTGGTTATTAGACTGGGTACATCTAGCAGCGGAAAATAGTACTGTGGGAAAATATTGGGATATCAGCTTGTAGACAATGCTGTTATTTTTTCTGTTTTATCTTTTAATGGGCTATAGATTTTGATCTGATATTTAAGGCTAGAGTTCTGATTTAACATATATTTGTCTACAGTGTAGTAGTTACACAGCAAAGCATCATGGCCTTCCAAATTTTAGGTCCCATCAGTTTGTACTTGGCAAGGAGGATGACAATGCAGAGACGGGCCACATTTTCTATTGAAAGCATACCTCCACTGCATGAAAAATAGAGAAAATAGAATTCTGCTTTCCACACAGGGCCAGGACGTCCATAAATATGGAAAGAAGAGTATTTTTTGAAAATATGATATACTCAGGTGAAAACAACTCTTTAAAAGATTGCGGCTACACAACAGGAATGCCTAATGGGCTAAAGGAAGTTGAGATTTACAAGTTATTAAATACACTTGTAGAGGTCCTTTTTTCCCCACAAATAGAGCTTTCTTTTGGTGGTATTTATATATGTATAAACAAAAAAAAAACAGCGACAATAAAAAAAAAACAATATTTCTAACTTTTTCTGTTATAAATATCCCCCAAACATATATAAAAAAACAAGTTTATTTCTCAGTTTAGGCCGATAGGTATTCTTATCTCACATATTTTTGGTAAAGAAAATTGCAATAAGCATATATTGATTGTGTAGCACTACCCCCGAAGGAGCTGCTGGTTAAATTTTGGGTTTGCACGTTACCTCTATAGCTTTGTTGTCAGGGTGGGAAAGTCCATGATAAATGCAATGTCCAGACAGATGAAAAACCTTCAAAAGTTGGGTTTTATTTTTACTGCAGCGTAACTTGAAGAGCAGAAAGTAGAAGGGAGGAGAAGAGTATAGGAAGGTTCAGGCACAAGGTACAGAATGCTCAAAATAGTCAATCAGTCTTCACTCTCAACTATGTTGAGTGGGTATTGCTCACCCGGATAGTCCCCTCTCACATGGCCTAGCAGCCCGGGATGATGCACAAACTAATGTCCAGACAGTCTCTGCCACAGACTGTCGTGGAATGGACTTGGTCTCTGCCACATACCTTTTGAATGAACTTGGTCTCTGCCACAGACCTTTTGGATGAACTTGGATGCGTCTGGGTATCCTCTGTCACAGGATTTTAAAGCCCTGAACCTCCAGCCATGCAGTAGAAGAGCCTTTAAGCCAAACCGGCAAACTGCAGGGCTTTCAATGTAGTGGATCCCTCTTTAATCTGGTCACCAGGCCTTACCCAAGACACAAACACTTTCCCGGTCTCCTCCAGGGCAGGTCGTCCCCCGGTTTCCTTCATTAAGACAGCTTCCTCCCTTGTGGACAGACAGTTTGGCATCCCCTCTTAGATTGTAGGCCCCAGCCAGCATAGCTGGGCCTACTCGAAAGCGAAGTGACCCGGGCCAACGTGGCCCCGAGGTCGGGTGCACACACACGCACCTCACGCCAGGAGGGCCACGAGGCGAAGGACTCCAATCAATGGCGTCTGCCCCTTAAGTATCCCCTCCTAGCATGCACAGCGGGGTCACCACTCCCACCACTCCCACTGTCACCTGCAGGCAACAAGGGAAAACTACCAAGTAGTACCACAGCCAGAACAGAGGCAAATTTGTATTAATCAAACAGGTCTGCGCCCAAGTATTGGCACAAACATCCCTTAAATTTGAAATAGCGCCCCCTAAATTTGGGGTGGGCGCTAGAATTGGTTTGCACAAAAGTTATAGCATCTACAAAATAGAGGATTGTTTTATGGCATTTTTATTATATTTTTTTTTATTAGTAATGGCGGCGATAAGTGATTTTTATCATGACTGCGACATTATGGAGGACGCATCGGACACTTTTGACACTATTTTGATACCAGTGTCATTTATACAGCGATCAGTGCTATAAAAATGCACTGATTACTGTGTAAATGACACTGGCAGGGAATAGGTTAACCACTAGGAGGCGAGGAAGGGGTTAAGTGTATCCTAGGGAGTGATTCTAACTGTGTATAGGCTGGGCTACCAGTGACATGACACTGATCACTGCTCCCAATCACAGGGAGCAGTAGATCAGTGTCCTGTCACTAGGCAGAACAGGAAAATGCCTTGTTTACAAAGCCCCGTTACACGATCGCGAGACACCTGTAGCTCCCGCGCACCTGCACGGAGGGATTTTCAAAGCATTGTACGGGTATGTTGCTTTGCCCACATGAGCCATTCTGACGACGTATATGTGCGCTAGTCGGTCGGCAAGTAAGTAAAGGTTTGATGGGAAATCACACAAATTAAGAGAATAGGCCATACAAAATCTATTCTTCTGTTACTATATAATCCTGATAAAGGATCCACTGACAGGAAACATCAACCTAACAGAAGGGCAACATGAAGTTTTAGAAAACCTCAAAGACTTGATAAAGGGCCCAAGCAAAAAAGAGAATAGAAATCTATTTCTTGAATATACTATATAATTAGTTGGGGAAAAAACATGTGAAACTTTCACAGAATGTAGTTATGTCACAGAAAAGCTTTAACTTCTAACCTCAAAGATTTGACTGTCACATACATTTGGAAATGTGCAAGAGGAAATCTGTAATTAGAATATATTCAGTCAAAAAAAAAAAAATCCATTTAAGGTGGCACTGATGCAAGTATTCTGCAAAGCTAGAAGAAAGTTCTAAAATCTTTTTCCAACCTTGGGCATTTTTTTAATGTATGTTCCACTGATATAAGATGTAAAAGAAAAAGGAAGCATGATTTAGTCTCCTCAAATGCAGCAAAGCACCAAGGTTTTTTGCCATTCACACTGCCAAGGTGAAGAAATTGTGCCAGTAGTGCTGAAAAACAGCTTGAATTTTAGTGCTTTTGTCTTCCTCATCACAATTTTGATCAACAGTAATTCCTCTCTTTGCTGTTGGTGGATCAAAATGTTTATTGCAGAATGAGGTAACATGGAATGTCATTTCTGTTTGCCACCAAGTAAATTTTCAAATCTCCTGTCTCCGTCTTTTCTCCAACATCAGCAACTACTAGGTTAAACCTGTTAACGAGCATCGTAATATCCTATTCTTAGCCCGAACAATCATGTCAGGAATGATGTGAGCTTAACCACTTGCTTACTGGGCACTTAAACACCCTCCTGCCCAGACCAATTTTCAGCTTTCAGCGCTCTCACACTTTGAATGACAATTACTCAGTCATGCAACACTGTACCCAAATGATTTTTGTCCTTTTTTTTCATACAAATAGAGTTTTCTTTTGGTGGTATTTGATCACCTCTGGGTTTTTATTTTTTTGAAAGTACAAATGCCCCCCATGCACTGATGAGGCAGCACAGATGAGGCGGCACAGGTGGGCACTGATTGGCGGCACAGGTGGGCACTGGTTGGTGGCACAGGTTGGGCACTGATTGGCAGAACAGGTGGGCACTGATTGGCGGCACAGATGGGCACTGATGAGGTGGCACAGGTGGGCACTGCACAGATTAGCACAGGTGGACACAGATTCCTATGGGCAATGTATAGACACTGGGATGGCACTGGGATGGTACTGTATTCTCACTGTAAGGCCGCGTACACACGACCGAGTTTCTTGGCAGAATCCAGCGAGAGCCTCGATGGGAGACGTATTCTGCCGAGAAAACCGGTCGTGTGTACACTTTTCGCCAAGCAACCCGTCGGGAAGCTTGTCGAGCCAAAAAGCGAGCATGTTCTCTATTTCCTCCTTGTTCAATGAGAAAATTTGGCTCGACAAGCTTTTTGACTGCCGAACTAGGAACTCGACGGGCGGAACGATGAGTTTCGCCCCAACGAGTTTCTCGGTCGTGTGTACGGGGCCTAACACTAACAATTTGTAACTCACAGATCCGTTCTCCCTCCTCACACTGTCTCTGTGTGAGGAGGGAAAGGCGGCAATGAGAGACGATCTCATATGTTTACATTTGAGATCATCTCTCATTGGCCGCACAGATCGCATAGCAAACAGCCACTCTGATTGGCCGTTCACGGGGATCTGTGATTGGCTGTGTCCAAGGGACACGGCCAGCACAGAATTTCCCCGCTGCACGCGGGGAACGAGCAAAGAGGAGGACGTCAAATGACGTTCCTGGATTTTCAGGTCCATGCTGAAGCCGTCATTCGGCTATATCGTGGGCCTCAAGTAGTTAAGCGGGCCATACACTGCTCAAAAGTCAGACAATTCTTACTGACTTAAAGGGGTTGTAAAGGTTGGTGTTTTATTTTCTAAATAGGTTCTTTTAAGCTAGTGCATTGTTGGTTCACTTACCTTTTCCTTCGATTTCCTTTCTATATGTTTTTTTCTTTGTTTTCTTTGTCTGAATTTCTCACTTCCTGTTCCTCCTCAGTAGGTTGGCTCCCATCATCCGAGCCGTTCTGGCTGGGGGTTAGTCAGCATGCTCGCCCCCTTCCTAGGTACTACATCCCTGCGGGAACACAGCATCTCCCCACAGGGATGTAGTCCCAAGGGAGGAGGCGAGCACGCTGACTAACCCCCAGCCAGAACGGCTCGTATGATGGGGGCAAACTTACTGAGGAGAAACAGAAAGTGAGAAATTCAGACAAAGAAAAAAAACATATAGAAGGGAAATCGAAGGAAAAGGTAAATGAACCAACAATGCACTAGTTTAAAGTAACCTATTTAGTAAATAAAAAACAAACCTTTACAACCCCTTTAAGACAGCAGGTCTGGCCTGTTTCAGAGGGGCCAGCGGAGGACCTCCTAGTTTGTATATGACTCTGTACCTAATTCTTCTGGGCCAGTTTGATCCAGTAAGAATCACACATTTTCTTGGTTTTCCTTTTGCAGACCATTCAAAGAAGAATCTGCATTGGAGGGAAGCCACTTATTACCCTGTCCAGGGAATTATGAGATCAAATGACAGTGCTAGAGAATACCTGGTCCTGGCTACAAACAGGGGTAACCTTTTGTTGAACCTGGAGACCAGGATGTCCACATCCCTATTTCTGACATAGATTGAACATGTCGAGAAGAAGGGGCCATTCCCTTTGGTCCTGGTAGTGACTGAGGAAATCTGCCTTCCAATTCACCACGTTTAAAGCTGGACAGTTCTGTTCCATCCAGAAAATGATCAGACTTACTTCTTTCAAGGCTGTCTGAATGTCTGGTATGATGGACACGCTTCAACATTTGGGAATGGGACCTAAAATCAGACACTGGATACAAAATTTGTACAGTAGACCAACGGCAATGGTCAAGGTTAATGGTAAGATGTCATTGCCCTTTGAAATGCATAATGGGACTAGACAAAGGTGCCCGCTCTCGCCACTTCTATATGTACTAACGCTGGAACCTTTTCTGGCATCTCTGCCAAATAATCCAAATATAGAGGGGGCAAGAATAGGTGAAGAAGAACACAAGGTAGCAGCATACGCCAATGACATCTTAATGTATATAACTAATTCAAGGGTGACCCTGCCAAACATAGCTAAGGAAATAAAAAAGTATGGAGAAATTTCGAACTTCAAAATAAATCCTATAAAAACAGAAATTCTAAATATAGGGGTGGAGAAAAGAGAAGAACTTGTGTTGCAAAAACAATACTCATATACATGGGTGAGAGGAGAGCTAACTTATCTGGGGGTTATATTGACATCTACAGTAGATGGCCTGTATCTTCCTAACTATATCCCTCTGTTAAATGAGAAAAAAATTGATTTAAAAAAGAATATAGCAAGATCACTTTCATAGCTAGGAAGGATAAATGTTTTTAAGATGGCCATCCTCCCAAAAATAACTATAAATAGTAAAAAACAAAAAACCGAGAGTAAACTTTGCAACATTAACAAGAGGAAAAAAACACAGAGGATTAGCAGCACCGGATATAACTAGATATTACAAGGCCACGATTATTGCACAAATGGTAGAATGGGAAAATAAACACAAAGAGAATGAAAATAATGGAAAATATTATAAGTAAAACAGCACTTCACAAAAATGTATGGATACCACGAAAGAATAGGGTGTTGGACGAATCCACACAGGGATTAACAAAGAATGTTTTCAAAGTTTGGGATTTAATACATAGACAGAATAAATGGATTTATAATTCACCCTTAATTTCACTCAGGGAAACAAATTTTTTTATACCAGGGAAAGGGACTCGGTTGGGAAATAAAATGGGGGCTGCACCAATAAAGGACATCACAGGACAGGGAAAGATAAAAACACTCTTGGAGTTAAAAGAAAAAAACAGGTGGGAAATCAATGAATGAAATATCTACATCTAAAACATCTGATAAACTCAATACCCAAACCCATAAAAGATGAAAAGAATCTAACTGCACTAGAAAAATGTTGCACTACGTAAACCCCAGTAAAGCACGTGATATCAAGAGTATATCAAATTCTGGCAGAATCAGAGCTACAAGGAAAACCCTATTTTATAGAGAAATGGGAAAAAGAAATACTGTATTTATTGGCGTATAACACTCACCTTTTTATCCTGAAAATAGAGGGTAAACTGTGCCTGCTTGTTATAGGCAGGGGGCTGTGGAAGGTTTTTTTCCTGAAACTTTGCTCTTAAAGTTAGGGTGCATGTTATACACCTGTGCATGTTATACGCCGATAAATACGGTAAACAAGAAATTTGAGGATCAACAAGTTGAAAGAATAATAGCATCCGTACATAACACCGTAACTGATATGAATACAATTGAAATGAACTACAAATGCATTTTAAGATGGCCCAAAGTGATTCACAAATTCAATAAAGATAAAACCCCATTGTGCTGGAGAGAATGTGGGCAGATTGGAACAACTACACACATATGGTGGGACTGTCCAAAGATAAAGAAATACTGTCAGGAAATTCGTGAATATGTGGAAGTAATAACTGGAGAAAAGATATCTAATAGCATACAAGCTTGTGTGTTTCATGAATCAAAAGAATCAAACATAAGTTATAGGAAAACATTAATCCCACCATTAATAAATGCGGCAAAAGGATTGATACCAAAAAAATGGCTAAGTACAAAATGGAGACAGTGGAAAGACTTTAAATCATCGGAGGGATATTTGGGGAAAATAATAGAGGATAATAGAGGACAATAAAAGATAAAAAATAAAGAAATAGGATAAAGGGGAAGGAGCAAACCATTAGGGGACAGGGGCAGGAGGGGGGCGGGTAGGGTTTATAATTAAATTATATACGTAAACTAATAGTGTTAAAGAAAAATAAATAAAAAGTATTAAGGAAAAGATAAATATATAAAATAGTTAGCGGAAAACCACAAATGATGCGAAACCGAAGAAGAGACAATATTTATGAATGAATGAAATCATGAGCAAGTCTCTTGAGTCTGACGTGGTATATTAAAAATGTAAATCCTTCGATTTTCTTTTCTAAAAAACGTCTTTGTCTGAATTTCTCACTTCCTGTTTCTCCTCAGGCTGGGGGTTAGTCAGCGTGCTTGCCCCCTCCATTGGGAATACATTCCTGCGGGGAGATGCTGTGAACACAGCAGCTAACTTTACTGACTGTTAGCACTTGGCACTAGTAGTTATTGACAGTATGGCACCAAAAAGTTAAAGAAGTGCTGAGTGTAGCATTTGGAAGGGTGAAGTGCATGTAATGTCCACAGTTGAGTTGGCTTGCCAGAGCAGCTGTAATAAATTGACTGGGCATGATGAGAATTCAGGAGAAAAAAAAAGGGATTACAAAAATCAATTGACAGGCTGTGCTAATTGTTGAAATCTCTAAGGATTTTGAGTAACAAGAATTTTGTATAGATAAAAAGCCTTACTGTAGCTCAGAGTTCTCTTTATCGTTGTATGCAGGATGCCACTGTCAGCCATGTAGCACCCTCCTAGGCAGGTACTGGGATAGTTAGATAAATGTTAGAGTGTGTTTTTGAAAGGTATATTTAGCTGCCAAACTGTAGGCTAGAGTTCCTCAGAACCCAAGAGTTCCATGAAATTTCCCAGGGGTTCTGCGGCAATCTACCCATCAATCATAGTTAGCTGATGGGTAGATTGGGTCTCAGCCAACATGTGCAGAGTAGCGCAGAGGAAGCTGCTGTAAAAAGCCCTCTTTCACAGCACGCTGCTCCCCGCTGCCGCTCTTTTCCTCCCGTCCACCCCAACTGCTTGTGACATCACCTGGGATGGATGAGAAGAGAGCAGGGGTCGGGGGCAGCTCGCTATGAGAAAGGACTATGAGGGACGAAAGCTGCTTCCCATGTGACTCTGCATTTGAAGAAAACTGGTACTACAGTGTACCCTGCTTTGTACCCTATACACTGCTGTGGGCAAGGGTCTCTTTTCGACAACCCTGGGCTGTGGTTGTTGGGGTCTGTGAGCCGGGGGGGTTTCCGAGATTTGAAAGACCCCTTTAAATAAGTGAACAAAAAATGAAAACAGGAGGCAAGTTTTTGACAAATCCTTTATTAAAAAAAAAACAAAAAAACAGTGTCCCTTGATGTAGATCTATCATCAATCACATCACCCACTGCACGACCGACTCAAACCCCCCCCCCCCCAAAAAAAAAGTTTTGCATTCTAGGATGGTCGCCCACCGAATGCCTCCTCAGCGCTTTGACAGTTCTTATATAGGTATGGGCGGGGTCACCTAGCAATGTTACCTGGTGCCTCCACCCCCTTGTAACGCCACACACTGGTGCATGCGCGGCCATCAACGTCACAAGGGCCAGTGCCACCAGGTGATGTAGCCAGGTGGCTCTGCCCCTTATATTTTTAAGACATGTCAAACGGAAAGACCTGCAGTAGACAGCCAGCCTTCATAGCAGGCAGGAGTGTTTTTTCCTTTTTCTGGGATGATGGGTGGCGTAATTGACAATGGATTTAGATTTGGGGACACTATTTTTTAATAATGGAGTTGTCAAAAATGTGTGTGTGCTTTTATTACTTTTTGACACAGTTTTTGTTGACTGGGTAGGGGTACTGTACACAGTCATTAATATGGGTGGGGGGGGGGGGGGCAGGATCTTAGCCCCCACCCCTCCTTGAAGTGTCTGGATTAGTTTTTTTGTTTATTTTTTTAAATAGCCGTGTTTAGGCAATTGCAACTGCAAGTCATTTTAAATGTGATTTGACTGACTTTTTTTTTTTGTTTAGAAATGTCAGTTTTGCTGCAGCATGTTCTATATATGCTACAGATGCACCACTCTACAGGCAGACTCAGGGGACCCCTAGGCACTATATTTAAATTAATTTCTAATTATTACTGTTGTACTTTAAGCATTATGAAAATCACTGCTTCTGAAAAACGATAGTTAAAAATGTTTTTTTTTGGCATTAATACATGTCCCCCGGGGCAGTACCCGGAACCCCATACATCTTTTATGGCCAATTACTTGCATATAAGTATTTAAGATGGGCACTTTTTATTTTTCCTGTTCGGCTCCCATAGACTTCATTGGGGTTCACCGTTCAGGTTAGAACTTTTCCCCTGTTCAGGAGTTCTGCTGTGAAACAAACAGGGGGGTTGTCTCGGTACCCTGGTTGAAAAAGGCTAGGTTAGAGGATGCTCGGAGGGCTGCAAGACATCATGGCAGAATCTTCTACACATCAACTTATTGCCTGAAAAGAATTGAATATTTGGCATGGAACACCAAGCAGACTGTCAGATGGTTTCAATAATGGCCAGCCGCCATTACAGTTCGGCCGTTGGGCTGGGGGCAGAGACTACAGGTCACGTTACCTGTGACCATGAAGAAGGAGGGGAACTACAGGAGATGCGGCCGCCAGTGTTCTGGACAGGAGTAAAAATGAGTGTGTCTCTCCATGTGTGCATATACACAGTAGAAGAATCCATCTCTTTATTTTTCTCCTAAAGCCTCTGAATGCCTCCTTCTCACTCTATCCCTCCCGTGGGCTGTAGAGGTGGTAGGAGAAAAATAAAGAGATGGATTCTTCTACTGTGTGTATGCAGCTGCTTCTCCTATCCAGCTTCTTTCTACTACCCCTAGTGCTCTTAGGCTCCCACCATGCACTCAGGTGCCACCCCCCGCTCTCGGGCTCCCCCACTGCACTTCAGCCCCCCAGTGATCTCCAGCTTCTGCACACTCCGGCCCCCCAGAGCTCATCAGCCCCCCGGTACTCTGCAGTCCCCAGTGCTCTCAGGCCCCAGTGCTCTCAGGCCCCCAGTGCTCTCCAGCCCCCCAGTGCTCTCCAGCCTCCCAGTGCTCTGAGGCCCCCCAGTGCTCTGAGGCCCACTGGTACTCTCCCTCAAGTGCTCTTATGCCCCCAGTGCTCATCAGCCCCTCTGTACTCTCTGGCCCCCAGTGCTCTCAGGCTACCCAGTGCTCTCAGGCCCCCCTGTGTTCTCCAGCCCTCCATGCTCTCCACCCCCCCAGTGCTCTCCAGCCCTCTTAGTGCTCTCCAGTCCTCAGTGCTCGCCAGCCCCTCAGTGCTCTTCAGCCCCTCCCAGTGCTCTCAGGCCCCCTTGTGCTCATCAGCCCCCTTTAATCTCCAGCCTCCAATGCTCTCCAGCCCCTCCCTGTGCTCTCCAGCCCCTCCCTGTGCTCTCAGGACCCCCTATGCGTCACCTGCCTGTGCTGTTTGCCTTCCATGTTCTCTGCCCCTGCTTGTGCTCTCCAGCCCCCATGTGCTCTCCAGCTCTAACTAGTGCTCACTACCCCCCGTGCCCTTCATCCCCTGTGCTCTCCACACTCCTCCGTGTTCTTCACCCCCCACATGCTTTCTGTGCCTCACGGTAAATTATCTATGGGCTGCTCGGTCTAAAATGCCTGGGCTTATTTTTTGTCCCAGTCTGGGCCTGGTGTGCAGTGTGGCATGTTGCCCCTCTGACAAATAGATCTAAATTTGGGAGATTATGAGCAGGACATACCACTCTCTGGTATCTGATGTATGTGTCATAGTGCTGGACCAACATAAATGAGACTTAATTCTAATGTATATACAATTGAGTGCATCTTTCTTTAAAGGATCTTATACATATTGAAGGTATACTGTAGGTGGACGTGGTCCTGGTCCTTGGCTGCTATGTTTCTGATTACGATGGAAAGAGTGTTCAGCAGATGATAAACCCTGGGGTGCTAGCAGTTCATACTGCTGTTAAGGTTTGACAGTCTTTATCAAGACCTAATATAGGTCTATTTTTGCATCCCATTGTGATCTAACATCCACTGCTCAAGCCCTGAGAAAGGCAGAGGTATTTCCCCTGGCTGTATCTGTTGCTCTTAACCAATAAACATTGAAAAAAAAACCTGAGTGATAAGAACTTTGTACTAGGCACATATCAATAACCACTCTTGAGTTTATCCCACTGTCTGGGGAAATTATGCACTCTTCATAGTGACTTGGAGACCAGGATTTGTATAGGCTGCAATAATCAATGCAATACAATAGTCCACATACTTTCATAAGGAAATCATAATAGAAGTAACTCTAGCTGCTTGTTGACCAGTCACCATCCTTATACTGCGGCAGGTCGGCTCTTCTGAGCAAACCGCCGTAGGTGTACATTTCGAAAAACATTTAGAAGGGAAATTGAAGGAAAGGGTAAGTGAACCAACAATGCACTAGCTTAAAGGGGTTGTAAAGGAAACATTTTTTTCCCTAAATAGCTTCCTTTACCTTAGTGCAGTCCTCCTTCACTTACCTCATCCTTCCATTTTGCCTTTAAATGTCCTTATTTCTTCTGAGAAATGCTATCTTCCTGTTCTTCTGTCTGTAACTACACACCGTAATGCGAGGCTTTCTTCCTGGTGTGGAGAAAGCCTCTTGAGGGGGGAGGGGGCAAGCAGGCAAGTCAGGACACTCTCTACTTTGCAGATAGAGAAAGGAGCTGTGTGTTAGTGGGCATCCTGACACTCCTGCTCGCCCCCTCCTCCCTCAAGAGGCTTCTCCACACCAGGAAGAAAGCCTCGCATTACTGTGTGTAGTTACAGACAGAAGAACAGGAAGTGAGGATTTCTCAGAAGAAATAAGGACATTTAAAAGCAAAATCGAAGGATGAGGTAAGTGAAGGAGGACTGCACTAAGGTAAAGGAAGCTATTTAGGGAAAAAAATGTTTTCCTTTACAACCCCGTTAAAGGAGGAACATTAGGCTCAAATCTTTAGGACTTCTTTACACTATGTGCAAAGACCTGCACCTATAAAATGCAGGTCTCTGCAAGGGAACATAGAAAACAATTCCTAGTTTTATAGTTTGTAAGGTTGAATAAAGACACCAGTCTATCTAGTTCAACCTGCGTAGGTGTGTGTATGTGTGTGAGTGTATCTATGTAAATACCATCTCCCGCATGCCTTTACATTGTGTTCGCTAAGGTACCCATCTTAAGTCTCGTACACACGATCGGACTTCCATCTGACTTTTCTGTGGATTTTTGTGCGAAGGGGCGTTGGCAGTGAACTTGGTATGCATACACACGGCAGAACATTTTCAGCAAACATACACCAAACCAGCTCTTTACCGCCACCCATTGGACAACTTCTGCTATTGTTGTCTGATGTTTAGCATTGGTTCGGAGCATGCGTGTTTGTACTTTGGATTTTAGTCTGACGGATTTGTGTAGACATGATCGGATGAACCGACGTAACACATGTTTTGTCGAAAAATTTGAGTGCATGCTCAGCCAACATTTGTTGTCGGAAATTTCGACAACAATTGACCGATGGAGCATACAGACGGCCGGAATGTCAAATAAAGCGATTCCGTCGGACCATTTTTGTCGGAGTATCCGATCGTGTGTACGGGCCTTAAGAATTGTTTTAAATTATCAACGCTTCACACTGAAACCACTAATTGTGGAAGGGTGTTCCACATCGTTACTGCTATAATAGTAAAGAACCCCCTATGCAGTTTAAGGTTGAACCGCTTCACTGTGTCTTCTTAAGTTACCTGAAACTCAATAGTTTCCTCCCTATGCTAGAATCACTATTTAGGTATTTCTCCAGGGATACGTTTAATGCTTGTAGTCATTTTTCATAATTGAGGTCCTCCTTTCCCCTTTTTTTAATTTTTTTTATTACAATACATTTTTATTGTGTCAAAAGATAATGATATATACATAGCAAACCATGCATTTAAAACAGATAAAGGAGAAGTGTAAATGCGGACGCAGCCGCTGCAACAAGGGAGTCGAGTATATAACACAAACACATGAAGCCTGTACAATATAACATTCGTAAATAACGTTTCAGACCGGCCATTTACGTACGTGACGGTGGGTCACGGAAAGAGCATATGGAATAAGACCAAGGTGAACGACCAGAAGGGCGTGAGGCCCATCTCCTATGACCTGGGTATGCGAGATCAAATATTGGTGTTGTCTAGCGGCAGAAGATGCGGCGCTAGTGCCTATCAGGAGGATGGAGGGGGCGAAGGCGTGTACTGGGGTGAGCTATACATAAGTCCCGGAGCATAGGACCCCGAGGGTCTGAGGCACGATTGTAGTGCAGGGACCACGGAGGGAAACCCATGAGGGAGTGTAGAAAGGTCGCCCTATGTAGGGGGGGGGGGTCCAGAAGGGGATCGGTATTCTGTGGTTGGGGATGTGGTTGGGGAAAGTGAGGGTTTCCCCACAGCTCTCTGACAGCTCTCAAGAGATTAACTGTTTGTAGACATCAGTTGAGGTGAAGTGAATCCAGCTAGCCCAGGAATCAGTGTATTTAGAGGGTGTGTCATGAGCCTGATGTATTAGATTTTCCATTTCTGAAGTCAGGTTTATACGTCTGAACCAGTCTGCTATAGTTGGAGGGTCTGGAGACCGCCATCTCACGGGAATGCAAAGTCTTGCAGCATTGACTAAATGCATTGCCAGGGAATGGAAATAGGTCCTTGGGGGTATGTTGGAGTGGTGGAGCAGAAATTGTGCCGGTGAAAGATCCAAGTCATAGGTCGTTACTGAGTTGACGATGCGATGGACTTCGGTCCAAAACGGCTGTATTTTAGAGCATGACCACCATATGTGCAGTAAGGAGCCCGGTTCGGCACCACATCTCCAACACATTGGGGAAACAGAGGGGTAGATGGCATGTAGGCGCGTGGGAGTTTTGTACCATCTCGAGAACACCTTAAAGGCATTTTCTTGAGCGTGTACGTTGACCGTCCCTTTGTGAATGCAGGAGAACATAGCCTCCCAATTCTGGTCTGTTAGATCAATGGAGAGTTCCGCTTCCCATTTTTGGCTGGCCCAGTTATCTTTAGGTTTGCAGACAGGGAACAGTAGGGTGTGAGTAAGGGAGACAAGGTGGGTCAAAGGTTCGGTGCTCGCGCACAACGTTTCAAAGGGAGTCTGTTTGCGAGACCAGTCTGGTTTTGGGCGTGGGTTGTCAAAAAAGTGTCTGAGTTGAACATAAGTCCAGAATGGGAATGATTGATTCCTCATTCTGGACACAAGGGTTTCGTAGGAGAGTAGATGATCGTGTTCAAAGAAGTGTTGCGCACGCATTTGGGCGTGGGGCCAAATCTCTGTTAGAAAGGTGTGGGAGAGTCCTGGAGTGAAATCTGGGTTGCATCTAAGTGGGGTCATAGGGCCCCGCACAGAGGAAATCTGGTATTTGGAGCAGGCTACTCTGAAGGTAGCCAGTGTCGTGGCAATGAGGGGGTGATTCTCCTCCTTTCCCCTTTTTAGTTTTATAGCCCATCTGCCACCCCCCCCACATGTTTTCCAGGGGAGAGAAGCAAAGTGGAGCCTGGTGAGCCACAGAAAATACGGTGTAGCAGGGCTCTTAGCTGCATATTGCACAGAGCACAAGGATCAGGAGTTAAGGGCTCAGATGTGTGTCGGCAGGGTGCAGGGCTCAGGAGTGAATGTCACACAGGGTGCAAGACTCAAGAGTGCGTATTGTGCAATGCTCAGAAGTGCATGTCCCACAGGGCGTAGGACTCAGGTGTGCATACTGTGCAGGGCTTGAGAGTGCATATTGTGTAGTGTGCAGGGCTCAGGAGTGCTTATCCCATAGGGCTCAGGAGTACCTATCACACAGGACTCAGGAGTGCCTATCACACAGGGTTGCAGGAGTGTGTATTGTATTGTGCTGTGCTCAGGAGTGCGCAGGGAGCAGGAGTGGGTAACACAGACCAGTGCACTGCCAAAAATTACCCTCCTTCCAATCCCCACAGAGCTCTCCCCCTCTTATTGTCAGGTGGAGAGATCCCCAAATACAGAGCTCTTCGCCCACTCACCTAATAGTGCCAGGGAGAAGTCCTTGATGAGAGTTGTAGGAGGAATAGCAAGACCAGTAAACATAAAAGCCAGCAGAGGAAGTGGGCAGTGCAAAAAACTTCCTATACTGGCTTCTGTGTTTACAAATGGCAAGATAGTGAGCATAGGGTAGTGTTGGAAGTAGCAGTCCAGACTACCACTGTGTTCGCCCCCCAAAAAAGCCTTGCTGACAATTATGGAATGGAGCTATCCAGCCAGCCAGGAGAGACTATGGGCCAGATCCAGATACATTTTCGTATCTTTACGGCGGCGTAGCGTAGATTCTTTCTGAATCTGGCCCTATGAATATAAGAGCCAGGATAAAAACTAAAACCATTCACCAGGAAGGTTGTATCCTCAGAGACGTTTTAAATGAACAATTTTCACGTATGAGTGGAGTGTACATTCAAATAGGTTTTGTTTGTTTTTTGGATATTATTGTAGTTCCAGATTATGTCATGCACAAAATAGCAAATAGAAAGCGAAGGACAACAGAGAAGGTCTTCATATTTGTTAAAGAATGACCTAGGAATATAGAATATATTTTGAAGGCTTTGATAATTACTATAATTCACCATCGTCTGCTCTGTTTTCAAACCAGTCAGAATAAAATTAGAAGGCTGTCACGTTGTTGACACCTTTCGCCAGAATATAGGCTACATGTGTCAACAATGTGACTGGTTGCACTATAATCTCTCTATACGCAAAAATAAAATATAAAGAATAAAAGAAGGTAAAAGGAGTCATTAAAACTGAACTCGGCAGATATAAAAGCCAAAGATTAATGCATAATCATTAATACACCATTAAATATATATTTTAAACACAATAGAAGAGCTCACAATGAGAGAAGGAGAAGTAGCATAAGGATCAGTTGTGTCTGTGTAAAGTAACAGGGAGATGAACTTAAACCACTGAAATAAAGAAAGGAAAGTCAGACCAAAAGTGGATGAAAGAGTCCAAGATCATTTTTATTGTTGGTAAATAAGTCATATAAAAATAGCCAACACGTTGCAGAACACCACAAAGTCATCTTTGCCCAGTTTTGCCACGAAGAGTTAAACCAGCTCTGAGCGATCCCTTGTCTTTTTGTAGTAAGATAAAAAAGGGCACACAGATAAGTTTGTGTCACCACATCCCCCACTGCTTTGCTTGACATCTGATTTCTTTATCTTATGAAGAAGCAGAGAGAGAGAGTGTTACTATTCCAGCTTCACATCCCCCCTCCTTTCTTGTCCAACTCTCCCAGGATTGGCTGCTCCACACCTCAGCATGATTGGGCATACTGAAGTCATGTGGTGCCCTCCCTGAGTTTTGACTGAATGGTACTCAAAACTCAGCAATAGGACAGTAGGAGAGTGTAGAGGTGGGCGGGGAGTCTTGTGACATCACGACTCCGCCCACGAGCTCCGACAAACAGAGTCACTCATCGATTCCAACGTTTTGCAGGGCTCCCACTGCTGAAGGGGTTGACATTTGCAAGGTAGGGATACATGCAGGAGGATTGCATGTATATATACATTAAATTGTTTGTTAACCCGAAAAAGAAAAAAAAAAATCCTGGTCCCTTAAAGCAGATTAAACAGAACAGTGCTTGTGCTGTGTAATCTGCCTCCCTGAATCTGGTACTTCCTGTATCCCCTCTCTGCGTTGACCACAAAAAAATCAGGGCTACTGAGCCCTGACCACTGTGGTCAGAGTGCTTCCCTCTGTTAATGCTCACTGCCAGCAACTCTTTTATATCCTGGCATAGCTCACTGCATTAGTCTTTTGTAAAAACAAGCGTTGTAAATACTGTTTTAGCTGGTCACGTGACCCGCGGCCAGTTTCCAGGGCTTCTGCAGGAGAGGCTGAGCGGCCATGTGTTCTCCCCAGCTCACATCAGAGGGAGATCACAGCCCCTCCTGAAGTATACATCCATCGGAGCTATACAGTGGCCGCGAGTCATGTGACCGGCCTGAAGACAGCTCTAAATAGGTATTTACAGTGCTCGCTTTTCTAAAAGACTAAGGCGGCGTACACACGGCAGAGAACCTCGACGGGCAGAACACATCGTTCCGCCCGTCGAGGTTCTCTGCCGGCCGTCGAAATCGGCAACCCGCCCGTCGGGAATGGCAACCAGCCATTCATCCAGGCGGGCCGTCGAGCAAAAAGAGAGCGTGCTCTCTATTCGCTCGACGGGATTCCCGACGGGCGGGGCGAGCCAGGAGCGTACACACGGCCAAGGTTCTCGCTGGAATGCAGCTTCCAGCGAGGTTCTCGCTGGTTTCCAGCGAGAACCTCGGTCGTGTGTACGCCGCCTCATGCTGCTCTGCCAGGCTCTAATAGAGGGTCTGGCAGTGTTTGAGTTATATGGATTAACAAATCCTTTAATATGGTGTCATTAGTTTATACTGGGTGAGTGGTGGGTTTACATCCACTTTAAGACCATCCTTCCCCATTTCCATTATCGTCATCATGAAGGCAATTCCCCTAGTTATACAGAATGCTAGATGATTTCATAATAATTTTATAGACATTTCCAAACTTAATGTATCACCCTCTAGTGTGCTACAAGTGGTAAACTATAGTCTGGCCCTCGGAAAAACCTGAGTCATTAAATCTGGGTCAGTTTTATTAGAGGCCAGGACTGGATGACTCATCCAGGCAGCTCTTTGGTGCCTCCCCTTGTTTCTTGAATGTTGGAGAATGTTCTGGAAGTTAGTGGGAAGAGGCTAGAAAGAGCTGTCTTGCATGTTTAGGGGACTTTAACCAATCCCCAAGTTGGGGGCCTGGCAGGGACCTAAGGAGCCCTTAAACAGATATGAGCTATGTCAGCAGAGTCAGGTGGAAGATGGAGAAGCAGTGTTGAGGGAAGGTTGTTGGTGGCTCTTGAGGAACCCCTGCCAAGAATGGATTTTACCTCAGTCTGGAGCTTGGGAGCCTGGCCTGGAAGGATCCCACCACAGGAGGCAGTTGGGGGCCCTAACCAGAGAGGCAGCAGGAGCAAAGAGAGAGATCAGCTTGGTGCAGGGACAGACAAGAGGAGAGACTGCCAGCTGTAGCAGTGCTCTATTGAAGACAACGGTGTGCCAAGTCATCATTAAACCTTGCCCTGGGGAATCTCCATATGTGTGTCAATCAGGAGGACTGGGAAGAGGAAGCAGCCAAGTAGGCTGGTGGCATTCAGGCAGGCTAGCATTTCGGCAAGCAGTAGAACTGGAATTAGTGTCTACGGGGAAGCAGAAGGTGGTGCGTAATACAGTTCACTTCACATGTGCTACTTTACCAAGGGACTGAGAGTTCCTAACCTGTAATGGGATGTTGCTAAGCTAACAAGAGACTATTAGTTCCTCCAGGAGTGATTAAACAGAGACTGTACAAAAAGGAACCACATTTTTGCAAGAGGAAGGAAGAAGATGAATCTGTAAATAGGGAGGAAGTTGTCCCTGGTTTTGTTTATTGGACATTTTCAAGTTGGGCATTGCATAATCCCTTACCTCATCCAAGTTATCATCCCTTAAAGCGGTTGTAAACCCCTCCTTACAACTTGCACCTACAGGTAAGCCTAGATTAAGGCTTACCTGTATGTGCAAGAAATATCTCCTTAACCTACAGGGTTAGGGAGATATTTGCGGTAAGGACTGCACCGATGTCTACAACTCGCTGTCATCGCCGCCTGGCCAGTCACAGAGCCAAAGCGGCGATACAAGGAAGAAGATCTTAGGAGACATGGCGGCGGCAGAGGGGAAAATACCTTTTCTCATCAGCAGTATATAGCAGTCTTGTGACTTCTATTTGTGCCTGGTTGAGACTGGGTTCACACTATTGTAAACTGGATGTGGGTTTTTTCCCGGATCCAATTTTGCATGCCAGCAGATTGTGACACATCTCCAGAGTGAATTGCACAGGAGTCCTGTGCATGTTCTGGTCTGTTTCAGATCTGAATTCAACCAAAAATCAAGACTGAAATTGGACCTGAAATTGTGAACAGGCACATACCGGACCCCTGCTGTGAGCCGCTCTGTAGCGTGAACCCATCCTGAAGCTAGTAGGAGGAGTTTTGATTTTACTCTTACTGTCCTATGAGGCTGCAGGACCCCTGACCCTCTGTTTGTACAAAGCTGATTGGCCCTGTGCTGATCATATGCACCCTCCCAAGAAAAATAAACTCTCTAGCAATACACACCAGAAAGTGCAGAGAGCCCCCAAGGCTCTGTTCTATTAGGATATGGATTGGGCACTGTGGAAGAAGGGGAGGATCAGAGAAGGCAGGATCAAACAGCCTTTCCTACACATTGCAGAGAATTAACCTCTGAGGTTCCACAGTGCCTATAACAAGCATACTTTACTGCATAAACAGACTGATTTTACTGTTGTAGGTTTAGTAACACTTTAGGGTGAAATCTAATTTCTGCTAACTTTTTTTTGTAGGATCTAGATCTACTCCTAGTGGACACAAAGGGGTTAACTTAAAATCAGAATTACATGCATAAATATTTTACCTGAGATCTTGCCAGCATTCCATTCAGAGCATAATATGTTATGGTCGGGGTATACGAAATTAAGCCCATGGCCATTTTACTGAGGATTTTTTACTGAGGATTATTTTCACACTTCTGAGGGACTTTGTATTAAAAGCCCATCTGCTGAGACCTTGTTGGCCAGGCTTATCAGCAGGGAAATAGAGCCAGATGCTGTCACACGGTGCGTCCTGCTGCTTTTCTCACTGCATCATACCATTAGGAAATGTGTAGGAAACAGGCAATCACATACATTTGACATTTTCCTTGTAGTGTGATTATTGTCAGTTGATTAGAAAACCTGTTGACATCACTTTAAATTGTAGCTGTTTTTCATTCCGAGAGGACTTGTCAAATTTAAATACTGCATTCATGAATTAGTTGAATGCTAATTATGACATTTTGAAATACACAGTCATTTGAAAATGTACACCCAATAAAAATTGTTTACTTAAACATATTTAAATAGGCAAATATTAGATTCATTTAACCACTTTGGGTCAGATCCACAGACAGCAGCCGCCCGCGCCGCATGTCCCATATACGCTACGCCGCTGTAAGTCACAGCGGCGTATTGCTAATCCTCAATGAAATGCCGCTGTAACTTACGGCGGCGTAGCGTAAATGGGCCAGCGTTCGCGGGTGTAATTCAAATTGACTGGGGGGGGGGGGCGTGTTTTATTATAATTATGAATGACCCAACGCAAACAACGCTTTTTTTTAACTGCGCATGCGACGGCCGTGGGCGTATCCTATTGTGTATGCGTGAAATCACGCCACAAATAGTCAATGAAACAACGTTAACGTAACTTACGCCCAGGCCCATTCTGGATCGGCGTATGCAAACAACGTAAACGATGTTCAATACGACGCAGTCCTGACGTCCATACTTAACATTGGCTGCGCCTCCATATAGCAGGTGTAGCTTTACGCCGGAGATACGCTTACGTAAACGACGTAAAAGGCTTGTGTCGGCCGCTCGTTCGTGGATTGCCCTAACTTGCTCATTTGCATATTTTACTCTGGAAATAGACGGAAGCACCCCTAGCGTCCAGTCTCTGGCATGGACTTTTTGATTTTATTATTTTTTGCATTTTTTTGGCCACTTCTTCATAAAAAATCCTTTTTAGTTGGAAGAAGTTTGTTACTTTTCTTGCATGAACTTCCAATTTTAAATTCATCCACAACAGTTTAATGGGATTTAAATCAGGGCTTTGATTAGGCCAGTACATAACTAGGGATGGGTTTCAAGTTTGGGTTGGATGTGGTTTAGAGGTGAACCACGCCTGTTCGTGGTTTCCTCAAACTAATGCGGCACTTCGCTCACCTGAACTCTCGAACTCTGGTGTAATGTAAAAAAACTAAAATGTAGTTATTGATCATATTTGGTTGAGAAGGTCATCCAGAACCCCTGGAGCTGTGTTTACATTACCTTAGGGCTGGGAATCTGCCATTTTGAGAGTATAATGTATGTACATACAGTAGATGGATCAAATTTCATCCCTGCTGAGCCGACTGAATTTTGATCCATCTATGGCCAGTTTAAATAGTGGATGTGTATTAATTATTTCTGGAGAACAAGGGTATTGTTTAGTTTCACTTTAACTCTTTGTGAGAATAGGTAAGGAGTAATAATAAAATACCTCTTATTTAGTCAATGACATCTCTGGGGATCCCCGTCACTATGTTTACAATACTGCAGTGCTAGAGATATGTCATTTAGCAATGGGAGTGCTGTGGGCTAAACATAAGCAGGCATCAGGTTGTTATGATTAATTATCATTACATCCCTGGATGCCATGATTGACATGGATTACATCTCTGGACATTAAAATCGATATAGGATTACAGCAGAGAACATTATTAACATTTTTTTTATTTCTGTTGTACGGTAATAAAGACTTGTGTAAGGTGTGTGTGTGTTTATTTACATTAAACATTTTATAAGAATGGGCAAGGGGTACTTATGTCTCACTGTACTCATGTCCCTGGCAAGGAATATCTGGGGGCCCCCCTATTATAAAGGGGCTTCAAGATTCTGCTAAAATGCCATCATTCATTCATTTATTTCAGCATTTTAAGTGAGACTCTTGTCTCTGACAAGGGTGGCATTTGATGGGGGAAGTCTTTGCTACCCTTCTTCTTTTGCAAAGTACACCCCCCCCCCCCCTATGTTCAAAGGTATGTGCCTGGTCTGGTTCAGGCCATACACTACCCTTCCTTTTCTTACCATCCAGGCTGCATGTCTGCAAGGGTCTGGTGGGTGGAATTTTAAAGTGAACCCCCATTGCTTTGCCCCCCTGTTTTTTAAAGGACTACATTTTTGTGTCTATAACTTCATATGTTGCTTTAAGGCATCTCCAAACTTTAAAATAAATATAACTCAATTGATACAAAGCTGATATTTGATGAAAGACAAGTGTAGAGATTCAAAGTTCTCCAAAAAAAAGTGAACACCGTGATACAAAAAACAACGTGTGAAACAATTAACAAGTTATCCAAACATTCCTTAAATAATAGTACAATAGAAACATGTGTATCATCCTAATATTTCCACCACCATGTGAATCTTCCAAACATGTATTTCCCAAAGTACTTCCTTCACCACACTAAGGGAATGCACTAAGCAAAACACAGCTTGTACAGCTTCAATACAGATGGGAATCACACTTGCTCTGTGTTTTGGGTAGGTACTCCTCCTCCTTTCACTCAGTGGTCCCAGAATTAAAATTATACTCACAAAAATTCAGAAGGCAAAAGGGCACAAAGCAAAAGTCCAGTTGTATACTTGTGTTATTGGATCTTTATTTCTCAGAGATCGAGAGGTATGCCAGCCGCAGGCTTCTCAGCTCTTCACTGCTCCCAGCTTCAGCAGAAGCGACACAATACAAAGCATTGCAATTCAATGGACAGCATCAGGCTCCACCCCTTCTGGCCATCCAAACTGCCTGCCTCAATAAGCGCCTGGGCCGAATTTTAGGAGAAACCCCACATGCCTTTTTTTTTTTTTACTTTTTTAACCACTTCCATACCAGGCACTTACGCACCTTCCCGCCCAAGCCAATTTTCAGCTTTCAGCACTGTCGCAATTTGAATGACAATTGCGCGGTCATGCTACACTGCACCCAAACAAAATTGGCGTCCTTTTTTCCCCACAAATAGAGCTTTCTTTTGGTGGTATTTGATCACCTCTGCGATTTTTTTTTTGCGCAACAACTAAAAATAGAGCGAAGATTTTGAAAAAAAAATAGTTTTTATTTTTTTCTGTTAATTTTTTTGTAAATGAGTATGTTATCTCTTTCAATTACGGGCACTGATATGGTGGCACTGATGGGCACCGATGAGGTGGCACTGATGGGCACTGATGAGGTAGTTCTGATGGGCGCCAATTAGGTAGCACTGATGGGCACTGATAGGCGGCGCTGGTATGGGGCACTGATGGGCACTCATGGGCGGCACTGATGGGCACTCATGGGCGGCACTGATGGGCACTCATGGGCGGCACTGGGCACTCATAGGCGGCACAGATGGGCACTCATAGGCGGCACCGATGGACACTCATAGGCGGCACAGGTGGGCACTCATAGGCGGCACAGGTGGGCACTCATAGGCAGCACAGGTAGGCACTGATAGGTGGCACAGGTGGGCACTGATAGGTGGCACAGGTGGGCACTGATAGGTGGCACAGGTGGGCACTGATAGGTGGGCACTGGGCATGGATTGGCACTGACAATCACTGAGGGGTGGCACTGATGGATCAATGTTGCCAATCAGTGCCCATGTGTGGGCACTGATTGGCATCATTTATTTTTTTACTGCCCCCCTTCTTTTTTTTTTTCCTTTTTTTTTGTTCTTTTTTTTTGTTCTTTTTTTTTTATTATTTTTTTAGTACCCTGGTGGTCTAGTGTGGCGATCCGAGGGGGGGCTGCGCTGATAAACAATCAGCGCGAACCCCCCCTGTCAGGAGAGCCGCTGATCAGCTCTCCTCTACACGCGTCTGTCAGACGCGAGTGAGGAAGAGCCGTCGGCGGCTCTTCCTGTTTACATCGTGATCAGCCGTGATTGGACACGGCTGATCACGTGGTAACGAGGCTCCGCCGGAGACTCGTTACCGAGATCGGAGGTGCAGGGTGTCAGACTGACACCCCGCATCACCGATCGCCGCGCTGCGCGCCCCCACGGGCGCGCGCGGCATTGAAATAGTGCTAGCCGTTTGAGAACGGCCAGTCACGATTTCATAACCACTTCCCGGCCGTAAATCTGTTATTGGCCGGGCGGGAAGTGGTTAAAGGACTTTATTTTACTCTTCCTTAAGACCAGTGCCGATCCTGACCTCCCTGGGGCCCTAAGCAAAATGACATATTAAAGTTAATAAGCGAGGGGGGGAGGGGGGTTCGTGCTGCCGACAGTGACATGTCACATTACAGATTAAAGTTAAAGTTGAGAAGTGGGGGAGGGATGTTCTGCTGTCAGAAATGACATCTTACATTAAAGTGAGAAGCGGGGAGTGCTGACTTCTTATCTCTTCTCCCATGCAGCCAGCAAGTTGAGAAACGGGATGAGGGGCTAAAAATGACTTCTCACCAGCGGGGCCTCTAGTAATTTGGGGGGCCCTGTGCAGCTTTGCAGGGCCCTAAGCGGCTTGCATAGTGAGCCTATAGGGCGGATCGGCCCTGCTTAAGACCCCTTTCACATTGAGGAGTTTTTCTGGCGGTACATCGCTAAAATAGCGCTGCTATACCGCCTGAAAAACTCCTGCCTCAGGAACCTCAATGTGAAAGCCTGAGGGCTTTCACACTGAGGCGATGCGCTGGCGGGAGAGAAAAAAAATCTCCTGTCAGCAGCATCTTTGGAGCGTTGAGAGGAGCGGCATGTATACCGCTCCTTCACCGCTCCTTCCCATTGAAAACAATGGGAGACCGTGGCAATACCGCCCACAATGCGCCTCTATAGAGGTGCATTGCGGGCGGTATTAACCCTTTCACGGCCGCTAGCGGGGGTTAATACCGCACCGCTAGCGGCCGCAACTCACAGCAAATCCGGCGCTCTACTGCCAGTGCACCTCCACTTCCCCATGTGAAAGGGGCCTAACTTCATATGCAGCTTTAAGGCATCTCCAAATTTGTTATTTAACCACTTGCTTACTGGGCACATAAACCCCCTTCGTGCCCAGGCGAAATTTCAGCTTGCCGCACTGCGTCGCTTTAACTGACAATTGCGTAGTCGTGCGACGTGGCACCCAAACAAAATTGGCGTCCTTTTTTTTCCCACAAATAGAGCTTTCTTTTGGTGGTATTTGATCGCCCGTGCGGTTTTTATTTTTTGCGTTATAAACAAAAAAGAGCGACAATTTAAAAATATATATATATTTTTTACTTGTTGCTATAATAAATATCCCAATTTAAAAAAAAAAATAAAAAAAAAAATTTTCTCAGTTAAGGCCGATACGTATTCTTCTACGTATTTTTGTAAAAAAGTTATATTTTTGCGCAACAGTTATAGCACCTACAAAATAGGGGACAGAATTATGATTTTTTTTTTACGATTTTTTTTTTACTAGTAATGGCGGCGATCTGCGATTTTTATTGGGACTGCGATATTGCGGCGGACACATCGGACACTTTTGACACATTTTTGGCGCCATTCACATTTATACAGCGACCAGTGCTATAAATATGCACTAATTACTGTATAAATGTGACTGGCATTGAAGGGGTTAACACTAGGGGGTGAGGAAGGGGTTAAATGTATTGCCTGGGTGTGTTCTAACTGTGTGGGGGAAGGGGGTGACTGGGGGAGGTGATCGATGCTGTCTCCCTATGTACAAGGGAAACAGCATCTGTCACCTCTCCCTGACAGGACGTGGAGCTCTGTGTTTACACACAGAGCTCCACGTCCCTGCTCTGTCACCGACGATCGCGTGTACCTGACGGACATCGCGGCCGCCGGGTACACGCATCGAATCCTCGGTGATGCGTCGGGACTGTTTTTCCCCGCCGCGCGCCACGGGGAATTACAAGTAAATCACGTCCAAAGACGTGACCCCGGCGCCTCAGGTCCGTGCTGCTGACGTATTCTGTCAATAGCGCAGACCCGTAGTGGTTAAATGATTTGTGTGTTTTCAATGTTGCCATCTAAGCCATATGAAAATATACTCTTCTCTCTGTACAATATTTTTGCATTGGTACATGGCCCCCGAGGGCATTGCCCAGCTACGTATGCCCTTTTTTCACAAGAGCTTGCCTATAAGCCTTGAAAATGGCAAAATAAATATACCATTCACCTCCCACAGACTTTAATGTATTGTGGCACTAAGTTCTGGCTTTGTACAATTCACGCTGGGTTCACCAAACCTCCCAAGAGCCAAACCTGGATTTCTTGTTGGATATCTTGTTGGATTTGTTAGTTCACTTTGGATCAGTATCGGATTAAAATATTATTTGCAAGTTATTGTCATAAAAAGTGTTTGGGGACCTAGGTCCTGCCCCAGGGGACATGTATCAATGCAATTTTTTTTCTAAATGGCTGTTTTTTCAGGAGCAGTAATTTTAATAATGCTTAAAGTGAAACAATAAAAGTGAAATATTCCTTTAAATTTATAATGAATTGTCGGGTCAAGCAATACAGATACAAATCATTGAAAAAAATGGCATGCCCCCCCCCCAGTCCATTACCAGGCCCCTCAGGTCTTGTGTGGATTTTAAAGGGAACCCCCTGCTTCAAAGGGGACACCCAGATCCCGCCCTCACATATGAATTGGTAACAGGGTACATTGTACCCCTACCATTTCACAAACAAAAGTGTCAAAAATTGTAAAAAAACACAGGAGACGACTTGGGTCAAGTCCTTTATTAATAAACAAAACAAAAAATTCCAGCGACGTATATCCATTCTCGACCCGAGGATATGGAAAAATTGAATAAGACGCCTCCACGATCCGCTTCCATGGGAGGTTCCCGTAGAATGACACTACACCCGCTGTGACAGCTCTTATATAGCTGAGGGTGACCCCGCCCCCTCTGACGCCACAGGGGTTTCCTGCAGTTTCCCATGGCGTCAGAGGTCAGAGGGGGGCGGGTCACCTGAGACGCCACTGGAAATCACAGGAAATCCCTGTGGTGTCAGAGGGGGCAGGGTCACCCACTGGCATCCCACTGACATCAATGAGCATTACTTTGCCATTGGCAATAGAGATAAGCCAGACCTACCCGGGTCCTGTTTATGGGAGTTTCAACTACTTGAAAGATTGGGCATCAAGCTATTAGAACCATTGTATGTTTAATAATTTTGTTTACTCTATATTTTACTCTATATTCTATACAATATTTCTTGGCTTTCATACAGCAAGCCACTATGATTGATTTGTCCTAAAAAAGTGTTTAATAGGTAGTTTTTGCAAAGATAACTGATTTTTCATGTAACAGCAATGGGTCAGAATTGAGCGGGGACAGTTGCAGACATAATCAGGCTAAAATCCATTAGGAAGGTATATACTTTTAATAAAAATAAAAAGAGATGAGGCAGTTGTTATGCCAACTGCTAAGTTAGCAATGACCTTAGGTAGGCACTGGGCAGCAAGGTAAGAGAGTCAAGAGATTAATCATTCTTATCAAGAAATAATAACTAGTATGTTATTTCAATGACAAGAGCCAGAAATATTGTATAGAACTGCTGCCATGGGCGTCTGCTCCATAGGGCAAGGGGGGTTGTTTGCCCTAGGGAGAGGCAGGAGCAGGGCTGAACTGGCCATGGGGCCGCTTTAAGCGGCGACTGCAGCGCTCCCCTCCTTCTGTCCTCCGGCGCTCGTATCGTATGTCATGGAGCTGGGTTGGTGTGCAAGGTCCCGCCCCCCTAGTTCGGCTCATCTGATAGTCTTCTAGTGTTCCACCTATCACACAAACCGAACTAGGGGGGTGGGACCTTGCCCACAGACCCAGCTCTGTGACATACAATACGAGCGCCAGAGGACAGAGGGAGCGCCGTTTACCAGGCCTGCGCTTCGTTTGTTCCAACATCTGTTGCCACAGGTAACACTAGACTATTTTCTGATGTATTTTTAGCAAGTCTGGGAACCGCAGAGCAAACGCAACACAGAGTTGTAGCCTACGACAAAGGTTCTAGTTGTCCCTTATTTAGAGTGCCTGTCCCTCTTTTGGAATAAAATCCATTTGTCCCTCATTCCAAAAGGTTCCTCTTTTAGACCTGAAATACATATACTGTCAATATAGTGTAGTGTTTCAGTCAAGGGAAAGGAGTGCTGTGTAATGTAAAGGGGTCCAGTGACGCAGGGTGCTGTGTAATGTACAGGGGTCCAGTGATGCAGGGTGCTGTGGTAGTGTAAAGGGGTCCAGTGATGCAGTGATCCTCTTTTAGACCTGAAATAAATATACTGTCAATATAATGTAGTGTTTAAGTCAAGTGAAAGGGGTGCTGTGTAATATAAAGCGGGCCAGTGATGCAGGGTGCTGTGTAATGTAGGGGTCCAGAGCTGTGGGGTGCTGTGTAATGTAAAGGGGTCCAGAGCTGTGAGGTGTTGTGTAATGTAAAGGGGTCCAGAGGTGCAGTTGTGAAGAGGGGATACACAATAGTGACAAAGAGATATTGAAAGATGCAGGGGGCACAGTGGGGTGTTTTTACATTTTAACGTGGGGGAGGGAGGCTTTTAACCCCCACTAGCGAAGGGGGTTAAAGGTCGAAGAAAGGGTAAAGCGCCCCCTCCTGAAAAAAATGTTTTATACTCACCTGAAAGGGTCGTTGCTATGCGGAAGTAAGTCTTCTGCCTCTTCCTCAACCACGGTGGATCTTCTGGCTCATACTCCGTCGCGGTGTCTTCTGGTGAATGAGCCGCGCTGCCTTCTGGGAACTGTGTGTATCCCAGGAAGCAGCCGCCCATTCACAAAGCGCCACGCGAGTCGCACATTCGCAGTAGGAAACGGGCAGTAAGGCTTCACTGACTGTTTCCCTTAGTAAGAATGGAGGTGCCAAGACGGAGCGATGGCCGTCGGGGGACCAACGTTGCGGGCGACTAGGACAGGAAAGCGTCCTTATTAAAAAAAATCGAAAATATGAAAAAATTGCAGGTGGAGTCCCGCTTTAACCATTCACCTCCCAACTGGGGCAGCATGAACCTCTACCTGCCTGCACACATTCCCCCTAAAATGCAAGCTGCCCCAGCTGAATAACACACCCCAATTTTTCACATTTTACAAGGCACAACAAAGTGCAAACAAGGCAGCAACAGTAAAACAACAATACCTATTGCATGTGAAATACAATACAACAACGGGGAGTGATTACCCTGAATCCTGTGGGAAATAGGGAAGTGTCCATTTAGCTTGACAAACTCCACACATTCTACATAGATATGTCTTCCTGTGTTGGAAAATCTGTATAGGCGGTGGAATTCTGCCTCAATATACTCATATTGGGCCAGATTCACGTAGATTCCGGCGTAGCGTAAGCCATTTACACTACGCCACCGCAACTTACTGGAGCAAGTGCCGTATTCTCCAAGCTCTTGCTCGGTAATTTGCGGCGGCGTAGTGTAAATGGCCCGGCGTATCCCCGCGTAATTCAAAGGAGGCGGCTTGTATTTGAATTAAGCACGCCCCCGCGCCAATCGAACTGAGCATGTGCCGGCCGTAAAAATAGCCCAGTGCGCATGCTCCAGCTCACGACGGAAAACGTCAATGAAGCCGACGTGAGTGTCATTGACGTAAAGCCCTATTCGCGACCGACTTAGTAAAACGACGTAAACGACGGAAAAAGACGACGCTGTCCCGACGCCATACTTAACATGGCATAAGACGGACCTTCGTAAACTTACCCCTCATATAGCAGGTGTAAGTTTACGCTTACGGAAATTATGTAAACGACGACGAGGCGGCGCAAAAACGTTCGAGAATCGGCGTATTAGGCTAATTTGCATAGTCAAATGAGAAATCAACGTAAACGCCACCTAGCGGCCAGCGTAGAATTACATCTAAGATCCGACGGTGTAAGTGTCTTACACCTGTCGGATCTATGCCGTATCTATGCGTAAATGATTCTAGGAATGAGACGCATAGATACCCATGATACCCATGAGCCAAAAACAGAGATACGACGGTGTATCTCTTATGAGAATTTGGCCCATTGTGCCTGAAGCTTCAGGAGTGTTGAGCTTTACCCAAACAGTTTTACTGTACAGTATGAGCCATTCCTCCTCGAACTGCAGGAAACGTTACTCATGGACATAGAGGAAAAATCAGCCATACGTTTGCAGGACATAACATTCCACGTAGTGTTGGGCTAATTGTTTTTTTTTTTATGCTATGTATTATGGTATTGTGCTACCTGCTATGTTTTTAATATCCAATAGAGTCATATTGCGTTTTTTTTAGTTCTTATATATTTTAATTCTTCTTCGGTGGCCTTTGGATGGGTGGGGGTGTCGGTAGTTAACCTCTGCCTGCCTCCAAATGAATGTTCATCTGCTTATAAACTCCATATGCCTGTAAACACGCATAAATGCGCACAAATACATGCATAAACACATTACAGTACAGAAATGCAAGATTAGAGGATTTTTTTCTGCCAACATGTAACAGGATGTTTGGAGCATAGTTGTGTGCATGAGGACTTAATGAGTTATGAAATAGAAAGGCAGAGAAATTAACAGAACAAAAAAATTATTCCTGGCAATGAAACATTTCTTACAGACCTTTGTTTTTTTGGGGGTTTTACGTTTTTTTGTATTCTTTGTAACTAGCCCTACCTCCATGTTGATGAGAGGAATGTCAATACAGGCAAGGGTTTTCACATTTATTAAGCCTTTATTTCTTACTTTTAGAAGAGGCATTGCTCTTTTTGAGTATGAACAGTGCTAATGCTCTTGTTATTTGTCAGTATGTGCTTCTGCTCTGTAACTGAAGTACTCGGCCTAATGGCAGTAAGAAAAGAAAAGGCTTCACCATTTGTTATTTTAGTAGAAAGAAGATAGATTTTCAAGTGTAATAATATTTTCGCATTTCTTGAGATGAAATCATTGCCCAGCATACAAACACGATGGATTCAAACCACTCCAATATCATCCAGTCTAATGCCGCGTACACACGATCATTTTTCGGCATGAAAAAAAAACAACGTTTTTAAAAACGTCATTTAAAATGATCGTGTGTGGGCTTCACATTGTTTTTCATCTTCTGAAAAGCGACAAAAAATAAATTCAAAGATGCTGCATTTTTAATGTCGTTTTACAAAATGTAATTTTTCGGGTTGTAAAAAATGATCGTGTGTGGGCTAAAACGACGTTAAAAACTACGTTTTAAACCCGCGCAAGTTCAGAAGCAAGTTATGAGACGGTAGCTTGAATGGAACTTCCCCTTTAGAGTGCCGTCGTACGCGTTGTACGTCACCGCGCTTTGCTCATCATTTTTAAAAACGATGGTGTGTGGGCAACATCGTTTTTAATGATGAAGTTGGAAAAACGTTGTTTTTTCTACATGCTGAAAAACTAAAAAAAAAAATCATGCCGAAAAACGATCGTGTGTACGCGACATTAGTCTATAGACTTTCCTCCCAACTTTTCTCTGAGTTTGACAGGGTTCTTCAACTGAATATTAAAGCGGAGCTCCAGCCGCAATTTTTTTTGTTTTTAAAGTCAGCAGCTACTAACAGTGTAGCTGCTGACTTTAAATAAGGACACTTACCTTGTCCTACTTGCCCGCGCTGATGGGCCCCCCAATGCCGGTCCCACGATCGCTCCGGGTCCCGCGCCGCCATTCACACTATGGGAAACAGGCAGTGAAGCCGTACGGCTTCACTGCCCATTTCCTACTGCGCCTGCGTGAGTCTCACGCTGGCTTGTGAATGGGCGCGCTGCTCTCTGAGAACACACACAGTTCCCAGAAAGCAGCGCGCCCCATTCACAAGGAGAAGGACAAGAAGAAAAGGCACCGCGGAGTGGAAGAGGCAGATTACGGACTTCCGCATAGCAACAGCTATTTCGGGTGAGTATTTTTTTTTTTTCAGGTTTTTTTTATTTAATTTTTTTAAACAACCCAGGAAAATGTTGTTTTCCTGGGTGGAGCTCCGCTTTAAAGCATCAGTTTAGTCCCTATTTATATTCAGTGAACAACTGAACTGAGTAGTACAGTAGGTACTTACTTTTTTTTTTTTTTAAATGTAGCTCCCCCTTGCGTTTAGCGCGGGTTTTGCGCTTTAAAAAGAATAGTTGATTGGGAGAGTTACTTTGCTTTCAATCACAATTGTTGAGTTACTGGCCTGTCTTACTCTTTGAAGGTCCACTGGCTCGGACTGCATTCTGGGGATGTAAGTTCATCCTTGTCCGGCAGTGGGAGCTAGAGGGATTCCTGGCAGATTGAGTCTTCCCCAGCAGCCAATGGGAGAGTTTTTCCTCCCGCTGGGCATGCTGAGGAGGGGTATATCTGGAAGGGAGGTCAGGTGTTCTGCGTCCTTTTGGCGTTCCCTGCGGGGGGGTCCCGGAGTCGGGGTGCGGCATCCAGGCCTGTGTGCTTATCCAGGCCTGACATCAAGAATCTCTATCTCTTATTCATCAACCTGTCCTTCTTCATCGAGTTGATGTTTGGCTATTGGCCAAAAGAGTTTTGCCCGTACTTCACCTTTAATGAAACATAAGACAACTGTCATTATTAATATTATTATACAGGATTTATATAGAGAGACAGTACATTTACACTAACAAAATACAAGAGGGTTAAGAGTCATAGCTGATCTAATTAAATCCTGTGACATCACAAGCATCACAAAAACACGGCCACTCTTAAGATTGCCTTACCCTTTGTGTGGTGTCCCAGTACAGGTATTTGCTGTAGGCCCTGTCAGATTGAGACCCTCGGCTTGTGGGGCCTCCTCTGCAGGAACTCAGCTAGTTATGATGTGATTTATACTGTTATGGTTGATAATACATTTATTAGGTGCGTATAGCTTTAAGAGGTTTAGTCAGCCATTTAATGTTTAGTCAGAGTGTATGAGAGTCAGTAGGACTAAGTGCTAGACAAGACCTTATGGTGTTGTATTATACTTTAACTTGTAACAAACTTTAAATGTAAGTTCCAAGGGGAATACAGATCCACAGCTCTCAGCCAATGGGCTTCAGTCTCCCTCAGCTCTTAGCCAATGGGCTTCAGTCTCCCTCAGCTCTCAACCAATGGGTTTCAGTCTCCCTCAGCTCTCAACCAATGGGCTTCAGTCTCCTCACGTTTATATAAGGGGTGGGAGTTCCTGTTTAGGGCAGACTAGTGCTACACACAGTCGCTGGCAGGTCAGAGCAGAGTTCAGTCAGAGAAGAAGCAGTGCAGGCCAGGGACCTCCCGTTCAGGGGAAAGTACAGCAAATCGCGGAGTACCTCTAAAAACTATAGACTCAGTACTTCAACGAAATAATCAAATCAATTCGTCATTCCGACGAAAAGCCTCAAGTCTACCGACACTTCGGTAAGTGTATTTATTCTTCAGTCTAGTCAAGCATAGGCCCAGTATTACTAATCCGGCCGCAAAAGCCAAGGATATATGAAAAGCCAAGCCCAGGCATTGTCAGCTGTGTGGTCCTCTAGAGACTGTTTGTGGAACCTTTGCGACACTCTGTGTGAACGCTGTGAAGATTTTGACACCTGTCTTCATGCCAGTAAAGCCTTCGTTATATTGACCCCTGTTGTGGACTGTGTTATTACCATCCTAGCTAGTGGGGATACGGAGGCCCCCGGAGCTGTAGTTTCCTGGGGTATATCAAGACTACAGTGGCGTCACGTGACAGAGAGGGTTAATACCATCCGACCCTCACTAAGGGTTAACACCACCAGACCCTGTGCCCCTAGCCCAAGAACCAAGCAGCTAACCATTAAGCGTATGTGCGTGGCCATGGGGCTCCCCCTCCCCGGTCATCACATCGTTTTCTGGCGTCACAAACAGGATTCGGGTGTACGCCTTAGCCAACTGCGTCATTGAAATTAATTTACATAGTGAGGCGCAAATACAAGTGGTGGGGAAGGTGAAGGAAAGACTGTTAGCTGCCATTGTTAAGTGGAGAAAGTCTGTACCTGAAGGGGTTAAATTGTTTCCAGCATTTCCCGCGCGCGGGAGCCGTCGCAGCTCCGCCCAGTCAAGCCTCGGCGGCAACTCTTCAGTTTGCAAGCCGGAACTAGAGAATCCACTCTGTGTTGCACAGAGGAAACATTTGCTGACCGGATCAAAAAAGGAAGTTGCCGGGCGCAGCCATAGCAACGTGTCCGGCAATAGAAGATAATACCGGCATACAAAGACAGCGCACTCAAGGACAGCGCACTCAAGGACAGCGCACTCAAGGACAGCGCACTCAAGGACAGCGCACTCAAGGACAGCGCACTCAAAGACAACGTACTCAAGGACAACGCACTCAAAGACAGCGCACTCAAAGACAGCGCACTCAAAGTTTCTTAAAGTGACAGCGCACTCAAACAAGGCTACAACATGTCAGCCCCAAGATCACCAGATGCAGGTGATGTGTCAGATCCTTTTGCGGCTCCTGCACGAGCTACCCCTCCGGGATCACCTCCGGGCAGGTCACTCCCTCCAAGTGCCATCTACTCAAGCCACAAGTACATTACCTGGGCCACGTCGTCAGTACTGAGGGGGTCCAACATGATCCAGCTAAAATCGAAGTTGTCAAGAATTGGCCTATCCCACGCTCCGTTAAGGATATTCGGAGCTTCTTAGGATTTGCGGGATATTACCACCGCTTTATTCCTCATTTTGCACAAATTGCCGAGCCATTGACCTCTCTCCTGCGAGGCACGGCAAAGGGGAACTATAATGCGAAGCTGCCGGTGGAATGGGCCAAAGAGCAAGAGGTGGCCTTCCAGGCTCTAAAACATCTATTGACAGAGCCTCCCATCCTGGCCTATCCGGATTATACTCAGCCCTTCTGACTGTATACAGATGCCAGTTTCGAAGGACCTGGAGCAGTGTTGTCCCAGATGCAGGGAGAACAAGAGAGGGTGATCGCTTACGCCAGCCGGAATCTGCGGGGAGCTGAGAAGAATGATTCTAACTACAGTTCCTTCAAGTTAGAACTCCTGGCCCTCGTGTGGGCAGTCACCGAAAAATTTAGGACTATTTGTCAGCCACCTCATTCACGGTCTACACCGATAACAACCCCCTGGCTCACCTGAACACCGCTAAACTAGGTGCCCTTGAGAAAAGATGGGCCTCCAGACTGGCCAACTATGACTTCTCTATCAAGTATCGAAGTGGCAAGTCTAATATTAATGCGGATGTACTATCACGCATGGCTCCGGGCGAAGATCCCCCAGTGGAGGACAGGTGGGAATATGTGGAGATGCCTCCCTTCTATCAAAGATTTGTGAATCAGGATGTGGTCGTCACCCGCGAGGGGAGTGAATCTGGGTCAAATGCAATCCAGGAGGACCTGTATACCTGGAGGACCCTACAGGAAGTAAGTCAGACTATGGGAGCTCTCCAGGAGTATTTATTGACCAGGAGGGTACCTCCCCGGTTACGACGGGGTCAGAAGGACTACGAATTGAAGCGATTGTGGCGTCAGAGGAAAAGACTATTTGTGCACAAAGGAATGGTGTACAGGAACTTCTTGGACCCAGTGTCAGGTGAAAGGCTACATCAGATTCTGATCCCTCGGAGAGATGCCGCCATGGTATTAAATGCCTACCACGACCAGTCAGGACACTTTGGGGTCCATAAAACAGAAGCCACCATCTGACGCCGGTTCTACTGGATTGGAATGAGGAGCGACGTTGAAAAGTGGTGCAGTGAGTGTGCAGTCTGCAATATCACCAAGAATGATCGCAAGAATGCGCGAGCACCTCTCCATTCCATCCAGAGCGAGAGGCCTAACCAATTGGTCGCCTTGGATCATGTCAAGCTGTCGCCTACCCGGTCCGGGTATTCATATGCTCTCACCATGGTGGATCACTATTCCAAGTGGGTAGTGGTTGTGCCAGTCAAAGACTTAACAGCCAAGACAACAGCCCAGATGTTCTACACCCATTGGGTACAGATACTTGGATGTCCGGAAACTGTCTTGTCCGACCGAGGTCCGGCCTTTGAGGCCCAACTGTTTCAAGAATTGTGCCAGTTCCATGCTTGTAAGAAACTCAGGACCACTTCTTATCACCCGCAAGGGAATGGACTCTGTGAGAGGATCAACCAGGTCTTTATCCACATGCTAAAAGCGGCCTCTGTATCCCGACCTGAAGAGTGGCCTCAACTAATGCCCGAATTGTTGGAAATCTACAACAATAATGTCCACTGTTCCACTGGTTATACTCCATTTAACCTCATGATGGGCCGACACGGTCAACTGCCTAAAGACAGAGTCTTTGGACTTCAAGCACCTTTCAACCACTCACCCCAAGCCTCTTCAGAGTGGGTCTCTGAACATCAGAAAAGGATTCAGGAAGCGAGAGAGATAGTCAGCAAAAAGATGGGCGAGGCACACTATAGGCAGCAACAGGACTACAACCGCCATGCCTCCGCCCAGCCGTTGCAAGTTGGTGATAAAGTCTGGCTGAAGAAGCATCAGAGGACCCATAAGTTGGACTCCCTTTGGGAAACTGAACCATACACAGTGATTTCCATCCCTTATCCGGACTCTGATGTCTACTCAGTTCAAAAAGCCGGATATGAACCACAAGTTGTCCACCGAAACCGGATCAAACTGTGTCACAAAGGGGACCTGCCTGGGTTGGTGCCTCCTTCTGCACCACCAAGTCTTCCACCTCCAGTTCAGCCAGCACAAGTGCAGCCCACCAAGCCAGTTAAGCCTGAAAGGCCACGTCTCCTTTGGTTATGTGCCAGTCAGTTCCATTCCACCAACCTCAGTCTTGACACCAGAAGCTCCAGAGTTTACTCCAGCCATCCGCCCGCCTGCTTCAATCCCATCAGAACCTTCTAGTATGGGAGAAAGCTCCATAAGTCAAGAGCCATCACTGGCCCCCATTGTCCAAGATAAAGGCGCAGCTGTCAGTCTAGAAGAAGCAAGTGTTCAAGGAGAAAACAGTGCTCCAGAAAACTCGGAAATGGTGTTGCGTAGATCCACCAGATCTAATTTCGGACATCCCCCAGCAAGATATAGGGATTAATCTATTAATAATACATACAATACATGTAGATAGACTACATACACTTCGGTTAGTATACATATCAAGTATACATCATTACTAACTCACTGTAGAAGTATCTAATATGTCACTAGTTACCTATAGTGTTGAGCGGAATACGCCATATTAGATTTCGCGATATTGCGCGAATATATAGAAGAATATTCACGAATATTCGCTAATATCGAATATTTGTGATATTTTATCCAAAAAAAATGTTGCGAAATTTCGCTAATGCGAAATTTCGCTAATGCGAAAATGATTGCGAAATTCTCATAAACGGAGATCATTTCCTGTATTACTAAACTAATATGCACTAAACACTAACTCTACACTTACTCTACTTAAAAGAAAGGAGAATAAGGGGGCAAAAGAAGGGCGGAGAAGATAATCGCGCAATATTCCTATTGCGCGATTTTCTTCTCCGCCCTTCTTTTGCATCAGAGCCAATCAGAATAACTCGAATATTCGGCAAAAGGAATATTGCGCGAAATTCCTTTTGCCGAATATTAGAGTTATTCTAATTGGCTCTGATGCAAAAGAAGGGCGGAGAAGAAAATCGCGCAATATTCCTTTTGCCGAATATTCGAGTTATTCTGATTGGCTCTGATGCAGCATCAGAGCCAATCAGAATAACTCGAATATTCGGCAAAAGGAATATTGCGCGATTTTCTTCTCTGCCCTTCTTTTGCATCAGAGCCAATCAGAATAACTCGAATATTCAGCAAAAGGAATATCGCGCAATATTCCTTTTGCCGAATATTCGAGTTATTCTGATTGGCTCTGATGCAAAAGAAGGGCCGAGTAGCTGATGCGATTCTTTTATGTTGCCGACAATTCGCAATGCAAATTTTCGGCAACATAAAAGAGTCGCATCAGCTACTCGGCCCAGGGTCTCTCTCTAATCATACCAGCAATGCTTTTAGACGTCGATAGAGATCACTAGGATGTGATCTGTTTTAAAAATTATTTAGAAAAAATACGAATATTCGCCATAGCGAATATTCGCCGCAATATTCGCCATAGCGAATATTCGCCGCAATATTCGCCATAGCGAATATTCGCCGCAATATTCGAGTCATTCGCGAATACTCGAATATGCAATATTCGTAGCGAATATTCGCAATGCGAATATTCGTGAGCAACACTAGTTACCTATTTACCTTATTTAGTGCATAGGAACATACCTGGCCAGTAAGTCTCCTATCCCTCACTTAAGCACTACAAAAAGAAAAGGGTATCCTCTAAAAAAAAAATAAAAAAAATGTCTAATTGTGTACTTCAGGCATAGAATAAAAATGTCTAGCAAATATTAAAGTGTGTTCTGGGGAGAAGAGCTAATAGATTAAGGGCCCCAGTAGCCAAGGCATTGGGTAGAAAGCCTCCGGCAGCCCAATCCAAAACCTGGTCAGTCTTAAAAGTGTGTTCTGGGGAGAAGAGCTAATAGCCTAAGGGCCCCAGTAGCCAAGGCATTGGGTAGAAAGCCTCCGGCAGCCCAATCCAAAACCTGGTCACTCTTAAAAGTGTGTTTCCTGTACATAACATGTGATACTATAGTATACGGTAAAGCAATATAAGCTTATATAAAGCTTTATCAATGTATATATGTGTATACTGGTTTCAGGGATGGACTGGCCATTGGGACTACAGGGAGTTTCCCGGTGGGCCAATGGCTCAGTGGGCCGGCTTCAGTGACAACGGACCGCTGCCCCCCTTCGCTCCTCTGTCTCTCCCTTCCCGCAGCGCTCACCTGGGGGGGGGCAGAAAAGCAGGGGGAGGACCAGACGAGCAGGGGGGGCGACAGAGGAGCATGGGGGAGGGGACAGACAACTGGCTCAACAGCTATGGCCTGGGAGTTTCTCACTTCTGCCTAATCTTTTCCCATAAGGGGGGCACCGACCTGATTCTTTGCCCCGGGTGAAATAATGTCTAGCTTCCCCACTGGTACTGCCTATAAGAGTACCAGTACCAGCCGTTCTACTCTAATAAAGTCGAACGGCTAGTGGCTAGTAAAGGGGGAGAGGGGCTTGGGTGGCCGGGGGGGGGGGTGCAGGAGTTGTCCGGCCGCCATGGGAGAGACCTGTCAAAGTGGGCCAGTCTGGATGAAGTCCAGGGCCAAATTTTTGCCCCAGTCCAGCCCTGACTGGTTTCATAGTCAAAGTGTAATCTAACAATAGAATCCTGTTATAATATGCCTAGGATAGTACAAATAGGGTCCATAGACGTAAATCCTGTTCAAAACTGAGTGGTAATGTTTAAATAGGTCTATATTCTGTCTGGGACCCAGATAATCACTTACCCTGTACAAAATGATGATCTCACTTTATCTAAAAATCCTGTAAGGGACATTTATGTGTATAATGCCTCAGGACTTATCATATGATCCTGTTCATATATGTTTATTTTTCCCAAAGAACCTGGAATGGACATTGGTGTACAAGTGCCTCAGGACTTCTAGTGGCCCCAAGGTCACCTCGTTCCTCAATCCGTCAGTGCCTTAATCGTCGAGGACGACTTCTGTTTAGTGGTGGGGTGTGTGGTGTCCCAGTACAGGTATTTGCTGTAGGCCCCGTCAGATTGAGACCCTCGGCTTGTGGGGCCTCCTCTGCAGGAACTCAGCTAGTTATGATGTGATTTATACTGTTATGGTTGATAATACATTTATTAGGTGCGTATAGCTTTAAGAGGTTTAGTCAGCCATTTTATGTTTAGTCAGAGTGTATGAGAGTCAGTAGGACTAAGTGCTAGACAAGACCTTATGGTGTTGTATTATACTTTCTTGTAACAAACTTTAAATGTAAGTTCCAAGGGGAATACAGATAAGTCTCTATGATCCACAGCTTTCAGCCAATGGGCTTCAGTCTCCCTCAGCTCTTAGCCAATGGGCTTCAGTCTCCCTCAGCTCTCAGTCAATGGGCTTCAGTCTCCCTCAGCTCTCAACCAATGGGCTTCAGTCTCCCTCAGCTCTCAATCAATGGGCTTCAGTCTCCTCACGTTTATATAAGGGGTGGGAGTTCCTGTTTAGGGCAGACTAGTGCTACACACAGTCGCTGGCAGGTCAGAGCAGAGTTCAGTCAGAGAAGAAGCAGTGCAGGCCAGGGACCTCCCGTTCAGGGGAAAGTACAGCAAATCGCGGAGTACCTCTAAAAACTATAGAATCAGTACTTCAACGAAATAATCAAATCAATTTGTCATTCCGACGAAAAGCCTCAAGTCTACCGACACTTCAGTAAGTGTATTTATTCTTCAGTCTAGTCAAGCATAGGCCCAGCATTACTAATCCGGCCGCAAAAGCCAAGGATATATGAAAAGCCAAGCCCAGGCATTGTCAGCTGTGTGGTCCTCTAGAGACTGTTTGTGGAACCTTTGCGACACTCTGTGTGAACGCTGTGAAGATTTTGACACCTGTCTTCATGCCAGTAAAGCCTTTGTTATATTGACCCCTGTTGTGGACTGTGTTATTACCATCCTACCTAGCGGGGATACGGAGGCCCCCGGAGCTGTAGTTTCCTGGGGTATATCAAGACTACAGTGGCGTCACGTGACAGAGAGGGTTAATACCATCCGACCCTCACTAAGGGTTAACACCACCAGACCCTGGGCCCCTAGCCCAAGAACCAAGCAGCTAACAATTAAGCGTATGTGCGTGGCCGTGGGGCTCCCCCTCCCCGGTCATCACATTTGGAGTTACTCATATCACACAGTAGGTGACGGGACTCCTTTGTTTTTGTTTTTAAATACAAACTAAACCTTAGACACCTCTCTATTGGCTCAACTTGCTCATTTAAATCTGTAGACTGCACAGCTATCTGAAAAATGAGCTTTATAATATACTTATCTGGTGATAGAAAAGCCTTCATTTAGGAGGTAAATAACATTATGATTGTACCAGCCATAGACCACCCCAGAGTACTCATTCTTAGAGACTTCAGAGTCTGGGTTTATGAGAAGCAATCTCAATTTGGACAAGAACTCATTATTATTTCAGCACTGAGATTGACTCAAGAAGTGTAATCTACCACTCATGCAAAAGGTCATACATGTGATCTTGTTTTCTATTGGGAATTCAAATATTTCAAACACCCTGTGCATGCTCTTGCTGCTGTTAAAGGTTAACCTCTGAACTGTGATTTTATGAGATCCTGGACACCCTGAAGCAGGACCCAAACCTCTTGGTCTAGTTATTCAACAAAAATGACACTTGTGCATTTAATTGCATTGCTCCTGTCAAGATCAAGACCAAGCTTCTCCCCTCACATTGCTATGTAGCCTGGTAGGATATGGCTTTGAGGCAAATGAAACAGAAGGGACATAAGCTGGAAAGGAATAAAACACTAACTGAAACAAATCCCTAAATTAACATTTTAGGGATTATTAAACCATTATTGCACAAAAGACTGCCTATCACATGAAATTGCAACAAGTAACAGACCTTCCGGACTCTTCTGCACTGTGGAAAAATTGTGAAACCCATTTTGCCTGAAGTCGAGTTTAACCACTTCGGGTCCGCGCCATTGACAGAATACGTCAACAGCACGGACCTGAGGCGCCGGGGTCACGTCTTTGGACGTGATTTACTTGTAATTCCCCGCGGAGAAAAACAGTCCCGACGCATCACCGAGGATTCGATGCGTATACCCGGCGGCCGCGATGTCCGTCAGGTACACACGATCGTCGGTGAGAGAGCAGGGACGTGGAGCTCTGAGTGTAAACACAGAGCTCCACGTCCTGTCAGGGAGAGGCGACAGATGCTGTTTCCCTTGTACATAGGGAGACAGCATCGATCACCTCCCCCAGTCACCCCCCTCCCCCCACACAGTTAGAACACACCCAGGCAATACATTTAACCCCTTCCTCACCCCCTAGTGTTAACCCCTTCAATGCCAGTCACATTTATACAGTAATTAGTGCATATTTATAGCACTGGTCGCTGTATAAATGTGAATGGCGCCAAAAATGTGTCAAAAGTGTCCAATGTGTCCGCCGCAATATCGCAGTCCCAATAAAAATCGCAGATCGCCGCCATTACTAGTAAAAAAAAATATTAAAAAAAAATCATAATTCTGTCCCCTATTTTGTAGGTGCTATAACTTTTGCGCAAAGCAGTCACTTATTGTGATTATTTTTTTTTTTTTACAAAAATACGTAGAAGAATACGTATCGGCCTTAACTGAGAAAAAAAAAATATTAAAAAAAAAAAAAAATTGGGATATTTATTATAGCAACAAGTAAAAAATATATATATATTTTTAAATTGTCGCTCTTTTTTTGTTTATAACGCAAAAAATAAAAACCGCACGGGCGATCAAATACCACCAAAAGAAAGCTCTATTTGTGGGAGAAAAAAGGACGCCAATTTTGTTTGGGTGCCACGTCGCACGACTGCGCAATTGTCAGTTAAAGCGACGCAGTGCCGGAAGCTGAAATTTCGCCTGGGCACGAAGGGGGTTTATGTGCCCAGTAAGCAAGTGATTAAACATCTTGCAAGAAACATGTTTTTACGCATTACTTTGTCACCCAAACAGGACAGGGGCTTTTGGAAGGGACTGCAGGGTAGCCCCTTGCCTGCTGACTATGGGCCTTGGCTTCTTAGGGGCCTCCAATTTTTGGGAGGCGTGTGCCTGGGGGACCCTTGGAGTGGTCTTGCTTTGGATATGGATATGGGTCCATGTCTTCCCAAAGTGCACAGACTTTGGGAACCTAGGACCTGCATACATATTTGGAGCCTTTGTGGCAGAACCAGGAATAAATGCTTTAGACAGAGCAGAAGTTAAAATGATCAGCTAAAAGCAACCTGATACTGGGGCTCCTGCTATAGTCTGTTTATTATAGTGTTAAGTGTTACTTTATTGTTAATTATATCTCTCTCATTGTGTGCATGCTACCGTGTTTCCCCGAAAATAAGACACTGTCTTATATTTATTTTTCCTCCAGAAAACACACTATGGCTTATTTTCAGGGGATGTCTTATTTTTATTACCGTCAAGTATGGACAACAATCTACATTTATTCAAATACAGTTAAGTCGTCTTCTTTTTGCTGAAGCTTTTACCCCTATCCCCTGGTGAGAGACTGTTGCTGGTCAGTGCTGGGGAGCAGCTTTACTTCTTCCCCTGAGGACAGAGTGTCCTGCTCCTCACTTCACTGAGGAGACTTTTTACTTTCACATTCAACAGGACCTGACGGGGGAGCCGACCTTATTGATGGGGCTGCTGACAGCTCTCCGGTCACCTAGAGATACCGTAGCAGCTGTCACGATGGAGCAGATAAGAAGTGCTGCACGACTTCTTTACAGCTCCACACTAGTACACTACGGTACATACGTCTATCACGTCTTGTTTACCGCTCTGCGCCGATATGCATAGTCACGCCCATCACTACGTCTTATTTTCGGGGGTATGGCTTATATTTCGGAAATGCTTAGAAATCCTGCTACAGCTTATTTTAGGAGTACGTCTTTTTTTCGGGGAAACATGGTAGGTGTACATTGCCATAATTGGCTAAAGCCACCCTGGCTTTGGCCAATTACGGCTCTCTGTTCTGACGGCACTGTGATTGGCCAAGCATGCGGGTCATAGTGCATGCTTGGCCAATCATCAGGCAATCGGATCACCTGGTACTTTGGCCAATTGGGAAACAGGTCTCACTGACCTGTCTCCTGATTGACAGGGAGGCACTGTAGTGTGAAAAATAGCAAAAATGTATTTGCTATGGTCACACAAATGGGTTCGAACCCACCCTTTTCTAAAGCCTATTAGAGCCTCTGGCTGAAATCAGGTGCCTAAAATAATATATACTGTTGGGCCCTTAACGAAGGCTTTCATGTAGTAAAAGCAGTTTTTTATCTGCTAAAATCACAAATATTTAAACTAGTCTATGAACAAGTAGTACCTAATCAGTTTTTGGAAATTAGATTTAATACGGACCAAAAATTTGAATCAAATTAATACATTTTAAAACTTATTCTGTACATGGCTTAGAAACCTTTTTTTTTTTTTTCCTGCATGAATGGTGCAAAGGTTTTGGGTTTAAACTATCACTTCTACCCACACCTACAATTAAATGAATTAAAAACTGTATACTAACAAATAAACTGCAGCTTGTTCAGCATCCTAGACACTCAGAACTATTGATGCAAAAAGTTTCCATCTGTTGAACAACTCTTGCAGATGCTACATGACATGTCATTTCTTTTACTTATCGTATTCATTGCTGTCTTCCACAGATATCTGAATACTTTATAGTGGTATAAACATGTAGCTTATGTGAGAACCCATGGTTATGTTAGTAAAATCAGTAAAAAGTTACTTCTATTGAACAAATGTGTACCAAATGCAGTTTTTGAGGTTCGTGTGTGCACAATAACATAATAAAAAAATGTAATATACAATATTAGAATGAGTTGCTTCAGTCAACCCAACCACTGTGTTCCCAAAGCAAAGGAAATGTGTATATAGACTCTAAAGTATATATGTGCATCAACAAATCATAAACATTCCCAGAAGTCCCAGAACTCTCACCTTAATGAGTAATCAAACTGGCCTTTTGATTACAATTCTCAGGGCGATGTTCCACCGATCTTAGCCTGGTTCCAGATCAGTCAGATTTGTCTAATTGATCCTTGGTAGTGGTCCCTTTAAGGCTCCATCCACTGTGCTCAGTCTGTATGTTAGGGTAAAACAAAGTGACCTCCCATAATGTACACCCATCCCGATATAGTCCAGAATGTTATGAAGAGTGATCAGATGAAATGCAATTAATTGCAAAGTCCCTCTTTGCCATAAAAAATTGCTTAATCCCCCAATTTTTTTCATTTCAGCCACAAAAGGATCCACTGACGTGTCAGTGATTCTTTTGTAAACACAGGTGTCAGTGTTGACAAGGGCAACGCTGGAAATCACTTTGTAATGCTGAGTTAGAATAACAGACTGAAAGCTTTAAAAGGAGGGTGGTGCTTGAAATTATTGCTCTTCCTCTGTTAACCATGGTTACCTGCAAGGAAACACATACAGTCATCATTGCTTTGCATAAAAAGGAATTCACAGGCAAGGATATTACTGCTACTAAGATTGCACCTAAATCAACCATTTATCGGATCACTAAGAACTTCAAGGAGAGAGGGTCAATTGTTGTGAAGAAGGCTTCAGGGCAGCCAAGAAAGACCAGCAAGTGTCAGGACCATCCCCCACACTTGATTCTGCTGCGGGATTGGCAGACCACCAATGCAGAGCTTGCTCAAGAAACGGCAGTAGGCAGGTGTGAGTGCATCTGCTCACTCAGTGAGACTTTTGGAGGATGGCCTGGTGTCAAGAAGGAAAAACATCAGTAACAGACTGATATTCTGCAAAAGGTACAGAGATTAAACTGCAGAGGACTGAGGTAAAGTAATTTTCTTGTTTGGGGCATCAAGATAAAACCTTGTACAGAGAAGAAAAAGTGAGCACGACCATCAGTCCTGTGTCATGCCAACAGTAAAGCATCCTGAGACCATTTATGTGTGGAGTTGCTTCTAAGTCAAGGGAGTGGGTTCACTTACAATTTTGCCTAAGAACACAGCCATGATTAAAAAAATTGTATAAAAACATCCTCCGAGAGCAATTTTTCCCAACCATTCAAGAACAGTTTGGTGAACATTGAACAATGTTAATTAATATTATGTTTAAACATAAGCAGCATGAAGGTCTCTGACATCACTTCTGGTCCTGGATGCCCTGCGCGTTACATCATGTCACATGACTTCACCAGGGGACGTAATGTGACGTAACACGTAGGGCATCCCGGACCCTAAAATACGGATTAAGCATGGTGGACTGCGCCTAAAATGGACCACTATCTAGGATCACTTAGACACATCTGACAGATCTGGAACCAGACTAAGATAGGTGGAACATCACCCTGAGTATTGTAATTGAAAGGCCTATTTGATCATTTATTAGGGTGAGTGTTCTGGAAGCACAGAGGTGTCACAAGAAGGTGGAAGTACACCATTTGTTTACACATATTCACACAAGAAGTGATTACATTAGTCACATCACCACTGGAAAATGAACTGCTGCACATTATAATATGCTGATGCACTTTGAAACGGACTGCATTATTGTTATGCACTTTATACTCATATGTGATATGCAACTGCCATTTAAAAAAAAAATATATATATACATACTGTTTTTCTGTTTTGTCATTTTTCAATGCACATAACAGCTATAGTGCCAGCATTTTGTAAAGAAAAGGGAAAATACACTGGGAGAGACTAGCGTCTGCTAGGAAGTGTTACTTTAATTCTGATTGCTAGCTCATTTGGGCATTTAAACCTTTTAGGTTCTGTCCCGTTCATAGCAAACAGTATCCTGCTTCACTCCTGTGAAAGCTCAATTCAGAAAAAAAAATAAAAATACCCTTACATTGCTCCCCCCTACTGCAAGGGTGTAATGCTTGTTAGGGATGAGAAATACAAATATTGGGTGAAAATGTATGCACTCAACTGGGAGACAGGAAAAGAGCACTATTAACTTTATAAGAGGAACTGCTTTAAAGCGAACCTTCATTTTTTAGAGTGACCTTTGCATCTTTAATTTTTTTTAATTAATTTTTGCTGACCCTGACCCCCTCCAATCTTGCCTAGGCAAAAATGACATGATCATATGCCCACAGCCTCTTGGGATTACCCCCAGGGATTACCCCATTACATATTCAAAGGGGTTGCACAAGTGAGGAAAAACAGAGGCTTTGGATGGAACTGGCGTGTGTCATCATGTAATCACAATCAATAAAGAGGGCCAGGATGGCAGCACAAGATCAAAATAAACAAATAAATAGACAAAAAAAAATCCCTATTTTAAAATTACTTTATTTTAGTGTATCTCATCACTCCCATGACTCCCGGTGTCTTACCTTTTGCTAATTATTTAGCATACCTCTTTCCACTTTCGCTGCACCAACCATTCGACATGGTGCTGTAGACACATTGCAATTAGTCCCACCCCCAAACCCCCTATAATGTCTCTTATTTTGCCACAACAAAGATGGCAACCCTGACCATGTCGTTTACAATCCAAACCTACTCTCAGCATTTGTAAGGTGCACATGTGTACTTTATAGTTGTACAATAGCTGAACAAAGTAGATGCCAGAAGAAGAGCAGCAGAGTATGGCAACAGAGGCAATAGAATGGGGGTGGGAGCATGCACCTTGTATCACTGGAGGGGAGAATACCCAGAAGTGAGTGTCTTGTGTGAAATTGTTGCCATGGCCACTCCACTAAATGTTCTGCTTTTAGTTATTATTTATTCTAGCAACACATCTGTCAAATATGGTGCTTTCTTTTGGAACACCTGATTGCTAGCAATATCTTGCTGAGATTATGATCCCTTACTTGCCAGAGGTTAAATTGTAAAAACACATAGTCAGTCACACAGTTCTGTAATGGGTGCTCACCAGTGTCATGAAACATATGGATTCCCCCCACTTTCTGCAGATGAAGTTAGCCATAAAGTTCACTAATGTTTCCACTTTACTATACACTATTTATAAGCAGTTAGCTATCATGCTAAAGGAATCTTGGTTTTGAGCTGGGATGTGCAGGATTAATCTTTTTTATTCCCCCTCTGAAGCCTTAATGGGCAGTTCTGCCTGCTGAGCAGATGAGAACCTATATGATCAGTTCAGGCCCAGCAATCTCTTGGCCAAGTCTCTCAGGTCCCAACCTGGTCCTGTGTACTTGAGTACTTGTTGCTGTTGGAATCCTGCCAGGAGTAAGACGGTCATTATTGCAAAGGCAATAGGTGGCCTGCTTTCTTATGTAGTGCCACCCCCATTGGCTGATCCGGTTTGTGATACAAAGATTAACAGAATGTTGAATCAGCCAAAAATTTAGACAGCGAGTTAAGCCAGCCATTGATGAGTATGTGTTTTGTTTTGTTCAGCCAACTGAAAACTGAACACTATGTGACACAGGTAAACAGTTGGAGGAATCTAAGGCCCAAAAACGAACCTGCAGTATTCTAGTAATGGTCAGAACGAGACTCCCACAGTAGCTGGGTCTTTTGGAGAATCTGTGTACTATTAGGTCTTAGCCTGGCTGCCTGCATGACAGCTATAGCCTTGTACACACTATCAGATTTTTTTTGTTCAACCCAGTGGGCTGAATGAAAAAAAATTGAAGAGCTTGAGAGGAGATCATGTACTAACAATCTGATGGTAGTACAGTAATCTCCACGCTGAGCTATTGTGTTCTAACAGGGGGACTGCCCCCCCACCAGAACACACCAGTCAGTGCTTTCAGCCATTGGCTAAGAGTGCTGATCAGATGTCGATCAGCAGACCTTTTTCAGATATGCCTCTTTGATAGAAGCTGGACGTTTGGCCCGGGTTGTGCTGGACTGGCTGCCGTACACAGGGGCTGAATGTCACCAGATTTCTATTGAACCTGCTAATACCGTCCGATATTCGGCCCACGTATACAGTCCTTAAGACGGTGGAGGCCCTCACACTTGACTGAAGATCACTTTTCCAACTACCTCTACCTTATCAGGTGTGGCCACTCTAACTTTCTAGTGTGTATAGTTGTAGTGTAGAAAAATGTGGCCTTGCTGATAGCCAGGCCTGGGTTGAATCATGGTCTGTGCTGAGTAAATTCAAGGTGGTTGGATGACTTCACAAGCATAATCTCTGGTAAATCCCTCTGCCCTCTGGAAACTTGGAGAAGCTTCCAGAAGTAGACGGTGGAATCTAGGAGGAAATACTTGGAGTATTGATGAAGGTCCCAGCCAATCCCCAGAAAAATAAGCTGGCAGGGGGAAGGCACCTCATAAATGCTCATGCCAGCAGGGGCAGTGCTGTGTCAGAATATTTTTTTTCAGTGTGCCAATGGAGTTCTGCAAGTAAGTGTGCTGAAGAAAGCAGAGGAGTGTAGATAGGCTGTATATGGTAAAAGTTGTCCCTTAAGTTGACTTAGTCAAGCGGGCATCCCATAATACCCCTACTCCACATCCAAGTTTTAATCCACGCAAAGAAATAACAAAACAAACTGCTGGACTGTTTTCTGATTCTGGGAGTCTGTGAACATTTGATGTGCCTGCCTGTGGGAGATCCCAGGGTGAGAAAACCCAGTTCATCTGCTGCTCCTTAGGGGGTGTGCTACATAGGGTAAGGAACGGAAGCTGAGGAACTTATCTTCTCTGGGGGTGTCCAGGAACCCAGGGAATTGTGGAAAAAAAAGTTAAAGGGGCCCATACTTGCATCTGAGTATAGCGAGTAAATAAGCACTATACTGTATGTATATGCTGATTTTCCCCAGGACTCCAATGGAGTCATCTAAAACATCTGGTGGTTGAGATGTTCAATGCAAGCCTTCAGTGCAAATATGAACAAGTTAATAAATGTGACCTGGTATGTCAATTTATATAAACTTTTGCTTACTGGCAGCTGTCATAATAATAAAGGAAATCATATTAAATAATAATTGAAATGCTGTCTAATTAAAACAATGATTGGTGTATTCATAAAAATATGCTAAAAAAGTAAATTTGAATTAGTAATTACTTGGTCAAACATTATTTCCAAAGTAAACATCACTGCTTTGCCAAGCAAAAAAGGGTTCAGCATAATTCACTGCGTATTGCAGGGAGCTATACATCAATTATTGCTGCAGGATGTATAAATATCTCTTGCTTTACGTTGTGTACACATAGGTGAGAGAGCTTTTGCAAAGCCTTTTAGATTATGTTCTTTCCCAGGCAGCAATATGAATGGTCTTTCTGCCTTTTTTTTATTTTTCCACATTTTAGAAATTAAATCTAAAAAAGTACACATTATGGCCCGGATTCACATAGATCGGCACATATTTATGCCGTCGTAGCGTATGTCTTTTACACTACACCGGTGCAGCGCGGAGAGGCAAGCATGGAATTCACAAAGCAAATTCTCACAAGTCTGCGCCGGCGTATCGTATATTCGTAGGCGTAAGCCAGCGTAAGTAGACGTAGGTGGAAGTGGGCGTGATCCATGCTAATTAAGCGTGACCCCATGCAAATGATGTGCCGGCGCCAGACAAGTACTTAAAATGAACTGCGCATGGGTCAGGACATGGACGTATCCCCGTGCGCATGCGTACAACAACATCGGAACAACTGCTTAAGATACGGCAGATCACTGTGTACGCCGTGAACGTAACCTACGCCCAGCCAGACCCACGTCGGCCCATATTCACAGACGTCCAACGTAAAATACGTAGGCTTGTGTTCCCTGGTCCATACCTTTGCATGGGTTACTCCTCATCTATGGGGAATAACTTTACGCCGAACGTAAAACTTACGCAAACCGCTTAAATCATGCGCCGGACGCAAGTACGTTCGTGAATCGGCGTACCTCCCTCATTTGCATATATGAATAGAAAATCAATGGGAAAGCCACATGCATCCAGCGTAAATATGCGCCCACTCTACGCCGGCGTAGGCAAGTTACATTGGTGGGATGAAGTCTGTTTTTAGGCGTATCTTGGTTTGTGGGTTTGGCGCACAAATACAACAGCACATATTTGTACTTATGCGGCGTATCTAGAGATACGTCGGCGTAAGTGCTTTGTGAATCCGGGCCTATAAGTTCAGTTTAGGATAAAGTGACAGGTTCCCTTGATAACACTTTTCACCTTCCACTTTTACTTACTTTCAATGTACCCCCTCATTGTTCTATTCCACTGCTGGCATCCCTGAATCATAACATATTTCAAGGTATGGAATAGGATGTGACATTACTAAATGTTCAGCATGTAGGCAGGTGCAGTCTACTTTCTCCACTGTAGGTGGCAGAAGGGGGGAAATTGGGCTATCAAAAGAAATTTCAACTGCAAGCATATATCTAATACAGTGGAACCTTGGATTGCGAGTAACACGGTTAACGAGCGTTTTGCAATACGAGCACCGTATTTAAAAAAATCCTAACTCAGTTTGCAAAACTTGTCTTGCAAAACGAGCAATATTCAAGCCAAAGTGGTGTGCAGTACCCCGTTTGGCCTGAGGTGGGGGGCGCCGGAGCCGAGCAGAGCCGAACGGTACCGTTCGGAGCCGTTTGGAAATGCTCGGAAAGATTTGGACTACGCTGTTCCCAAGCATTTCCAAGGTTTGCTGAGGTCAGCCGAGCTGTCCTCGGGCCTTTCCGTGCATTTCCAAGGCTCTCTGATGCCCTCCACCTCTGGTCACATGCGTTATTGCAAGCCATTGAAGTCAATGCGCAACAAATTATTTTAGGTTCCATTGACTTCAATGGGGAAACTTGCTTTGATATGCGAGTACTTTGGATTACTAGCATTCTCCTGGAACGGATTATTCTCGTAATCCGAGGTTCCACTGTACATAATGTAAAAGAAATAAAATTTGCCATCCATGGGTTATAGCAATAATAAAGAACAGACCATCTAATATACATTTTCCCATTAAATATCCTTGTCCTTGAAAAAAAAAACTATTATTAGTGGCCATCTACATTTGCAACAGTTTTTCTTTGTGAGAACAAACATGGTATTTATCAGTCTGTACTGCACATTGTTTAAAGCAGAGGTAAACCCTAAGGCAGGGTTTACACATGACCGGAAAGCCTGATCGGTTCTCAATGGAGGCGGTTCACACAGCCTAAGGTTCCATGCTCATCTATTACAGAATATGGAAGGCATATGTTTCCTGGTGTGAACCCAGAAAGTGGCATCCTAGAAAGTTTTCCATTAATAGGATGCTTGCCTTTCTTCAGTTGGGCTTAAATATGAAGTTGGCTTTAAACACTATCAAGGGCCAAATCTCAGCCTTGTCGGTATTTTTTCAAAGACTGCTAGCCTCTCATTCCCTAGTTAGGGCTTTGTTCAGGGTGCGCTGTGGTTGAATCCGCCGGTTAAGTCTCCCGTGTGCCCATGGAATTTTAATTTGGTGTTGCCTGTTTTACAGAAGCTACCTTTTGAACCTGTACACCAGGTTTCTCTAAGTCTGTTTACACAGAAACAATTTTTTCTTGTAGCCATATGATCAGCTAGGAGGGTATCGGAAATGGCGGCTGTTTTGTGTAAAGAACCGTATATGGTTATTCATGAAGACAGGGTGGTGCTGTGGCCTCACCCAAATTTCTTACCTAAGGTGGTTTCGTGTTTTCATCTGAATCAAGATATACTCCTACTGTCTTTTTTTTCCAGATCCGCAGTCTGCGGAGGAAGAGATGTTGTAAGAGCAGTAAAGGTTTATCTGCAAGCTACGGCTCAGATAAGGAAGACTGATTGTTTGTTCACTCTGCCACAAGGTCCAAAGAAGGGCCAGGCAGCGTCAAAATCCACTATTGCAAGATGGACTCGACAAGTCCTTATTCAGGCCTATGGTTTAAAAAGAAGATCCATCCTTTTCAGGTGAAAGCGCACTCGACTAGAGCAGTTGGTGCTTCATGGGCAGTGCATCACCAAGCCTCCATGGCTCAGATCTGTAAGGCTGCTACTTGGTCTTCGGTCCATACATTTACTAAATTCTACCAGGTAGGTGTAAGAGGTTACGAGGATGCTGCCTTTGGGTGTAGTGTGCTGCAGGCAGCAGTATAGATCCTCTGGCTCGATGGCGGTCTTATTCTGATCTGTGTCTCCCTCCCCTCAAATTTTTAGCATTGCTATGGGACATCCCATTAAGTAATTAAGGCTCTGTGTCCCGTGGTGTATGATCAAGAAAATAGGATTTTTAATACAGCTTACCTGTAAAATCCTTTTCTTGGGAATACACAGAGCTCCCATCCCTCTTCGGAGTTAAACGTAGGACATTTATTGCTTTGCTACAAAACTGAGGTACTCTCTAGTTGGGAGGGGTTATATTGGGGAGGAACTCAATTTTAATTGGTTTGACCAGTGTCCAATCACTACATAACCCATTAAGTAATGAGGCTCTGTGTCCTGTGATGTATTCCCAAGAAAAAGGTTTTACAGGTAAGCAGTATTAAAAATCCTATTATAGTGTTAACTAATTACTACACAAATTACTACACATAAGAGCATTTTTATCTATTACAGTTTGATGTCATACTACATGATTCTGAGAAGGTAAAGCATTTGACACCATAGGAGAGCGATCATCGAGGACTACATTGCATTCAATTGCATAATGTGTTAGCTGTTCTTTTGAGTGAGACAGCATGTGCCACTGGTGAGTTGCGAATTCTCTTGATTTGCACATTTAAAGGAGTAATAAATACATCTTTTGGGTTTTATGGACTTTGCACTAATGGACCTTTTATTTTTTAAGTTCATGTTTTAGTAGCGCTGCAATCTTTTTTTATTTATGTTATGTTGAGGATTGTATATTTCCTTTATTTTTAGCAGCCACTTAATGCTTAGATCTTTTTCACTTTTGGGGTGTAGTGCTGATCATAAATGTGATGGCTGCATTTGTTACATTGTTTAGGATTTCTTTCCTTTATTTTCACCTGGTTATCTAGCCAGTGAGTATGTTATTTTTCAACAGAACTAGCTCTCTTGCAGATGTAACAGTTTAGACAAACCATCTAATACTGACAGGGATGCTTTCAATGATCAATTCATTTATTTATGTAAAAACTTTATCCAAAAAGAAAAAAAAAAGAAGCGCACTTGCCTAAAAAGTGTAAGCTAGAGTTTGGCTTAAATTTGTTTAGTGCATTTAAATCTACTAGTACTCTACCTAGTACTAGTCTCTAACACCCCCATCCCCCCAAATGGACAACGCTGCTATCCAAAGATCCAGCGTGTCGGCACAAAACCTCCCAACTTTCAAACCTGAAAATGAGGGACACTTGGGGGAGGTAGAAGCCTGTGGCGTGCTTCACGGCAAAAATGGGTATGGCCAAACTTTACAGTGGGAAGGGCTTAAGGGGTATGGTTAAACAAAACCCAGGTTTTAGGTATGTGCTGGGGGGGGGGGGTCGCTTTGGGAGGCAGAAGACTTGTGCTAGAATGTGTGGTAGAGTGGAAGAGGGACAGATATTTACTGAGGGGGGCGGTGGGGGTCAGGTTATTTTAACACTTTTACAAATTAATATATGAAAGTAAAAAGTGTATTCCAGGGCATCAGTGCTTTCAAGATTCAATAGCAATAAATTATATTTTGGACAAAAAATATCCTCCTTCAGTCTCCCCCTTCTCACGACCTCTTCCTCCAGTCACATCTCTTCCATCCTACGTCCTCCTTTTCCTGTCACACCTCCCCCATTCTACGTCCTTCTCCTCCAGTCTCATCTTTCCCATCCCATATCCTCCTTCTCCAGTCTCATCTTCCCCATCCCACATCCTCCTCTTCCTGTCACACTTCCCCCATCCCATGTCTTCCTCTTCCAGTCTCATCTTCCCCATCCCATATCCTCCTTCTCCAGTCTCATCTTCCCCATCCCACATCCTGCCTCCTCCCGTCTCATCTCCCCCATCCTACATCCTCCTCCTCCAGTGTCATCTCCCCCATCCTACGTTCTCCTCCTCCAGTCACACCTCCCCCATTCCACATCCTCCTTTTCTAGTCTCATCTCCCCCATCCAACATCCTCCTCCTCTAGTCTCATCTCCCCTATCCCACATTCTCCTCTTCCAGTCACATCTTTTCCATCCCACGTCCTCCTGCTACAGTTACATCCCCCCATCTCAAGTCCTCCTCCTCCATTCTCATCTCCCCCATCCTATGTCCTCCTCTTCCTGTCACACCTCCCCCATCCCACATCCTCCTCTTCCAGTCTTATCCCCCCCATCCCATACCCTCCTTCTCTAGTCTCATCTTCCTCATCCCACATCCTCCTTCTCCAGTCTCATCTCCCCATCCTACGTCCTCCTAAAGGGCATGTTAAATGACCAGTCAGGTAACAAAAGTGTCCACAATAGATAGGAGTCATTACAGCCTATCGGACCCAGGCAGGTGAGGGAACTCCAATCCATGTTAAAAAGTCACTTTATTAAAACAAAATATCCACTTACATACATGAACCAAAGCCAACTGTTGTCCTAATTGGGGAGTCCCGACTGAATGCTGTCACTCACACCTCTCTCAAAGTTAATGCTCTCACCAGAGGCAAAAACAGGAAGCCGGCCACAGGGATATCGAGTAAGGGAATCAAGGAGCCACTCACACTCTTGGAGGACTTGTCGGGTGGAATTTGTTCACCTAGGGATGCAAACAGGAGGGAGCCGATGGATGGTGAGAGGGCAGAGGCAACCAGTGCCTGCGCTAATATGCCCCTGCCAGAGAATTCACAGTGCTGGAACTTGTTCTGGCGCTGGGATCCACTCCGGAACTCAGCCTTGATTCGCCAAGACTTACATGATCTCCTGGGACAGTCACGACAAATTAAGAATGGTTGGGAGGTATGCCATAACTGCTGTGTGAGCTGGAGCTTTGCTTCAATTTAATTGTGTATTTAAATCTGCTAGTGCATCTAACACTTCTCTTCCCTCCAGACTATCAATGCTGCTGTACCTGTGCTCATTCATAGTGGTGTCTCACTAATGCCGTTTTTTTATGGCAAGATCATCAGGTGAAAACAGAGGGAAAAAGCCTAAAAAAAAATAAAATAATGAAGCCACTACATCTGATGATTGGTAAACTGCAATTTATTGCCTTTTTGGTTTTGGGTTTAATATTGATTTAAATTCTTATCATTAAGAATGGACTTCAGCATTTGGCTGTTAAAGGGGAAGTACAGCTAAAGCTCATTTGGCTCAGTTTGTTTTGCACTGCTGTAATCTGTTTTCAGCAGACAATGGGCTAAAACCTGCTGTTGGCTGATGTCACAGAGCTGGTCCAGGCTCAGGCAAGATCTTAACCATATAGTCGGGATCTGCTTACATGCCTGGTCAGGCACCTGGCTCAGCCTCTCAGCAAGCTGCTGAGAGCACGAGCTTGCCACTCCTGCCCCCTTCACAGTCCAGCTCTCCAGTGGAATGGGGGGGGGTCAGAGCAGAGAGTCAGTGATTGACAGTCACCGGCTCGCTGCTCAGTGAGCTGTAAGAACTGTCAGGGGACAGGTAATCATGAATCTGCAAACAAAAACAAAACAAAACCACATTCTTCTCTTTTAATAATTCCAGGAGGTTGTTTTTATTCATGACTCTGAGGTAGCCACTGTCAGTCATTAGCTGGAGTGTGGCTGGTGCTGACATTCTGGGGGAGAAAAGGGAGCAGGCATGCTTAGCTATGAGAACAAATTAGTCAGCTGGTCATGTGTTTTTGGGTGCATAAGGGTGGCCAGGAGTCTGTATCTAGTCATAAGTCTAGAGAAATAGCTTACTCTGATTTCATTGCACACATCGAGAATCCTACAGTGTGCACTAGAAGATGAAGTAAGGCAGATACAGCTCACCTCATTGGTGGGCTGAAGGACATACAGCATAATCTAGCCCTTTCCTCCCCAGCCTTTCTGTTCCTGCCTGGCACGCCCCTCTAATTCATTATATTTCAGTTCATTCAATCATAGTGTCTAGGCTACACATGGGGGCATTACCTAGATCAGTACACTTAAAAATATAGGCTACCTGGATATGCCCACCCTTTCATATCTATCCATCATGACATTTTAGTATTTGCATAACTTCCTCCAAGAGCCTCACTGCTTGCGTAGTGGCTGTGGGCCCTTGACAGACGTATTGTCATCAGATGAAAAGCAATTATCATCTTGCATTGCATAGAGATGCACCTAGAGCCCTAGTGAAGACATCACTCGGTCTAAAATAAGGCATGTAATTAAAATGGAAACATTTTTTTAATTCATTAACATGTTGATGGGGGAAAGAGAAGACTATGAGCAGATTAAACTCAGTTTTAAGGTCCACTAATTTCTAGCTCCCCACTTCCTAATTAGAAAATGCTAATTTAAACCTAAGATGCATACAGCATTGGGAGAAAAAATGAAAAAAAAAAGCCTGTCTTACACCCCACTGTACAGGAGTGTATGTTGAAGGATTTGAGTTTCTCAGATTTCCCAGGACCCTTCAAAAAGGCCCAATGACGTAACCCCCTAATGGACAAGTGGTCCAAGCCAGGGAGTAAGGTTGGTACCTTATCATTTTCTCCCAAAGGTTTGCTCTTAATGTTTAGCTAATGAGACCTTGCATTGTCATTCTTTTTATAAAAAAAGTACCTATATTATTTAAAACATAAGCTATATTACAAAAACGTTTCAGAAAACTGCTAAATACGATATTTCATTTTCAGGGGAGATTATATAAAACAAAGAGCACATTTCAGATACTGTATGTATCAATACTTCCATATCCAACATATTTGAATAATTCTAAGATGCATACAGTACGAATATTTTGCCATACAGAAAAAAATGTATACAGTGCCTTGAAAAAAGTATTTATACCTCTTGAAATGTTCTAAATGTTGTCATGTTACAACCAAAAACATACATATATTCAATTGGGATTTTATGTGATAGACCAACCCAAAGTGGCACATAAATGTGAAGTGGAAGGAAAATAATAAATGGTTTTCAATTTTTTTTACAAATAAATCTCTGAAAAATGTGGCATGCATTTGTATCCAGCCCCCCCCTCCGTAATTCAACACTTTGTAGAATCACCTTTCACTACAATTACAGCTGCAAGTCTTTTTGGGCATGTCTCTACCAGTTATGCACATTTAGAGAGTGACATTTGTTTCCCATTCTTCTTTGCAAAATAGTTCAAAACTTGGTTAGATTGGATGGAGAGCATCTGTAAACAGCAACTTTCAAGTCTTGCCACAGATTCTCAATCGGATTTAGGTCTTCAAATGGGCCATTCTACCACATGAATATGCTTTGATCTAAACCATTATATTGTAGCTCTGGCTTTATGTTTAGGGTCATTGTCCTGCTGGAAGGTGAACCTCTGCCCCAGTCTCAAGTCTTTTGCTGGCATTAACAGCTTTTCTTTTAAGATTTCCCTGTAGGTGGCTCCATCCATCTCCCCTTCAACTCTGATCGGCTTCCCTGTCCCTGATGAAGAAAAGCATCCCCACAACATGATGCTGCCACCACCATGTTTCACGGTGGGGATGGTGTGTTCAGGGAAATGTGCAGTGTTAGTTTCTGCAACACATAACATTTTGCTTTTAGAGCAATAAGTAACATTTTGGCCTCATCTGACCAGAGCACCTTCTTCCACAGGTTTTCTGTGTCCCCCAAATGGCTTTTCGCAAACTGCAAACAGGACTTCTTATGGATTTCTTTCAACAATGGCTTTCTTCTTGCCACTCTTCCATAAAGGCCAGATTTGTGGAGTGCACAACTAATAGTTGTCCTGTGGACAGATTCTCCCACCTGAGCTGTGGATCTACAGAGTTACAATGGGCCTTATGGTTGCTTCTCTGATTTAAGCTCTCTTTGCCTGTCACTGTCTTGGTAGGTTTGCAGTTGTGCCATACTCTTTCCATTTTCAGATGATGGATTGAACAGTTGTCTGTGAGATGTTCAAAGCTTGGTATATTTTTTTATAACCTAACCCTGATTTAAACTTCTCTACAACTCTATTCGTTACCTGTCTGGTATGTTCCTTGGTCTTTATGATGCTGTGAGGGCTTCACAGAACAGCTGTATTTATACTGAGATTAAATTACACACAGGTGGAGTCTATTTACAAATTAATTGACTTCTAAAGGCAAATGGTTCCACTTTGTTTCAGTTAAAAAAAATTAAAGACCATTTATCATTTTCCTTTCATGTCACAATTATGCGCCACTTTGTGTTAATCTATCACATACAATACCAGTAAAATACATTTACATTTTTGGTTGTATCATGACAACATGTGGAAAATTTCAAGGGGTATGAATACTTTTTCAAGGCACTGTACAGTTTATATATATTTCACTGTAGCAGCCAACTCATAATCCTTCACTATTACCTTTGTGGACTGAAAGGTTTTGATTCTCTTATAAACAAAAAATATATGTCTATATAAATGAAACCAATGAAATAAAAGGGAATCGTTGGGTGAACCGCTGCATAAACCAGGTCCATGTCTACATGAGTCCAGAGTACTGTACATAGTTTTCTGTATGGTGATTTTTTTATTGTTCTCATAGACTTTTGTACAATCAATTTATCATTTAGATTTTTTGTAATTGTAGCACCTGTGTACTTTCAGTCCAAGTGATATCTTAAATTTAGAAGGGGATGAGAGAGTTATGTAGCTCTCATCCATGTGATTTGTGTAAATTCAGTTCATTCTGTGTTCCTGAGGTGACTTTCCACCCCGGGGTGACAGGGTGTGGCAGTGAAGTCCAGGCCAGAGCGCCTTTTGCCAGCAGCCAATCAGAAGGGTTTTTCCCTCGCGGGGCATGCTGGGGGAGGGTACTTCTAGAGAGGCGCCATGTTGGGCGGGGGAGTTCGTGGTTGGATCCGGGTGTGGCACCCACCTTCAGGGTGTGCGCACATCACGGGCCCCCGACGATATGGCCTACCAGGCCAGGGCGCACGTGCCACACATTGTTCTTGGTTCCGGGACCCTGTTTGCCCGGAGCAACTGAAGTGGTGATGGGACCCAGTGACTTATTGGGTCCCCCATCTTTGGAAAGAAGATCCCAAAAGAGTTTTGCAGTTCGGTGGGGAGTCAGTTTGAGGAAAGCCCGGAGGCAGGCAATCCAATAGGGCCTAGACTATCCATTGGGAATGAAGGTGACTGGACACTGGGAGTTTGTCTAATGGCAACCTGTCAGTCGGTGACTAATTGAAGAAAACAACTTGAGGGAGATTCAGGCATCAATAATCTTGAGAAGGATTCACCTCACAAATTGAGTTCTAAAGCAAAGAGCCTGTGGCAGAGGTATCACTCCTATTTCTATTTCAGTCAAGTCTGTGTCAAAGACTTGTTTTCCTTCTCAAATATCTCAGTGATATTCTGGCTGCCAGTTCTGTGAGAGAGACTGTCCAGGTACGCTGTACCCACTTCGGCTGGAGTGGTGACGAAGTTAAAGTCCCATTTGGAAGCAGGACTGTTTCCGTCGTTCTTAGGCCTGAGTCTGTGAATTCTCCCTTTCACCCATCTTTAATAGGGATGAGCCGAATACCCCGCGTTCAGTTTGCACCAGAACCGTCAAACAGACCGAACGTTCGAACAAACATTTAGAACCCCATTGAAGTCAATGGGATTCGAACGTTCGAATTCAAAAGTGCTCATTTTAAAGCCAAATATTAAAGTTATTGTTGGAAAACGTCTATGAGAACCGGGTCTTGTCCCAGGGAACATGTATCAATGGGAAAAAAAAGTTTTAAAAACTGTATTTTTTTCTGGAGCATCGATTTTAATGATGCTTAAAGTGAAAAAAGAAAAAAAAAGAAAAATTCCTTTAAATATCGTACCTGCTGGGTGTCTATAGTAGTGACACGTGTTTAGAAATGTCCCTGCACAAAATGAGATTACTATAAGAAAAAATTAATGTAATACTGCTTGCGGCTTTAATGTAATGTTTGGTCCCTGCAATATGGATAAAAATCATTGAAAAAAATAGCATGAGTTTCCCCGCCACCACTCCCCCCAGGTCATTACAAGACCCAGTGCCGATCCTGACCTCCCTGGGGCCCTAAGCAAAATGACATGGCACATTAAAATTTAGAAGTGGGGGGCGCTGACGACAGTGACATGTCACATTAAAGAAAGTTGAGAAGCGGGGGGAGGGGGTGTTCTGCTGTCGGAAATAACTCAGTCAGCGAGTTTAGAAGCGGGGTGGGGGGGCGAAAATGACTTCTCACCAGGCAGGGCCTCTTGTAATTTGGGGGGCCCTTTGCAGCTTTGGATCGGCCCTGACAAGACCCTTTGGCCCTATATACTTTAAACAGCAGTATACAGGCGGTGCAAACAAGACAAGGACTGTAGGTTTAATAAGTAGAACCATGTCATACTTTGCTGCTGCATATTGCACAATTTCCTAAAGAGACCCTCAACAAACTACATGACACTTATGCCTGGTGATGAGGTCATTGATGTTCCAGTGGTGGCCCGTGAGCCTGTGGCCATACAGGCTTGGTCCCCCAAAGTGCACGTGCTGTGTGGCACCAATATGTCAATTATTTTAGGGGTGGAGGGGGGCATTACAATGCCAGATCTTGGCTCAATTAATTATTTTTTTGGGAAATAAAAAAAGGGGGGTTGCCGTCCGGGGCCCCCTTTGAACAAATTCTGTGAAGAACTCCTGTTCTCTGAAGGCCTCCATTATTTCTGCAAGTCAAAATTTAGCAAAAAAACTAATGTCAGTCAAGCCTTAGCTTTTTCCCCATATCTAACCCACAAACTCATCCACTGATCCTAAAGTTCAAAATCAAGTTTTGTATCGTCGTACTGCACAATCGTTTTCCTAGCGTTTTCTACCGACTATGAATGACGTTCTCACTCACGCAATATCCCTTTACACACTGCGCATGCAAGAAGCTCCGCGTGTAGTCCCCGCCCATGACGATCGCGCTAGTAATTGCCACGCCCCTTTTCTGTCGGTCAATGCACTTCACTGAAGACATGATGGAGGAGACTCAGGAGAGACATGAAGCTGCAACCTCAAGGCAGGAGAGATGCCACTAGGTTAACAGCAACTAGGTTTAAGTGCTATTAAACTGAACAAGTACAGTAACACCGAGTAGGTTTAGATGCTACTACACAGCACAAGTGTGGTAACAGCAGCTAGGTTTAAGTGCTATTAAACTAGACAAGTACAGTAACACCGAGTACGTTTAGGTGCTACTACACAGCACAAGTGCGGTAACAGCAACTAGGTTTAAGTGCTATTAAACTGGACAAGTACAGTAACACATGTAAAACAGGGGGGGTGCAATCAGCGCAAAAATATAAAGATCAGAAAAAAATAAAAATAATAAGTGTAAAAATGAAAAATACTCAAAGAGTGAATTTCATATGGATGCAAGCTGAACACCAAAAGAACAATCACAAAATTCCTGAAGTAAATATATCAAACAGAGCAGTGCAGCGCAAACCTAAATAGCATAATATTAATATTAAAACGAATATGCTCATACCAGTAAAGACATAATTGAATTAATAACAGTGAAAAAATAAAATAAAATAAAATAAAAAGAAAGTCCACATTTGCAAAGTGCAAACAAATCCTGTGATCAAAACAGTCAGAGTATCTCCACCATGTGACTTGGAAAACCAATATTTCAAATATTTCAAACGTGATCCCTTCACCAGTAAAGATGGGTACTCTCACCTCACACCAAGACCCTTGTTTTACCAAAGGTCTAAAACGCTTAGAACAAATGGCAGGAAATCCAGATGGCTCAAAGATGTGCAATTGTCAGCTGAAGGACCCGGAGATATGCAAGTATCCTCAGTGGCACCAACGAATCAATATGCAAAGAAAAAAGGCCAGATCTAAGAGCTTCCATATAAACCAGGTCTCTTTAATGAGTAAAAAATGTGCAGGGTACTCACATTCAAGTAGAAAATACAGGCATAAAACACCATATCAGGCAGCTCAAATGAAGATGTGGGACATCAAGGAGTGACATGGGATGGTTCCTGACCCCGGACGCGTATCGTAATACTACTCCGCCCTGCTGAGGAAGTAGTATTACGATACGCGTCCGGGGTCAGGAACCATCCCATGTCACTCCTTGATGTCCCACATCTTCATTTGAGCTGCCTGATATGGTGTTTTATGCCTGTATTTTCTACTTGAATGTGAGTACCCTGCACATTTTTTACTCATTAAAGAGACCTGGTTTATATGGAAGCTCTTAGATCTGGCCTTTTTTCTTTGCATATTGATTCGTTGGTGCCACTGAGGATACTTGCATATCTCCGGGTCCTTCAGCTGACAATTGCACATCTTTGAGCCATCTGGATTTCCTGCCATTTGTTCTAAGCGTTTTAGACCTTTGGTAAAACAAGGGTCTTGGTGTGAGGTGAGAGTACCCATCTTTACTGGTGAAGGGATCACGTTTGAAATATTTGAAATATTGGTTTTCCAAGTCACATGGTGGAGATACTCTGACTGTTTTGATCACAGGATTTGTTTGCACTTTGCAAATGTGGACTTTCTTTTTATTTTATTTTATTTTATTTTTTCACTGTTATTAATTCAATTATGTCTTCACTGGTATGAGCATATTCGTTTTAATATTAATATTATGCTATTTAGGTTTGCGCTGCACTGCTCTGTTTGATATAAGTACAGTAACACCAAGTACGTTTAGGTGCTACTACACAGCACACTGGCAATACAACACGTTAGAACATTGCAGATAGCACAATCTACTGCCTGACAAATAGGAATAGCTGATCTAGCTAAGCTATACAGTATATAAATATATGTACAACTCCTAGGGATGTATATATATCCTCTACACACTGTAAATTAAGCTAAACTGACTAGCCTGCCTGCTCTATCTAGCTATATAAAAAGACTATCTCTCTGTCTCTCTGACTGATCTCTGTTCAGCACTGGAACACACTACACAAGGCCTCCCAGCAGGAGGCCTTATATAGTGTGGGGCGTGTGCTAAAGCCCTAAACCATAATTGGCCAAAGCCACCCTGGCTTTGGCCAATTATGGCTCTCCGTTTTTTGCGCGCTGTGATTGGCCAAGCATGCAGGGTCATAGTATATGTTTGGCCAATCATCAGCGCGCAATGCCGCAGTGAATTATGGGCCGTTGCGCGTCACTCGAATTTGGCGCGAACGACCCGTTTTGTTTGAATGTCGTTGAACGTACGAACAGACAATCGAACGCGGAGCTCATCTCTAATCTTTAATCTATCTACTCCAAGTTCACTGTTTGCCTTGTTGGGCAAGAATAAAAGCACAGAAAGACATCGGCTGTTTGAGCATTCCTTCATTATTCTCATCATTTTACTCTGGTCACCTCATTACCCATTACCTTCAAAGTCCCATGGGGGAGGGGGGGGGTCTATTTTTATTTGTTTCAATATTTTATTAAGGTTTACAAACTGTACTTTTGGTTCTTTAAAATCACTGTTGAATAATTGGACATTATATACTGTGTGGTGCTTTGTGACAGGGATGGCATGGCACAAAGAATTACAGTACAACTAGAGCCAACACAGTCGTGCTTAGACTACTATCAATATTGTCTCTCTGCATTCTATAGCACATTTCTAAATGTTTCCCTGCCCCCCCATCATTATTGATGCCTGCCTGCTCTCTGTAATAAGCTTATTGATGTTTCCCTCCTTACAAAGCTACGTTGGAAGGGTGAATTTGCTTCTTCATCGTTAGAATATGAATGCTAGTTTTGCAGCAAAACCAAGTTCAGTGAATTTTGCAACTCATCTCTGATCTGATCACTAGCTCCACTACTTTTCGATTATGGGACACTGTGCTTCAATCCAAATCTGTTACCAAATAAATCCCTAGCTATGTTGAAAAAAATGTATGCATATTATGTTAATCTAAATAACCTAATAAATAATGGCATATTTACAAAAACAAAAAGTTGGGCATTTCTGTGGTTCCAGGGGGTGTGACTTGTCTTGTGGGAGGACAATGGCTTGGTGTGGTCCCCTTTTTTAGTAGGTCTTCCTGTTTCTCTTTCTATATAGAGAATCATTGTCCTCTACTCAAAATTCATAGCTTTAGAATTTACTGTCACAGTCCAAACACATTCAACTAATAAAATTATATAAGTGTCAGGAGTGTCTCCTCATCCTGGTTTTGGCTATGGCATTCTCTCTGTCTGTCTGTCCACCTGCAGAGTGGAGACCAGTGGGTGGAGACCAAACCTGATTTAACCACTTCGTTACCGGGCCTATTTTGGCACTTTTCTCCTTTATGTAAAAATCACAATTTTTTTGCTATAAAATTAATCAGAACCCCCAAACATTATATATTTTTTTAGCAGACACCCTAGGGAATAAAATGGCGGTCATTGCAACTTTTTTTCTCGCACAGTATTTGCGCAATAATTTTTCAAATGCCTTTTTTAGGGAAAAAAACTTTCATGAATTAAAAAATAACAAAAACAGTAAAGTTAGCCAAATTTTTTTGTATAATGTAAAAGACGATGTTACGCCGAGTAAATAGATACCTAACATGTCATGCTTTAAAATTGCGCACACTCATGGAATGGCGCCAAACTTCGGTACTTCAAAATCTCCATAGGCGACGCTTTATTTATTTTTTACAGGTTACTATTTTTGAGTTACAGAGGAGGTCTAGTGCTAGAATTGTTGCACACGCTCTAACGCACGCGATGATACCTCACATGTGGGGTTTGAACAGTGTTTACATATGTGGGCGGGACTTGCATGCACGTTCGCTTCTGCACGCGAGCAACCGAGACAGGGGCGTTTTAATTTTTTGTATTATTATTTTATTAATTTTTTTTACTTCATTTTTTTCTTTTTTCACTTTTTTTTTTTTTACATTTTTTCTTTTTTTTATCACTTTTATTCCTATTACAAGGAATGTAAACATCCCTTGTAATAGGAATCACTGTGACAGGTCCTCTTTATGGAGAGATGTGGGGTCAATAAGACCCCACATCTTTCCTACAGGCTTACACGCATGAAACAGGTGAAAAAAAATCACTGATTACATGCTGACAGCCGCGATAGCGGATTTGTTTACTTTCGGGTACCGGGCGTGACGTCATAACGTCGCGCCCGGTCCTCCGACGGTCATAGAGATGACTGTGACCATCTGGTCACCAGTCATCTCTATGCTTCACCAACGAGCGCCGGCCGATTCGCTCTCCAGCCCTCGATGGCACGGGAGAGCCCGGAGAAGCACCAGATGGCGGCGGGAGGGGGGGCGTCCCCTCCCGCTGCCTAGAAGAATGATCGACGCTTTGATCGTTCTTCTGGTGCACAGAATCGCCGGCTGAAGATGGCGATATCTGAATGATGCCTGCAGCTGCAGGCATCATTTAGATATCACCGCACAAAGCTGAGGACGTCCAGGGACGTCCTCGGGTCTGAAGTGGTTAAGCCAGCCAAGCCTGCAGTGTCATGCTAGTGATATTGTGTTTGTAACACGTTTTACAAGCTACCAGTTTGTCTGCTCTGCTGTTTGGATTTTCCTGTGTATGACCTCAGATTAGATATTGACTATTCATTGAACTCTGTCTGCCTTGTACCCAGACTGTCATTGAACCACACTGCCTGTCTGCCAACGGCAGGTACCTTTTTGCTTTGCTCAGTTTGCGCCTGCCCTGGCGTGGTGTTTTAGCTAACTGAAATAAAGATTTCCCAGAAGTCACCACTGTCATACAGCAGCTGGCCAAAGAAGTGGCGATGTCGGAGTGGACATTTTTAATGAAAGCATAACAGACTCATTCTTTTCTTTTTATCTGGATGTTGATTCCATTATCCCATTGCCAAGACTTCCTCATATCAGCATCATCCTTCTCTCTGATAAAAGCATGACAGGGATAAAACCAAAATATAACACAAAAGGAAAAAGACGAAATAACTGACATATCCCCATTTACAATCTTATCCGCCATGGCTGCCAAGCTAAAACTATTTCAACGCCTCCCTGATAAGATCACCTCGATTTGCTAGTCTTTTCTATGCGAGCATTTCTCTAGAGATATTTGGTTCTCTTTTCAGAAAGGAAATGGAGGGAGTGTAAGTCATACTAGACTTTAAATTTGGTCACTGAATAGAGATATAAAAAAAAGTATTAGTGTTACAAAGTAGAAAAGTACTGACGAAAGCAATGTCATTCTGGTGTGTCAGAGACAGAGGAAGTGATGGCTTAAACCGCCGCCAACCGCTCTACAACACAGCCGCATACAGTGACAGCCGGGGACGTTTCTTTGGTGATACATGGCTAATCTCACCTACGCTTATGAGTAAGCTTGCTGCTGTTTTTATCCAATAAATGTTACACTACTTATTACACTTAGAGTGGCGCCATTGTGTTTTCCTCTTCTGCCTCCATATACTTTTATGCGTACGAAAAAATAAATAAATACTACATAATAGTATAATTGGAGCCAACAGTACTGCACACAAACCATACTGCCATCTGATCGCATTGTTTGAGTGAGAGGGTTTTATGCGAGCTCAAGCAACATGTGATCTCAAAAGATGTCTTTTACTCAACCAGCAGTACAGATAAAACCACTGGCCAGATTAGACCCCATGGCCCAGATTCATAGAGCGATTACGCCTGTCTAACTGGTGTTAGACAGGAGTAATTTCAAATGTTGCGCCGTATCACTAGTTTGAATCCTCAAACCATGATACGGCGGCTTCGGGCTTCGATCCGAGAGGCTTACGTCCTCGTAAGCCCTCGGATCTACGTTGCGATATTTTTGCGGCCGCTGGGTGGAGTCCGCGTTGTTTTCACCGTCGGGGTATGCAAATTAGTTTTTACGGCGATCCACGAAGGTACGAGTGTCCCTCGCAATCGCCTACGACATTTTTTGGCTACGTAATGTTAGAGGAGCTTTTTGCTGGTCTAACAGTGCGTAACCCATGTAAAGTATGGCCGTCGTTCCCGCGTCGATTTGAAATTATTATTTTTTTTTTAACGTAACTCGTTCGGGAATAGGAATGTACGTAAACGACGCTACTACGACGTAACAACGTGATTTCGCGCAATGCACGGCGGGAAATTTGCGAACGGAGCATGCGCAGTTCGATCGCCGCGGGACGCGCCTATTTTAAATGCTTCACGCCCCCTACTCACGCAGATGGATTGCGATGGGAGAAATACACTACGCCGCCATCGTTTACTGGACAAAATCTACCTGGATTCCACGTAGAGCCAGGTAAAAAACGGCGGCGTAGTGTATTTCTGATACTCTACGATAATCTAATTCTATCTGAATCTGGGCCCATATGTCTAGTGAAACTGAACATAAGGCAATTGTATTAGTTAAAGTGATCTGTCACTATTTTTAACCACCTCTTCCTGCCCAGTCCAGTTTTCAGTTTTCATTGCTGTCACACATTGAATTACAATTACTCAGGCATGCAATACTGTACTCTTATGACATTTAAAAAAAAATTTGAGACAGAGATTTAATTTGGTGGTATTTAGTTTAGTTTTTGTTTGCAAATGTTTTCAAATAAATAATCTTACTTCATAAATTTAGGTCAAAATGTATTCAACTGCACTGCACTGATTACTGTATAAATGTGACTGGCAGGGAAGGGGTTAACACTAGGGGGAACTGAAGGGGTTAAATATGTTCCCTAGTGAGTGATTCTAACTGTAGAGGTGGACTTACAAGGGGAGGAGACTGATCTGTGTTCCTCTGTACTGGTAACACACTCTCCTCACCTCTGACAGGACGTGGATCTGTTTGTTTACACACACAGATCCATGGTCCTGTTGTGATTGCGGGCAATCGATGGTGCCCGGCAGGCCATCACGGCTGCCGGGCATGCGCACCGGGTCCCGAGTGATGCTGTGGGTGTGCGCGCGCCCCCTAGACTGGGATGGGAGATCCCATCTGTGGATGTCATTTGACAATGGTCGGGTAGGGAAGTGGTTAAAGCAGTATATTTACTGTATAATGCAGTATATTACTACAGTGCACATATAATGCAGTATATTTCAGTGCGTTAGTGCACGTTAACACAGTATATTTCTTTGCGTTCCCGCCCATTTAACACAGTATATTCCTGTGCGTTACTGCACTTTTACAGCAGTATATTTCAGTGGGTTACTGCACATTTACAGCAGTATATTTCTGTGCGTTACTGCACATTTGCCACAGCATATTTCTGTGTAAATTTACAGAGCGTTTTTGCTTTATGTGATAAATACTTCATACAGCAATGGTGAATTGACATTTTCAGAATAGCATGAAGTATTTGGGAAAACACCTAAATACCGCGTGCAATCTGCTTTTGTGAATGAAGCCACATAATACTTATCAGGCTGTGAGATTAAAGAAATGTGGGCTTGGAAACAAAGTTAAAAGCTATGGTCAAAAAAAGAATCTTTTGTAAAATATAGATTTAAACCCATCAGTCAAAGGGTCTGGGAGTGCACGTAGGTCTGCGAGTGCACGTAGGTCCATTGGCCTGAGAGTGCACGCTGGTCTGCGAGTGCACGTAGGTCCATTGGTCTGCAAGTGCACGCTAATCTGTGAGTGCGCACAGGTCTGCAAGTGCACATAGGTCCATTGGTTTGCGAGTGCACGTATGTCCGCTGGTCTGTAAGTGCACGTAGGTCTGCAAGTACCTGTGTATTGTCTTGTTGAGTACCTGTGTATTGTCTTGTTGAGTAGTAGTGCCAGAAAGCTAGTTGTTAGGTAATTTGGACAGGGTATAATCCCCAATCCTCATTAAATTAATATGCTACGATGCCAGGTGGGTGTAGAGAGGCTACTCGGTGTACATCTTGCAGCATGTATGCATTCCTTGATCATCCAATCAAGGACGAATACTGTTTTGAAAAATGTAAGCACATTATTTCCCTGGAAGCCCAGGTTCTGAATCTGGGGAAGCAACTGTCAGCACTGAGAAAACCCTCCACACTAAAGGAGAGTCGGGAATGTAGCCACCAGTTGACGGCAGGGGCCAGCACATAGGTGGGTGGAGACAAAGAGGTGCAGGCACTATAAAATAGTAGATGGCTGATAGTCAGGAAGAGTAGAGGGGGAAGTTCCAGGGAGGCCGTTCCAGGGCCGGAGCATCCCAATAAGTATGCTCCATTGAGTGACATTGGTGAAACCAGTCAAGGACCAGCGCTGCTGGAGCTGAGGGACTCTCCTAGCTGCTGGGGGAAAAACTCCTCCAGTGAGAGTGCGGGGTAAGCGAAGGGAAGGGAAAGACAGATTCTGATGGTAGGGGACTCAATTCTCATGCCGTGTACACACGATCGAACATTCCGACAACAAAACCATGGATTTTTTTCCGATGTTCAATGGAGCCTACAAAAGCTCACCTCGAACATTTGTTGACGGAAATGCTGACCGTGTTTATGTGGCATTAGAAGGACAGAGAGGGCAATGTGTAACAAAGAACTGAAGCGCTGAACTGTATGTTGTCTACCGGTTGCTCGGGTTCGGCACATCGCGGATCTGGTGGATAGATTACTGGGAGGGGCTGGGGAAGTCTCAGCTGTCATGGTGCAAGTTAGCACCAATGACAAAGTCAGAGGCAGATGGAGTGTCCTAAAGAACGATTTTAGGGACTTGGGAGCTAAATTGTGGAAAAGGACCTCCAAGGTGGTATTCTCAGTAATACTACAGGTACATTGAGCCACACCAGAAAGGCAGAGGGAGATTAGGGAAGTTAACAAGTGGCTGAGGAGCTGGTGTAGTAAGGAGGGGTTTAGGATCCTGGAGGACTGGGCCAACTTCTCAGTCGATAACTAGTACTATAAAAGGGACGGACTGCACATAAATGAGAAGGGTGCAGATCAGCTGGGAATGAAGATGGCCAAAAAGTTAGAGGGGTTTTTAAACTAGGTGCTGGGGGGAGTGTTCAGAGGTAGAGATAGTCAGCGCGGAACATATTTCAGAGGGAAGTATTGGGGGCATTAATGGCAGGGTAACAAAGCACATAAACCCAAGGTAAGTATAGTAGCTAGTACTAGCTGCAATCTCAGAACACCCAATAAGAGCATAAGATCATAGTATGCGACCGGTTTAAACTATGTGGTATGTTCACCAATGCCAGGAGCCTGTCGGACAAGATGTGTGAACTAGAGATACTACTGTACGAGGAGGATTTGAAATTTGGGGGAATTTCAAAAACCTGGTTTAACAGCTCTTATGATTGGCCGGCATCCATTCAAGGGTATACTCTTTATCATAAGGATAGAGAGGGTAAAAAAGGGGGAGGGGTATGCCTATATATCTAGAATACTGAAGTGAATGTGAGAGATGACATCACTAAAGGAGCTAGGGAGGAGGTTGAATCCTTATGGGTAGAGCTCCAAAGGGATGAAGCTAAGGGGAAGATAATACTAGGAGTATGCTATAGGCTCCCTAACCTGAGGGAGGAGGGGGAGACAGATCTCCTATCACAATCTGGAATAGCAGTAAGGATGGGAAGTGTTATAACGGGGGATTTTAATTATCCAGACATAAACTAGGCAGAGGGAACCACGCAAACATCCAAGGCTCGCCAGTTCCTAAATGTCTTGCAGGACAATTTTATGGGTCAGATGGTAGACGCACCAACTAGAAATAAAGTGTTACTGGATCTACTGATTACCAACAATCCAGATCTGATCACAGATGTGGAAATACGGGGCAATTTAGGTAACAGCGATCACAGGTCAATTGGCTTCAGTATAAATCACACACATTGGAAACATAGGGGGAATACAAAGAAACTGAATTTCAAAAGAGCCAACTTCCCTAAAATACAAACCTTGCTAGAAGGCATAAATTGGGATAAAATCTTAGAAACAAAGAACACGGAGGAGAGATGGGTTTGCTTTAAGAGCATATTAAATAGGGACATTAGCCAATGCATCCCATTGGGTAACAAATTTAAAAGAGCGAGCAAAAGTCCTGAATGGCTTAACGCCAATGTAAAAATGCATATAAAAGCAAATGAGAAGGCCTTCAAAAAATAAAAGGTTGAGAAATCATCATCAGCATTCAGAATTTATTGAGAATACAACAGGAAATGTAAGGGTGTAATTAGGGCGGCTAAGATAGAATATGAAAGACTCAAACCGGAGGAGAGCAAAATAAATCCCAAGAAATTCTTTAAGTATGTAAACAGTAAAAAAGGGAGGACAGACCATATTGGACCCATAAAGAATGAGGAAGGATGTCTGGTTACAAAGGATAGGGAGATGGCAAAGGTATTGAATTTATTCTTCTCCTAAGGCCTCGTACACACGATCAAATCTGTCTGCTGGAAACGGTCTGCTAGACCGTCCCAGCAGACAGATTTGATCGTGTGTACGGCCAAGCCGACGGATTTGGCCACCCGACAGATTTCAAAGCATGCTTTGAAATCTATCGGGTGGGAATCCGTTCGCCCGACATGTCTGCTGGTTAGTACACTTACCAGCAGACATGTCGTCCCGCACCGCCGCCGAATGGATTCGGCGCATGCGCGGAAGTGTTTTACTTCCTGGTGCGGTGACGTGGCGGCATCAACGTCACCGCCACGTCACCGACACGTCAGCGCGCCGTCTGCTGGCGGGGATTTTGGTTTGCTCGTGTGTACACGCGAGCAAACCAAAATCCGATCTGACAGATTTGTTCAAATCGGTCGGTCCGACCGATTTGAACAAATAGATTGCCTCGTGTGTACGAGGCCTTAGTCTTCACAAGGAAATTGGGGGGCTTCAGTAACCCAAACTGCAGTGTCTCTCCTCATGACACATCACAGGAAGCACATCTATGGTTAACAGAGGACAGAATTAAAATTAGACTTGGAAAACTTAACATTAATAAATCACCGGGACCAGATCCAGATGGCTTGCACCGAGGGTACTTAGGGAACTCAGTCAAGTAATTGACAGACCATTGTTCCCAATTTTTACTAACAGTCTACTGACTGGAATGATACCAGTGATGCACATTGTGGGTACTGATTGGCATCCATTAATAATTTCTGATTATCATCCCTGGTGGTCTAGGGTGGCATACCTGCAGTGGGCATCCCTTGTGGTCTAGTGGCATCCCTGGTGGTCCAGTGTGAGCATGATCGGGGGGGGGGGCTTTGCTGATATCGATCAGCGCAAACTCCCCCTGTCAGAGGAGCAGCCGATCAGCTCTATTCTACTCACATCTAAAAGATTTTGTTTAGTTTTGATTCGTTATTTAGATACATTTGTTTAGTTAAATTAGTTTAATTTGTTTTCGGAATTAGTTTCATTTATTCGTATTTAAAACAATTTGAATGTTCTCAATTTTTTTAATTCGTTTTCGCATCAATTTAAAATAGTTTCCAAATTCAAATAGTTTTCAAATCAATTTCAAATATTTTTCCAATTCGAATAGAATACAAGAGAAAATAAAAGAATAGAATATAATGGAATATTATAAAAAATAATAGAACGTAATGAAAATAAGTACAAATAGCACAAACAGCGCTAATGTGTAGTGGAACCACACAAGTGAACTAAATAAACAATAAGTAACAGAAAAAATGTAAATGTAGAGACCCGTGAGTGATATTGAGTTTAAAGGTTAAATAGTTCATAAAGTGTCTGAAAAAATCTTCTGAATCTCTTCAACGAGCAGTCCTCCACCACACCAGTGTAATGAACACTCCTCCACCAATACGAATGGCCACTCACCAGAACTAGTAGCCTTACACTCACGTGTTTGGCATAAAAAGCATGTCATACAATCCTCAAGTCAGTGTTCAGGATTCATATCCAAAAATGTAGAAGTGAGATCCACATACGTGAAAAAAACAAATAAGTATAATAGTGTGATATTGCTAAAACTATTTATTGACACACCACATGAACCTACAAAGGTTGCACTCACAAAGGTAAACTCCAAAAACAACCGTGATAAATTCCAAATAAACTTCCTTGATGTTCACAGGCTGATAAACTGTGGTCACGGCGGACCCAAAAAGTAAACCAGGTGTTTCTCACCACTTCCCCTTCACTTTAACACCTCCTCCTTGTTGAAAATAGTATCCTCAAACGCTGGTCACTCGCATAGAAAAACACATGCAGGTAATCTCACGTTGGTCTCAAATGATCATACGATCTTTAGTGTAGCCACGCCCCCGACATGTTTCGTCATAGATTTGACTTATTCATGATCCCACATTAGCATTAGCATTAACATTAGCGCTGTTTGTGCTATTTGTACTTATTTTCACTATTAAGTTCACTAGACTTCCTTTTCAACATTATCTTTATTTAATACAGCTGCTGCGAACGTCCTTGCATTTACTCTTTACTCCTTAGCGCAGCGGCAGTAACCATTAGGGCGCATTTATTTTTGGTTACTATCCGTTTTTCAATAGAATAACATAGAAAGAATATAACCATCTTCTGAAAGTGGAACATAAAAGAATAGAACATAATATAATAAAAAAAAAAACAATAGAACAAAATAGAAATAATATAACCATTTCCCAAAATTTAAATAGAAACAATTTGAATTTTAATAGAATAGAAAATAATACAATAGGAAATAACAGAATAGTACACACAATAACATAGAATAGAATAGAAAAGAATAGAAAGCATAAAACCATCTTCATATTCTAATCTATTCTTTTCTATTCTACTCAAATTTGAATGGATTCTATTTGAGTTTTGGAAAATGGTTATATTCTTTCTAATCTATTATTTTTTTTATTTTTTTATTTTTCTATTTTTTTCCACTCTATCCTTTTGTTATGTATTGTGTTGATTAGCATATAATTTGTGAGTTATATTTGAGTATATTGATGTTTGTTGTATTGTGAATATGCTGTGCGAATTGGAGGGGCTATATGGAGGGGAGGGATGGGCTATGCCTGTATCTTCCTTGATCCATCCCGTTTTTTGCATCTTTTTACCCTTTCCCTTATCCTGCTCTAAGCTCCCATCGGCTGTGGGATGCATATGGACCGCCTTAAATTGGCGATGACTCGATTACTACCCGTGGCTGTATGGACACCCAAGGGCCGGATGTCAATCTTGATAGCTTTTCAGCCGCCTATAGCCTCTTTCCCTCGTCCTTCACCATCTGCCTCTATATACATCTGGCCCCATTGGTGCGGGTCACATCCATTGAATTCATCCTAAGCGCCGCGTGGCTTTGGTCGCATTACTCGATCAGCGTTTTGCTTGGCACTATGGGCATTGTAGGCCATTCTACATGGTTATTGAGCATGCGCGGTGGCTGTCCTTCGTTAGCTCCTGGTCGGTGATGTCACACGTCGATCGGGTGGGGGTTTAAAGGTCGGTATCTCCAGCCTTTCATTTGCTGGACCTCTGGGGTGCTGTTATATCACTTATTTACACACAAGGTCGGTGTCATTTACAGGGCAGTCTTTATGGATTTCCACCTTCTAGCCATATAGGCTTTTCTAACCATGCTAAAAACTCCCCCCCCCCCCCCGCTTAATTTTTTCCATGTTCTAGGCCTATTTTGTTCTTACACTCTGGAGAGTATGAGGCATTCAGCCAGGCACTCTACCGTGTGTAATTAACTCTTGCATAATTCTCCAACTCCGGCACGCGTTACAGGCACAACACAAAACACAATCTCTAATAATATCGGAAGTTCCCCTAATTAAGACAGTACTCGGAGTAGAGGATCGGAAAGGGCTAATATCTAAAATATATAGGGAAAATAATATCTAGGGCACAGGACTATACAGCCTTAAAATGCCGTAGTAAATGGGCTGCAGACGTAGGGAATATAGACGAAAGCCTTTGGAAAAGGGCCGTAGAATGTATCCCAGTAGTATCGATATCAGCATCCCACAGACTATCGCAGCTGTTTATACTGCACCGGGCATATAGAACGCCAGAGCAGATATATAGATGGGGAGGAAGAGATTCCCCGCTATGCCCGAAGTGCAAAATACATCAGGGTGACTTTATTCATCTGATCTGGAGATGTCCAAAACTGCACCGGTATTGGGAGGAGATCTCTCAGCATATAAGTAGACTTGCACGGATATCCATCCCATTGGATCCTCTGATATATATACTGGGGGCCATAGAGATGGAAACACTCCCAACTGGAATGTACATAATGTTAACTAGGATATTATACCTAGCAAGAAAACTCATAGCACGATACTGGATGGCACCAGAGGTCCCAACGGGAAGGCAGTGGGTTTTACTAGTGAACTCTCTACTCCATAGAGAAAGATTAACATATAGCCGGAGGGGGGACACCGGGAAATTCAATCAAATATGGCAAACCTGGCTATGCGATGATAGACTCTCGCCTCCACAGTCGATAAGGGAAGGACTTAGGAGATAAATATTAGGATTGAAGAAGGGTAGGGTAAGGAAATGAGAGAATAAATGAGGTAAAAGCAAATACTTATGAGTATGATTAGGTGGTTCCATGTTCTAGGCCTATTTTGTTCTTACACTCTGGAGAGTATGAGGCATTCAGCCAGGCACTCTACCGTGTGTAATTAACTCTTGCATAATTCTCCAACTCCGGCACGCGTTACAGGCACAACACAAAACACAATCTCTAATAATATCGGAAGTTCCCCTAATTAAGACAGTACTCGGAGTAGAGGATCGGAAAGGGCTAATATCTAAAATATATAGGGAAAATAATATCTAGGGCACAGGACTATACAGCCTTAAAATGGCGTAGTAAATGGGCTGCAGACGTAGGGAATATAGACGAAAGCCTTTGGAAAAGGGCCGTAGAATGTATCCCAGTAGTATCGATATCAGCATCCCACAGACTATCGCAGCTGTTTATACTGCACCGGGCATATAGAACGCCAGAGCAGATATATAGATGGGGAGGAAGAAATTCCCCGCTATGCCCGAAGTGCAAAATACATCAGGATGACTTTATTCATCTGATCTGGAGATGTCCAAAACTGCACCGGTATTGGGAGGAGATCTCTCAGCATATAAGTAGACTTGCACGGATATCCATCCCATTGGATCCTCTGATATATATACTGGGGGCCATAGAGATGGAAACACTCCCAACTGGAATGTACATAATGTTAACTAGGATATTATACCTAGCAAGAAAACTCATAGCACGATACTGGATGGCACCAGAGGTCCCAACGGGAAGGCAGTGGGTTTTACTAGTAAACTCTCTACTCCATAGAGAAAGATTAACATATAGCCGGAGGGGGGACACCGGGAAATTCAATCAAATATGGCAAACCTGGCTATGCGATGATAGACTCTCGCCTCCACAGTCGATAAGGGAAGGACTTAGGAGATAAATATTAGGATTGAAGAAGGGTAGGGTAAGGAAATGAGAGAATAAATGAGGTAAAAGCAAATACTTATGAGTATGATTAGGTGGTTCCATGTTCTAGGCCTATTTTGTTCTTACACTCTGGAGAGTATGAGGCATTCAGCCAGGCACTCTACCGTGTGTAATTAACTCTTGCATAATTCTCCAACTCCGGCACGCGTTACAGGCACAACACAAAACACAATCTCTAATAATATCGGAAGTTCCCCTAATTAAGACAGTACTCGGAGTAGAGGATCGGAAAGGGCTAATATCTAAAATATATAGGGAAAATAATATCTAGGGCACAGGACTATACAGCCTTAAAATGGCGTAGTAAATGGGCTGCAGACGTAGGGAATATAGACGAAAGCCTTTGGAAAAGGGCCGTAGAATGTATCCCAGTAGTATCGATATCAGCATCCCACAGACTATCGCAGCTGTTTATACTGCACCGGGCATATAGAACGCCAGAGCAGATATATAGATGGGGAGGAAGAAATTCCCCGCTATGCCCGAAGTGCAAAATACATCAGGATGACTTTATTCATCTGATCTGGAGATGTCCAAAACTGCACCGGTATTGGGAGGAGATCTCTCAGCATATAAGTAGACTTGCACGGATATCCATCCCATTGGATCCTCTGATATATATACTGGGGGCCATAGAGATGGAAACACTCCCAACTGGAATGTACATAATGTTAACTAGGATATTATACCTAGCAAGAAAACTCATAGCACGATACTGGATGGCACCAGAGGTCCCAACGGGAAGGCAGTGGGTTTTACTAGTGAACTCTCTACTCCATAGAGAAAGATTAACATATAGCCGGAGGGGGGACACCGGGAAATTCAATCAAATATGGCAAACCTGGCTATGCGATGATAGACTCTCGCCTCCACAGTCGATAAGGGAAGGACTTAGGAGATAAATATTAGGATTGAAGAAGGGTAGGGTAAGGAAATGAGAGAATAAATGAGGTAAAATCAAATACTTATGAGTATGATTAGGTGGTGCGGGAAGGGTAGGGACGGGAGGGGGTGGGTGGTATATGAAAATACACACAAAATAAAAGCACAATAATATATAAAAGGGGTATAGATAAGAGTGCAAGTTTGGAAATAAGAGTTTAACACATATTTTTACTTATTTAATATGTATTGCATTTTTGTACTTGAATATGTGCACAATATGTAAGATAATATCATGCGTTGAATAATAAAAATTATTTATAAAAAAAAAAAACTCTTGCATAATTCTAAACTAACTTGAAAGCCTAAGCATGCATCATACCTGCTTTGGGTAAGCAAAACTATGGATCTAATTTTAGAGAACATTTCTCTCATAGTAGTATTATCTTTTTCTGTTTCTTTATACCCAGTCATCTTACCTTAGCTTCAATTTTATTGTCTTCAATTGATCAATTGGACTTTAATTGGTTATCTCAGCGCCCCACTATCTGACTTCAGTTTTAGTCATTGTTGGTAGGTATTGAGGCTATATTAGCCCTATAAATGGGACGTATACTGTCTCGATGTGGTGTAATTGTTTTTCATTTTCTTTCATTTTAGTATGAATCTGGTCCCCTCTCTGCCCCCTGCAGCCGTACTGTGTTGGTATTGAGTTGCTGTCTCTGGGCGGTCTTTGCGCTGACACGGCTGCTTGGGGACATCGGGGGAAGGTGGAGGAGAACTGTCATTTGGGGCTATGGGGTGTCGTTTTCACTTTTTTTGGGGGGAAGACCCCTTGTGCCATATCGCTTTTCTAACACCACACACCATATCTATACTATGTCGTTATGTAGTGTTATTTGTGCTTAATATTTCTTTATTCTCTATTTTTAGAGCTATATTTACTGTATTGGTCACGTTCCATTCCCCTGAAGCATGAAACATGTAGGGAAGATCCATGTTAATGGGCCAAGACTATTCTGGCCAGTGGTAAATATTATGTGTTTTCCATTTCTTGTTTGATTTGAATACAAATCTCTGTATGTATTGTATGTATGTTAACTTTTCATGATCTCTGAGTCATTTGGCACCGGAATAATCCCCATCCCCTCTGTCCCTCTTTTTTCTAATAATTATTGGGATGAGGTATCTAACAAGGACATATCAGCCACACTCTCTTTCTATTTTTATATATTTCTATTCTATTATTTTCTATTCAAATTCATATTTATTCTATTCAAATTTTGGAAGATGATTATATTCTTTTTATTCTATTGTGTTTTTTATACTATTCTTTTATTTTCTGTTCTAGTCTATTCTATTCTATTCAAATCCGAATTGATTCTATTAGAATTTTGGAAAATGGTTTTATTCTTTCTATTCTATTGTTTTTTTAATTCTATTATTTTCTCTTGTTATAGCCTATTCTATTCTTTTTTTCCTATTCTATTCTTTTCTTATTCAAATTCAAATTTATTCTATTTGAAATTCGAATTTCAGAAGATGGTTATAGTCTTTCTATTGTATTCAATTTTTTTATTCTATTCTATTTGTTTCACTTATATTCTGTTCTTTTATCTTCTATTTTGTTCTGTTTTACTATATTATATTCTTTTATTTTCTGATATATTCTTTTCTATTCTATTATGTTTTTTTTCTATTTTATTCCTTTATTTTCTAATATATTTTATTCTCTTTGGAAATTGGAAAACTATTCGAATGGAGTTGAATTCAAATTTCGCCCAAATTTGTTTTCTGTTATTTTCGGATTCATTGAAATTTGGTACTATTGTAATTCGGGGTAGAAGTTCTGGTAAGCTAGGATTGTCCCATAACGGTCAGTCTGCCATGGAAACTCATAAAAGCAGTGTAAGAGAGATGGTGAGGTATGAGTGAGGGAAGGTTCCCAGGGCTGCCAACGTGCATCTTACTCTGCCAGTAGCAGGCCACACTTTTCATATGTTAGTTTTAAAATGTTTTGTTGCCCTGCCAATTTAATTTGAAAAAAGGATCAAACACTGAAGTAGAAGTTCTTGTATACATATGTTTTTTTAGATGCTATCAGATTAGATGTTAGTATAAAATAAGAAGTATAAAATAAGAATTGCTTAGGAAGTTTAGATTATCAGGAAATTGTTTTACTTGTAAATTCTGGCCCGGATTCTCGAGATACGCCGTCGTAAGTACAAATGTGCGCCGTCGTTTCTATGTGCCGATTCCCCAAGCTACATACGTCAAAAAATAAGGCTTCAACCACTCAATGTAACTTGCCTACACCGGCGTATCGTGGGCGCATAGTTACGCTGGACGCATCTGGCGTTCCTATTTTAAATATGCAAATGAGTAAGATTTGCATAAGGGTTACATCCGGGGTAAAGTTATTCCTCATATAGGGGGCGAAACCATGCAAAGGTATGGACCAGGGAACAGACGCCGTAAAAAAAATTACGTCGTGTACGCCGTTTACGTAGTACGTGAATAGGGCTGGGCGTAGGTTACGTTCACGTCGTAGGCAGTTATATCGACGTGACTGTGAGCATGCGCACAGGGATGCATTCAAGATACGATGCATGCGCCGTTCGTTTTTACTACTTGTTTGAAGCTCAGACCATCATTTGCATGGGGTCATGCTTCATTTAAATGTAACACGCCCACTTCCACCTACTTTGACTTACGACGGCTTACGCCGACGACTATACGCTACGCCTGCGCAACGTTGGGAGCATTTGCTTTGTGAATTCCATGCTTGCCTCTCAACGTTGCGCCGGCGTAGCGTAAAGAAGATACGCTACGCCCGCATAAAGATGCGCCCAGGTATGTGAATCCGGGCCTCTGTATTTATATTTAAAGAAGAATTCCAGGTATGGCATTTTTACATACAGTAGTTACATTGGTCTAGCTTGGACCAACGTAACTATGCATATGTGGGCTCTGTTTCTGTATTATAGATTACTGCCCCCTGCTCTGTGCCTTCCAACCCCCTTGTACTGTGCCCTCCTCACCTCCTGTACTGTGCCCTTCTGACCCATGAACTGTGCCCAGCTGACCCTATGCCCTATGCCCCCCCGCATACTGTGCCTCCCTGCCCCCCTGTACAGTTCCCTCCTGACCCCCGTTCTTTGCCCTCCTGCACACCCTGTATTGTGCCCTCCTGGCCCCTCATTGTGCCCTCCTGGCCCCTGTATTGTGCCTTTCTGTCCCCTGTAGTATGCTCTCCTGACCCCTGTACTGTGCTTTGCTGATTCCAGCACTGTACCCTCCTGACCCCTGTACTGAGTCATGCAACCCCCCCCTCCCTTTACTGTATAGGTAACTATACTCGTGTTCTTATAATTGCTTGCAGTAACTTTCATTCAACTAGGTGTGTCAGAGGGGCTGAGGGGCAGAACAGAGAACCCAAAACACCAAGTGGCTCCTGCAGAGGTGCTTTATTGAAATAAAATATTACATATAGTATGCAAAGCACTGTGAAAATTCTAAGCACTATATATATATAATATATATATATATATATATATATATATATATATATATATATATATATATATATAAAATTTAATTCCTATTAATACATTAGGTAAACAAGATGTATTTTGTAGAATCACACCTATTTTAAATGTCCCACTCCTAAGTAAAGTACATTCTCCTCATACAATGGCTTGCTGCAAAAAAGGTGTCCCTGGAAACTTTTCTTGAAATGTTAGCAACTATGCTGTAGTAGCGGTGTCAGTAATTTCTAGCTTCTAGACTGGGATCCCACAGGTACTGTACGGTATATGCCAAGTTACATTGGTCCAAGCTGGACCAGTGTCACTGAGTAAAATATGCCATACCTGGGATTCTTCTATGCAGGGAAGCACAGAACTATGAACAGAGCAGCTGTCTGATTATCATATAACATTTCCATTAGTAGAGTTATTTAGCAAGATAGAATAATAAAAGTTAAACAAAGCCTGTTTCCTAGTATATGTTGTTAACATTTATTAGGACAAATTACCACAGCTGTTATCTGATATCTAACAATATTATGTGTTCAATATCTATAGATCCAGGACCCCTAGAAGGCACACATAGATGTGGTGGTGCCACAGGTGGATCTCCAGCTAGCAATAACTCACCTCTTCATTTTAGTGAGCCAGTCTTCACCTGTTGTTGATGATGAAAAGATCATCGCATGCTTTCTCAGTGGCACGCAAATCCTGCTGAGCTATGCTATTCAACAACAGCTGGGAACTACAGGTAACCACTTTTTAAATGTATAAAATCTGCAACATTGCTGAAAGCATGAGGACAAGTATAGTTAGCACTTGTAAGATGACACACGTTATGAACCGTAAAAACAATCAGAAGATAAGTCACGCAAATTGCCCTCCATCCTTACCATCACGTATCATGGATGTACAAAACGCTTTCTTTTTAACATGTTATTCTCTAGTTTTCCACCTGGTTTTGCTGGTGATTCCAATGGACTCATGCTGTTGTCTTCAAAGGCTTACAGTATTGTATGGTTTTTGTCTAAATTACTAATTAAGGGAAGTGGTTAATTGGTCACAGGTGCTTCAGGCCCTATATGACTATATGATGTTCTGTAGAACTCATTTTGAGCCTGCCACCTTTTTGCTTGCTGAAACTCTGAGACCAAGTGGAACTGGATTAAGTGGTGAGTTAAAAAACAGAGGGCCAGATTCTCGTAGATGCGCGCCTAATTATGCAGGCGTTGCGCATCTCAGATGCACTACGCCAACGTAACGCGGAGTGGCAAGTACGGTATTCCCTAAGTAAATGCGCTCCAAAATGCGCCTGCGTCGCGTAAAATCATCGGCGTAATCCGGCGCAACTCCAAAGTAGGCGGGAAGTGGGTGTGTTGCATTGTAATGAAGCGTGACCCCATGCAAATGCAGGCCGGGACGAACAGAGCATGCGCCGTGACGTGGATGACCCGCGCCGTGACGTGGTTGACCCGCGCCGTGACGTGGATGCCTTCTGCGCATGCGCAAAGCCTCCCTACGATTCACCGGCGCAGGCTATATAATGCGCCCACACATGCGCCCGTGCAGCGCAAACGTCTCCCATTTTCTTGATAGTGACGGCCAAAGTTTGTGCAGGACAAAATGACAACTGCTGTTAAGGAGAGGAGGAAGAAAAATTTCTCCCCAGAGGAGAGGGCCATTGTTGTGAGGGCAATGGAGAAATATGACTCGCGGCCCCATGGTGCTGACAGTGCCCGGACCAGCAAGTCCCAGAGGGATCAGATCTTAATGAAGGTCGCGTGCCAAGTCAATGCCCTCTCTCATGAGGTCCGGACACTGCAGGACATTCAAAAGAAAATGAATGACCTGCGGCGTCTCGTGAAGGGCAAGCTGGCTTCCATAGCTCGGCATGCCAGGGGCACTGGAGGGGGCCCACCCTGCACTGTCCGCCTGACTGAGGAGGAGAAGGTGGTTACCCGCTGCCTGCAGACGGAGCTGGTTGAGGGAGTTGGGGGCTATGAGTCCCAAAAGCCAGCACTGAGGACAGGTAAGTGTGTTTTATAGTCTATCTGTTGTGTAGCATGTATGGGGGTGGAAGGGAACATGTGCCAAGTGTGTGGGTCCACCAACATGGGCATCTTTTGTGTCATCCACAGATGTGCAGGAGGGAGCGGGGCCATCTGTTGATGCCAGGGCCCGTCAGGATCCATCCCCCGAACATCCAGTCCCTCTGGCTGCCCCCCTGGAACAGGACTTGGAGGGAAGTGGGCACACCTCAACGGAGGAGGTGGTTGAGGAGGATGTCGTAGTCCAGGACCAGGACCTGTATGTTGTTTTGGAGGAGGATGATGGGTTGCTCGGACCAGCCCAGGCTATCCCCCCATCTTTAGCGAACCCCTCAGTGTCCCCCCCCAACCTTTCCAGTCCCTCTGTTTCCCCCCCCCTCATCTCCGGCCCCTCAACATCCTCCCCTTATGCCCGACCCCTGCCACTCCCCGGAAGGCAACGTGCAAGACCAGGGGTGTTCATAAGGTCCTGCCAGAACAGCTGGCCAGACAGCAGGACCAGCAAAATCGGCACCTGTCAGAGGTCGTGGAGGAGATGAGGCGCCTGGTCGACAGCCTGGCATCCTCGGGACACATTACAGATGCCATCCAAGACCTTGCTGTCAACAGCGCAGCCACGCTGACCAGCCTGGGGGAGCTGCAGGTGAACACCTCTGACCTTGTGGGGGAGGTTCATGCCCTGCGCCTTGCAGTCGAGGAGCAGACTGCTGTCCAGACACACATAGCGGTTGCCCTGGAGGGCATGCAGGCAGCCAGGGAGGGACGTGGGGATGCTCCTCCTCCACCTGCTACCCCCCCCCCACCTGCGGCTGCCCCCAAGCAAGTGAGGGGCAGGAGCCGTGGCACCAGGCGGAGCCCCCGCCAGGCCCATTAATTTTTTGATTTCTTATTATTTTGCTCTGGGTAAGAGCTTTTTTTTTTTTTTGTTCTATTATGCTCTGGGTAAGAGATTCTTTTTTTTTGTTCTATTATGCTCTGGGTAAGAGCTTTTTTTTTTTGTTCTATTATGCTCTGGGTAAGAGCTTTTTTTTTTGTTCTATTATGCTCTGGGTAAGAGCTTTTTTTTGTGAATGGTGTGTGAATGTGAGGGGGTGGCACTCCTGCCAGTAAGGGGTGTCACCCTCGGCTGTTGGGGAGAGATAATCCCCACGGCTGTGTGAATGGTGTATGAATGGACAGCAACATCATTGGGGCCTTGACGTGGCGTTGCTGCTCCCAAGTCCTACATGCTGGACTTGGGCTAATCCAATGTGATGTGGATGTGGGGTGTGTGTGCTAGGGACCACAGTGGTGTACACGCGTGCATTGTCTGTGTGCCATGCTGTATGTGTGTGTTTAACGGTCAAAGATTCGTAACACGAGGACCCTCCTGACTGCTCTTCCATCAGATGACGGGGTCTCCTCTGGCAGGGGGGCTGTGTGGTTGGGGGGTCAGGTCATCACGTAGGGCAATCTGCAGGCCCTTTCTCATGGCAACGTTGTGCAGAATGCAACATGCACCAATGATCTGACCCACAACGTTGGGTGAATACAATAGGGCCCCCCCAGACTTATCCAGGCATCGGAAACGGGACTTCAGGAGGCCAAATGTGCGCTCCACCACTGCACGGGTTTTGATGTGTGCTTCATTGTATCTTCTCTCTCCTCTGGTTTGGGGGTTCCGGAAAGGAGTCATGAGATGGGGTCCCAGTACATATGCAGACTCACCTGTAAGGGAAAAGACAGGAGGATGTTAGTCATGCATGTGCCCCTTGTGATGTCAGCATCATGGGGGGGGACAGTCATGCCTGCCACCCATGTCACTCACCAACCAGCCAGTTGTCCCCATACATGTCCTGCTCAAAATCTTCTGGGATGTTGCTTTGACGGTATATGTAGCTGTCATGGCTGGATCCGGAATCTTTGGCAGGTACGTGCCATATGAGGTATTTGGCATTGGCTATCACCTGTACGTTGATGGAGTGCCAGTGCTTCCGATTGCGGTAAATGTGCTCTGTGGCACTGGGGGGCTGGAGTGCCACATGTGTGCAATCAATGGCCCCGATGGTGCAGGGGAATCCTTAAATTCTGTAGAAATCTGTCATTGCCTTCTGCCGCAGGTGCTCAGTGGTGGGTCTGATGATGTGGTGGGACATGCGTCTGAGGATTGCGGGGACAACCTGGTGCAGACATCTGCTTATGCTGGTTTGTGACATCCCAGCCACCACTCCACTTGTACGCTGGAATGATCCACTGGCCAGGAAATGGAGTGTTGCCAGGACCTTCACCAGTGGCTGCAGTGCATGTAAGCGGTATGTCTGGCTGGTGATGTCATTCTGCAGGGCTGTGGTTAGTTCCAGGATGGCAGCAGGGCTGAATCTGAAGATGCGATACACCTCCTCATCCCCCATGCCAAAGAGGCTCTAAAGCGCGCTCGGTAGATCCTCTCACGTGCCCCCCTCCTCCTACTCCTCCTTCTATGCTCCTCTTCCTCTGCATACATTAGTAGTGATAAGACCATGGCTGCCCCTGGCATGTTGGCATACGAATGTGTTGTCCAGTAAGTGTGATTGCTCAGCTCGTCCGTTATGGTGCTGCTGTAGTTGCTCTCCAGCTGACTTGCACACGGTCTTGAGCAAAGTTACCCGTGCTTTTATGAGGGGTATGTTTACTCAAGGCTTTTGTGTTACGCGCACCACGAGTAGCCAACGCCGAACGCGCGTAGTTTCGGGAATCCGCGCATCTCCCTCATTTGCATATTTGCATGCTAATTCAATGGGAACTGAATATTTACGATGCGTAACTATGCGCCTACGCCGTGCTAGCTTAAAGCATTTTCGCCGCTCAGACGAAAAATATTTTCTCGCGTATGTGGTTCTGTGTTTACCGCGCATCGATACGCAGGCGCACATTTACAATTACGCCGCGCAAATCCATTTACGCAGGCGTAGCGCCGCTGAGAATCTGGCCCAGAGTTTATAACAGAAGTCATCAAACCTGTAAGTAACATCTGAAATTTCCTGTTGGTAATATTATTGTATCTGGGAATAGTGTTGCTCACGAATATTCGCATTGCGAATATTCGTTACGAATATTGCATATTCGAGTATTCGCGAATAACTCGAATATCGCGAATACTTTCTCTGCCCTTCTTTTGCATCAGACCTGTGTATTGCGATCTTAGAGCTTAGCATTGTGCTTCCTATAGGAAATGATCTCCGTTTTCGCGTGTTGTTCGCAACATTTTTTACTTTTTGCTATAATAAATATCCCCCAAAAACATATATAACTTTTTTATTTTCCTCAGTTTAGGCCGATACGTATTCTTCTACCTATTTTTGGTCCAAAAAATCGCAATAAGCGTTTATCGGTTGGTTTGCGCAAAAGTTTTACAATTTTTTTTTTTTTTTTTTACTAATGGCGGCGATCATCGTTTTTTTTTTGTGACTGCGACATTATGGCGGACACTTCGGACAATTTTGACACATTTTTGGGACCATTGTCATTTACACAGCAAAAAAATACATTGTTTATTGTGAAAATGACAGTGCAGTTTGGGAGTTAACCACAAGGGGGCGCTAGAGGGGTTATGTGTTACCTAATATGTGTTTACAACTGTAGGGGGGTGTGGCTGTAGGTGTGACATCATCGATTGTGTATCCCTATAAAAGGTCACGGCACCACAGTTACACACAGCTCTCCCAGTTCTTCATCTCCGGGGACCGATTGCGGGACTCCAGTGGCAATCGGGTCTGTGGGTCCCATGACCCTACCGCTGGGCTTGAAGGGCAACGTACAGGTACGTTGATGTGCCCAGCCGTGCCAAAAGTCTATGGGAGAATAGCATGAAAAATGCTAATTTTAAAGGCTTGTATGCATGGTATTGTCATAAAAACTGTTTGGGGACTTGTATCAATGCAAATGTATCAATGCAAAAAAAAGTTTCGGGAGCAGTGATTTTAATAATGCTTAAAGTGAAACAATAAAAGTGAAATATTCCTTTAAATTTTGTTCCTGGGGGTGTCTATAGTATGTCTGTAAAGTGCCACATTTTTCCCATGTTTAGAACAGTCCCATGGCAAAATGACATTTCTACAGGAAAAAAAGGTAATTTAAAACTGATCGCGGCTGTAATGAATTGTCGGGTCTTGGCAATACAGATAAAACTCATTAAAAAAAACGGCATGGGTTCCCTCCCAGTCCATTACCGGGCCCTTTGGGTCTGGTATGGATATCAAGGGGAACCTCCGAATCAAAATTAAAAAAAAAATTGCGTGGGGGTCCCCCCAAAAATCCTTACCAGACCCTTATCTGAGCAAGCAACCTGGCAGGCTGCAGGAAAAGAAGGGGGATGAGAGTGTGCCCCCCTCCTGAACTGTACTAGGCCACATGCCCTCAACATGGGAGGAAGCACCTTGTCTCCATGTTGATAGGGCCAATGGCCTCATCCCCAAAACCCTTGCTCGGTGGTTGTGGGGGTTTGCGGGCGGGGCGCAGGGTCACCCATTTTCCTTTTTTTTCCCTTTTTTAATAAAGAAAGTGTCACTTTTTGGGGGGAAATGCTAGTGGTACAATGTACCCGTTATCAATTCACATAGGGGGGCTGGGATCTGGGGGTCCCCTTGTTAACCACTGGGCAAGGGTTGTGGGGATGAGGCCTGGTATGGTTCAGGAGGGGGGCACTCTCGTCCCCTCTTAAAAAAAAATAATGAATACCTCTAAACAAGGTGGGATTTTTCGGGCAACCATAAATAGTAGTGACAATAATTCACAATGACATATCAATATTCAGATAAAAGTATCAGACTAGAAAAAATACTGCTATAGATCATCATATACTCCAGGACAAAGCTAAGGGTATGGATGGTCGTTTCCGACGCGTTTCAAATGTTAATTGTACATCCTTCTTCAGGGAAAATAAGCAGTAGAGTTTTTTTCTTCTCCCAGACAAGGAGCACCTAGATTATCCCTGGGGGAGCTGTGTGTGCACCAAAACCAAAATGGCCGGACCAAGTGATGTATCCAATGCCCATGAGGCTTCTCCACTCAGGGGGGGTTTCAAAACCATGGGGGGTGGGATGATAGTAAAAACCACCATTCAGGTCAGCAGCCAGAAATGGGCAACGGAGATCCCAACACTCCTATAGACCCAGTTCTATTAGAGATTAACCAATGTTCCAATGGAGAGTCCAGGGTCAAATATGACCAAATACCAAAATAACCTCCCACTCCATCCTGCAGCCTGGATTTTTGGGGGGACCCCTACGTCATTATTTTTTTTCAATATTGGCGTGGGGTTCCCTTTAAAATTCATACCAGACCTGAAGGGTAATGGACTGGGGGGAACCCATGCCGTGTTTTTTCAATGACTTTTATCTGTATTGCTGAGACCTGACAATTCGTTACAGCCGCAATCAGTTTTAAATTACTTTTTTACTTTAGAAATGTAATTTTGCTGTGGGACTGTTCTAAACACAGGAACAATGCGGCAATTTACAGGCATACCACAGACACCCCCCAGGTACGAAATTTAAAGAAATATTTCAATTTTATTGTTTCGCTTTAAGCATTATTAAAATCACTGCTCCCAAAAAAAACGCTGGGGCAGATTCACAAAACAATTACGCCTGTCTAACTGGTGTTAGACAGGAGTAATTTCAAATTTCCCGCGGCGTATCACTAGTTTGAATTCTCAAACCATGATACGCCGGCTTCGGGCTTCGATCCGAGAGGCTTACGTCTTCGTAAGCCTTCGGATCTACGCTGCCATCTATTTGCGGCGGCTGGGAGGAGTTCGCGTCGTTTTAATGCGTCGGGATATGCTAATGTGTTTTTACGGGGATTCACGAACAAACGAGCGAGCGGCGCAGTCGTTTTCGTCTATTTTTTTATACGTAAAGTTAGAGCAGCTTTTTGCTGCTCTAACTTTACGTAGCCCATGTTAAGTATGGCCGTCGTTCCCGCTTCGAATTTATTTAATTTTTTTTTTTATTTACGTAACTCGTCGGGACGTGGATCGCCCGTAAAGTACGCTACATAAACAACGAATGACGTCACGACGTGATTTCGCGCAATGCACGGCGGGAAATTTGCGAACGGAGCATGCGCAGATCGATCGCCGCGGGAACGCGCCTAATTTAAATGTTTCACGCCCCCTACTCGTCTATATGGATTGCGACGGGAGAAATACACTACGCCGCCGTCGTTTACCGTAGAAAATCTACCTGAATTCCACGTAGATCAAGGTAAAAAACGGCGGCGTAGCGTATTTCTGATACGCTACGATAATCCATTTCTCTGTGAATCTGCCCCGCTGTTTTTAAAACTTTGTTTTGCATTGATACATGTCCCCTGGGGCAGTACCTTGATCCCCAAACACTTTTTATGGCAATAACTTGCATATAAGCCTTTAAAATTAGCACTTTTATTTTTTTTATGTTCGTGCCCCATAGACTTTAATGGTGTTCGCGTGTTCGAACACATTTTTTGCCTGTTCTGGTGCGAACCGAACCAGGGGTGTTCGGCTTATCCTTAGGTCAGACAGGTCAGAAAGGGGTCAGCCCCTTTAGGTGGGTGGAATACGAAAATCGATAAAATTTGGACGGAAATGCATTTGGACAAAAATGAATGTACGTGTCTGTTCACTGGTGTATAGTTTCTAATACACTTCAAGCAGTGTACACAGTATATAATACAGTGTAGTGTGGTGTTGCAAAACAGAAAATACATCATGTCCGGAAGGCCACCAAGGAGAGGCCACAGACTATTAAAGAGGGCAAACAGCCTCTGTGTCTACAGTAAACAGTGGTGGTCGTTGACATGGTGCATCCTCTGAAGGTGGCTGTGGGGCACGCTTGTCTTTTTTTTCTCCTGCTGGCCGTGTTATTGAGTCACAATATGCAGAAGAGTTGGATAATGAAGCCGTCCTCATCCTCCTCATCCTTTGTCACCCAGGCTCAGATTAGTTTGCCTTCCAACGCAGCTGCCAAAGCGGCCTATTCCACTGGCTCCTTGTCCACAGTCACGCTTTCCATAGCCCCACCATCATGCACGGAGGAGTCCCCAGAATTATTCGACCACAGTGTCAGGTACATGCTTCTGAAGGATGCACTGCGATTTGAAGGCTCTGATGTTTGTTCCCAGGTTGAGGAAGGGAGTAACGTGAGCCTCGGGAGAGGGGGTGCCACAGAAGGACAAGAAACTGTCAGTCATGTTCCCCCAGCTGCAGCATACTGCCAAGTTTTCTCCAGGGAGGAGGAGGGAGGGGATTATGAGGTCACTAACTATACTTGAGTGCCTGAGAGAAGAGAGGAGGAAAGTGAGGAGGAGGCAGGATGTCTCCAACGTGGCAGGATGACCTCCAGGGGGCAGCTTAAGCGCAGCCACCCTATTGGATCACACTGCAAAGCTCCGCAGGTGCACGGCACTGCTGACTCCCACTGACATTTAAAGGTTCCTTGGTGTGGGTCTTTTTTGACACCTGTGCAGCAGATCACATCATTGCTATTTGCAACCTATGTCTGAAGCAGATCAAGCATGGCCAGAACAGCAGCTGCTTGGGCACCACATGCTTGACTAGACATATGACGACCTGCCATGCAGTTTGTTGGCAACAGCACTTGAAAGACCCACATCAAATAAAAAGGCAAACTTCTCCTTTTTCTTCATCTAGGATCTCCAACCCTACTATACCTCCAGTCCTCTCAAAAACCTGCACCGAGAGGAATGAAGGTATAGCAATAGGTGTCCCAAGTACTTGCAGCCTATCTTCTAGCAGTACACCGCCAATTGATTTTAACAGGCAAATTTCCCTACCCCAGTTGCAAAAAAACTAATTGCTAGCACTACAACTGCTGCCTTTTCAGCTGGTAGACTTTCCCCCCCTTTTGTTAATTTGTGGAATGTGCTGTACCTCAGTGGCAGGTTCCAAAACGCCATTTCTTTTTTACAGAATGCCATTCTGGCTCTCTACCGGCATGTGAAAGGCAATGTTTTGGCCTAGTTGGACAGAGCGGTCAGCAGTAAGGTTCATATTACCGCTGACTCATGGTCAAGCAGGCATGGACAGAGACGTTACCTTTCCTTCACGGCGCACTGGGTAACTCTGCTGGCAACTGGGAAGAATGCAGGACAAGGTTCAGTGTTGTTGGAGCTTGTTACACCACCACACCTCCAAAATGCTAGTGGTGATTCTGCTACAGCTCTCTCCTCCACCCCCTCCCCTTCTTCTATGGCCTCTTCTGCAGATTTGTCCTCTTAAACAGCGTAAGCAATCAGGCTAAAAGATGCCATGCTGTGCTTGAGTTGGTCTGTCTAGGGGACAGGAGCCACACTGAGGCAGAGATTCTGTCAGTTCTTCAGGGGCAGGCTCAGAGGTGGTTGACCCCACACCAGCTTCAGCCAGGAATGGTTGCATGCGACAATAACACCAACCTTCTATCTGACAGGGACACTTGATCCCTGATTCAATGTTACAAAGAAAGCTTTGTGTGCACCTAATTCCTTTGCAAACTTGGTCATTACCTTGTAGACGTAGCAGTGAAAGCACCAATGTGCTGCACATAGCATCTGTACAAAGAAGACTCGCACCATGTCCACTCACTACAGGTTGCCTGCAGAAAACTACAAGAGGGGGTGAATACTAAACCTTTCACCCTGTAGAAAGAGAGAGAGAGCAGCAGTGATTGGTCTGTACTACGGGAAACTCCTGCACAAAGGCAAGTGCAAGAGTTTTTTTGGTGCTGTATTTCTGCACAGATTATTTTATAAATACACCAAGGATACCAAGATTAAGGCAATAATACACAAGACTCTTGTATTAAGTTTAGCCCAGATTTCAACTTTAAAGTTAGCTTCTGGATGACATGGAAGGATTGCTGCTGAATGGGCAGTCCACCTTATCAGATATGTCAGCAGAGGCACCCCTTGAAAGGAAGTGCAAGTGCACTAAGAAAATAAAAAGGCGCATTAAAGAGACCCTTCTATTTACTGAGCTCTCTGAGGTTTTCCAGGAAGATGCAGATTTCATCGGAAATGTATATGAAGGTCTTTTTCTAGAACCCAGCATATTTTACCTGAATGTAGCCCTTCCAGCTAATACAACTCTGGAGCTTTCCTTGCATAATGCTAAAATTTAAAATGTCTTCAATGAAATTATCCAGATTCAGCTTTACACTGTAGCAAAATTTGAATACAGGCTTGAAAAAGTAAAGTAAACTTGTGGGAATCCTGGGAATATCAATCTAAACAAATGATAAAAAAGATTCAGATTACCTAATGAAAACAGTGTATCGAAACTATTCGCAGTTCCAAGGATGGTAAAATGTACAAATTTCCATTCTTTCTTTAGAAGATGAGCTTGTCCTATTTTTCCTTAGCCCATGAGAATCCCTGTGGGTTCTTAAATGTTATAAGTGGCTTCTTTGACTGATAAGAATGCCTTTTGAGATAAATAGGACTCAATTTCTACAGTAAAAGTCAAGATTTACTTCTAAGTTCAGTTGCCTGTATTTTTAGATTTTTTTAACCTCTGATTCTACTTTTCCCACCATATGCACACTCTGAATTGCTCAGATGTATGACAGTTTTACTTGAAGTGACACTAAATGATATCCCTTTTCTCCAAAAGCAATCCATACATATCGACTACTTAAGGCTGTGTAATCTATTTTTCATGAAATAGTTTCCTACTGTGTCTATTGATTCCTTGTAATGTCCTCCATGAGTTTCCAAAGCCATACAACATACCATTTTCTCGCCTTTAGATGATTAAAAGTTTTTTGGACACTTTTTTGGACACTTTCATGGTTCATGTGAGACTAGAGTCAACCCACATACACTCTCAACATTGTTAGGTGAATTATCTGTTTACCTGGTTTATTCCATTGGATTGATTGAATGTATTTTATGTATTCTACACAGTCACATATATTCACCTATTCCATTAGATTGATCTTATATATTTCATGTATTATCCTATACACGGTCAATTAGTTCAAAGGAACAGCGCACCATTTTGTTTTGTTTTATTTGGTTAGTGTCATGAATACCTAAGTGGTTGCTTTATAATTTTTTTTAAGTTTACACACTTTTTGTTTTTATATATTTGATAATAATGGGGCACTATTTCTTCTACTGACAACAACATTGGGGCACTATTCCTTCCAGTATCACCAATAATGGGGCACTATTTATCCTACTAATACCAACAATGGGGCCACTATTCCTCTCACTGACACCAGTCATGGAGCACTATTTCTTCCAAAGACACCGGAGATAGGGCAGTATTCCTCCCCCCAATGCCAAAGATGCATTGTTTTCTCCCACTGGTGCCATGACAATTTCTAATCCCAACGACCACAGTCTGGCCCCCTAAAGTTTGGAGGACTGTAAACTGGCTCTTTGTTTAAAAAGTTTTGGAGACCCCCTACTCTAACAAAAGGTCAGATCACAGGGATAGCTTGAACCACATATCTATTTTGTTTGGTTTCAAGGGACCCAACTGCACAAATTTGTAGCCAGCAGCATTAGAAATAAAATATGTGCTGTGCTGTGCTGTACTAGTGATGTGAGAAGATTTTTCGTTCAGCTAAACGGCCTCACTAGAATTCCGATGTAATGTGTTTCAGTTTTTTCCAAACACTTCATTTCTGTGTTTTAAGCAATTTTCAGCATCTTAAAGAAAATCTATAATACCCTTTTTATACAATTTTAGCACTATGTCTCGGGAAGGATTACCACTATTAACTGCAAAATATCTTCCAGTGCTGTCAGTTATGGGTCCCACCAGTCTCCCTAGTGCAATATAAATCTGTTACCTTGAAGACTTAGATTCAAAGTGATTTGTCTCAGTAGTCTCAACTCTGCATCACTAAAATTCTGCTGTAATGTGTTTGAACTGTTTCTGAACAATCACAGTGTGCAAATGCAATATGCAGCCTCTTAAAGGAAATCTATAATGTCTTTTGTTGTACATTTATAGCACTGTGTTTTGGGGAAGGTGATTTGTTTGAATCTATAGAACAACATTTTCAAGCCATTATAATCTCCCCTACTAATGTGCAAAATATCTTCAAGTTGCATCAGTTATCATTCCCATTGGTGTTCCTAGTGCAATATATCTTTATTAGTGGATAAGTATAGACATATATAAAATAAAATAAAATAAGTCCATATATTGTATAAAGTATCGGTGAATCGTGAATGAAATCAATAGACACCGGGTGGAAAGAAAGTGTCCACACCAAAAACACTGTAATAAGTGTCCAATGATAATCGACAAATAGAAGGTGCTCTGTGTAGGCAAAAAATGTCCTTAAATGGTATATTGCTTGGTGACAATAGGAGAGAAGACCTTCACCCACTGAAAGAATGGAGGCTTACCGGATTGAATGGACTCTACAAGCAGTATAGACTTGAGAGTCATATGAGCTTTGGAACATCCAACATTGGTCAGGGCAGAAACGTTTTGGAGGAAAAGAAGGAGCAATATAGTGTAATAACGTCAAGGTAAATAAAAAATTTAATAAGTATTGCACTTACATAAATTCAGGATAAAAAAGCGCTTGTAATCATAGCGTGGCGACGGTAGAGTCTTCCCTGGCGCGTTTCGTGTGCAAACACGTTATCAAAGGGTCGAGCTTTGATAACGTGTTTGCACACGAAACGCGTCAGGGAAGACTCTACCGTCACCACGCTATGATTACAAGCGCTTTTTTATCCTGAATTTATGTAAGTGCAATACTTATTACATTTTTTATTTACCTTGACGTTATTACACTATATTGCTCCTTCTTTTCCTCCAAAACGTTTCCTCATATACATTCACGGAGTGTCAAGCCTTGAACAGCAAAAGTTTACTCCCATACCACGGCGTAGATGTACATCTCTGTTTCCTGCACCTTGATGAGGCCCTGACCAGTGTTGGATGTTCCAAAGCTCATATGACTCTCAAGTCTATACTGCTTGTAGAGTCCATTCAATCCGGTAAGCCTCCATTCTTTCAGTGGGTGAAGGACTTCTCTCCTATTGTCACCAAGCAATATACCATTTAAGGAAATGTTTTGCCTACACAGAGCACCTTCTTTTTGTCGATTATCATTGGACACTTATTACAGTGTTTTTGGTGTGGACACTTTCTTTCTACCCGGTGTCTATTGATTTCATTCACGATTCACCGATACTTTATACAATATATGGACTTATTTTATTTTATTTTATATATGTCTATACTTAGCGCTACACAATTTTTATCCACTGTATTTTTTTGCTTATTGTTTTCTATTAGCCGTGTTTAGCAGCTTACCATACGCCATCTTAGCAGCGCGGTATTTACCCAACCTATCCATTTAATATATCTTTATTACCCTGAAAACTAATATTCAGAATATTTTTTTAAAGCGTCAACTTTGCCTCTTGACACAAATGTCAAATGTAACATTGATGTGCTTTTTAAAGTGGTTTTAAACCCAAAATAGTGTGATGTCATCAGCCAAGTTCCCATGCTGTCAGATTGGCCCCAGAGCTGGAGTATCCTCTGCTACTGGTGATTTTGCTCATGATCATCATTACATTGCCTGGGTCTTCTGGATGATGGCTACAAAACATATAGCATGTGCTTTTTATTCTACTACATGCGAGTGATTCATTTGTATTTTGCTAATAAATGTATATATTTTTTTTACTGTATTTAGATGTGCCCTATTGTGTTTCCTTAAATGTACTAGCAGATTTAAAGTGTTACTAAACCCACAACAGTAAAATCAGTGTGTATATGCACATAAGCATGCTTGGTATACTCACTGTGGAACCTAAAGTGTTAATCCTGCGCATTTTGTAAAAAAGGTTGTTTAATGCTGTGTTCTCTGATCCTCTCTTTCTTCCACTGTCCCCAATCCATCTCCTGACAGCTTAAAGCCTTGGGGGCACTCTGCACATGCTCAGTTTGGTGTGTATTGTTAGAGAGCTTTCTCTCAGCCAACCTTGCTGGAAGAAGACTTCAGCCACTAGCGATAATCGTAAGAGAATCTGGCAGACTGGCTTACCCCAAGTTGATCGATTGACTTGGTACATTCAGCCTGTCCAGTAACGGTTTGAATCTCAGTTGGTTCAGCTGGGCTAAGCTCAGTGGCGTAACCAGGGTATGGCAGAATTGGCAAGTGCCATGGGCACTCCTCCTCCTACTCCTCCTTCTATGCTCCTCTTCCTCTGCATACATTAGTAGTGATAAGACCATGGCTGCCCCTGGCATGTTGGCATACGAATGTGTTGTCCAGTAAGTGTGATTGCTCAGCTCGTCCGTTATGGTGCTGCTGTAGTTGCTCTCCAGCTGACTTGCACACGGTCTTGAGCAAAGTTACCCGTGCTTTTATGAGGGGTATGTTTACTCAAGGCTTTTGTGTTACGCGCACCACGAGTAGCCAACGCCGAACGCGCGTAGTTTCGGGAATCCGCGCATCTCCCTCATTTGCATATTTGCATGCTAATTCAATGGGAACTGAATATTTACGATGCGTAACTATGCGCCTACGCCGTGCTAGCTTAAAGCATTTTCGCCGCTCAGACGAAAAATATTTTCTCGCGTATGTGGTTCTGTGTTTACCGCGCATCGATACGCAGGCGCACATTTACAATTACGCCGCGCAAATCCATTTACGCAGGCGTAGCGCCGCTGAGAATCTGGCCCAGAGTTTATAACAGAAGTCATCAAACCTGTAAGTAACATCTGAAATTTCCTGTTGGTAATATTATTGTATCTGGGAATAGTGTTGCTCACGAATATTCGCATTGCGAATATTCGTTACGAATATTGCATATTCGAGTATTCGCGAATAACTCGAATATCGCGAATACTTTCTCTGCCCTTCTTTTGCATCAGACCTGTGTATTGCGATCTTAGAGCTTAGCATTGTGCTTCCTATAGGAAATGATCTCCGTTTTCGCGTGTTGTTCGCAACATTTTTTACTTTTTGCTATAATAAATATCCCCCAAAAACATATATAACTTTTTTATTTTCCTCAGTTTAGGCCGATACGTATTCTTCTACCTATTTTTGGTCCAAAAAATCGCAATAAGCGTTTATCGGTTGGTTTGCGCAAAAGTTTTACAATTTTTTTTTTTTTTTTTTACTAATGGCGGCGATCATCGTTTTTTTTTTGTGACTGCGACATTATGGCGGACACTTCGGACAATTTTGACACATTTTTGGGACCATTGTCATTTACACAGCAAAAAAATACATTGTTTATTGTGAAAATGACAGTGCAGTTTGGGAGTTAACCACAAGGGGGCGCTAGAGGGGTTATGTGTTACCTAATATGTGTTTACAACTGTAGGGGGGTGTGGCTGTAGGTGTGACATCATCGATTGTGTATCCCTATAAAAGGTCACGGCACCACAGTTACACACAGCTCTCCCAGTTCTTCATCTCCGGGGACCGATTGCGGGACTCCAGTGGCAATCGGGTCTGTGGGTCCCATGACCCTACCGCTGGGCTTGAAGGGCAACGTACAGGTACGTTGATGTGCCCAGCCGTGCCAAAAGTCTATGGGAGAATAGCATGAAAAATGCTAATTTTAAAGGCTTGTATGCATGGTATTGTCATAAAAACTGTTTGGGGACTTGTATCAATGCAAATGTATCAATGCAAAAAAAAGTTTCGGGAGCAGTGATTTTAATAATGCTTAAAGTGAAACAATAAAAGTGAAATATTCCTTTAAATTTTGTTCCTGGGGGTGTCTATAGTATGTCTGTAAAGTGCCACATTTTTCCCATGTTTAGAACAGTCCCATGGCAAAATGACATTTCTACAGGAAAAAAAGGTAATTTAAAACTGATCGCGGCTGTAATGAATTGTCGGGTCTTGGCAATACAGATAAAACTCATTAAAAAAAACGGCATGGGTTCCCTCCCAGTCCATTACCGGGCCCTTTGGGTCTGGTATGGATATCAAGGGGAACCTCCGAATCAAAATTAAAAAAAAATTGCGTGGGGGTCCCCCCAAAAATCCTTACCAGACCCTTATCTGAGCAAGCAACCTGGCAGGCTGCAGGAAAAGAAGGGGGATGAGAGTGTGCCCCCCTCCTGAACTGTACTAGGCCACATGCCCTCAACATGGGAGGAAGCACCTTGTCCCCATGTTGATAGGGCCAATGGCCTCATCCCCAAAACCCTTGCTCGGTGGTTGTGGGGGTTTGCGGGCGGGGCGCAGGGTCACCCATTTTCCTTTTTTTTCCCTTTTTTAATAAAGAAAGTGTCCCAAACTGTCTTGTTTTTTATTTTTTTATCTTTTTTTGTCACTTTTTGGGGGGAAATGCTAGTGGTACAATGTACCCGTTATCAATTCACATAGGGGGGCTGGGATCTGGGGGTCCCCTTGTTAACCACTGGGCAAGGGTTGTGGGGATGAGGCCTGGTATGGTTCAGGAGGGGGGCACTCTCGTCCCCTCTTAAAAAAAAATAATGAATACCTCTAAACAAGGTGGGATTTTTCGGGCAACCATAAATAGTAGTGACAATAATTCACAATGACATATCAATATTCAGATAAAAGTATCAGACTAGAAAAAATACTGCTATAGATCATCATATACCCCAGGACAAAGCTAAGGGTATGGATGGTCGTTTCCGACGCGTTTCAAATGTTAATTGTACATCCTTCTTCAGGGAAAATAAGCAGTAGAGTTTTTTTCTTCTCCCAGACAAGGAGCACCTAGATTATCCCTGGGGGAGCTGTGTGTGCACCAAAACCAAAATGGCCGGACCAAGTGATGTATCCAATGCCCATGAGGCTTCTCCACTCAGGGGGGGTTTCAAAACCATGGGGGGTGGGATGATAGTAAAAACCACCATTCAGGTCAGCAGCCAGAAATGGGCAACGGAGATCCCAACACTCCTATAGACCCAGTTCTATTAGAGATTAACCAATGTTCCAATGGAGAGTCCAGGGTCAAATATGACCAAATACCAAAATAACCTCCCACTCCATCCTGCAGCCTGGATTTTTGGGGGGACCCCTACGTCATTATTTTTTTTCAATATTGGCGTGGGGTTCCCTTTAAAATTCATACCAGACCTGAAGGGTAATGGACTGGGGGGAACCCATGCCGTGTTTTTTCAATGACTTTTATCTGTATTGCTGAGACCTGACAATTCGTTACAGCCGCAATCAGTTTTAAATTACTTTTTTACTTTAGAAATGTAATTTTGCTGTGGGACTGTTCTAAACACAGGAACAATGCGGCAATTTACAGGCATACCACAGACACCCCCCAGGTACGAAATTTAAAGAAATATTTCAATTTTATTGTTTCGCTTTAAGCATTATTAAAATCACTGCTCCCAAAAAAAACGCTGGGGCAGATTCACAAAACAATTACGCCTGTCTAACTGGTGTTAGACAGGAGTAATTTCAAATTTCCCGCGGCGTATCACTAGTTTGAATTCTCAAACCATGATACGCCGGCTTCGGGCTTCGATCCGAGAGGCTTACGTCTTCGTAAGCCTTCGGATCTACGCTGCCATCTATTTGCGGCGGCTGGGAGGAGTTCGCGTCGTTTTAATGCGTCGGGATATGCTAATGTGTTTTTACGGGGATTCACGAACAAACGAGCGAGCGGCGCAGTCGTTTTCGTCTATTTTTTTATACGTAAAGTTAGAGCAGCTTTTTGCTGCTCTAACTTTACGTAGCCCATGTTAAGTATGGCCGTCGTTCCCGCTTCGAATTTATTTAATTTTTTTTTTTATTTACGTAACTCGTCGGGACGTGGATCGCCCGTAAAGTACGCTACATAAACAACGAATGACGTCACGACGTGATTTCGCGCAATGCACGGCGGGAAATTTGCGAACGGAGCATGCGCAGATCGATCGCCGCGGGAACGCGCCTAATTTAAATGTTTCACGCCCCCTACTCGTCTATATGGATTGCGACGGGAGAAATACACTACGCCGCCGTCGTTTACCGTAGAAAATCTACCTGAATTCCACGTAGATCAAGGTAAAAAACGGCGGCGTAGCGTATTTCTGATACGCTACGATAATCCATTTCTCTGTGAATCTGCCCCGCTGTTTTTAAAACTTTGTTTTGCATTGATACATGTCCCCTGGGGCAGTACCTTGATCCCCAAACACTTTTTATGGCAATAACTTGCATATAAGCCTTTAAAATTAGCACTTTTATTTTTTTTATGTTCGTGCCCCATAGACTTTAATGGTGTTCGCGTGTTCGAACACATTTTTTGCCTGTTCTGGTGCGAACCGAACCAGGGGTGTTCGGCTTATCCTTAGGTCAGACAGGTCAGAAAGGGGTCAGCCCCTTTAGGTGGGTGGAATACGAAAATCGATAAAATTTGGACGGAAATGCATTTGGACAAAAATGAATGTACGTGTCTGTTCACTGGTGTATAGTTTCTAATACACTTCAAGCAGTGTACACAGTATATAATACAGTGTAGTGTGGTGTTGCAAAACAGAAAATACATCATGTCCGGAAGGCCACCAAGGAGAGGCCACAGACTATTAAAAAGGGCAAACAGCCTCTGTGTCTACAGTAAACAGTGGTGGTCGTTGACATGGTGCATCCTCTGAAGGTGGCTGTGGGGCACGCTTGTCTTTTTTTTCTCCTGCTGGCCGTGTTATTGAGTCACAATATGCAGAAGAGTTGGATAATGAAGCCGTCCTCATCCTCCTCATCCTTTGTCACCCAGGCTCAGATTAGTTTGCCTTCCAACGCAGCTGCCAAAGCGGCCTATTCCACTGGCTCCTTGTCCACAGTCACGCTTTCCATAGCCCCACCATCATGCACGGAGGAGTCCCCAGAATTATTCGACCACAGTGTCAGGTACATGCTTCTGAAGGATGCACTGCGATTTGAAGGCTCTGATGTTTGTTCCCAGGTTGAGGAAGGGAGTAACGTGAGCCTCGGGAGAGGGGGTGCCACAGAAGGACAAGAAACTGTCAGTCATGTTCCCCCAGCTGCAGCATACTGCCAAGTTTTCTCCAGGGAGGAGGAGGGAGGGGATTATGAGGTCACTAACTATACTTGAGTGCCTGAGAGAAGAGAGGAGGAAAGTGAGGAGGAGGCAGGATGTCTCCAACGTGGCAGGATGACCTCCAGGGGGCAGCTTAAGCGCAGCCACCCTATTGGATCACACTGCAAAGCTCCGCAGGTGCACGGCACTGCTGACTCCCACTGACATTTAAAGGTTCCTTGGTGTGGGTCTTTTTTGACACCTGTGCAGCAGATCACATCATTGCTATTTGCAACCTATGTCTGAAGCAGATCAAGCATGGCCAGAACAGCAGCTGCTTGGGCACCACATGCTTGACTAGACATATGACGACCTGCCATGCAGTTTGTTGGCAACAGCACTTGAAAGACCCACATCAAATAAAAAGGCAAACTTCTCCTTTTTCTTCATCTAGGATCTCCAACCCTACTATACCTCCAGTCCTCTCAAAAACCTGCACCGAGAGGAATGAAGGTATAGCAATAGGTGTCCCAAGTACTTGCAGCCTATCTTCTAGCAGTACACCGCCAATTGATTTTAACAGGCAAATTTCCCTACCCCAGTTGCAAAAAAACTAATTGCTAGCACTACAACTGCTGCCTTTTCAGCTGGTAGACTTTCCCCCCCTTTTGTTAATTTGTGGAATGTGCTGTACCTCAGTGGCAGGTTCCAAAACGCCATTTCTTTTTTACAGAATGCCATTCTGGCTCTCTACCGGCATGTGAAAGGCAATGTTTTGGCCTAGTTGGACAGAGCGGTCAGCAGTAAGGTTCATATTACCGCTGACTCATGGTCAAGCAGGCATGGACAGAGACGTTACCTTTCCTTCACGGCGCACTGGGTAACTCTGCTGGCAACTGGGAAGAATGCAGGACAAGGTTCAGTGTTGTTGGAGCTTGTTACACCACCACACCTCCAAAATGCTAGTGGTGATTCTGCTACAGCTCTCTCCTCCACCCCCTCCCCTTCTTCTATGGCCTCTTCTGCAGATTTGTCCTCTTAAACAGCGTAAGCAATCAGGCTAAAAGATGCCATGCTGTGCTTGAGTTGGTCTGTCTAGGGGACAGGAGCCACACTGAGGCAGAGATTCTGTCAGTTCTTCAGGGGCAGGCTCAGAGGTGGTTGACCCCACACCAGCTTCAGCCAGGAATGGTTGCATGCGACAATAACACCAACCTTCTATCTGACAGGGACACTTGATCCCTGATTCAATGTTACAAAGAAAGCTTTGTGTGCACCTAATTCCTTTGCAAACTTGGTCATTACCTTGTAGACGTAGCAGTGAAAGCACCAATGTGCTGCACATAGCATCTGTACAAAGAAGACTCGCACCATGTCCACTCACTACAGGTTGCCTGCAGAAAACTACAAGAGGGGGTGAATACTAAACCTTTCACCCTGTAGAAAGAGAGAGAGAGCAGCAGTGATTGGTCTGTACTACGGGAAACTCCTGCACAAAGGCAAGTGCAAGAGTTTTTTTGGTGCTGTATTTCTGCACAGATTATTTTATAAATACACCAAGGATACCAAGATTAAGGCAATAATACACAAGACTCTTGTATTAAGTTTAGCCCAGATTTCAACTTTAAAGTTAGCTTCTGGATGACATGGAAGGATTGCTGCTGAATGGGCAGTCCACCTTATCAGATATGTCAGCAGAGGCACCCCTTGAAAGGAAGTGCAAGTGCACTAAGAAAATAAAAAGGCGCATTAAAGAGACCCTTCTATTTACTGAGCTCTCTGAGGTTTTCCAGGAAGATGCAGATTTCATCGGAAATGTATATGAAGGTCTTTTTCTAGAACCCAGCATATTTTACCTGAATGTAGCCCTTCCAGCTAATACAACTCTGGAGCTTTCCTTGCATAATGCTAAAATTTAAAATGTCTTCAATGAAATTATCCAGATTCAGCTTTACACTGTAGCAAAATTTGAATACAGGCTTGAAAAAGTAAAGTAAACTTGTGGGAATCCTGGGAATATCAATCTAAACAAATGATAAAAAAGATTCAGATTACCTAATGAAAACAGTGTATCGAAACTATTCGCAGTTCCAAGGATGGTAAAATGTACAAATTTCCATTCTTTCTTTAGAAGATGAGCTTGTCCTATTTTTCCTTAGCCCATGAGAATCCCTGTGGGTTCTTAAATGTTATAAGTGGCTTCTTTGACTGATAAGAATGCCTTTTGAGATAAATAGGACTCAATTTCTACAGTAAAAGTCAAGATTTACTTCTAAGTTCAGTTGCCTGTATTTTTAGATTTTTTTAACCTCTGATTCTACTTTTCCCACCATATGCACACTCTGAATTGCTCAGATGTATGACAGTTTTACTTGAAGTGACACTAAATGATATCCCTTTTCTCCAAAAGCAATCCATACATATCGACTACTTAAGGCTGTGTAATCTATTTTTCATGAAATAGTTTCCTACTGTGTCTATTGATTCCTTGTAATGTCCTCCATGAGTTTCCAAAGCCATACAACATACCATTTTCTCGCCTTTAGATGATTAAAAGTTTTTTGGACACTTTTTTGGACACTTTCATGGTTCATGTGAGACTAGAGTCAACCCACATACACTCTCAACATTGTTAGGTGAATTATCTGTTTACCTGGTTTATTCCATTGGATTGATTGAATGTATTTTATGTATTCTACACAGTCACATATATTCACCTATTCCATTAGATTGATCTTATATATTTCATGTATTATCCTATACACGGTCAATTAGTTCAAAGGAACAGCGCACCATTTTGTTTTGTTTTATTTGGTTAGTGTCATGAATACCTAAGTGGTTGCTTTATAATTAAGTTTACACACTTTTAAGTTTACACACTTTTTGTTTTTATATATTTGATAATAATGGGGCACTATTTCTTCTACTGACAACAACATTGGGGCACTATTCCTTCCAGTATCACCAATAATGGGGCACTATTTATCCTACTAATACCAACAATGGGGCCACTATTCCTCTCACTGACACCAGTCATGGAGCACTATTTCTTCCAAAGACACCGGAGATAGGGCAGTATTCCTCCCCCCAATGCCAAAGATGCATTGTTTTCTCCCACTGGTGCCATGACAATTTCTAATCCCAACGACCACAGTCTGGCCCCCTAAAGTTTGGAGGACTGTAAACTGGCTCTTTGTTTAAAAAGTTTTGGAGACCCCCTACTCTAACAAAAGGTCAGATCACAGGGATAGCTTGAACCACATATCTATTTTGTTTGGTTTCAAGGGACCCAACTGCACAAATTTGTAGCCAGCAGCATTAGAAATAAAATATGTGCTGTGCTGTGCTGTACTAGTGATGTGAGAAGATTTTTCGTTCAGCTAAACGGCCTCACTAGAATTCCGATGTAATGTGTTTCAGTTTTTTCCAAACACTTCATTTCTGTGTTTTAAGCAATTTTCAGCATCTTAAAGAAAATCTATAATACCCTTTTTATACAATTTTAGCACTATGTCTCGGGAAGGATTACCACTATTAACTGCAAAATATCTTCCAGTGCTGTCAGTTATGGGTCCCACCAGTCTCCCTAGTGCAATATAAATCTGTTACCTTGAAGACTTAGATTCAAAGTGATTTGTCTCAGTAGTCTCAACTCTGCATCACTAAAATTCTGCTGTAATGTGTTTGAACTGTTTCTGAACAATCACAGTGTGCAAATGCAATATGCAGCCTCTTAAAGGAAATCTATAATGTCTTTTGTTGTACATTTATAGCACTGTGTTTTGGGGAAGGTGATTTGTTTGAATCTATAGAACAACATTTTCAAGCCATTATAATCTCCCCTACTAATGTGCAAAATATCTTCAAGTTGCATCAGTTATCATTCCCATTGGTGTTCCTAGTGCAATATATCTTTATTAGTGGATAAGTATAGACATATATAAAATAAAATAAAATAAGTCCATATATTGTATAAAGTATCGGTGAATCGTGAATGAAATCAATAGACACCGGGTGGAAAGAAAGTGTCCACACCAAAAACACTGTAATAAGTGTCCAATGATAATCGACAAATAGAAGGTGCTCTGTGTAGGCAAAAAATGTCCTTAAATGGTATATTGCTTGGTGACAATAGGAGAGAAGACCTTCACCCACTGAAAGAATGGAGGCTTACCGGATTGAATGGACTCTACAAGCAGTATAGACTTGAGAGTCATATGAGCTTTGGAACATCCAACATTGGTCAGGGCAGAAACGTTTTGGAGGAAAAGAAGGAGCAATATAGTGTAATAACGTCAAGGTAAATAAAAAATTTAATAAGTATTGCACTTACATAAATTCAGGATAAAAAAGCGCTTGTAATCATAGCGTGGCGACGGTAGAGTCTTCCCTGGCGCGTTTCGTGTGCAAACACGTTATCAAAGGGTGGAGCTTTGATAACGTGTTTGCACACGAAACGCGTCAGGGAAGACTCTACCGTCACCACGCTATGATTACAAGCGCTTTTTTATCCTGAATTTATGTAAGTGCAATACTTATTACATTTTTTATTTACCTTGACGTTATTACACTATATTGCTCCTTCTTTTCCTCCAAAACGTTTCCTCATATACATTCACGGAGTGTCAAGCCTTGAACAGCAAAAGTTTACTCCCATACCACGGCGTAGATGTACATCTCTGTTTCCTGCACCTTGATGAGGCCCTGACCAGTGTTGGATGTTCCAAAGCTCATATGACTCTCAAGTCTATACTGCTTGTAGAGTCCATTCAATCCGGTAAGCCTCCATTCTTTCAGTGGGTGAAGGACTTCTCTCCTATTGTCACCAAGCAATATACCATTTAAGGAAATGTTTTGCCTACACAGAGCACCTTCTTTTTGTCGATTATCATTGGACACTTATTACAGTGTTTTTGGTGTGGACACTTTCTTTCTACCCGGTGTCTATTGATTTCATTCACGATTCACCGATACTTTATACAATATATGGACTTATTTTATTTTATTTTATATATGTCTATACTTAGCGCTACACAATTTTTATCCACTGTATTTTTTTGCTTATTGTTTTCTATTAGCCGTGTTTAGCAGCTTACCATACGCCATCTTAGCAGCGCGGTATTTACCCAACCTATCCATTTAATATATCTTTATTACCCTGAAAACTAATATTCAGAATATTTTTTTAAAGCGTCAACTTTGCCTCTTGACACAAATGTCAAATGTAACATTGATGTGCTTTTTAAAGTGGTTTTAAACCCAAAATAGTGTGATGTCATCAGCCAAGTTCCCATGCTGTCAGATTGGCCCCAGAGCTGGAGTATCCTCTGCTACTGGTGATTTTGCTCATGATCATCATTACATTGCCTGGGTCTTCTGGATGATGGCTACAAAACATATAACATGTGCTTTTTATTCTACTACATGCGAGTGATTCATTTGTATTTTGCTAATAAATGTATATATTTTTTTTACTGTATTTAGATGTGCCCTATTGTGTTTCCTTAAATGTACTAGCAGATTTAAAGTGTTACTAAACCCACAACAGTAAAATCAGTGTGTATATGCACATAAGCATGCTTGGTATACTCACTGTGGAACCTAAAGTGTTAATCCTGCGCATTTTGTAAAAAAGGTTGTTTAATGCTGTGTTCTCTGATCCTCTCTTTCTTCCACTGTCCCCAATCCATCTCCTGACAGCTTAAAGCCTTGGGGGCACTCTGCACATGCTCAGTTTGGTGTGTATTGTTAGAGAGCTTTCTCTCAGCCAACCTTGCTGGAAGAAGACTTCAGCCACTAGCGATAATCGTAAGAGAATCTGGCAGACTGGCTTACCCCAAGTTGATCGATTGACTTGGTACATTCAGCCTGTCCAGTAACGGTTTGAATCTCAGTTGGTTCAGCTGGGCTAAGCTCAGTGGCGTAACCAGGGTATGGCAGAATTGGCAAGTGCCATGGGCACCATATGAAGGGGGTGCTCCTGAGTGGCTGGGCAGCAAGGAACTTACAGGGATCTCTTCCTAAAATGGCTCTGGTATCGCTCACTGTCAGCCTGGAGTGGAATCCGGGCTGGCAGAGATTGCTTTAGGTTGTTTACCACTGGCCCCCTGTCTCACTGCCCAAACTGGTTTAGCCATGGCCCACCTGGCATCTAGCAACCAGTGATGTCACAATGAGGAGAGAGGCAGAGACCCAGCATTCACAGCGGGAAGGATTTAAGTTCCTCCTCCTCGTACCCACCCAGGAGACAATCAGAGACTGCGGACATACTGCAGGAGATTACCAGAGACTGCGGACATGCTGCAGGAGATTACCAGAGACTGCGGACATGCTGCAGGAGATTACCAGAGACTGCGGACATGCTGCAGGAGATTACCAGAGACTGCGGACATACTGCAGGAGATTACCAGAGACTGCGGACATACTGCAGGAGATTACTAGAGACTGCGGACATACTGCAGGAGATTACCAGAGACTGTGGACATACTGCAGGAGATTACCAGAGACTGCGGACATACTGCAGGAGATTACCGGAGACTGTGGATATACTGCAGGAGACAGTTAAAAATTATGGACAGGCTATAGGAGACAATAAGAGGCTACTATGGATGTAAGGACATACCTGGCCAGCCGAGCTTACTACATACATTTAGAGGTCCATGGGCGGGGCTTACACTCTCTGCTCTCCCTACAATTGCTCCACCCTGAGGATACAGGCTACATGGGGCAGGGTTAGAACGTGGCCCCACCCCCGGACCTCTGTATTTCCCAGCCAGTATAGAGGGGGCAGGGCCAGGAGCTCTACTGAAGCTTTATTGGGGGGCCCTCGCTACCTGTGAATTGGGGCCCTGATGACGGCTTTGCAGAGTGCACAGAGGACACGGGAGGCTGTATTCCCGTGCTAGCCAGCAGAGAGGGGGCAGGGCCCGGGAGCTCCACTCGGAACAGAGTGGCTGTAGTGAGAGCCAGTGAGCGGAGGGGGTGTGTCAGTGGAGCTTCTGACCCCACCCCCGTACCTCTGTAATCCCCAGCCAGTATAAAGGGATGGGAGCTCCACTGACGCGCCCACTCCAATCACTGGCTCTCACTACAGCCGCTCTGTTCTAAGCATACAGGCTACATGGGGCAGGTCAGAGCGTCAGTGGAGCTCCTGGTCCCGCCCCTCTCTGCTGGCTAGCATGGGAACTCCCGTGTCCTCTGTGCACTGTGCAAAGCCGTCATCGGGGCCCCAATTCACAGGTAGCGTGGGCCCCCCAACAAAGATTGGGCCCAGGGCAGGTGCCCCGTTTGACCTTCGCTAAAGACGGCCCTACATACAATCGCAATAAAATACATTTACGTTTTTGCTTGTAACACGACAAAATGTGGAAAATGTCTAGGGTATTTTTTTCAAGGCCCTGTGCATCATGTCTTATTTCTCCATGTTGGTCCCTTTAGCTAGGTTACCCAATGCATTTCAGGTCGCGTACACACGATCGAATTTATCTGCTGAAAACGGTCCATGCTTTGAAATTTGTCCGCTACAAACCTGTCCGTCGGATGCGTCCGCTGGTTAGTACACTAACCAGCAGACATATCTTCCCGCACATGCGTCGAATGGATTCGACGCATGCGCGGAAACATTTTACTTCCGGGTTCGGTGACGTGGTGGCGTCAACGTCACCGCCACGTCACCGCGCTGTCTGCCGGCGGGGATTTTGAAAAATCCGATGAGACATGTCCGCACTAAACTGTCCGTCGGACAAGTTTGAGCGGACATATCTCATCATGTGTACGCGGCCTCAAAGTCTTTGTCTTTTCTTCCTCATGGGTAGAGGTAGTCCACTCTGAAGCAAATGAGAAGCATATTAAAAGAACTATTAACATACCCGCTCCCCTTCCCCCCCAAAAAGTGCCAAATGTGGCAGTTGAGGGGGAGAATGCAAACAAGTGTAACGTTCTCTTTTGGGTGGGGCTCCGCTTTAAGCTATATAAACCTAAGGAGAGACTTAGGCCTCGTACACACGAGGCAATAGATTTGTTCAAAACGGTCTGTCCGACCGATTTGAACAAATCTGTCTGTTTGGATTTTGGTTTGCTCGCGTGTACACACGAGCAAACCAAAATCCCCGCCAGCAGACGGCGCGCTGACGTGTCGGTGACGTGGCGGTGACGTTGACGCCGCCACGTCACCGCACCAGGAAGTTAAACACTTCCGCGCATGCGCCGAATCCATTCGGCGCCGGTGCGAGACGACATGTCTGCTGGTAGGTGTACTAACCAGCAGACATGTCGGGCGGACGGGTTCCCACCCGATAGATTTCAAAGCATGCTTTGAAATCTGTCGGATGGCCAAATCCGTCGGCTCGCCCGTACACACGATCGAATCTGTCTGCTGGGACGGTCTAGCAGACCGTTTCCAGCAGACAGATTTGATCGTGTGTACGCGGCCTTACAGTTTAGGCCTTAAAATATAGTTATAGTTCACACTGTATCAAAGAGATAGAGGTCCATTACAGTGGCCCTACATTACTTATACCAATAGAATTTTATATCAAAATATTGTCAAAGCAATAATGATCAAAAATCTCCTAACCCCCAAGAACAGCATATGGTAAACGATAAAAACAAACTTTATATTTCAAAAGCAATTAATATGATATATACTGTAGTCACAGAACCAAAACTGTTAGCTCCCAATTTTGCAGCATCCATCTCTAAAGTAAAGCCTCACATCTCCCTGCAGATCACAGGGAAGCAAAGTAAAAGTAGGAATGACAGTTCTGAGGCCAGAAAGTGCTACGTGGTTTCAAGTGGAACTTCTGTTGGGCTCGAACCCAAAGCTCATTCCTAACAGTGAAAGGGTTACATTCACTAAAAGGATAAAGCCTAGCAGTTGAGTGGCTCTAAGCCATGTCTTGTGCATCTGAGTGCACCTTCACTTGATCCTTTCACTGTGTTCTTCTTTTTAAAATGAACTTAAAAGTGAAGCACTCAGATTTTAGGCTGAGAGGATGCATAAGAAGCTACTCTAACTTGGCTCCTATACATTTTAAAGCACTCAAATAAAAAGGAAAACTGTAAACTGAAGCACAATTGCACTGTTCCCTAGACTGCACTAACAAAGTTCTGCTTAGTGACAGCTGTGATTTTTCTTTTTAACTGTATAGCTAGTATACCAATTGCCTGTCTTTCTTATCAATCCTACCTTGTTAATTTCCATACTGATAAATACCCTTAACACATCCTGTGTATACACCTTCATAAATCAAATCACATTTCAGATAGTTGAGTAGTTTTTGCTTATTAGGAGGAAGAGAATGGAGAAAAATTGTAACATTAATTTAGGATAAGGACATACATGAGTTCAGCCTTATAAATGACTGCATTACACAGCAACAGACATGTTTTCCAATAGATAGTATTGGCACTCTCTTATATCTTATAATATGTTACATCCGTTTATTCTAAAGTTGACACCTGCATATTAACCCACAGATGACACGTTCCATTCTCTCAAGGGAAGCATTGTATATACCTGTATGTATTATCATTTGCCAATTTAGGACTAGTAACAATGCAATTTGTAGTTAAATATATGCTGTATATTTTGAAAGTTTAGTATGTCATTAAAGCCAGATTAATTAATTGGTTTAAAGATGAACATGTCATTATTATTGGGGGGAACAAAAAAGTAGACGAACACTAAATTATTGAGTTCAGGTGTAGAAAGTCAGGCCCATAAAGATAGTGTTTGACACAAGTCCTGAACTCAACCCTACCAAACATTTTTTAGGATAATGATGAGTCGAACAGTCCTAGGTTTGTTTGGGCAAGAATTTAGATGCTCAACTCAAACCCTGTTGACATCAATGGGGGGGCATTTACCAAAGCAAAATAATATTTTTTTTTAGCATTGACATTTACGAAGCAAAAAAAGTAGGGCTGTTACTGATCAAAATTTTTGTGTTCGATTAATCGTTTTTTTTTTAATCGATTAATCGACTAATGTCGATTAATTATAACGCACATACAGATCCAACTACTTTTAGCTGATCTCCTTACAGGCCGATTCCCAGTGCAGCAACCAACCACTGGAAAATGGATAGGAGGTTACAAAAAACACACAAAGGCAGCGCTCGATGGGAATAGCATTAAAACTTTTATAGTCTTCAAGTAGGTAACAAAATAAATATTGCACTGGAGATAAAATCGATGTAGCTACATAAACTGTAAAAATGGTGCGAGTAATACCAAACGGTAGTTAAGTATGATATTGGTATAAAAATGTGTACAACGATACCACTGCTGAATCCAGAGGAGGAGAGGTTAACATCAGTCCACCGGCATGTAGATGTCCCATGAAGGAAACTATCACAACTCCCAGTGGATGGTTGTAGAATCCCAGGTTGATAGAGGGAAGTGATAGAGGGAAGTGATAGAGGGAAGTGATAGAGGGAAGTGTAACAGCCTTTGCATGTGGCAGATAGTAAGGTCCCGCCGGCATGCAGATATGAAGGCACAGCAAAGGAGCCCTTCAGATGGACGCGGCAAGCCCCACCGGTGTCCGTGACGTTACCGGATCTCTGATAGAACTCCCTGAAGGCCCAGAAGCCAGCGGAGAGGTGAGTATCAATCAAAAGAATTGTAATTGATTAAAAAGATTTTGATCGATTAAAAAAATTAAAGATTAATCGATTAATTAAAAGTTAATTTGCACAGCCCTAAAAAAAAGTTTTAAAATGGCAGTCAAATTACTTTGAAAGCTTTATTTTTTCATTTATTTTTTAATAGCACACAAATCCTCCCAAGGGGCTGAAATCTACCTTGGGGAGGTAGGCATTTGGAGGGGTCTATGTTCTTCTTCCTTTTTTTTTTTTAGAAGCAGAGATTCTCAATTTCCTGCAATTTAAACAGTTTTTAATTTCTTTCTGTGTATTTTTTTTCTGTAGCAAATCCTGCAGCAATAATAATTGCATAGAGTCCAAACCCTCAAATACATACACAACCCTTCCGGTCTGTTACTGATTTTAAGGGGACTCCATGAAAAACAACAAAACAAAATACACAATTTCACCCTAAAAATCTATGTAGCATGGTCGGCCAAGAAAACAGGGACACAAGCATGTACCCACCCCCTTCTAAACCATACCATGCCACATGCTCTCAACATGAGGGAATCGGAGCTCAGGCAAGGCATCTTGTCCCTATGTTGATGAGGACATCTTTCCCTCAACCCCTGCTAGTGGTTGTGAGGGTCTGCAGGAAGGGACCCCATTGGAATTAAAAACCCTCCTTTTATAATAGGTGGGCACCCAGATACAACCCCCCCCCCCAATGAGAATGAATATGGAGTACATGGTATCCCTACATGTTAAAAAATAAAAAAGTGGTATCCTAGAAATAAAGGGGCAGATTCACAGAGAAATGGATTATCGTAGCGTATCAGAAATACGCTACGCCGCCGTTTTTTACCTTGATCTACGTGGAATTCAGGTAGATTTTCTACGGTAAACGACGGCGGCGTAGTGTATTTCTCCCGTCGCAATCCATATAGACGAGTAGGGGGCGTGAAACATTTAAATTAGGCGCGTTCCCGCGGCGATCGATCTGCGCATGCTCCGTTCGCAAATTTCCCGCCGTGCATTGCGCGAAATCACGTAGTGACGTCATTCGTTGTTTATGTAGCGTACTTTACGGGCGATCCACGTCCCGACGAGTTACGTAAATAAAAAAAAAAATTAAATAAATTCGAAGCGGGAACGACGGCCATACTTAACATGGGCTACGTAAAGTTAGAGCAGCAAAAAGCTGCTCTAACTTTACGTATAAAAAAATAGACGAAAACGACTGCGCCGCTCGCTCGTTTGTTCGTGAATCCCCGTAAAAACACATTAGCATATCCCGACGCATTAAAACGACGCGAACTCCTCCCAGCCGCCGCAAATAGATGGCAGCGTAGATCCGAAGGCTTACGAAGACGTAAGCCTCTCGGATCGAAGCCCGAAGCCGGCGTATCATGGTTTGAGAATTCAAACTAGTGATACGCCGCGGGAAATTTGAAATTACTCCTGTCTAACACCAGTTAGACAGGCGTAATTGTTTTGTGAATCTGCCCCAAAGACTCCAACGCATTTTACAAATCCTTTATTAAAAAATAAAAATCTCCTAAAAATGCCTCTTGTTGTAAATTCATCACCAATGACATCATCCAGGGAAGCACATCCACATCGGTCACCATGCCTGAGGGTTCACCGCCCCCCTAAAGATAAAAAAAAAGTCACCTCCCATACACATCCCATTTGTTCACTTGTCACCAGCCGAATGGAAAGTCTGGTGGATAACAGCTCTTATTTACAAGGGAACGGGGTCTTCCAGTGATGTCATTAACTATGTATAGATTATCTATCTTATCTATCTCATCTCTGGACATGTAAGTGAATGGGGACGGTGTTGTCACTGGTTGTTAAGGATTTGGCTGTGCCTGCACCTGCCAGTGTCCTTAACAATCCATTGACGGAGGAAACTGTCAGTATAATAGTGGTAGTAAAACAACTATTATTACATGATGTTTAGCTCCCATGGGTACATGTTCAGGTGTTTGTCCAAACTCCCAAACAGCCAAAGGTTCGTATGAAGTTTTGTTCAGACCGTACTTTCAGCTTAACCCCACTCTGGGACTGAATTGTTTCCCTGATTGAGATCCAGATGTTCTCATCCAACCGCATAAGTTGGTGTATTTGGGTGACCTTATCATAATCTAAAGTCTAGACCTACCCTTAGCAGTACAATAACAAAATATCAGAATATTCTGTACATAGGTCAAATTAATTTAATAAGTTGGCAGAACCACACACAAAATCATCTTTAAATGGGCAGAACCTGAACATCCCACCTGCACTCCTAGCTAGTCTCTCAGTAGCTCTGCATCTGCTCACTTCTACCTTTTTGGCACAGTCCTTACAGTGCAAATTTCATAGCTACAAAAGGTACGTTGAGACTGAACAAGTCTACCTTCTTTGTATGACATAAACACAAGTCCCTTGTCCCACGTTGCCTATGAAAAAATAATACAAACACAGAAAATAACTGGAACATTGTGGTATATTTTCACAATTCATATACTCCAAAAGGGAACAAACAAGAATACTATCCCGCTGTTAGGTTTTATTGGTGTATTTGTGCCTATTGGTGAGATTTACCCTCTCTATTTGTCATGGAAGGTGATGGGAACAGGGAGGGACTAAGACATTGGGCCCACCAGAGAAAGTTAGATTTGGGGGCTCACCTTGTTAACCCTCAGATTTTTAAACACGACTTAACCAGTCTTCATTTGTTTTTTTGATGCCACCGGTTAAAGAAACAGAATTTATATTTTGAATTGTATTTATGAGACAGACAGACAGTCGGCCAAAATATATTCAGACACAGGATCCCTCCGATTTTTTTTTTTCATCATGGTTCTCCGTAAACAAGTATCCAACAGTGAAGAAATAGATGACAGGAAAATTATATACACAGAAATTTGTCAAGCAAGTGTCCCTAAGTATGATAAGACTGATGACCAGTGCTTTAACTGGGCCGGAACGCGGCGGTACTCAGTACCGCCACTTCCAAAAATGGCACGCAGCCCCAGGCGGCACTTTCAGGGGAGCGGCAGCCCGCGGCTCCCGGCCGCGGTAGACTTTAAAACTGCCCTCCTCCTCCTAGCTCGTGTGATAGAGCCAGTGTGCTGTCTGTCACACAAGCTGGTCTAGAGGAGGAGGGCGGGACATGTATCAGCGCGCCAGAACTGTTCACCGTGAGACTGGAGAGAGGAAGATCCTGCCTAGTGCCTTTAGAACTGTGAGTACACGTGTGAGGGGGAGGAGAGGGAAGACACTCTCATGTGAAGAGGGCTGCTGATGGGGACACACTCTGATGTAAGGAGGTGCTGATGGGGGACACTCTGATGTAAGGAGGTGCTGATGGGGGACACTCTGATGTAAGGAGGTGCTGATGGGGGACACTCTGATGTAAGGAGGTGCTGATGGGGGACACTCTGATGTAAGGAGGTGCTGATGGGGACACACTCTGATGTAAGGAGGTGCTGATGGGGGACACTCTGATGTAAGGAGGTGCTGATGGGGGACACTCTGATGTAAGGAGGTGCTGATGGGGGACACTCTGATGTAAGGAGGTGCTGATGGGGACACACTGATGTAAGGAGGTGCTGATGGGGACACACTCTGATGTAAGGGGCTGGTGATGGGGGACACTCTGATGTAAGGAAGCTGCTGATGGGGACACACTCTGATGTAAGGGGACTGCTGATGGGGACACACTCTGATGTAAGGGGACTGCTGATGGGGACACACTCTGATGTAAGAGGGCTGCTGATGGGGACACTAATGTAAGGGGACTTCTGATGGGGACACTGATGTAAGGGGACTTCTGATGGGGACACTGATGTATTTTTTTAATGCTGATGATGGGGGGGGGCTGGCTTGCGATGGTGAGGGGACCTGATTTTTCTTTTTAGTGATGATGATGGTTTGGGGGGGGGGGGGCTGATGATGATGACGGTGAGGGGGGATGATGATTTTCTAATGATGATGATGGTGGGGCTGATGATTTTGTAATGATGATGGTGGCAGGGGGGCTGTTAATGATGCTGAGGGGGATGATGATTTTGTAATGATGGTGGGGGGCTGATGATGGTGAGGGGGGCATATGGTGATGTAATTAATGATGATGATGGTGGGGGGGGCTGATGGTTTACTGTTTACTGTTCTATGGTTAGTATGTTATTATAATTTTTATAATTTATTTTATGTACATTTTGTACAACATTTTGTTCAATACCCTTTTGCACATTTTATTTATGTTCAGTAGCTCTTTCTACAGTAGCTCTTTTTCAGGGTACTTTCTAAGGGTATTTTCATGTTCAGTATTGGGGGGGGGGAGCACCGGCGCCTAATAGAGTACCGGCACCTCTTTTGGCCCACTTAAACAACTGCTGATGACCAATGGTAAGAAACTAAAATCATTGTATTTCCCAGTCTTCAAGATGTTGACATCAGCTCTACAGATTATATCAATGTCTGTCTGTGAGAGAGAATGAGAAAAAGCTAATTTACCAAGGATGTCATCAGACAACTGTCAGTAAAAAACATGACCATGAAGGCCAGCGGTAAAGACCGGAAATGATTGCATTACCCAGTACTCAGGAAGATGACATTAGTTATTTGGAGTTTAGCAATGTTTAGAGAGTTATTGTGCAGATAATTTCAACCTTTAACATCTTTTTATAATATAGTGTACAAGGAAAGCAGCACTGATTCAATTGATACTGTTGACAATATGACAATATAAATATTAAAAATCAAATGAAAAATTATTGTTTTTTGTAAAAGTGTCCATAAAGAAAGTCCCAATGGTTAAAAAGTCTTCACTCAAAAATTATCCACTCTCTGAACTGTGCACAAATTCCTTCCAATCCATTGTGCAAAGAGAATCCACCACCATGTGAAAATATTCATAGGTGCCTCTTACCAGAATTGTTGGACCATTAGATTATAAATGGTCATCATACTGCAAGTTTAACACAATACCATACTGCATACTGCAAGTTTAACACCATGTATCCACAGGCAAAGTTGGACATGGTAAGTCCTCAGGCAGCGCATCATTGCCTCTCTTTAGTGTTGTTGCCCATGCTATCCAGCCACAGCATGCAGAGAAGGTGGTAGACTGGCTTACCAAACTGTCCTCATCCTCCTTATCCTCTGTCACCCAAGCAGAGACTAGTGGGCAGTCCCATGCAGCTGCCAGAGTGGCAAAACCTGCCTCCTTGTCCACAGATATTCCTGCCATAGCTCCAGCATCAGGCATGGAGGAGCCAGTGGAGTTATTTGAACACAGCATCAGCCACTTGCTCCTTGACGATGCACAGCCATTACTCCATTCAGATGTTGGTTCTGACTCTGAGGTTGAGCAAGGCAGGAACATGAGCCTACAGAGAGGGGAGAACACTGGTACACAAATTGGCAGTCATGTTCCCTTCCCCCAGCCACAGCGTATTACTAAATTGTCTTCAGTGGTAATGAGAATGGATGAGATGATGATGAAGTCACTGACATGCCAGATAGAGCAAAGTAGGAAAGTGAGGGTGAAGCGAAACCCCAACAAGACAGCCATCATGGAAGAGTAGAATGCAGACACCCTATTCCATCACATTGTGGAGCTGTTATCTTCTGGCCCACATCCCACAGCTCAGCTGTTTGGGCCTTTTTTTAGTTCACGTGCAGCCGATCACACTGTCGCTATTTGCAAACTTTGTCTCAAGCACATCAAGCGTGGCAAAAACATCAACCATTTGGGTACCACATGCTTGACAAGGCATTTGACCACCTGTTGAAATGAGCACCTAAAATCCACATAAAAGGGGCACACATCTGTTCCTCCTCCTTACTCACCTCAGTCTGTCCATGCTATACCACATAACCTTTCAGTAGCCTCAACTGACAGAGATGATGGTAAAGCACAGGGTGTCCTAGGTCCTTGCAGCACATCTGCCAGCAGCAAACCACCATATGTAAACTATAGCCGACAAATTTATCTGCCCCATCTGCTGCAGTTGGAAAAAAATACAAAACATTGTTCTTTGGGTGTTAATTGTGCCCATGAAACCTACACCAAAAACGTTCTCTAAGATTAAATCAACACCCACAACAGTAGGCAGCCTAGAAGTCCTGCAGAGATTCCACATCCCAAAAACACTTAATCTGCGACATCGGCATCAGGGGCTTCATAGCTGCTGGTAATCCAGGACTGATTCATTTTGAAAAAAGTCATACAGTCAACGGAGTCTATGAATAGACACGTTCTATGATCGGTAACAAAACTCCAGCAGCACTGAATGCCCATTCAGAAAGTATGCTGGATGCAAGGGAGCCCAGAAGCTCAGTAGCATACTGGGAAAGCTCTGGCCACTGGTCTATTCTCATGACCCAATAAGCCAGTGGATTGTCAACGGCTCTGTCTACATTTCTGTTTTCGCCCCTAGATAATCGTCCACCATGCGATGCAGACGCTGCAGATGGAATGTGGAAGCTGACAGCCCTGGGTGGCGAAAACTAAATAAATTCAGAAATGCATCACTTAGATGGCTGCCTTCTCCACTGCTCTTGACCAACAGAAGCCTCAAAACTACATTTTTCAGGACACTGTAACCTACCAGAGTTGGGAAAAGCATTTAATAAACTCCTCTTTAAGATGTCCTCAAGAGATTTAATCTTCTACTCTCTCTGTGGCGACGGGATTAGTTTTGAGACTTTCCCCTTAACACAGTGGTCAAGGAGGGTTGCCAACCAATAGTGATCCTTTCCCTTTAAGCCACGTATTATTGGGTCCTTTCGCAGGCTTTGAAACATGAGGGAACCCATGCACCACAGATTTGCAGAGGCATGAGAAGCAGACTCCTCGGGGTCACTGAGGATTACAGTATCTGGAACTGCCTCCTCCCAGCAATGTACTACTCCCAGGGGTTCTGGGGATGGAAAACCATCTCTTACTGTTTGACGTATGTCTTTTTCTGCTTCAATGCCTCTGAAACTGCTAAAACCTCCAGAATCCTCCTTCTCCTCTCTCTCCTCTTGTGTTCTGTGACATGGTGTCTGCATAAAGTGGGCCTTGAGAGAAAAGGAAGTCCTCCTCTTCGTCCCGCTGCTCTGCCTCAAGTGCCCTGTACATAATGCCAGGCAGAGTCTACTCCAGCAGGAACACAACAGGGATTGTGTCACTGATACATGCATTGTCACAGCTCACCATTCTTGTGGCATCCTGAAATGGTGACCGTATACTGCATGCATCTTTTATGAGCAGCCATTGGCCTGGGGAAAAAAGCTGACTGCCCTGAGCCTATCGTTGTGCCATACTCACACAGGTACTCGTTTACAGAACTCTGCTGCTTGAACAGCCACTGCAGCATTGCAAAAGTCAAGTTCCAACTGGTGGGCATGTCATAAATCAGGCGGTGTACAGGCAGGTGGAATTCCTATTGAATTTCAGCCAAATGATCACTGGCTGTGTATGATCGCCTAAAATGGCTACAGACTCTTCTGGCCTGCTTTAGTAGATCTTCCAACCCTGGGTACCTATTTAGGAAATGCTGCACCACCAAATTAAGGACATGTGCCAGGCATGGCACATGTGTCAACTGTCCCTGTCTAAGGGTGGTAAGGAGGTTTGTGCCATTATCACACACCACCATTCCTTGCTCCAGCTGGCGTTGTGTGAACCACCTCTGGACCTGACCCTGCAGAGCTGCAAGAATATCTGCTCTGGTGTGGTTCCTGTCCCCTAGACACACCAGCTGATGCACTGCATGGCACCTTTTAGCCTAACTCATTGAATAGCCCTTTGAATGCTTTGGGGCTACTTGCTTTCATCAAGAATATCTCTATAGGGTTACTGCGTGAAGCCACCACGACACCCAAAGAACAATCTTTCCGCACCCATTACAGAAGTAGAAATCCAAAGTCTATAGTAGAGACACCAGAATTTATCCAAAAATCTCTAATTTTGTTTCCAGTGCACTACATTGTGGCCTCATGATACTGACTGTCTCCCCAAATTTAATTTTTTGGGCTTTATAAATGTAATTATTGCTGCAGCACCTTCTATACACAGTACAGATGTGCCAATTTACAAGTGGAATAAGGGGACCCCCAGGCACTATATTGAAAGCAATTTATCATTTTTATACTTTTACTTTATGCATTAATAAATCACTGCTCATTTAAAAATGATTTTTTTTTTACAAACTTTTTTATTGAAACATAACCATTGTATGCCCAATTACTTCAATACAAACTTTCAAAATGGGCACTTTTGATTTTTCACTTTCGGGTCCCATAGACTTCAATGGAGTTCGTTAATCGGTTCCGAACTTTCCAGATGTTCGAAAGTTCTGGTGCAAAAATAACATGGGGTTGTTCAGCCCATCCCTAACCAGGCTTAGGAACTATTCCACTACACCATGCCAGTGGCTTCCAGCATCGAGTTCACCAATGAAAAAATGCTGCTTGCCGGCCTGACTCTGCGTCTTTCTACTACCGAGCCATTAGCCTGCTATACAATTTTATGTCCAGAGATTCAATAATCCTTTTCTCACTGTCATGTTGGAGCTGTAATTTTAATAAATTAATTAATGTATTTACATACTTCACTATGGGAGTTCATATGTAATTTTTTCATTGGTGACCTTGATACTTGAAGCCGCTGGCATGGTGTCGCAGAATCGTTCCTAACCCTGATACATTGAACGTTTCATGACCTTTTACTATTTTACCCTCCTGTACCTTTTGTATTGAACTTTACTGTAATTGTACTGTCTAACCTATACATTGTAAATCGCTACCTAAATTGTTGGCGCTATATAAGTCGTGTATAATAATAATAATTTTACACAATTGCACAATGTTTTTTTTTTTGAGCGCACGTTTCAACGATGTAATCAAAAACAAAGTTCTCCTGATAGCACTCTGTGTTGAATAAAATAAGGGATTCTAGAAAAACCTCTCCAATTCATGACCTTAATCTGTGTTTTAGGATTTGTAATTAAAAAAAACCTTTCACTATACTTCTAAGTGCCTGCATTAGTAAAAAGTACTTTATAAGCTGCAAAAAAAAGTTGGTACATGCAGCATTCTACAAGTTGCGTTCATACAAAATCCTTTAGCAGGAAAGAAGACAGTTCGAAAATGCTGTACATTTCCCATCAGTGAGTTCCCCTTTGTCATCGAAATCATCAATGAGGATTTGAGGAGGGCATGGTTTCTTTAGAACTGAATAATTTTCTTTGAAACTAAGAAGTTCAACCTTAAGTTAACTCAGAAAAATATTTAACTTCAGCCAACAGTGCTTTAGATTGCAAAGCGTCTGTTAGAATGTCACTTTGTTTGATATGACTAAACCATTTAAGGTCTAAATAGGACATATCATGGATCAAAGTTTCATTTTCTAAAAATTTTCTTCCAGGCTGGTTGTCGGCTGATCACTGACTACATAGAAAACCTGAAACTGAAACCAATGAAGGGGATTAGAAAAGAGTTCATCCTGTGACAATTCTCCAGGCATTCTTTCTTTTCCCTGTAAGCCTTTTTCGAGGTGAATGGCTTTCAATTGCAGCATTAACAGATCCAAAAGGGTAGTGCTTGTCCTTATGACAAATGATTCCATCCGTGTAGTTAGGTTAGAAAATTAATCCCTGATCATAATAATTTGGTCTTTGGCAATTTTCACTTTTTGCCATGTCTGGAAAGTATGTAATTTTCAATTGCAGATAGAACCTGTACTAGCATTTACAACATTTGCATAAACAGGACAGGCAAGGTTTCATATCGTGTCCAAACATGAAACAGGTTTTTGGCCTTATTCACAGCTTTACTGTAAAATCTAGGGTATTGAGAAATGCATTTCAAGCAGTACATTAGAACAGCACACATCCTTTGATTGGTTTATAGTTAAACCAAACATGATATGCAATGCTCTTAGCGTGCTGCACCATCTCGTATTACCAATCCCGTCAGGTAAAAAATACTTTGGTTTTCCTGACGGGATTCCTGGCAATCTTGCCTTGCAAAGCCGTGTATACAGACGGCCACTCAAAAGACCGCCGTTCTTTTGAATGGCAAGAACGACTACAGTGTCTCGTCACATTCGATTCTATCACCGCCATCTTGCTACACCCCACACTAAAGTGTTATCGAGCATGCACAGTTTTTCTAAACTCAGGTAAGCATACAGACGACCAGTTTTCCCGGCTGTTTTCCTGACGGGAAAACTGCTAGGGAGCATACACATGGCCGGGATTCCCGGCCAAATGCTCTCCTGGCAGCTTTCCTGCCGGGAAACCCGGTCGTTAGTACGGCTTAAGAGCAGACCTGTTCTGTCCACACAGAAGAGGATTTGCCTGGCTCTGAGACGACAACTGTGTTTTCTAAGAATTGTTCCACTGGAGTGGCATGCTGTGTGAAATTGGTAATTACCAGATTAGGATGTGAGCATAGCACCACGTGTATGCAGAGAGAATTGTACAATCTTGTTATGATGTGGGCTTGTCCTTTATTATACCCCCATTCAGATTTCCATCAAATAAGCACCCATTAATGTTAACCTCTTGACACCCCCCCCTCATGTAACGCATATATTTAGCAGCAAAAAGGGTGGACTTTAACATCCACAGTTCTCCCATATGCGCCATATTTGTGTCACATTGCTGTGCATAGTCCCCATCAATCCTGTCAAAATACACATAGAAATGTTACCTATATAGGCTGAGCTTGTCAGCTGTGGCTGGGGAAGCATGGAAAAATGACAGTGCAGGGGCTCTATTTGGCCCTATAAATGCTTGCACATATACTCCACGTGTTGATCAGGCGCATCTGCCAGGAGCAATGCCGACGTTGCCTGGCCATGCTTCCCCAGCCACAGCTGACAAACTGAGCCTATATAATATATGTAACATTTCTATGTGTATTTTGGCAGAACTGATGACGTCATATGCTGTTATGGGATGGAAGGGGCCATTTGTTTTTTGGTTCTGATTGTCGGATTTTCACTTAAATACTTGCATGCACTTATCACATGCCTGAATAAGGGGTCCTGTATGGCTCTGAAACAGTTAACTACACTGTTTTGTGATGTGATCTTTCTTTTAAATGAAGTCGCAAGCAGCAATGAAACTGGCAGTGCAAATCACAATGATCGCGCTGAAATAGCGTAATTTCAAAACTCCATCAGTGTGAACCAGGGCTAAAGGTATTAGTACTCGCCTTTCCAATGGTCCCTCACCAGTACCAGCATCTCTTTCTGAGTGCTGGTCTTCGTGGGTCTCTTTATTGGCTGGTGTGGGATGATGTCTCTTGCGCATGCATGGAAGCCAGTTATCCTGGCACTCGGAGACTGCCATGCGCAGCTCAGTTTACAGTGCTGGAGAAGACAGCGAGCAGGCAGGTAGGAGCATTTGATTGCAGAAGAGACATTGGGGAGATTTACTAAAACTTGAGGGGGCAAAATCTGGTGCATCTCTGCCTAGAAACCAATCAGCTTCCAGGTTGTACTGTCAAAGCTTAATTGAACAAGCTGAATTAGAAGCTGATTGGCTACCATGCACAGCTGCACCAGATTCTTTGTGCACCACTTTTAGTAAATATCCCCCGTATGTCTCCTCTGCAAATACACTAAAAGCCTGTGGATGGAAAATGCTCCATGAATTCTAAAGAAGCCGATCACAGAGGACTAAGGAAGTAAATAAATAATACAATGGAGTTGTTGGCGGTCTGTAGAACCACAGATCCCAGCATATGACTGGAGAAACACAAGTTTTCCTGGCACTGGCAGTGTTCCAAGTAATTTTGGTTCTACAATATTATGTGTGGTGATAATCAAATAAAGGCATCTTAATTGATTTTGCCATATTCATAAGCCTTATGCCGTGTACACACGATCGGAATTTCCGACAAGAAAAGTTTGATGTGAGCTTTTGGTTGGAAATTCCGACTGTGTGTAGGCCCCATCGCACTTTTTCTGTCGGAAATTTCCGACAGCAAAAATTTGAGAGTTGGTGCTAAAAAAGTTCTTGTCGGTAATTCTGATCATGTGTACACGGCATAAGGCTCAGACTGATGAGTGCTAAAAAGGAGCAATCTAAAGAGTACCTATTACATGCAAGGAACTTTCCAGCATGTAAATTTTTTGACACATATAGATGCTCCGCTTTTTTAAAATTGATGTATGAATGTGTTTGCAACCAGTACTTGTACTCCTACCTCCCAATTTTTCAGCATTAAAGTTGTTATGAAGGGGGGGGGGGGGGGGTGCTGCCGCGGGAATGCCGAAAATAAATTCACAGGACATTAAAGTTGTTAAAGGAGGGGGGGGGGATTATTTCTCTTACCTTCTTTCCTCCTCCTGTGCTGCAGTTAAGGAGCGTGGGGAGGGGGGTGGGGGACCTTGGACCTCCTCTTCACCTCTTCTTTGCGGGAAAATATCCTCTCTTGTGGGAACGCACAAAGCAGTTGTCAATGCAGGAAATGTTCCGCACAATCCGTGCCAGTTGGGAGGTATGCTTGTACTTGCAGAGCACTTAAAGCACAAGTTCTAGTTGACACTTTTGCAATTTGTAGCAAGTTTGCATGACAAGTCTCTGGCAAGAGCAAAGTTGCAGTGGTGAGTCTACAGCAAGAGCTCTGCAAGCCACACAGACCTGTGTGTTGGGATGCCTATTACACAACATAACTGAACCACAACTTGAAGCAAACTTGCAGAATGTTTGCACATAAAGTTGATCTGGAGTCATGCAATGCGGAATTGCTGCAATTGTGCAAGCCTGGCGAATCCAGCAATAGCTTAGCAAGTCATTTTCAAACTTGCTTGCTATCTGGTTAACTGCTAACTTGTCTGGACAACTTTTTTGTTGCTGTTTGTTTTTCTGTTAAAAGTAAGGTGACCAGATTTTTAAAATGAAATCTGGGGACATATTTTTTCTTTACTAGTAATGGCAATAATCAGCGACTCTCTGCCCATCGCCGCCCGCCTCACAGCCTCTCAAGTCTTACACTTCGGGCCCCGGCTATTACTGGGTGGGGAGCGGAGGAAGATCACTCCGCCAGGAAATAGGCAGGTGGCTGGCTGGGATTTGAGCCCAGGCAGAAGAACATGCGAGCAAAGCTAAATGGGCATGCGCCCGAAACTGAAGAAATATTCCCTCCACTCCGACCAGCACATGATTATCAGAAAGGGGCACAGATAATGGGAAACATACAACCCTCCTATGCTAGTAGGCACAGCGGAGCAGGGGGGTGTAATTCAATTTTTTTTATTTTAATTCTGCACTAATTGTCTTTGAAATTGCCCCTGCCCCCTATTAAATCCAATCTGGGGACAAAAGCAGGGACAGACTTGGTCCGGGGACAGTGTCCTCAATCAGGGGACTGTCCCCTGAAACTGGGGATGTCTGGTCACCCTAGTTAAAAGAGGTTGTTTAAAAAACAGATTACATTTAAAAATAAGCTTGCAATATATATATATATATTTTTTTTAACTTGTGCAAGGTGTGTAAATATATGTAAAACATTACAGAAATAAGTATAAACTATTAAACTATTCTTGTTTTAAATGTGGAATGTGAAAGACTTCTCTAAAGCACAGCTAAAACACCCTACTAGATAAATCTTTACCTACATGTCTTGCTAAAATATGGGATATATGTGCCGTCTACTGCAGTATTTTTTGAACATGCAAAGAGCACTTGTGTGAAGTATCTTTACATTAATCTGAACCAGCACAGCGACAGCAGCTCAAAGCTTCTGTAAATAATATAGCTACACGGCCCCACCTACAGTATGGACTAAGAACTGCAAATTCAAATTATACTTATTGTTACTCATATGCTATATTGTAAGAATGTTCATTTTATATTTAAAAATGTTTTATACCATTCATTTATAGGAGGTAAATCCAAACTTTGGTGTGTGTGTGTGTGTGTGGGGGGGGGGGGGGAATAAATCATCTTCAACCTAGTCTGTACCTATTCACATTAGGTAAAAAGAGTTTACAAATGGATTTTTGCAATAAAAACAGCATACATTTAAAATCACCCATTTAGTAAATCTGTCACTGAATAACTTTGTAGTAAGTACGGTGTTCTAAACAGATTCATAATCTTCATAATCTTTATAACATGTACAGTATATTAGGAAACAAGGGCTATACTGCTTTGCACTGAAAGCTCACACTACAATCTTCTGAGCTTTGAAACTTCTTGTGAGACTTTTAGAAATTCCAGCAAACATCCATATGAATGAATGAATGAATGAATGAATGAATGAAAACTTATATAGCGTGGCACATGCGAACTGAATCGCCTCTGGGCGCTAGTTGTTCCTGTCTCCTTTGGTATCAAAAGAGATGAGTCTTGATCTTTCTCCTGAATGCTAGGTGATTCTCCTCCAACCGAATATTGGTAGGTAAAGCGTTCCATAGTCTGGGACCTTGGACCGCGAATCTTCTATCTCCTTTGGACTTGTAATTGGCTTTGGGTATCTGGAGTAGATTTTGGTTGGTGGATCGCAAGATGCGATTGGGGTTATGAACTTTTATTTTTTCGCATAGATATAGGGGAGCATTCCCATGGATACATCTATGCGTTAGACAGAGTGCTTTAAAAGCAATTCTGTCTTTCACTGGCAACCAGTGAAGAGATCTCAATGAAGGTGAGATGGATTCCCAGGGTTTTTCCCCTGTCACAAGTCTCGCAGCCGTGTTTTGAACGATTTGCAGACGAGCGATTTGGTACTTCGGGAGTCCGAGGTAAAGGGCATTTGCATAGTCCAGTCTGGAGTTAACAATTGTTCCCACCACGACTGCTACGTCTTCTTTAGGAATGAAAGGAATAAGTCTGCGTAGTAGGCGCAGCAGATGGTGAGATCCGCTGACTACTGACCCTATTTGTGCGTCCATTGTCATGTAGGAGTCGAAGATGACCCCAAGACTTTTGACTTTGGCGCTAGGGGTGATGAATTTACCCAGAATGGGCGGGGGGGTCCAAGTTGTTGCTGGTTGGTTCCTACGCTTAGCGTGAAACAGGAGAAGTTCTGTTTTCGCTCCGTTGAGTTTAAGATAACTCTTGGTCATCCAGTCCTCTATCAAAGAGAGGCATTTCTCTAGATTGAGGTGGTGATCCTTTTTATTGCAAATGTGGAAATACAGTTGCGTGTCGTCTGCATATGAGTGATAGAGCAGTTTTTGACTGCTGATGATTTCAAAAAGAGGACGCAGATAGATGTTGAATAACACCGGCGACAGGGGGGATCCTTGAGGGACTCCGCATGATACTTTCCGTTTTTCCGAAGTGAAAGGTCCTAGCTTCACTATTTGCGATCGGTTTTCCAAGAAAGAGGAGAACCAGGATAGATCGCCTTCTGCGACTTTGGCTGCTTCAGCTAGCCGAGTCAATAGAAGCTTGTGGTCTACTGTGTCGAAGGCTGCGCTTAGGTCCAGCAAAACCAGAAGACAAGATTCTCCTTCGTCTGCGGCCTCGAGAGCGTCGTCCCATATCTTGATCAATGCGGTTTCTGTCCCGTGTCCGGGCCGGAATCCCGATTGATATGGATCAAGTAGCTTGTGGGTATCTAGATGCTGTTGCAGCTGTTGTACCACTACTTTCTCCATGACCTTAGAAAGAGAGTTTAGGCCTGTTATGGGACGGCGGTGAAGTGGATCCTTGGGGTCCAGGGTGGGTTTCTTCAAGATAGGTCGAATTATACCTTCCTTCAACTGGGCAGGCACTATGCCCTCCCTGAAGGATTGGTTATTAAGCTGCGTGATAGGAGGTGCCAGGATGTCGGCGCATTCCTTCAGCAGTTTGGTGGGAATGATATCATTAGGCGCAGTGCTGTTACGCAGAGTACCAATGGTATTTTTAATGTCATGGGTAGAGACGGGTTCCAGCGTGAACTTACCTGGTTGTGGCGAGTTACTGCCAGTGATATGTGAATAATTACTGGGGGGGCTATGGGGGGAGTTCTTCTGCTCAATGCTTTGCCGGATTCCTTCAATTTTATTAATGAAGTAATCTGATAACTCATCGCAAAATTCTTGTGAGTCCGAATTGGGGGCTTCAAGACATCCTGGATTCATGGTCTGAGTGACCAGCTTGAAGAGCTCGCGGGGGCGGTTGAGGGCATTGTTGATGGCCTCAGAAAAATAATTTTTCTTGGCATCGAAGATTTCCTTGTGGTATTTTCTGGTTATTTCCTTGTAGATGGAGAGGTTCTCATCTGATGAACTTCTCTTCCAGGCGGCTTCTGCCCTTCTGCGCTCTTGCTTCCGTAAGGCCAGCTGGTTGTTGAACCAGCCTGCGTTATTTTTCCGGATGTGGGTTTTACGTTTCGGTGCTATTAAGTCGGCTGACTGTAATAGTGCTGTGTTTATGCCCTCCAGTGTTTCCTCAGCCTTTTGATGCAGCTGAATTGATTTAGTTTTTTCCCTTAATGTGGCTTTGAAGAATTCCGAATGGAGCTTCTTCGGACATCTAGTCACTGGATTTGATGTTTTTATTAAGGGGGGGAATTCGGGAATAATGAATTTAATTGCATGGTGATCTGTCCATGGCAATGGTTCATTTTCCAAGATTTTTATTTCCAGATCGTGTCTGAAAATAAGATCAAGTGTGTGACCTGAAGCATGTGTGGGCCCACATACTAATTGCTGAAGCCCTAATCCTTCCAGGTGGTCAATGCAGGCGTCGGCAACGGGGTCTTGCGGGGAGTTGGCCCAGAGGTTGAAATCCCCGAGCAGCAAAAGGTGTTTGCTGTTCAGGGTATAAGTGGAGATAAAGTCCGTCAATGAAGGGAGAAGCTGCGATTTTGGGCCGGGTGGCCTACAGCAGAGTAGAATCCGGACGGTCTCCTGGGAGTTTGCTTGCAGTTGTAGAGTAAGGGTTTCCATGAATGGAAGAGGATTTTGAAGGACTGGTTTTGTGATCGCAAGACGCCTCTTATGGATCACCGCCAATCCTCCTCCTCTTTGCCCTATTCTGTTTTCCGTTATAATACGGTAGTTTTCTGGCACCAATTCTCCTAGAATGGTGTTACAATCGGCTGTAAGCCAGCTCTCTGTAATAAAGAGGCAGTCTAAATCATGCTGTAGGATGAAATCTTGGATTTCTAATCAGTGTTTTACTGCCGATCTTGTGTTGATCAAAGCACATGATATGTGCTTAGGTTGGGGCAAACGGCAGAGACCTTTGATAATTGATCTTCGATCGATCCTCAATAGGCGCTCAGTTTGGAGGGCTTTTTTGGTGCAGGCTGGTAGTATTGAGGCAAATCGCCTCAAACCCCACATGGCATCTGCCGTGTATTGCAGATTGACCATGGTCGCCAAACACCAGGAGGGGGGGGAGGGATTGTGAAGGATTGATTGAATCCTCTATCCTGACTTGGTCCAGAGGAAGGCAAAACAAACCTGACCGTGCTACGCCAATCTGCAACGACAGGGAAAAAAATTCCTTCCTGACCCCTTGACAGGCGATCGGGCGAACCCTGGATCAAGTTGTAATGGTGTTGAGATTTGGGGCTGGGTGTAGTAAAATGGCCTGCCGATCGGCAGCAGGATCCAGGCTGGTAAAGCTTCCAGATTGGGTGGATCGGTGCTACTATTTGGGGCCAGGATTGATAGACCGGGGTGTGAGGTACTTTCCTGGGGGTATGGGGTGGGTTTCTGGCCGTTTTGGGACTTTGGTGGTGGTTGGAGGGGGTAAGAAGCGGTGCGCTTCACCCGCGGCCTTTCCTAGATTGCTTCCAGGCCGGCCGGACGTATCGAAAAAATGCCAGAAACGGCGGAAAATTGCAAAGGATTGCAGGGAAGGTGGCGGATGGGTAGCTTGAGAAGGGCTGGTAGTGTGGGGGTATAGGAGGGGAGATGTGGATAGGGGGAAAGCCGAGGCTTTAAGTGGCAGCAGCGGCTTGTCCTAAAAAGGACGGCCGCCTGCAGCTTCAGTGAATGGCTTACCTGCTGGAGCAGGGTGAAGGAGGGAAGCCAGGGGGGTCAGGTGAAGCCGGGGGAAGTGGTGAATTGCTGGAGGAATGGAGGGATAGAGCAGGCCTGCCTAGCAGTCTGCCTGTCACTATCTGCCTGTCTGGTCTCTGGCAGGTGGAGGCTCCGGAGAGAGAGAGAACCAGGGGATCCAGGGGCGGCTCGAGGTCAGAGCGGATCTGACAGCAGAGGCTGATGCTGGGAGAGGAAAACCCTGCCTATCTGGCTCCAGGAGCCGTACGTCCTACTGTTAGGATGCACACCGATTACTACTGGAGTCAGTTCAAGCCCTGGGGAGGAGTCACTCTTTCAGACTCAATCCTGGAGAGCAGGAGATATCATTGCTCTATGGCTTAATGACCAAGACCCTATGGGGGGGAGAAACACGTTGAAGGAGTAGGTGAGGGTCAGGCTGTAAGCAATGTGTCGCAATCTGCCCCTGTGAGTTTGTACTACTTGCAATAAAGCTGGTTGGATATCAATATTTTTTTATTTATTTTTTTTAAACGGTGCAAGTGCAGCTCATTTGCATTTTTGTATTTCAACAGCATGATATACTGCTTACAGAGAATTTGTTTCATTTACTTGTCTGAGCTTCACAAGTAAACCGGAATTGTGAACAAAATACATTTAAAAAAATACCTTTTTGATGCAGTCTGTGATATGCTCTTAATACTTCCCTGTTTGTGAGAATCTAACTTGGTTTATGTTTTAAACATCACCATGGGATATTAATAGGAAGTGATCCAGTGACCACTCTGAGGAATGCCATATTTATGGCTTGAGGCCAGTGTTGCCAACCTACCAGATTGAAATTTACTGGCGCAGCCACGTTTTTACTGGCATTTCACAAAAGTTACTAAATTACATTTTATGTGCAGATTTCAGTATTTCGGCTACAAACAAGTACTCTAGGCAAATAGCAATGTGGTTTAAGGTAGATATTAAGGTAAAAAAACATATTTTTTACCATATCATATTTTAAAAATAATAAGGGCAAATTATTTAGTCTCCGAGTGCCCCAAAACTGCATGCTTCTGCGGGGTACAAGGGGTTAAAGCTGGTGGTGAAAAAGCAACAAAATGCTGCCTACTTTAACCCTTTGTCTGCTGTACTGCACAAGGCTGCAGAGCTCATGCTTGGCAGGTGCTACACCCACCAACCATGACAGGGTATATAACAACTTCTGTGGCTGCGACATGTGTACACCCCTGGCCACTGCAGCTAAAGGGAGTGCAGTTGGGTCTGGGTGATATAAACGTGTCTTAACTATGCGGTTTTACAACCCCCCAAACTGCAGATGTAAATGAACCCTTAAGCCCTGTACACACGATCTGTCCATCCGATGAGAGTGGTCTGCTGGACCGTTTTCAGTGGTTAACTGATGAAGCTGACTGATGGTCAGTCGTGCCTACACACCATTGGTTAAAAAAACGATCGGGTCAAAACACAGTGACGTAAAACACAACAAAGTGCAGAAAAAAAATGGAAGTTCAATGCTTTCAAGCATGCGTCGCCTTGATTCTGATTTTAGACAAGTTTGCTTTTTTTTAACCGATGGATAAATAACCAATGGCGCCCACACACGATCGGTTTGGACCGATGAAAACCGTCCATCAGACCGTTTTCATCGGTTTAACCAATCGTGTGTACACGGCCTAAGTGTTTGAAGCCCCCTATAAGGCTGCTTTGACACTGATGTGTTGCGGTTTACATGCACTGCGGGTGCAGCACAGTGCATCTGCAACTTTCCTGGGCTAGCTGCAGTTTGCCACAGACTTTTACTATATCCTGCAGGTGTGGTGCACTTTCTGAACATTTTGGTGCATTTAGGAGTTTTGGTGTGCTTTCAAAAAGTGCACTAAACCCGCAGGATATAATAGAAGTCTATGGCTAAGCGCAGCAAACCCGCAGTAAAGCTGCAGGTACACTGCACTGCACCCGAGGTGTGAGTAAACCTCAGCACATCAGTTTGAATGTGGTCCTATATTATTATGTCCAGTGTATTGCTTCCCATTGACCTGAAGATCTCCTCTTTACTGCTGCTGGCACCACTCTGGAGACCGATAGCCGGGATAAGAGGTGGAGTTCAGTTAGTATTACTCTGCATTGGACAGGAGCCAACACGACCGATAAGGCATCGGCTTCTATGACTCTTGCTCCCTACTACAGCTCCAACTTTACAAGTAGTCCCTTTGCATTGCCTTCTGTTTGATGCTCTGGAATGGCCGGTCAGTACGTTTCTGGTCGTTTCTGGTCGGTCATCTGCCCCGTCCTACGGGCTACAGTGACAGGGGCAAAGATCCCCTTCTTACATTAGCTGGGAGGTCACGTGACCCACCACCAGAAAAGATCTGAAGAAAGGCATTTAGAGACCTATTTTTATACAAACATGTACATAGTGTAGTATAGCTTAGTAGAACAGAGGGGCTGGCAGTAATCTTTATTTGACTTTACTGCCAGCTACTAATAGGAGGGCAGGGGTGGGGAAGAGATCACTCAAAGCCTCACACACAGGAGCTGACAGGGAGGGAGGGGGGGAGAGAGGAGAGCAGCAAGATGACAGAGGCATGTAAACTGACCATGGTATCATGGATCAGTAGCCATGATTGCCATGGTCAGTTTACATAGGGGGGCACAGGAACAGGCAGGATTAACCAGGTTTTTAGAGCATAGAAAGTGACAGTTTAGACATAAGCACTGTGCTGTTTAACCTGATATAAGGGAACAGGTCATTATTTTGTTTTTAGGGTTACAACCTCTTTAAGTCCAACCTGATGTTGCAAATTGTCTCTGCACATCTTAACCAGACTCTTGGTAATCTTTATTAATTCTGATGGCAAAACAAAAGCTTGCAGCTGCTGGTGCAGTCATCTTTTCTTGTCTTGGAAAGAGTGTTGCACAGCTAACTTCACCCAATCAAAGGGTCTGAGGGATGTGTTGAAGGTGTAATGGAGCATTTTTTTAGTACCCTGTAGATACTCCCTGAATGACAACTAGCTTGGGTACATTTCTATTTGCATATGACAGGGTTTCAGAATCCGAAAACCAGCATATTATTAAGCAAAATTACATTTTAATTTGATAGGACATCAAATCTGACAGGTTTATGATGTGTCTTTCCCCTAGGACAGGAGTGTCCAACCTTTTGATCTTCCTGAGCCACATTGGAAGAAGAAGAAATAGTTTTGGGTCACACATAAAATACAATGACAACAAATATAGCTGATGAGCAGAAAAGGTTAGGCAGATCACATGCTAATGATCAGTGATATAAATAATGTACATATCTGAGCAATAAAACTTAATTACATGTTTTTGTTCAGCAATTATCAAGGTACGCATCAGATATTTTGGTTCTAATTTTGCCCTTAATGTGCTTACTCCTTAAATAATTGCTCAAAAATATAGGTGCTGCCGAAATTGATGACATGATCAAGACGTGATCGTAAAGAGTGGGATATTTTTATTTGGTAAGATAAAGCTTTTAAAAGTCCAGTAAAAAGATAGTCACATTTTTTATTTGGCTGCATGTGTTCACTAAGTGTAAATACATATTTTTTTTAAACCCCCCCCCCCCCACAAAAAAAAAAAGAAACATTTTTAAGTAAGTTTACAATTTTGTGTTGGGCCGTCTTGGGCCACAGGTTGGACACCCCTGCACTAAAAGTTCTTATTAGCTTCCTAAACCTTGTAATATAGGTGTGTTTTGTGTCTGAGTGTCACCCTTTTCTATATTAGTGTAGACACTTTTTAGGACGGTAATTCCATTACTGTAGCAAATATGTAATATGGATTAAAACTAGAGAGATCTGAGATGTATGAGAGTTCAGCTATAGGTCAATAAACCCTAACTCACAGATTTGTGATCCTTAAACTGCACTCCAGACCGTTTATGACTTTTCCATTTATGTCAGGGCTTCATCAGTTTAGTTCTTTGAAGACCCTGCTTATTAAACTTCATGATATCTCTGTGTTTCTTCTACCTGAATTGTGTTTTGCCAAATATGTTACCTTCCAAGACTGTGTACAATGGATAGGTGATTTTGATCTGTTGTTGTTACTAGCTTTTGAAATGTGAGGGAAATGAGGATGCCTCTATGTTCAGTACCCCTCCTCCATTCTCTCCACACAATTTGGGTTTTGGTCAGACCTTACAATCCTCACTCCCTTTACAGGGGATTTTGGCATTGAATAGTTGTCCTTGACTGATATTGCTGTTCGGTGCTGGACCTCTATATGCCAGATAGTGGATCAGAACCTACAGGAGAACGTACTGCCTAGTACTTGATGTACAGAACTCATCTCCACACCTGCTGAACATTTGAGACTCATGTGTCTATGTTTAGACCCTGTCACGGTCACTACCGTGCCAAATGGACAGCGAGGTTTGGTCGCGCCCCGGGTGGCTCTGGGTGGAATTGAACCCAGGACCTCTCCGTTGCTGCTCCGGGTCTTTTCCTCTGAGCCACTTCTCAGTTGCTATTCTGCTTGCTGTCCATTGAAGCCTGGTCCTGAAATATGTGCTGATTGCCTTCTCCTTGAAATCTGCACCTGCCTATCCTGGTCCAGCTGAGGCAGGTTACCCAATTAACCAGGGTATAAAACACTGCCTCACTCTGAGAGCCTTGTCAGTTCATTGTTATCTGATCATACTGTCTGTGCCAACGATTCCTGTAGTGATCTTCAGCTGCAAGACTGACCCCGGCTTCTGACCTTTGGCTTATGTACCTTGGATTGCTGCTGTCTCCTGTCCTTTGACCCCGGCCTGTACCTTCGGACTTCCTCTGCCGTCTCCAGCCCTTGACCCACGGCTTGTGCCCTGGACTTGTCTTTGGTTCCTGTCTGCGAACCCTGAACTTTCTGTCGGTATTTACCTGACCCTCTGCTGTTATCAGTGTACCACGTCTGCTCAGCTACAAGACTAGCCCCCGTGCACGGACTCAAAGCCCAGGTAGTGTCTACCTTATTACTGTGGGCTGTGTGTACCTGCAAGGGTGAGCTTACAATCTGCAGAATGGACTCCACTCAAGGTAAGCCCTCACAGACAGTTGCTGTCTGTGGCCAACTTCCACAGATTGGCCAACTCCACATTCTCCATTTCATGTGTAAATACTTCACAATCTTCACAATCAATCCTCAGGTTCTATCCTATGGAGCTACCAAAAAGTTTTACACCAAGACACTGTCCATAGGTCCAAGGACCTACATAAACATACTTGGGGGGCACACCCTAAAATGCTATACATCTAAGATGGTGCTGCTATAAGACCAAAAACAGTACAAAGCAGATTATAGCGCACACATGCAAAAATGACATTTATGCTGCAAGGCTAGTTAAAAACACCTGAACATATTCAAAAATACGGGGGTTTGGTCACACTATATGGTCATATATTGCTAAGCCCACTTACTGCGACAAAGTACCCCGAATTAGTGGATTCTACCCTGTTAATAGAATGAAAGAACCTAGTGTCTCAACCATGGGAGATAAACTCCTCTATATGGAAGAACTGAAGGAATTCCTCCTATGCACTGGTGGCCACCAATGTGAGGTAATGAAGAGGGGGAGGGGTGCTCCATCCCAAGAGACCTGGTCAGGGTCTATACAACATACAAATACATACTTGAGGGCACACCCTAAAAATGCTATACATCTAAGATGGTGCTGCTATAAGCTTTTAGATTTGTAAAATAATTCACTGGTTAATAAAAAACGAATTTACCAACATCTGTTCTGTGAGAAAATGTGGTTACTTTCACTTGTGGTAACTTGCTAGTTATCTGGATACCTGGATACATTTTATGATTACAACTATCAAAGGTGGTTAATAAATGAATGTTTACCTATAAGGGGTTTGTTATTAGTGTTGCTCACGAATATTCGCATTGCGAATATTCGCTACGAATATTGCATATTCGAGTATTCGCGAATAACGCGAATATCGCGGCGAATATTCGCTATTTCGAATATTCGAATGTTTTCAATTTTTTTTTAGAACAGATCACATCCTAGAGATCCCCATCGACGTCTAAAAGCATTGCTGGTATGATTAGAGACCTTGGGCCGAGAAGCTGCAGCGCTCATTTTATATTGCCGAAAAATCGCAATGCGATTATTCGGCAATAGCGATATCGCACGATTATTTTATATTGTAATATATCACGAATATTCTGAGCCAATCAGAGTACTCCATTCCGCATTTCTCGAAATTTCGAAATTATTTTGTATTGTAATATATCACTAATATTCTGAGCCAATCAGAGTGCTCCATTCCGCATTTCTCGAATATTCGCAATTATTTTATATTGTAATATATCACGAATATTCTGAGCCAATCAGAGTGCTCCTTCCGCATTTCTCGAATATTCGCAATTATTGTGTATTGTAATATATCACGAATATTCTGAGCCAATCAGAGTGCTCCTTCCGCATTTGCCGAATATTCGCAATTATTGTGTATTGTAATATATCACGAATATTCTGAGCCAATCAGAGTGCTCCTTCCGCATTTGCCGAATATTCGCAATTATTTTGTATTGTAATATATCACAAATATTCTGAGCCAATCAAAGTGCTCCTTCCGCATTTCTCGAATATTCGCAATTATTTTATATTGTAATATATCACGAATATTCTGAGCCAATCAGAGTGCTCCATTCCGCATTTCTCGAATATTCGCAATTATTTTATATTGTAATATATCACGAATATTCTGTGCCAATCAGAGTGCTCCATTCCGCATTTCTCGAATATTCGCATTCGCAATTCGCATTCGCATTCGCGATAGCGAAAATTCGCAATCATTTCATTTCCAAAAAATATCACGAATATTCGTATTTAGCGAATATATGTCGAATATTCGACTATATATTTGAGATATATCGCGAATTCGAATATGGCATATTCTGCTCAACACTATTTGTTATTTGCTTTTTTTTTTTTTTTGCTAGAAGGGTAATTGTTTGACTTTATTTTTTTTGTAAAAAAATAAAAAAATAGTAAAGAAAAAAGTGTGTGGCACCCCTTCCTGCCAACATCTTCTCAGTATGCAGTCTGGTATCCCTTTGGCAAGGGAGCAATGAGCGTCTGACTTTTGCAAATCTAAAGCCGCATACACACGATCAGTCAAAACCGATGAAAACGGAGTGAAGTTCAGTTTCATCAGTCCAAACTGATCGTGTGTAGGCCCCATCGGTCAGTTGTCCTTCGGTCCAAAAAAAAGAGAACTTGCTTTAAAATTTAACCGATGGACGCCTGACCGATGGGTCAAAACCGATCGTTAGTATGCAAAGGCATCGTTCAAAAGGCTGTGCATGCCCAGAATCAAGTCGACGCATGCTTGGAAGCATTGAACTTCGTTTTTTTTCAGCATGTCTGACACGATCCTTTTTTTAAACGATGGTGTGTAGGCACATCAGACCGTCAGTCGGCTTCATCGGTTAACTGATGAAAACGGTCCTTTGCATCGTGTGTACGCGGCCCAACACTCATTCTCATACCTTTTTAGCATTGAGGGTGTACTTAGAGGTGGTTTCCAAAAAAAGTAAGACTCCTCTCGAAGTACACTGACATGCACAGAAGTAGATGAAGATGTTCAAGTGTACTTGCAGGCAAAACAAGTTGGTTGAACTTTGACAGTATTTGTAGTTTGCTCATTCTTTCAAACTGTTAGTTTTTACTTTAATAGGTTCAGTAGAGATACCTTGTATTTTGTATTTCAAATCTGCAGAACAAATAAGCTCATCTTCTCTATTTATAGAACTCTATTCTGTGGCAAGGAAAGTTCCAAATGTCAGCAGTCTGTTTTTTCATTTCTAGCTATCTGCTCAGCATGGTAATTCCTAAACGTAAAACTCAATATGTAGAAGCCTATATGTGGATGTGTTGCTCTCAGTTTAAAGTGGATCTTTCATCTAACTAGCAAGGTCCACTTTCTAAGTGTGGCCTCCTTCCCTCTTGCTGGTATTTTGCATGAAAACTAAAGAAAACCTGTTGTGGTGGGGATTGTTACTTACCTTTCCCCCAACTTCAGACGATGCCAAGGCAATCCTGACATCCTCCTCACTCTGGTGTGATCCTGAGAAATGTTTTGTCTTGCACTATTTAGAGTACTCTGTATTCTCTTTGGCAAACTGTTTTTTTTTGTTTGTTTTTTTTACGTTTTTTTAGGTTGTTTTTAGCAAAAGGCAGGAGATCACACTTGAAAAACCGACTTTGTGCAAGGTCCACTTTAAAAAGTAGAGACATAAAATGGCAGTGTGTATTTCTTTATTTATCTATGTTTTCTGTTGTGTTGTGTTGACCTAAAAGTGCAGCCTGCATCGAAAGGTTGCAGGTAATACCTGTACCAAGCAAAAGCCTAATTATCTTTGTACAACCACATTATCCTAACACGAAAAAAATGCTGACATTTAGTGACATTCACTTAGCATTCATCTACAGTAAGTGAATATCTGCTTTTAACTACTCAATAAGTGTTGGCTAATATTAACAGAATCCTGTTGTAATCTACGCTCCTATTATTCATGATTGGCAGTTACATTTATTTACATAAGCTATACTAATTATCTTAGCTAATTAATGCAGCATCTTCCTTTTAATCATTACTCCTTAGCAGAATCACAGCAGACTATATCAAGCATGATTTTATAAGAAATAAGAGTACAACACAAAGACCTGTCCACAGCACGAAGCCCTACCACATAATGGTCAACTCAAGAGAGGAGGACATAACTAAAAGCGAGATTCATTTATTACTATTATATTTTCCATTTACCTTTTTAACACATTTTAGCCATTTAGAAAATCTTTAAGATGCTATGCAGATTTTTTTATGTGAGAGGAATGCCTAGATGTTCCTTCTGCCATAGCGTGTTACTCGTTCCTTTCTACTTTCAGGGTAAAGTGAAAGGGGCACTACTACCCAGTAATATTCAACTTCTCTGTGCTTTCCCAATAAGTTTTTCTTTTGGAGACATTGGATACCAGGTAATACCCAGTATTATATTATAGGAGAGCATCGAATCCTCTTCAGCGCTTGAGGTGGGGAGAGAGGTGAAGGCCCTTTAGCAATGTGTAAGCCCTAACACAAGGTTTACACAGGCACTAGATTCCGTGTTTTAGCAGTCAATGGAGGGTATGGGATGTTAAGTATTGGTTGGTGGAGGGTATCTGATTAAGCCTATAAGAAAAGAGCTCAGCCCACTCCATACAGCAATGTAAACATGTCATAGAAAGGTGCTGTGTCGAAATTGGCAGATGGCACAGCCAAAACATAAGGTGAATCCAAAATATTATAAGCACACAATGTTTAGATTAACAGACAATTTCAATGGCACCAACATAAGCTACTAATACTTCAAGGCCACCCCCCAGAGGATCTTGTGCCAGGGCCGGACTGGCCTACCGGGACACCGGGAGATTTCCCGGCAGGCTGCCTGATCTGAGGCCGTTTTTAGCTTTGCCGTGGCTGCCCCATTCCTCTCCCTTCTCCTGTCACACACAGTTCATTATGAAAAGTTCGGCCGCACTGCGTGTGACAAAAGTCCTGCCCTCCTCCTGGACCAGCTCATGTGATAGACGCAGTCTTCTGTCTATCACAAGAGCTGGTCCAGGAGGAGGGCGGGACTTTTGTCACAGGCAGCGTGGGCACGCGGCCTACAGAGGGAAGGTCTAGATAACATCCCAGTCGCCGGGAGATGGTCAGAGGTAGGTCCCGATCCCTCGTCTGATGCCGACAGTGACAGGCAACTTCGCTGAGCGGCAGCTAAAAACTTTAAACCGTGGGAGAGCCTTCCGCGGGTCAGAGCACCAGAGAAGCACCGCCCCCTCCCTCCCTGCACACAGACTCGCCCACCAATGTGTTTTCACAGCCACCTTCATCTGCTTCCCATCACTGCAGCGGAGCGCCCACATAGGCAGTGGCGGTGCTGCACATGGAGGAGAGGGGGAAGGGCAATATTTACTTGCCAAAGGTGGAAGATCGTGAGAGAGTGGCTTGTTCATGAGATATTTGGATTTTTTTTAATTATTATTATTATTATATATTTATGTGTGTATTTATTTATTTATTTATTTTGTATGTATTTATTTGGATTTATTTAGGTGTGTCTTTTATTTTTATTTATTTATGTGTGTATTTATTTTTTTATGTATTTATTTTTATTTTTTTATGTATTTTTTTTATTTTGCTAAGGACACACACAACTGTCTGTGTAGTACAATGATGAAAGGAACTTGGGGTGTCCGCACAAACACTTTAATAAACAATCAATTTATTTACTGTACAGGATTTATAATTTCATCAACAGTTTGCACAGCACTTTACACCAATGAGGGCAGACAGGACAATTATTATACAATTAATGCGCAGCACCGCCACTGCCTATGTGGGCGCTCCAGTGATGGGAAGCAGGTGAAGGTGGCTGTGTAGACACATAGGTGGGTGAGTCTGTGTGCAGGGAGGGAAGGGGGCGGGGCTTTGCTGGTGCTCTGACCCGTGGACGCGTTCAGGTGATACAAAAGGTAATTACTGGGGAATGAACTGATGGTGAAAATAGAATTGAGCGATCGTGCGACTCTGTTCCCAAAAAAAATGTATTTTTTTTGCACAAATAGAGCTTTCTTTTGGTGGTATTTGATCACCTCTGCGGTTTGAAAAAAAAAATGAATTTTTTACTTTCTGCTATAAAACACACCAACAAAAAATATCTTCACCAATTTAGGCCAATATGTATTCTGCTACATATTTTTGGTAAACAAAATTACAAAAAGCATGTGCTGAAAAATCAATTTACAGTGGTTGACCGCGATATTGTGTCAATCTCGCTCCCTTTCTCGGCGAGATTGAGCACTTGCGAGCCCCATCGCGGAAGCCAGCGCCGAGCTGGCTTGCCGCGATGGAGACAAAGCCGTCATAGAAGCGACGGGGATCCGACGTGGATTCCCACCAATTCTACACGTGGGCGGAGTTTGTTATGAATCCTGAGAAGGAAGTCCCCGCCGGATTTTAAATAAAAATCCGGCATGAGTTCCCCCCTCAGGAGCATAACGGGCCCTTAGGTCTGGTATGGGTTGTAAGGAGACCCCCCTATGCCGAAAAAACGGCGTGGGGTTCCCCCCACAATCCATACCAGCCCCGTATCCAAAGCACGCCGGCCGGCCGGCCGGTCAGGAAGGGAGTGGGGGCGAGCGAGCGCCCCCCCCCCTCCTGAGCCATACCGGGCAGCATGCCCTCAACATGGGGGGGTCAGATGCTCTGGGGCAGGGGGCGCACTGCGGCCCCCCACCCCAGAGCACCCTGTCCCCATGTTGATGAGGACAGGGCCTCTTCCCGACAACCCTGGCCGTTGGTTGTCGGGGTATGCGGGCGGGAGGCTTATCGGAATCTGGAAGCCCCCTTTAATAAGGGGGCCCCCAGATACCGGCCCCCCACCCTAAGTGAATGAGTATGGGTACATCGTACCCCTACCCATTCACCTGCAATAAAAAGTGCAAACACAAATAAACCACACAGGGTATTGAAATATTTTATTAGTTGGCCGCCGGGGGGGGGATGTGCCGCTGTTCTTCGCCGCCGTCTGGTTCTCTTCCGCCGCCAGGGGGGGGCGCTTTGATAAAGCCCGGCGGGCTTCCTTCGACATCTTCGGCGGTGGGGGGGGGGTCTTCTCCCACTCTCCGGGGTCTTCTCCGGCTCTCCGGGGGTCTTCTCCGCTCTCTCTTGTAGGTACCACGTGGGTAGGTAGCACGTGGTACCTACCGGAGCATGATGGGACTGCAACGTCACAAGACAGACCTATATAACTCGCTGCGAGCCGCGCGCCAGCCATAACAGCGGAAGGAAGCGTTGCGTCAACATCTGGAGAAGAGAAGAAGAAGACGTCACAGAAGAGGGGACTCGCCGCCGCTAGTAATTGAGCAAACACACGAAGATAGCGGCGGCGAGTCCTGAAGAAGAAGAAGACCCCCGGAGAGCGGAGAAGACCCCCGGAGAGTCGGAGAAGACCCCGGAGAGTGGGAGAAGACCCCGGAGAGTGGGAGAAGACCCCCCCGCTAATGAAGATGTCGAAGGAAGCCCGCCGGGTGGTGGGCGCTTTTATCAAAGCGCCCCCCCCCGGCGGCGGAAGAGAACCAGACGGCGGCGAAAAACAGCGGCACCCACCCCCCCGCAGAAGCCCGCCGGAGGGGGGCGCTTTTATAAAATACACCCCCCCCCCCCGGCGGCCAACTAATAAAATATTTCAATACCCTGTGTGGTTTATTTGTGTTTGCACTTTTTATTGCAGGTGAATGGGTAGGGGTACGATGTACCCCATACTCACTAACTTAGGGTGGGGGGCCGGTATCTATATTTAATAAGGGGGCTTCCAGATTCCGATAAGCCTCCCGCCCGCATACCCCGACAACCAACGGCCAGGGTTGTCGGGAAGGGGCCCTGTCCTCATCAACATGGGGACAGGGTGCTCTGGGGTGGGGGGCCGCAGTGCACCCCCTGCCCCAGAGCACCTGACCCCCCCATGTTGAGGGCATGCTGCCCGGTACGGCTCAGGAGGGGGGGGGCTCGCTCGCCCCCACTCCCTTCCTGACCGGCTGGCCGGCGTGCTTTGGATACGGGTCTGGTATGGATTGTGGGGGGACCCCCACGCCGTTTTTTCGGCGTAGGGGGGTCTCCTTACAACCCATACCAGACCTATGGGCCCGTTATGCTCCTGAGGGGGGAACCCATGCCAGATTTTTATTTAAAATCCGGCGGGGACTTCCTTCTCAGGATTCATAACAAACTCCGCCCACGTGTAGAATTGGCGGGAATCCGTGTCGAATCCCCGTCGCTTCTATGACGCACTCGCTGGAATGTGCTTTTACTATTCCAGCGAGTGTGAGATGTCGGCAGCCTGTCGCCAACAATCAGCGCGATGCTGTCGTGCTAAAAACACATTCTCGGTGGCAGGCACTTCTATGACGGCTTTCTCTCCATCGCGGCAAGCCAGCTCGGCGCTGGCTCCCGCGATGGGGCTCGCAAGTGCTCAATCTCGCCGAGAAAGGGAGCGAGATTGACACAATATCGCGGTCAACCACTGTAAATTGAATGGTTTGCGCATAAGTTATAGTGTAGACACTATAACTTATGCGCAAACCAATCAATTTTGCACATAAAACCCGTAGTGGTGATCAAATACCACCAAAATAAATCTCTATTTGTGCAAAAAAAAGGGGCATACAATTTGTTTGGGAACAGAGTTGCATGATCGCTATGGGATATTTTTTTTTTTTTGACAATTTTTTTTGCTGCAATTGTGGGCAGGGTGAGGCTGCAATTATAGACACGGTAAGGCTGCAATTATGGGCATGGTGAAGCTGCAATGATGATGCACGGTCAGGCTGCAATGATGGACATGGTGAGGCTGCAATGATGGGCACAGTAAGGCTGCAATGATGGGCACAGTAAGGCTGCAATGATGGGCACAGTAAGGCTGCAATGATGGGCACAGTGAGGCTGCATTGATGGGCACAGTGAGGCTGCATTGATGGGCACTGGTGAGGCTACATTGATCTCCTGTACCATGCCTGCAGCCTCCGACATCTCCTGTACCATGCCCATAGCCTCTGACATCTTGACATCTCCTGTATCATGCCCGCAGCCTTTAAAATCTCCTGTATCATGTCTTCAACCTCTGATCATCTCCTGTACTATGCCCGCACCCTCTAACTATCTCTTGTATCATGTCCGCAACCTCTGACCATCTTGTCTTATATCATGTATCATGTCTGCAGTCTCTGACCATCTCCTGTACTATGTCTGCAGTCTCTGACCATCTCCTGTACTATGTCTGCAGTCTCTGACCATCTCCTGTACTATGTCTGAAGTCTCTGACCATCTCCTGTATCATGTCTGCAGTCTCTGACCATCTCCTGTATCATGTCTCCAGTCTCTAACCATCGCTTGTCTTATATCAAGTCTGCAGTCTCTGAGGGAGTCAAGAATGGAACAACCGCCGGGATGGGGGTCATAGGAGAAGTCAGACTTGTGGGAACTGTGGAGAGGAAACTATAGGAAAACCAGAGTCACCAAGCTGCAGCTGACTGATTGAGCCCTGCATGGTGCACCTGAGAGGAGGTCAGTGACAGCACTGCTGGTCCAGTCTGAGGGGGGGGGTCACTGATGTAAGGGGGGAGTAAATACAATAATGTAAGGGGGCACTGATATAAAGGTTTCCCTCTTATATCAGTAACCCCCCTTACCTTAGTGTATTCTTTCTGCGGAAAGGTCGTCTCTGGTCATCAGAATCCCCCCCACATTCCCAGAGTCTCAGGTGTCCCCCTTGATAATTGCTCCACTGTTACCGCTTTTAACTGGAATTTGCTGTTTTATATATATATTTTATAGCCCTATGTGCTTTTATATCTGCCATATCTATATATAATACGCTGTTCAAATTCGTTTTAAAATGCATGGTTTTCCCTTTTATGAACAAGAAAATAATGACGTTATGTTGTTGGGATGGTATAATAATGGGGCTGGTATGACATTTTTTCCAGGGCTGGTTTTTATTCCCAGTCCGGCCCTGTCTTGTGCACATAGCACATTTCCCCATGCAGGAGTTGCTGAGTTGCATTGTTGGAAAGCTTGCCCTACCCACCAGACTAGCTATCTACAACACGGACCAACCAAGACAGAGAGTGACAGCTCAGGAGGAAAAAAGGCACAGTTTTTGGGGTAAGAACGTGCTATATTAAGATACCTCTCAACTCAACAGCCCCTAAAACCTCTTTCTAAGCTGCTAGATGATATTGCTGTGCTGTGCAGTGCAGTGCTGTCTCACCAACACTTCTCTTTACACTTCTCTTTACACAGAGAGTCTGGAGCTGCAGCCTGCTTTCAAGGGAATAAAGAGTGAGAATTGTCAGCTTGTGTTGTGAATGATTGCAGCTCGGGAGGAGCACTTTCATTCACAAAAACACAAGCTGACAATAGCACACACCAGGTAATACACTACAGAAGCTGTATTGCACAAGTCCAGTAGCTGGTCTGTGCTTTTGACAGCTTGTGGGACACAGATGTAATCGGAACTTTGATATAAGGGGGGCTTTGATTTCAGGGGGAATTTGGTATGATGGGAAACTATGATGTAAGTTGGGGTACTATGATGTGAGGGTAGACTATGATATAAGGATGCAGATTATTATGAAAGGGGGATGCTGGGGACTTTGTAGGGAGGGACTGTGATGTGATGGGTAAACTCTGATGTAAAGTGGACTCTTATGTACAGGGTTTCTGATGTAAAGGGGGGACACTGATGTAAGGGGGACTGTGTTGTGATGGGGAACTTTGATATAGGGGGGATTCTGATGTAAAGGGGACTGTGGTGTGATGGGGAACTTTGATGTAGGGGGGATTCTGATATTAAGGAGCAACATAAATGTAAGGGAGCTCTGCGGATTGTAACAATGGGGACTCCAATGTAAGCAGGGACTCTGATGTAAGTGGGATTTCTGGGGACTGTAATGTAAGAGAGACACTGATGTAAGGAGAAACACTGGGGACTCTGGTGTAAAAGGGAATGCTGGGGACTTTGATGTGAGTTTGGACTCTCATAGGGTTTGTGATGTTGGGGGCTCTGATGTACAGTAAGCGGGGACTCTAATCTAAGGGGGGATTCTAGGGACTGTGATGTGGGGGGACTCTGAAAGGAACAGTGGGCTTGTCCAGACTACTGCCCTCTATACATCTTTTTAGTTGTTACGCATTTATGACCCCTGCACTGTATATATTATGTTGTACATTACATAGTCGCTACATTACAGTTGCTGGATTTTATGAAGCTCCTCTTTTACCGCTTAACCACTTAAGACCCAGACCTTTAGGCAGCTAAAGGACCCAGCCAGGTTTTGCGATTCGGCACTGCGTCGCTTTAACAGACAATTGCGCGGTCGTGCGACGTGGCTCCCAAACAAAATTGGCGTCCTTTTTTCCCCACAAATAGAGCTTTCTTTTGGTGGTATTTTATCACCTCTGCGGTTTTTATTTTTTGTGCTTTAAACAAAAATAGAGCGACAATTTTGAAAAAAAATCAATATTTTTTACTTTTTGCTATAATAAATATCCCCCAAAAATATATAAAAAAAAATGTTTTCCCTCAGTTTAGGCCGATACGTATTCTTCTACCTATTTTTTGTAAAAAAAAATCGCAATAAGCATTTATTGGTCGGTTTGCGCAAAATTTATAGCGTTTACAAAATAGGGGATAGTTTTATTGCATTTTTATTAATTTTTTTGTTACTACTAATGGCGGCGATCACCTATTTTTATTGTTTTTGTGACTGCGACATTATGGCGGACACTTCAGACAATTTTGACACATTTTTTTTCGGACCATTGTCATTTTCACAGCAAAAAATTTGTTTAAAATGCATTGTTTATTGTGAAAATTACAATTGCAGTTTGGGAGTTAACCACTAGGGGGCGCTGAAGGGGTTATGTGTGACCTTATTTGTGTTACTAACTTTAGGGGGGTGTGGCTGTAGGTGTGACGTCATTGATTGTGATTCCCTATGTAAGAGAAAACACAATTAATGCGGGCGCAACAGTGAAGAACAGGGAAGCCGTGTTTACACATGGCTCTCCCCGTACTTCAGCTCCGGGGACCGATCGCCGGACTCCAGCGGCTATCGGCTCCGCGAGTCCCGATAACGGAGCTTCGGACCGGGTCGCGTGCACGGCATGACCCCACGGCTGGGCTTAAAGGGCCACGTCCAGGTACGTGGATGTGCCCAGCCGTGCCATTCTGCCGACGTATATTGGAGTGAAGGGGTCCTTAAGTGGTTAAGGACCAGCCGCCGCAGTTAGGTTGGCTCTCCAGCGTGAATTGGCACCATTGTACGTCTGCCTTTAAAAGCTCTAGGGGCACGTGTACACACCCATGGCGCGACGATGGAGCAGATGCGCGTTGCCAGCGGCACATTGCAGCCTCCGGGCAGCGACGATTGCTCCTGAGAGAGACAGAACGGAGATCTGTAAAATGTAAACAGACAGATCTCCATTCTGTCAGGTGAGAGGAGACAGATCTGTTGTGCCTACTGATTAGGAACAGCAATTGGTCTCCTCCTCCAGGCAGTTCCATCCCCCCACAGTTAGAAACACTCCCTAGGACACACATTAACCCCTTGATCATCCCCTAGTGTTAACCCCTTCCTCGCCAATTACATTTATACAATAATCAGTGGCTATTTTTAGCTCTGATCGCTGTAGTGTCTAGTGTCAATGGTCCCTAAAAAGTGTCCAATCTGTCTGCTACAATTCGCAATCTCGCTATAATTCGCTGATCCCCGCCATTACTAGTAAAAAAAATAATAATAAAAATTCTATAAATCTATCACCTATTTTGTAGAGGCTATAACTTTTGCGCATACCAATACATTTACGCTTATTGAGATTTTTTTTACCAAAATTATGTAGAAGAATACATTTTAGCCTAAACTGAGGGAAAAATATTTATTTATTATAGCAAAAAGTAAAACAAATATATATATTTTTTGTCGTATTTTTTTGTTTTATAGCACAAAAAGTAAAAAGTGCAGAGATGATCAAATACCACCAAAAGAAAGCTCTATTTGTGGCTAAAAAAGGACATAATTTTTGTTTGGGTGCAACGTCGCACGACTACGCAATTGTCAGTTAAAGCGATGCAATGCTGTATCGCAAAAAATGGCCTGGTCATTAAGTGATTAAAGTAGGTTCATTTAGATAAACTGATTTATTTTTCTGTGCAAAAAATGTGATTGAGAATTTTTTTAAATCGGCTTTGTCCCAAGGTTTACAGTATGTGTGTCTGTGATACTGTAACTTGTGGCACGGTCATTAGTATTTTGTGGGCACAAGGACCATGGCATGTACGTGTGTACAGAAACTGGGCACAGATTCTGTTTAATCATCCCACTTTAAGCCCCTCCCAATGTTAGGAGAAATCCATGTCCACCGTTCACTAGAGCTTTTCTGTTCTATCCATGGGCACCTTTGGTCTCTCATAATTCCAGTCATACTCATATTTTGTCATGCTGTCTTGACATTTTAATTGTAAAGTCAGTTGAATTACTTGTTATGGGTGTTGTTAATGTTTGTTTATATCTTGTTTACATTTTTTAAATATATATGGTCTTAATTTATAATATGGGTTTCAGTCATATTTCAAGTTGGCCCTGTTCAAAACAGAGGCCCAGATTCACAGAGCAATTACGCCTGTCTAACTGGTGTTAGACAGGAGTAATTTCAAATTTTGCGCGCCGTATCACTAGTTTGAATCCTCAAACCATGATACGGCGGCTTCGGGCTTCGATCCGAGAGGCTTACGTCTTCGTAAGCCTTCGGATCTACGCTGCGATATTTTTGCGGCCGCTGGGAGGAGTTCGCGTCGTTTTCATGCGTCGGGATATGCAAATGAGTTTTTACGGCGATCCACGAAGATACGAGCGGTCTTCGCAATCGCTTACGTCTATTTTTTTCTACGTACTGTTAGACCAGCTTTTTGCTGGTCTAACAGTGCGTAACCCATGTTAAGTATGGCCGTCGTTCCCGCGTCAAATTTAAAATATTTTTTTTTTTTACGTAACTCGTTCGGGAATAGGAATGTCCGTAAACGACGCTACTCAAGAAAAAATGACGTAACGACTTGATTACGCGCAATGCACGGCGGGAAATTTGGGAACGGAGCATGCGCAGTTCGATCGCCGCGGGAACGCGCCTATTTTAAATGCTTCATGCCCCCTAATCGCGTATATGGATTGCGCCGGGAGAAATACACTACGCCGCCGTCGTTTACTGGACAAAATCTACCTGGATTCCACGTAGAGCCAGGTAAAATACGGCGGCGTAGTGTATTTGGGAAACGCTACGATAATCTAATTCTATCTGAATCTGGCCCAGAGTTTCAAAGACAGTCAGAAGCTTATCATTTTTGGTAGGCTCCTGTAGTGGTGTTAAGAAGTGATGCAGTTTGAGAGTTCTACAGAAACCAAGTGGCACAATAGGGTCTGGGTGCATGTCCTGAATGGTGGACCATGAGGGGACTGCTGGTAAGGGGGCAAATGGGAGCGTCCATCCGCATACAGAATCTGAAAGCCTCCATCAGATAAGCTTGGTGATAGTTGGGGGTTGCCCAGGATTGCAAACAGACATGAAGGTGCTGGAAATATGACCCACAGGAAGGCATAAGCATGAAAAACTTTTAGTGTGGTACAAATTTTAGGATGGTCCTGTCCTGTATAGTTAGATCCCAATTGGAGGGGCTTGGAGTAGATAGAGTATCCTGGAGAGAATGTTTATTTTAGTAATATTACAGAGTCTGAACGAAGACAAGGTACTTGAAGACCATCTATCAAGATCCAGTAACGAAGGGAAATGAAAGGTAAAAAGACATGAAAGTTCCCTGGTATAGTATACTCCTAAATATTTAATGGTGTCAGTGGCCCATTTAAAGGAAAATGTTTCCTGCAAATTCTGGGCCTTCAAGACTTGGGGCCAGATCCACAAAGCACTCACGCCGGCGTATCTCGAGATGCGCGGTGTAAGTGTAAATATGCGCCGGCGTATCTATGCGCCGTATCCCCAAAACGAGATACGCCTGAAAACTTGATTTTTCCGACCGACGTAATTTTTCTACAGCGGCGCATAGTGGCCGCAAAATACGCTAGACACACCATTGTTTTGCTATGCAAATATGCAAATGCGGGAGATACGGCGATCCACAAAAGTACGTTTGTCCGGCGCAGGCTACGCGCTGTGCGCATTAGCTGAATGTCCGGTCTAAAGTTACCCCTTATAAAAGCAGCTGTAACTTTGCACCAGACGTGTGCAGGTCAGCTAAAGCAACACCGTTAGGGACAAGCTGAGCAGCCACACTTGCAGGACAACAATCTGTATGCCAACATGCCAGGGGCATCCATTGTCATAGCTATACTACTGGCTTTAGATGCGCGTAGAAGGATGAGGGCACGGAGGAGGAGGGCACGGGAGAGGATCTACCGACCATGCATAAACGTCTTTGGCATGTGTGATTTGGAGGTGTATCACATCTTCAGATTCACCCCTACTGCCATCCTGGAATTAACCACAACCCTGAAAGATGACATCACCAGCCCAACACACCGCTCACATGCAGTGGAGCCACTGGTTAAGGTACTGGCAGCACTCCATTTCCTTGCCAGTGGCTCTTTTCAAAGAACAAGTGGAGTGGTGGCTGGGATGGCACAATCCTCCATTAGCAGATGTGTGCACCAGGTTATCCCCACAATCCTCAGACGCATGGCCAACTAAATCATCAGACCTACCCAGGAGGACCTGCGGGTGAAGGCAATGCGGGATTTCGTCAGAATTGCAGGATTCCCACACACCGTGGGGGCCATTGATTGCACACATGTAGCACTCTGGCAACCCATGAGACAGAGCACCTATACCGCAATCGGAAGCATTGGCATTCCATCAACGTACAGGTGATAGCCGATGCCCAATGCCTTATATGGCATGTCCGTGCATGTTGTCGTGGAAAATGTTATATATGTGGACATTTTATTCCAGGATGTGCGTTTTATAGATTGTCATCTGTCTCCCTGTGTCTGATATTTAATCGAGGATCGCTCTAGCAGAGCGCACTTGGGTATGAAAATCTTCCTCTAGGATTGAAATGTGTTCTCTGTGTGTGTGGGCATTTATTGGTTTGTAGATATCAAGCGCAATGTGCTGGACTGCTCGCTTTCAAATGACTATACACATTAGAGAAGCAAAGTCCACATAACGAGAGAAACCTATTATATCTCTCTTGCAGACTTTGTTATCCCCTTATGAATACATATCTGTGTGAGAGGACATTGATATCTGTCTTGGTAGTGTACTGGTACCGTATATTGACAACAGCAGTAGCAATGTCCCCGCAGATTGTTTCAAGCCTAGAAGAACAAGTAGAATGATCTTAATTCAGATATGGTTTTTACTTTGAACAATGTCTGAATGTGCTCCATGCTGACTAAGATGGGGTGTGTGCACTCCCCCCCTGCCTTTCTTTGAGTGCCCTCCCCTCTTCTGTTTGTCATTTCCTGTCATGTGATTTTGTATTAAGGGAAGTGATTGGCTGTTGGGGCCATCACTTCCTGCTTTGTTATTCTTTTGTTTCCAATGTATAAAAGGAACTGAGTGCCTGTGGTCAGCCCAGAAGCTTAAGATTCCATCTAGAAGCAGCATTGTTGTTTGGTTCTTCCTGGTGCCATGAAGTACTTCACATTCCTTGTACAAAAGAGCTTGATACAAGCGTGCTTTTAAGCACGAAGGAATTGTTTGGTGCTTTGTGTGCATTGAGACGCTGGAAGTGCACATTTTTGCGCAGTGGGGATTTGCCTACAAAGCCCAAGGGAATTCTTCCACAACAATGTCCGTGCCAAACACCCCGGGTCCAGCCACGACAGCTACATATACCGTCAGAGCCCCATCCCAATGGAATTCGAACAGAACGTGTATGGGGACAGCTGGCTGGTTGGTGAGTGACATGGGTGTCAGGCATGACTGCCCCCCCCCCATGATGCACACATCACGAGGGGCCCGCGCACGACTAACATCCTCCTGTCTTTTCCCTTGCAGGTGACACTGCATATGCACTGGGACCCCATCTCATGACCCCAGGAGAGCAAAGATACAATGAAGCACACGCACGTACCCGTGCAGTGGTGGAACACACCTTTGGCCTCCTGAAGTCCCGTTTCCGATGCCTGGATAAGTCCGGGGGTACCCTGTTGTATTCCCCAAACTTTGTGTGCCAGATCATCGGTGCATGTTGCATGCTGCACAACTTTGCCGTGAGAAAGGGCCTGGAGATTGACATACGTGATGACCTGACCCCCCAACCAGACAATCCCCCCCCCCCGACCGAGGCTACCCCGTCTTCTGAGGGTCAGGAGATGCCTCGCATTAGGCATCTTTGCACGTTAAACACACACATTCATCATGGCACAAGGAAAATGCACGCATGCACACCACTGTGGTCCCTAGCACACACACCCCACATCCTCATCTAATTGGATTAGCACAAGCCCACCATGCAGGACTTAGGAGCAGCAACGTCACGCCAAGGCTACAATTATGTCACTGTACATTCATACACCATTCACACGGACCTGGGGATCACTTCTCCCTGGTCCTGGGGATCCCTTCTCCACCACAACCGAGGGTGACACCCCTTTTCCGGCAGGAATGTCACCCCCACAATCAAACATCATTCACAAAAAGAAAACAAATTATAATCACAGTAAAAACACAAACATAAAACACAGAAAAAAAAACACAAAAACCTAACGCCGCTGGCGTGACCCACGCCTGGGGCGGCCACGGCCATGGCCACGGCTCCTCAGGGGAGACTCATGGGGGGGGGGAATCAGGGGAAGGAGGAGCATCCTCTGGTCTCTGCCCACCTGGCCGCCTGCCCTCCAAGGCCACGGCGAGGCGCGTGAGGCCCACATTAAGGGCTCCCATGTTGGCCTGGACAGCCTGGGTCAGGGCACGCACCTCCTGACCCACGCCTGCTGTGGCAGTCTGCAGGTCTTGGAAGCAGGTAATCACAGCCAGGGAGTTGCAGCTCATGTCCTGCATGGACTCCTTGATGGAACCCAGGCTCTCCTCCATCCGGTCCAAAGTCTGGGTGACATGGAGAAGTAGCTCATTCCCCGACATCACCTCCTCCTCCTCAACCTCCTCATGAGGTGAGCTGGGGCCACTCCCCTGCACAGAGGACTCCGGGCTTGGCTGGGGGTCTGCCTCAGACTCATGTCCAGGGGAGGCTGCGGACTGGCCAGATGGCCCAGCACCCTTCTGCACATCTGTGGATGACACAAAACCTTCACAGGTTGGAGGATCCACACACTTGTCACATATTCCCTTCCCCCCCCCACACATGCTACACACCAGATAGAAAAAAAAAACACTTACCTGTCCTCAAGACCTCCTCAATGGAGTCAAAGCCAGGCAGCCCCTCCACTTGCTGCCTGTGGAAGCACTGGGCAACCACACGCTCCTCAGCATTGAGCCTGATAGTGCATGCAGGTCCCCCTCCAGTGCCCCTGGCATGAGCTGAAATCTTTGCCAGCTTCCCACGGACCACGCGCCTGAGATCATTGATCTTTTTTTGGATCGCATTGCGGGTCCTGGTCTCACCCCCCAACGCATTGACATCATCTGCAATTTCCTGCAGGATCTGCCTCCTCCTGGCCGGGGTGGTGTTGCCACTCTAAGGCCCATGCAGACACCGACCAAATTGGGTGATGGCCCTCAAAATAATGGCCTTCTCCCGCTGGAAGTAGTTCAACTTCCTCTTCCTCTCTGACATCTCTCAAAAACACACGATCCAAAAAACACACCGACACGACACAAACCTACAAACAGCAACAGACAACAGAACAAAAGCACCTTGCTTCAGGGAGGGAAACAAATAGATGTACTTTTTGCAATGGAAGGGCGTATTTGTCTGGGCCTATTTATGCCCTGGGCATATCTCACTAAGTATGCCGGGCCTAGTTTCTATCTCACTGATTACGCCGGGCCGAGTTGTGAGCATGCGCAGAGAGGCGCTGACCATAGTCAGCATCATGCGCATGCGCAGTCTGGCCAACCCTTCATTTGCATGGGGTCACGGCTCATTTCAATGGAACACGCCCACGTCCTTCCCACTTTGAATTACGCCGCCTTACGCCTCAGAATTTACATTGCGCCGGCGCAAATACTACAAGGATACGGTACTTGCGTCTCTAAGTTAAGCCAGCACAACGGAAAGGAGTTGCGCTACGCCGGTGTATATATACGCCGATGTACGTGGATCTGGCCCTTGGAGTGTAACACTGAATGCTTAAGATTTTTGGAAGTTCACTTTGAATTGTTTACATAAAAACATGATAAAGTATATATATATATATAATACAGCGCTACTAAAACGAATAATTACTACACAAAAATTAATCACCAAGCTGCATCAAATGACTGGTGCACAAACACAGATATATAAGTGATAAAAATAAATAAATGCGCTAAATTACAACTAATAATGTGAAACCGTGCAGTGAAACACACTCTAGGGGCTGACAATCTGACAGCCAAGCAGTGTCAAATACTAAGCGAATCCTGCTGACACAACAGGTTCACCACTGTATAACAGAAATAAATAAATGACAAATGAAAAGGTACATCAACAGTGATAAGACAAATATCAATATGCAAAGTCCCAATTTCATCGGATCCAAAAGTGTCAAGAGATGTTCAAAACAATTCCGCAACTATAGGTATCACCGTCCATCCAAGTTCATCTAAAATCCTGACTCATGTAGATGGAAAAAACATACCTCAATGCGGTCCACGATACATGTAATGGGAAAAGAAACATAACATAGCACAGAACTGTTTAACAGAGCGATAACGGCATAGAGGCACGTTACAAGTTGCACTCACGGATCCCCATTCAAATTAAGCCGCTCAGTATTGCTGAGTAACGTATGAGAGTACCTCTGCTGGTTTCCGTACGTGTGGCTCCTCACCCTACGCGTTGCGTCACGGTCACGTGACTTACTCATGGGATATGGACGTGAAGCGCATCATGCAGGCCATTTATCTTAATAAACCCGGAAGAGTATGCAACGGAGGGAGCTTGTAGGCAATCTACATCATTTGCGGCTGAAACTTATGACAGTGGTATTTTACCATTAAAAACTGTCACGAATAACAACTTTAATAACATATAAATACAAAATACAACTGCATATTAAAATTGCATATTAGCAAAACTGTATATTAACCACTTTAGCCCCGGACCATATTGCTGTCCAAAGACCAGAGCACTTTTTGTGATTCGGCACTGCGTCGCTTTAACTGACAATTGCGCGGTCATGCGACGTGGCTCCCAAACAAAATTGGCGTCCTTTTTTTCCCACAAATAGAGCTTTCTTTTGGTGGTATTTGATCATCTCTGCGTTTTTTATTTTTTGCGCTATAAACAAAAATAGAGCGACTATTTTGAAAAAAATGCAATATTTTTTACATTTTGCTATAATAAATATCCCCAAAAAAGATTTAAAAAAACATTATTTTTCCTCAGTTTAGGCCGATACGTATTCTTCTACATATTTTTCATTAAAAAAAATCGCAATTAGCGTTTATTGATTGGTTTGCGCAAAATTTATAGCGTTTACAAAAAAGGGGGTAGTTTTAAGGCATTTTTATTAATATTTTTTTTTTACTAGTAATGGCGGCGATCAGCGTTTTTTTTCGGTACTGCGATATTATGGCGGACACATCGGACACTTTTGACACATTTTTGGGACCATTGGCATTTTTATAGCGATCAATGCTATAAAAATGCATTGGATTACTATAAAAATGCCATTGGCAGTGAAGGGGTTAACACTAGGGGGCGGGGAAGGGGTTAAGTGTGTTCCTATTTGTGTTCTTACTGTGTGGGGGGGGTGGACTCACTAGGGGGAATCATTGATCTTCCGTTCATACATTGTATGAACGGAAGATCAGCATTTCCCCCGCTGACAGGAACGAGAGCTGTGTGTTTACACGCACAGCTCTCGTTCCCCAATCTGTAACGAACGAGCGCGCGTGCCCGGCGGCGATCGCGCCTGCCGGGCACGCGCGCGGGACTCGGGGGCGAGCGGGGGGCGCGCGCGTGGGCCGCCGGCGGCGCGCACGCGCCTCCTAGTGGCCGCGAAAGTCCCGACGTAGAGCTACGGGCTCTCGCGCAGGAGTGCCGACCTGCCACCGTATAACTGCGGCGGCTGGTCGGCAAGTGGTTAAAACACATCTTTGAGGCAATAAGGAGAGCATCCATTGCTCCACCAATGGTAAGAATGGGTACTACATGATGAGAGCATAGAAACAAAACTAGCTCAATCATTGAACACATGAGTTTCGTAATCAGGTAAATCATTCGTACCAGAATATAAATAAATAAATGCAGAATATGATTAAAAATTTGAATAAAAATTAAAAACTAGTGGTCTGAAATAAAACAGTTTAAATCAAAATCGATGATGAGGCCGTTAGGCTCTAAAGATTTCATTTCATAAATCCATCGAGATTCTGATTTACTCAAATCCCTAACCTTGTTACTACCTCTCCAATGGGGATTGTACTTTTGTATAGCCCAAAACTTCAATTATCATCAATTAAACAGTACAACATAAACAGATGATGGAAATTTTCCAGGGGCATTGGCACATTCTCCAGGCTGACCGGCAACTGCAGGGCATTTTACCTAATCGTCCGAGGGTAATATATCGTCGAGCCCCTACTCTCAGAGATCTGGTTGCAAAAAATGTCCCTAATCAACCTAGCAGAAAAAATTCTTTAACCTTTTTTCAAGGAAAGGGTTTCTTTCCCTGCAGGAGATGTTTCGCAACCTGTGCCTAAAATATATATATGCCGAAGCATGGGGGCATCCTCCCGCAAAAAAGTTATGCCGTGTACTAGCGGCAACGGTGACACTAATACATCGATCAGAAAACCGATCGCCTAGTGACACTGGCAATAGGGGGTAAAAGGGTTAACTAGGGCGGTGGTCAAGGGGTCAAACCTTTATTGGGCGGGTAGGGGGCTACCCTGGACCTAAAGGGGCCTAAAGCTAACTGGAGAGAGAGAGAGAGAGAGAGAGAGACTTGACTGGGGCACATGGACAGCATTGATAGCTATTGTAGTGTTGTCCTTGGCTTCCCTTGATGGTACAAAACCCACTTGGTCTGGTTGTATCAACTACTAAAAGTAGGGAAAGGGATGGGAGGCTACAATCAAAGAGTAATGTTTTAGGTCCACGTTTAATAAGGATGGACTGGTAATGTGAGCATGTATTTGGGTGCCCTAAATGTTTAAAGTTTTAGAGATATCTTTAGGTAGGTGGATGCAGAGAAAAACAAAGGAAACACTATGAGAGCTGTAGGGTTAGGCTGCCAATTCAAAAAAGTAAGACAACTGCCACAGGAGAGACTCATGGGGATGACACTCATACCAGAATGTCCATAGTGGACACTCCATCCTCACTGCTGCTCAATAATGTTATTCTCTATACAAATGGCAGCATTACTGAGCTGCTTGCTAGGATTCTGTTGCTTGTGTTGTCCAGCCACCTTGTCCTAACCACCAATGACACTGTGCAGCCATGCAAGCAATGTCCTGGCAACCAATGATGCACTGCAGTAAAGTGTAAACAAGTGTCAAATATGACTGTTTCAGGCAGGAATTAACCTAGGTGTGTCAGTTTGGTGAGCAGAGAAGGTGAGATTTGGGTTTGTAGAACAAAGGGCTTATTTTTCTTTGCTGTACAACTTATGAGCTAATGCTAGTTTTGCACCTATGGAAAAGATTATGTTGTATTAGAGAAAAGATATGTGAGATGGATTAGGAGATATCCCCCTTGTATCTGCTGAAGTCATTGGCACATGCGTACTGAAGGAATGGCACGACGAGCTGTTGATTCAGTTAGACTATGCTGTTACCGGTGCCTCCCAGGCGCATGCCTGGGTGTGACGTCACATGGTATTGGCCAATAACTGAGCCGAAGTCCGCGGCCCCGGAAAGAAGAGGGGCAAGAAGATGAAAGCAGCCTGCACAGAGGACAGCACTGGATTCATTTGCAGGTAAGTGTCACATAATGGGCTAGTATGCGTTGCAGGGTTTGCAGTGAGCAAAAGAGAAATTAAAACCCATCAGGGTTTACTTCCTTTTTAAAGGAAACCTGTTAGAATATGCATTAAGAGCAAACACATACACAATATTGGTATAATGTTCAGCGCTAAACCATCTTATGAAAAAGATAAAAATTTTAATGAAAAGGCATGCATCTGCATGCTGATACATGAAGGTGCAACCATGTGAATTGTGAGTGGATTGAAAGTTCTGGGGGATGAAGAAGGTGAGGCGTGCCTTCGAATCCGGTTCTGCTTGGCCAGACAGCGTGTGGGCGGCTCCCCAATTTGTTGCCCTGGACCACTTCCACCCAGAGACATTCAGCCGACGTCTCCATGAGGCTTATCGAGGCTCCGGCTGTGGCTAACACATGGCGTTTGTGGATGCCTCAATAGAGACTTTTCGGCGGCCCTCCTGTGCTTCTGTGATGCATGTGTACACTGCATGTGTAAGTTCCCACCCGCTCTAGTACTCTGCAAGTGCTCCAACATTTTTCATGCAAGTTTTTAGCATATATAGCATATACTGCATAAATTCCTAAGCTGTTTAAAGAATTGGCTTGGCGCTTCTCTCTCCTTCTTTTGCTTTCCTTTTGTTAGAATATGCAGGCTGCCCATTGCCAATTTCCCCTTCTGAAAATGTTATTAGACTATGAAACTAATAGCTCTATATCCTCACACTGTCTGGATGTATGGACACTGGAAGAGCTTGTCACATACACTGCTGACTTGGTGATTGACTATTGGCCTTACTAAGTGGCAGTCTGAATGTGACAAATAAGGGTGGAGGTCATTATACATTCATATCTGGGGGCCATAATCTTACCCCTTATGAGGCTCACCTAGTTATTCCTCCTTAAGAATTTCCCCTTTGGGTATGCCTGTGCTGCTTTATTACTTCTTTATGTTTGTGTATTTCCCTACCATTGAATCCCCACTGGCACACAGTGTAATCTACATCTTATAATAAAAGGACAACTCCTGGCAGTTTATCATTATTGACTATAATACTTACTACAAGCTCCTGAAAAAACGTGCCAGGGTGAAACATGTAGAGCTCTGAGTTATTCTATCCTCAACATCAACCTATACCAGACCTCAATTGATGACTGCATTTGTACAAACCTTATGCCAAGTTACAATTTGGCATATGAATGGTTATGGTAATGTCTATGTGGTAAGTAGGAAATAACTCTTTTGTACAAATTGGTTAAAGATAGGCATACATTTCCTCAGAAGCTTTCATGAACAACAATTTTATAATTTGATGAAGCTTTGAATAGATTCTCAATAAAAAAACATATTGGCTTTCTTTTTCAAACTAGTACTTACATTAAAAATTCTTAGAAATTATATCCCTGTTATTACCCCAGCACACTGGACCATATGTTATCAAATTCAAATACAACATCCTAAGCAATTACTAGAAACTACTACTAGAAATCATTTTGTGAAGGCTTAATTCCCCGATTATCTTTAACACAATTAAGGTCAGGCAACTTTCTAATCCACTCATTAGCAAATAGAGACGACCACAATTTACTGATATTGAGCAAATGTTTATTGCATAACTACATCATTTACATATTAACTCCATGTATTTTAACAACTGTTAGATTGTAGATTTTGTCTGTTATTTCTTTGTTCTAGTAGTATAAAGTAGGGCTGTAACTGATCAAAATTTTTGTGTTCGATTAATTGTTTTTTTTTTTTAATCGATTAATCGACTAATGTCGATTAATTATAACGCACATACAGATCCAACTACTTTTAGCTGATCTCCTCCTTACAGGCCGATTCCCAGTGCAGCAACCAACCACTGGAAAATGGATAGGAGAATACAAAAAACACACAAAGGCAGCGCTCGATGGGAATAGCATTAAAACTTTTATAGTCTTCAAGTAGGTAACAAAATAAATATTGCACTGGAGATAAAATCGATGTAGCTACATAAACTGTAAAAATGGTGCGAGTAATACCAAACGGTAGTTAAGTATGATACTGGTATAAAAATGTGTACAACGATACCACTGCTGAATCCAGATGAGGAGAGGTTAACATCAGTCCGCCGGTAAGTAGATGTCCCATGAAGGAAACTATCACAACTCCCAGTGGATGGTTGTAGAATCCCAGGTTGATAGAGGGAAGTGATAGAGGGAAGTGATAGAGGGAAGTGATAGAGGGAAGTGTAACAGCCCTTGCGTGTGGCAGATAGTAAGGTCCCGCCGGCATGCAGATATGAAGGCACAGCAAAGGAGCCCTTCAGATGGACACGGCAAGCCCCACCGGTGTCCGTGACGTTACCGGATCTCTGATAGAACTCCCTGAAGGCCCAGAAGCCAGCGGAGAGGTGAGTACCAATCAAAAGAATTTTAATTGATCAAAAAGATTTTGATCGATTAAAAAAATTAAAAATAATCGATTAATTAAAAGTTAATTTGCACAGCCCTAGTATAAAGCTACAGTGTTGTGTTCTTTAAATTTACGTGCCTTTTCCATAAATAAAGGTTTTGAAGTAAGCTGGCGAGTGAAGAGTGTATGTTCACAAATGCTTAAAGCTGAAATAAATGAGATGACACATATGAAATGTCTGGTGCTTTAAAAAAAAATCATCTACCTGCTTGAAAGTATAAGGTCTTCTAACCCAGACTTATATTACACAGAGCGTATCCTGTCTCAGACACACATGGCTGCCATGATACGGAGGGGCACCCAAACACATATGCAATGTGGCCTTTCATAAATGTGTCACAGTCCTGTAATTACTAAGCTCCACCACCCTTACCAAAACCCATCCATTTAATTTAAATGTGTTGTGGCTTTTGCATCACTACTTCACACATCTGGACAAAATTAGTGAACTGTCACTCCTGCACACAGGAGGAAGTAATGACAATTCAAACATAATCCACATTATAATTTGGGGGAGGGGTGCTATAGCAGCAAATCTTGATTGTTCACATGTCTATGATAATAACATTCACTGCGGTACTCTCTTTTGGAGAAACAGGGTAAATAGAAATGGTGGCTACGTTTTTTTTTTTCTGAAAAAAAGAATAGCAATAGTAGAATCTTGTTATGAAAATGATGGGTTTGCTATCTGATGAATTGACTGTTGGAGTATGTGTTTTTTTTTTTTTTTTTTTTTATGTGCACTTTAGTTTATACACAACAATGGAAAATTATTCCCCTTAAAACTGCCTTTTTTTTTTTTTTTTAGCACAATAAGTTTATGCACAATAATGGAAAATTATTTCCCTTAAAATAGATTGTTCCCTGTTTCTCCTTTTTCACAATAAAGGGGAACTTTGATCCCCCTGTTATTATACTGGTGTGGTTTTCTTTCCTTTCTCTTCCCCTTCTCCTCCTCCTCTCCAGATCTCTATGCCTTTTCCCTGCACACCCCCCCCCCCCCCGGAAAATATGCAGGAAGTACAGGCTTGGGCTTGAAACGGGGGATGTAGAATCCAGTATTAGTAATTGTCTCCTTTTTCTTTTTTTTTAACCACTTCCCCACCGCGCCATAAGCATTTTACTGCTACGGCGCGGTGGAGTTACTTTGACACGATGTCCCTGGGATGTCGTCGTGCACTTCCGTGATTGCGCGTCCCCTGGGACGCGCTCAGGAAAGTGTCCGTGCTCGCCGGGTCTAGAAGACCCGGCGCATCACGGATCACGGTAAATTGCCGCTGATAGCGGCCGTTTACCACGTGATCGTGCCGTCGAATGACGGCGCGATCACTTGTAAACAAACCAGCGTCATTTGATGACGCCGGTTCCTCCCTCTCCTCCCAGATCCAGCCATCCCTCAATCCATCCCAGCTCTGCAATCCCCCCCAGTACCCAGCAATCCCCAGTACCCAGCAATCCCCCAGTACCCAGCAATCCCCCAGTACCCAACAATACCCCAGTACCCAACAATACCCCACAATACCCCAGTACCCAACAATACCCAACAATACCCCAGTACCCAACAATACCCCACAATACCCCAGTACCCAACAATACCCCAGTACCCAACAATACCCCAGTACCCAACAACACCCCAGTACCCAACAATACCCCACAATACCCCAGTACCCAACAATACCCCAGTACCCAACAATACCCCAATACTCGGCAATACCCCAATACTCGGCAATACCCCAGTACTCGGCAATACCCCAGTACTCGGCAATACCCCAGTACTCAGCATTGCCCCAGTACTCAGCAATGCCCCAGTACCCAACAATACCCCAGTACCCAACAATACCCCACAATACCCCAGTACCCAACAATACCCCAGTACCCAACAATACCCCAATACTCAGCAATGCCCCAGTACTCAACAATACCCCAGTACTCAACAATACCCCAATACTCGGCAATACCCCAATACTCGGCAATACCCCAATACTCGGCAATACCCCAGTACTCGGCAATACCCCAATACTTGGCAATACCCCAATACCCTGCATGATACTTTGCAATACCCCAATACTCTGCAATACCGCCTATGGGGATTTTTAAGTAGCGAAGTTTGGCGCCATTCCACGAGTGTGCGCAATTTTGAAGTGTGACATGTTGGGTATCTATTTACTCGGCGTAACTTCATCTTTCACATTTTGAAAAAAAATTGGGCTAACTTTACTGTTTTGTTTTAAGCACAAAACAGTTTTTTTTTAAAAACACGCGTTCAATAAATTTCTGCGAAAATACTGTGCGAGATAAAAAGTTGTAACGGCCGCCATTGTATTCTCTAGGGTCTTTGCTAAAAAAGCATATATAATGTTTTGGGGTTCTATGTAATTTTCTAGCAAATAAATGATGATTTTTCCATGTAGGAGAGAAATGTCAGAATTGGTGTGGCTGTTCCAGAACGCCTGATGACGTTCCCTGCATGTTGGGCCTCTGTATGTGGCCACGCTGTGTAAAAGTCCCACACATGGGGTATCGCCATACTCGGGAGGAATAGCAGAATGTGTTTTGGGGTGTAATTTGTGGTATGCATATGCTGTGTGTGAGAAATAACCCACTAATATGACAGAAACAAGTTTTTTTTTTTACAGAATTTTCAGTCGTTTTTCTTTTATAGCGCAAAAAATAAAAAACCCAGAAGTGATCAAATACCACCAAAAGAAAGCTCTATTTGTGTGAAAAAAAGGACACAAATTTCAATTGGGTAGAATGTTGTATGACTGAGTAATTGTCATTCAAATTGTGAGAGCACCGAAAGCTGAAAATTGGTCTGGTTAGGAAGGGGGTTTAAGTGCCCAGTGGTCAAGTGGTTAATAAGGGGTACATATTGAGACCATTTATGTTGTATGTTTGTATGAGTAATGTATTTTGTATTTATTGTATTGTGGAAAAAATCAATAAAATAATTTTGTAAAAGCAGCATATTGGTCCGGTCCTTAAGTGGTTAAGCATCATTAAAATCACTGCTCCAAAAAAAACGACCGTTTTTAAAACTTTTCCCTGGGGCAAGACCCAGGTTCTCAAAGACGTTTTACGACAATAACTTGCATATTAGGCTTTAAAATTAGCACTTTTGAATTCGAACGTTCAAGTCCCATAGACGTCAATGGGGTTCTAAATGTTCGCGCAAACGTTCGGTCCATTCGAAAGTTCTGGTGCGAACCAAACAGGGAGTGTTTGGCTTATCCCTAATCCTGAACCTGAACTCTCTGCCTTATCTAATCCTGAACTCTCTGCATCATCTTATTTCCGACTTTGAACTCTCGGTTTTAGTGACACTAAACTCTGGTTAAAAAAAAAAAGAAAATTCTGTCGAAGTATGCATGTTTAATTCCAAAAACATTTTTTTTATTGCTCTCAGCATCCTTTAAATCTTAAAATTATTATTATTATAATTTATTTTTGCTGCTGTGATCCTACATGGATAGCTATGCCCGTTCTCCATGGTCCCACTGCATGTATGAACATGTCCTTCCTCTCTTGTTCACTCCTGAGATGGACTAGGATCAATGGACCATGGGATTTGTAGTGTTTATAAGTAGTGTTGCTCACGAATATTCGCATTGCGAATATTCGCTACGAATATTGCATATTCGAGTATTCGCGAATAACTCGAATATCGCGGCGAATATTCGGTATTTCGAATATTCGTTTTTTTTTCAAATTTCGCAATAAATTTCGCATTCGCAATAGCGAAATTTTGCAATTTTTTTAATTTTTTTATAAAATATAGCGAATATTCGTAAATATCGAATATTCGTGATATTTTATCCAAAAAAATAGCGAAATTTCGCAATCATTTTCGCTTTCGCATATGCGAAATTTTGCTATTTTTTTTTTTTTTTATAAAATATAGCGAATATTCGTAAATATCGAATATTCGTGATATTTTATCCAAAAAAAAAAATAGCGAAATTTCGCAATCTTTTTTTTTTTTTTATATAAAATATCACGAATATTCGATATTAACGAATATTCGCGAATATTCTTAGAAATATTTGCGAAATATCGCGAAATCGAATATGGCGTATTCCGCTCATCACTATTTATAAGGCAGTGCAAATTCCAAACAAACAGAAATGAGGGGGGGAAGCAGAGGTTTGAGAAAATGCTACAAAGAGGCAAAAAACACATACATTTAAAGTATTTAAAAAAAATAAAAAAAAGATTACATGGCCATTAAGTTGCAGATGTGTATGCATTATTTTTGGAGAATAAGACTATTGTTTGGTGTCACTTTATCCTGACCCCTGAGCTTTGCGTGTTACTTAATCCTGACCCCTGCACTCAATGCTTTAAGCTCTCTATCCAAAGCAGCATACAGTAGGTTCAGAATTTATTTAACCATACCATTTTAAGTCCACACCCACAGATATCCATGCTACACTATGCATGCTGCATCATTATGACCATTTTTTTTTTTAGAACATGGGGCTACAAATGAGGATTGTGTTCTTTTGCCCAGAGTCAATATGGTGTCTCTGGATTACATTTTTTGAATCTGTTGACTATCTTAAAGTCACCTTGTCAGGTTAAAAAAATCCCAGGCAAGAGTTTGTCTGCAAAAAAATAAAGCTTTTTATACTCTGTTCTGTGGACCCCTGAGTCTGCAACCTGGTTTCCGTTTCAGTGTGGCAGCTTTCATAAGACATCTCAGCATCCCTCTTTTCTAGTAGTGTTGTGTACCTGTATTCACCACCATATTCATTGATTCCATCCTCCAAATTCTACATCACTACTGGGCTTTGCAGTGAAGTACTGTAGGTGTCAGATACATGTGTCCAACACTCCCGGAAGTGTAGACTACCAATGACACAGATCAGGGTTGTATTGAAATACACTAAGGAGTCTTAGCTACTTAAACAAGTTTAAAGACTTGCACAGTCTGGCAGAGCAGAAATACTAGGAGATATGTTTTCTAAAAATGAATAGTATAATAGCACTACTAGTACTGCATAAATGTACATAAATGGGAAGGGTGCTTTGTGGGAATTATTCATTTTAAGCAATGCAAATCTTATTATACAGTATATGGTCATATTATGATATTCTGGGAAACAGCAACCATAACACACTGTAATAGCTAAGCAATCAAAAGACACATGCACACTGAAGAGAAAAAAATTAATTTACCATATTGGAGTGTAATCTTTACTTTCCTGCATGAAATTAACATTTAACAGTTTAAAGTCTATCCACATAATCAGTCTACTGCATATTGCTGTTTGTAGCATAAAAAGACTGATTGTTAACAACAAATGGAAGCGAGTAGTATTTTTTTAAGAACTGATTTGATAATCTTCCTGTGTTGTCCTTTACAGAAACATTGTTACACCCTTACAGGGATGGAGGCCTGTGGTGGTGCATACCACATGCCTCATACAAAGTCCCAACCCCTCTTTATTTTTCTAATACAGAAACATTGTTTACCCCTTAGAAAAAAATGAACTTTAAAGGCACAGAAACATAACCAAAGAATGGTATAAGCTCTTGAAGTTTAATTGTATCAAAAATTTACATAAAGTAGAAAAATTTATACAAAAAATATATTTGAAGTAAAAAATCTGCATTACAAGGATTGAGGTACAAATCACCTCACCATGTTGAACATGATATACCAGCAGTATTGATACATTTGCATAGGTAATAGTATAGACATTCCCAACACGTTTTGGTGTAATCTTGACTCCTTCCTCATGGACAGTCCTTCACAGGTTGCCACTGGAGTCCTCTTCCACTCCTTTATGATGACATCACTGAGCTGGTGGATTTTAGAGACCTTGCTCTTCTCCACCTTCCATTTGAGAATGCCCCACAGATGCTCAATATGGTTTAGGCCTGGAGACATGCTTGGCTAGTCCATCACCTTTACCCTCAGCTTCTTTATCAAGGCAGTGGTCATCTTGGAGGTGTGTTTGGGGTAGTTATGATGTTGGAATACTGCACTGCGGCTTAATCTCCAAAGTGAGGGGATCATGCTCTGCTTCAGTTACAGTACATATTGGCATTCATGGTTCCCTCAATGAACTCCCACCACCATGCTTGACTAGGCAAGACACACTTGTTTTGAACTCCTCACCTGGTTGCCACCACACATGCTTTACACCATCTGAACCAAATAAGTTTATCTTGGTCTCGTCAGACCACAGGACATCTATTCCAGTAATCTATGTCCTAAGTCTGCTTTTCTTCAGCAAACGGTTTGTGGGCCTTCTTGTACATCATCTTTAGAAATGGCTTCCTTCTGGGAAGACCAATTGTATGCAGTGTGTGGCATATGGTCTGAGCACTGATAGGCTGACTGTAGCCCCCCACCCCTTCAATCCCTGCAGCAATGCTGGCAGCTCTCGTACGTCTATTTCCCAAAGACCAACTCTGGATATGACGCCGAGAATGTGCACTCAACTTCATTGGTTGACAATGGCAAGGCCTGTTCTGAGTGGAACCTGTCTTGTTTAACTGCTGTATGATCTTGGCCACTGTACTGCTTCTCAGTTTCAGAGTTTTTCAATTCTTTTTTTCAGATCCTCAGTTGAACATGTGTAACTTACATTGACCAGTATGAGAGAGTGAGAGCAATAACACCAAATTTAACACACCTGCTCCCTATTCATACCTAAAACCTTGTAACACCAATGAGTCGCATAACAGCAGGAAGGGAAAATTGCTAATTGGGCTCAATTTGTTGCCTTGTGTTGCCAGCGGTTTAGACATTAATGGCTGTGTGTTGTGTTATTTTGAGGGGGAAAGAAAATTTACACTGTTATACAAGCTGTACACTCACTACTTTTACATTGCAGGAAAGTGTAATTCCTTCAGTACTGTCATGTGAAAAGATATAAAAAAATATTTACAAAAATGTGAGGGGTGTACTTACTTTTGTGAGATAATGTATATTTACAATATAGTGGGATGTTAACTTCAAGAATAGAGCTTCAAGTACTAAATTAACTTGCCAATTTGTGTTTTTGCAATGCCAAAGCAAAGTTCTTTTACACAAAGGTTTTGCTTGTAAGAGTTGATCAGAATCACACTGACGCAGAACAACACATAGCACTTCAGCCTCCTGGCTATTGAATTGTCTGCCTTGGACAATGCAGGCTCTCTGCCTTTTGGAATGGTATTATTCTATTTCATTGTTCATTTCATGGTCGTTGTGTAGGTTTAACAATTTTTAATTTATTTTTATTGTAATCTAGAAAGATTAAACTGTACCTTCAGATTTATATTTTTAAATATCTTGTTTTTAATATTAACTGCTTTGTTAATGCTACACCACAAAGGTTTTATTTTAGTATTTATATATACACACACGCTCACCAGATATTTCTGATTTGCAGTAGGGAGATAATTGATATGAAACAATTTCAATAGTACTAACATCTCACCAGGAGTGCAGTTGTGATTCTACTTAATTTCATTGTTTATTATGTTGAAATTAAATTACAATTGCTCTTGGACAAAGTAGGTAAACATATTTTTAATTCATACAGTTAAAAGAAAAATAGAAGGCATTTGCAAACTGTTCTTGATAACAAACTTTTTAAACCCCCCTATATTGTGCATAGCATACTAGCTCATTATGTAATCCTCACCTGGGATCGAACCCCCCGCTGTGGTGCCCGACACAGCAAAAATGGCTCTGGCATGGCTCTGTATGTGTCTGTTACATTGATCAAGAATGTGGTACTTTGGACTGTATGTGTCAAATTTTTGATTAATAAACTTGCTTCATGGATATAAAAAAAAAAAAATGGCTCTGGCAGCAAAAGACTTAAACAGCAAAGATTATCACAGTTACAAAAACAAGCAAAATTTGCAAAGTTTATTTATTTTTGAAAAAGAGGGAAATTACCACCTAATTCAGCATATACAGGGGAATTGATCAAAACTGGAACAGCCAGATCCTGGAGCAACAGTGCATGGTAACCAATCAATGTCTATCTTTCATTCTCACAGCTTAACTAAACAAGCTGAAGATGGAAGCCTTATGCCGCGTACACACGATCATTTTTAGGCATGAAAAACAACGTTTTTAAAAACGTCATTTAAAATGATCGTGTGTGGGCTTCACATCGTTTTTCATGTTCTGAAAAACGACCAAAAATAAATTTGAACATGCTGCATTTTTTAACGTCGTTTTAAACTATGTTGTTTTTCGGGTTGTAAAAAATGATCGTGTGTGGGCTAAAACGACGTTTTAAACCCGCGCATGCTCAGAAGCAAGTTATGAGACGGAAGTGCTCTTTCTGGTAAAACTACCGTTCATAATGGAGTAAGCACATTCATCACGCTGTTACAGACAGAAAAGCGCGAATCGTTTTTTACTAATATGGAATCAGCTAAAGCAGCCCAAAGGCAAATAGAACTTCCCCTTTAGAGTGCCGTCGTACGTGTTGTACGTCACCGTGCTTTGTTTATCATTTTTTTTAAACGATGGTGTGTGGGCAACATCGTTTTTAATGATGAAGTTGGAAAAACTTTGTTTTTTGGACATGCTGAAAAACGTTTTTTTTTAATGCCGAAAAATGATCGCGTGTACGCGGCATCAGAAAGTCATGGGTTTACTGCCTGACTCCCCTCTGTCAATACTGCCAAAGCTTGTAGATAGGATTCTAGGTAAACCTAAATGCATACTCTGACTATGGCTTCTGATTGGGGTGCTATGGAGCTACTAGGATAATTTTTAGGGGTGCTACAGCACATCCATATACCCCCATGGCACTGAGACCGTATAACATGAAGACAAAAGAAGACGCCAAGCCACTCCATAAAAAGGTGATTAAAACGTCAGAGATTGATACCGTAAAATTGACTGAATGAAAAGGGAAGCCACCAAGATACTTATGACTACTCTGAAGAAGTTAAAGACCTCAAAGCTTAGATTCAAGAGACAACTTGCATACAAAACATATTAACCAGGTGCTTTAACATTCACAACTTTAACATAAAAAAGAAAGCCATTGTTAATCCTCACTGACTGTCTGCTATTACATTTAAATGGTACAGTATCTAGGAATCTATATCATCATCTACAGAAGCCACATTTAACCACTTAAGGACCGCCTACTGCACATTTACGTCGGCAGAATGGCACGGCTGGGCACATCAACGTATATATACGTTGATTTTAGTACCCAGCCGTGGGTCGCGGGCGCGCGCCCGCGGGCACGCGCCCGCGACCCGGTCCGAAGCTCCGGGACCGGGACCGCAGGATTCGCGGACCCGATCGCCGCTGGAGTGCGGCGATCCGTCCCTGGAGCATAAGAACGGGGAGAGCCGTGTGTACACACGGCTTCCCCGTGCTTCTCTGTGGCCGCAGCATCGATCGCGTCATCCCTGTAATAGGGGGACGCGATCGATGACATCACACCTACAGCCACACCCCCCTACAGTTGTAAACAAACACACTAGGTCACACATCCCCTACAGCGCCACCTGTGGTTAACTCCCAAACTGCAGCTGTCATTTCCACAGTAAACAATGCAATTTAAATGCATTTTTTGCTGTGAAAATGACAATTGTCCCAAAAATGTGTCAAAATTGTCCGAAGTGTCCGCCATATTGTCGCAGTCATGAAAAAAATCGCTGATCGCCGCTATTAGTAGTAAAAAAAAAAATAATTAATAAAAATGCAATAAAACTATCCCTTATTTTGTAAACGCTATAAATTTTGCGAAAACCGACCGATAAACGCTTATTGCGATTTTTTTTACCAAAAATACGTAGAAGAATACGTATCAGCCTAAACTGAGGAAAAAATATGTTTTTTTATATATTTTTGTTAATAGCGCAAAAAATAAAAACCGCAGAGGTGATCAAATACCACCAAAAGAAAGCTCTATTTGTGGGAAAAAAAGGACGCCAATTTTGTTTGGGAGCCACGTCGCACGACCGCGCAATTGTCAGTTAAAACGAAGCAGTGCCGAATCGCAAAAAGGGGCAAGGTCCTTTACCTACATTTTGGTCCGGGTCTTAAGTGGTTAAAGAACTCCCACCATCTCACTGCTATATACCAATACCTCAAATGATGTGACAGCGACCTCTATACTTGTGAGGGAACATAGTGTTTTTGATCATTTTCTTTTTGTATAATCATAATTCTCTATAAAGCTGTAGGCAGCAGTCAGCTTATCTGTACCCTAGCAGGGGTGGTCTTTTAGCCCAGAGTGTATTTTCTCTGCCAGATGCTGTTTGAGCATGCTACAGAGTGGTGTTCAGTGTTATCAATGTTTAACCACTTCAATACAGGGCACTTTTCCCTCCTTCCTACCCAGGCCAATTTTCATCTTTTAGCGCTGTTACTTTTGAAATGACAATTTCACAGTCATGCAGTTCCTAGCTGAAACTTCTCTAGATTAATAATAGGTCAGGGGCCTGCAATATCTCTTCTTGATGGCCCTGAACATTTTATTAATAAAGAAATGGCCGGAGCAAATGAGGAACGGAATAAGTGTAGGGCATACATGACAGGGTGATAAGGGGAACCGGCCTGTTAGGGGTAAACATTTCAAATTTTTAGGGTCAGTTAGGATGGTTCCTGATTGGTTGAGAAGAGGGTGTGAGGGGGAGGGTCCAGGAGTAGTAAGGTCTTGAAGGGGGTTGTTCCCGGCACATTTGAGAGAAGGATTTGATAGGAAAGCATCCCTCCCACCCACCCTTCAGTAAGGGGTTTGCTCTGTTGGCGTTTGGACGGGTTAGCGGTTGGGGTCCTTGACGGAGGTCTCTTTATAGTTATTGGGAAAATGGTGGGGATCCATCTGAGGTATGGAATCCTTGAGTGTGTACGTTAAAATGCAGTTAGTTTAATACCGGTGGGTGTCTGAGGTCAGCTGGTTTAGGCTCCGAGCCAGTGTTTGCGGTTTATTTCGCAGATCACATATCTGGTGCCTCAGACACAAGAGAAATGGGGCAAGGTGCCACTGTCAGGGACCTCAAATCTTGAGGTATGTTTAATAAAGGCCATGTTCGGCCATTTTAACTCCACGCACGTGTCTGGTGTTTTTTCTCTTATGCTAAGATGGAGTTGGAGTTGGTTTGTAGGTGAGCTCTTATCTACCCTAGCCAAGAATATTGATGATGGACCACTGATCCCAGCAAGCCCCACTTGCAAATCCTGGGTGCTCAGACTGCAGCGACTTGACACAAAATCCCACAGTCTCTCCTCTGGCTCTGCACCCGGCTTCCCTAGCATACCTCTTCCAGATCTCCACTGTGCCTTACTCACTTACTCCTGTCTTGAGTCCTTCTTGAAAGATTTACCCAGTCTGTGTGAACCAACTGCTTCTCCAGCTCCTTTTCCAGGACACCTCTCCATGACCGTTTAAGGAGAGGCTCACTCCCAGCTCACAAGCTCCTCCACCAGATCCACCCCCCCGATGGGGATATTTCTCTAGCATGCAATCAAGCACTCCCTCCTTCAGTTCACCCAGCCAACAATTTCCTCCCAGCAGGCTGACTGTGAGTATATGTAGAAGGCCTGCCCCCTGCCAATTCTAGTTAGGGATTGGTCAGGGCTCCTCACATGTACTTCATGCCACTTCAACTCTCAGCCCTGCCCCTCTTCCAAAAAATTCTAGCTGAAAGCAGAAGAGGTGCCCAAGAGCTGAAGCACATATCAGTCACACCCACTGCTACACTAACTACTCCTTGCCCCCAGATCAAAAACAAACAGGCCTAGCTCACAGCATTAGGCCTGTTTAAATTTACCTGCACTGACTGAACCTCAACCACTACACATCTAGCACCTACCTATGGTAGAGGGTGCTACACATCATATGTCCAGTCTTGATAACGGAACCACCACCGTCATTCTGCTATAGGCCGTGCGGGAAGTAGTTAATGACCTAGCCCATCAGCAGGCTTGGAAAACCTGGTGATACATGCTGGGAGCACTGTTATTTATTTGGGACACATCCTGATCTACTTTTTCATTTGTGTGCTTCTGCCCTGTGAAGATATCATTGTGAAAGATATGTTTATCTAACCAAGCTCTAGGGCCTAGGGGTTGAAAGTAAGCTGGAATCTCCTCTCCTGGGAGGTATTCATGAATATGATGACTGCTGGAGGCTATGGAGCACCGTCCTAGGTGGAATAAGTTGTAATTTTCTCCCACAGGTGATGTGGTAAGTGACTGGTGGAGTTAAAAGTATTCACAGGACCCTTAACATGTTGTCCAAGAGCTCTGTGGAAAACTAAACAACATAGTCTGAGTTTATAAGCTACAAAGATATTTTTGTCAGAAATTCAAGATTAGGAAGGGAGTAGAGCCTAGTCTGGTATTTTAGAACATCTGTTCTTCAGCGGAATATCCCAATTTATCCTTCCTGTATTGCAATGTGCAAGACATGTTTTGAGCTCATTCTTTTTACACCTAGGAAAAATGAGCCAAACCTGAGATTGAATGTTTCTGGGATCTGTCATGGATATGCAGTAATGTTTGTCTGTCAACTTACCTTTCCATGTGTTCTGCTTAAGAGGCCAGCCACTCTCACCTGTCTGCTTAAGTAATCTCTCCTCAAAGCATGGCTCCACCCCAGCCCCTATCAGGGAACTGTATATTAACCTGTGCACTGCAAGCCAGCTCTGCTGATTTAATATTGTGTGTTTGGCTTTCATGTGCGACTTGCTCTCTCTTCTACATCTGATTCCAGTTATCGATTTTTGGCTTGTTCTTTACTATCCTTACCTGCTTTTTACACTGACCTTTGGCTATGTCCTGACTATCCTTACCTGCTTGTTGCCCCAAACTTTGGCTGTCTCTTGGCTATCCCTTGTTGTCTCAGTCTGCTGCTTTCACCTTACCTCCCTGTAGTCTACCATGAGCGTGAGCTGGGAAGCCCTAGAGGCTTTGCGACCTGGAGCCAGACTGCAGAAATCCATCCCCACCACTAGAGGCCTCTGGTGAACACCCGCTGGCTCTTAGATTCTGTACCCTGGGAAATATCATGCTCTAGTTCCCAGTGTCATCTGTGTTGGTACTACAGAGTACCTGCTCTCCTGTATCACCTAGAGCTCCATTCGCAGCAGTCAGCCATAGTGCCTACTACCTTGCGGTGCATTCCAGACCCCGACGGGGTGCATCTGTCACCTGGACTCAGGTGACCTGACAGGATTCTTTTGCAATATTGGAGTGATTAGGACATTCCTAATGTAGCTGTGGGCCATCTGGAAGTCAATGGGCCAGATTCTCAAAAGAGATACGACGGTGTATCGCAGGAAACACCGTCATATCTCAGTTTTTTTTACTGGGTATCTATGCATGTGATTCATAGAATCATTTACGCATAGATACAGTGAAGATCCGACAGGTGTAAAACACTTACACCGTCTGATCGTAGATGTAATTACTTCCCTGGCCGCCAGGTGGCCTTTACATTGATTTCTCATTTGCCTATGCAAATGAGCCTAATACGCCGATTCCCGAAAGTTTTTACGCCGCCCCGTCGTCGTTTACGTCGTTTCCGTAAGCGTAAACCTACCCTTGCTATATAAGGGGTAGGTTTACGAAGTTCCGTCGTTGCCATGTTAAGTATGGCGTCGGGTCAGCGTCGTCTTTTTCCGTCGGTTACGTCGTTTTACTAAGTCGTTCGGGAATAGGGCATTGCGTAAGTGACGATCACGTCGGTTTCAATGACGTTTTCTGACGTGAGCTGGAGCATGCGCACTGGGCTATTTTTGCGGCCGGCGCATGCGCAGTTCGATCGACGCAGGGGCGCGCTTAATTTAAATACAAGCCGCCCCCTTTGAATTATGTGGCCTTACGCCGGGCCATTTACACTACGCAGCCGCAACTTACGGAGCAAGTGCTTGGAGAATACGGCACTTGCTCTGTTAAGTTGCGGCGGCGTAGTGTAAATGGCTTACGCTACGCCACCGCACAATGTACCAGAATCTGGCCCAATATGTTTGAAGATCAGTATCAATAATGCTACACTTGGTTTAGGAGAAACATTTATAATTAAATATTCTCCCCCCATCTTTTTCACCTACTACAAATCCTCCATTTCAAATCCCTAGCCCCTACCTGTGCTTGCTAAAAAAACGGAATTTCTTAAATTTTTATGTGCCTATAAAATGACATGATATCCAATTCACTCATTCTTTGAACTAAACAAAGAGGAAATTTAATTTTTCCAAGTCCATCAAATATCAACAAGCAGTACACCTGTCAAGGATGATTTGTTGGTGTGACCATTTTGTCATTTTAAGTGTCATTAAACCCAAAAATGTTTTGTGTATTTGGAAAAAAAAAATGTTCTGTACCTTGTTGTGGAAGCTTTCTGCCATTTTTGATGTCCAGATTGGTAAATATATGGTTGATTCTGTTGCTTACACTGACTTATTTTTAGCGGCAATGCAAAAGTAGAACATGTTCTAGGTGCTACAGTGCCACTCTCAGTGTGCATGATCCACAAGTTTCCCAAGAAAAAGCCATTTGCTTTCTCTTGTGTTCTGTGGAACCCATCAGCTCCAGCACAATGAATGTCATGTTCTCCTTCCCTGGCTCCTCTCCACACCACAAAATTACAACTAAAGGCTCTTCTGTATGTGAATCTAAACAAGTACTAAACCCAGTTATTATATTATGTACTGTAGTTAATTGCTACCACCTATATTTTTAATGGGAAGTCATAGTTCTATTTTTAATAGACATGTGCATTTATTTTCGTCCGAATGCATTTTCGTCCGAATTTCAGGTATTTTCGTTATCTTTTTAACAAACGATAACGAAAGCACAGAAAACGAAAAACAAAAGATCCGACATAAACAAATACTTTATTTTCATTTTTCGTTGCGGTCGAATATGCCTAACCTTAAAGCGGAGGTTCACCCTAAGTATAGTCTTTCCCATGTGATCCAGCATACTGGCGTCAGCCAGTACCGTGTAATCTTTATTTTTAATTTCTTTCCCCCGCGGTGGATGGCACCTGTATAGCCCACTTACTGTGTAATCTTTATTTTTAATTTCTTTCCCCCGCGGTGGATGGCGACTGTATAGCCCATCAAGGCTTCCGAAAATAGCCGATTTTGGACTCGGGTTTTTGCGGTGCAATGCGGGGCCTGCGCACAGACCTAGGAGCTGACTGCGCAGGCGCCGTATTTCTCCGAGTCCTATTTCGGCTTTTTTCAGAGGGCGTGATGCCCCATAGCCATAGGACTTGGAGAAATACGGCGCCTGTGCAGTCAGCTCCTAGGTCTGTGCGCAGGCGCCGCATTGCACCGGAAATACCCGAGTCCTAATTCGGGTATTTTCGGAAGCCGTGACGCGCTATACAGGCGCCATCCACCACGGGGGAAAGAAATTTAAAATAAAGATTACACAGTAAGTGGGGGATTTAAAAAAAAACAAAAAACAGCATACTGGCGCTGACGCCAGTATGCTGGATCACATGAGAAAGACTATATTTAGGGTGAACCTCCTCTTTAACTCTATTAGTCCAATATTATTCTACATAAAGAGAAAAGATTTGACATAGAAAGAAAAGATTCAACATGATAGAGACATGAAGAAGAGTCGACATAGAGAGACATGAAGATTCGACATGAAGAGTTGAATCTTCTTTTTTTTCTTAGAACATTCAACAGACACCATAAGCCTTCAATGACAGATTCGACATAGAGAGACACGAAGATTCGACAAAGAGAGACATGAAGATTTGACAGAGATATGAAGAGTCACATTTTTTTTTTTTTTCGACAAACACCATAGGCCTTCAATGACAGATTCAACCTTAATTTTGATTTTCGGACAAATGCATTTTTTTAATGAAAAACAAAATAAATAAAAACGAATTTTCGGGAGTAACTATATAAATTTATTTTTCTGACGAAATTACGAAACAAAATATTTCAGTGTGCACATTTTTAATTTTTTAAAGCTTTCCCTGGTAAACTGCATACAAACTAACTGCTCCTGCATCTTGTCAATGATGTAAGAACATGCGTAATAACATAATGGAAAGATGCTATTCCCTCTTCAAATGGCCAATGAGTGTCCGTAGTGAACAAAATTAAACAAGCCGAGTACCTCACTTCCTCGCTAAAAAGTGGGAAGCAAATTTGTAGAAATTGTAGTTCTATTGGCATGAGTTACATAATTTACACCGGAATATAGATTACTACTTCCAGATCGAATTTGATTTAAAACCCGAAAGACGTAAGACCAGAACAGCTAGATGTGCCCCCTCCCTCCACTCTTTTTTTTTTCCTTCATACTCCATGATGTCTCTCCCTGTTCTCCAACCACAACTATCACTGCTTTATAATGTTTCCCACCACCCCCTTTTTTCTTACACCATCTCAGTAGACACCATCTCATCTACAATTCCTTTCCCTAAAACAGATTATAAACATTGTCTGCACATGTCAGGACCTGGATCATCTGCTGGTGGCACTGTGGTTCCCTAGATGGAAGGTTGTTCATCAGAGGGTGTCTCCTATTAGATCCCAGTAATCAGTTTCTACCAGATGCTGGCTGCTGGGAGGGTATTTAGGTCCTCACCTACTAAGTGCCTCTCACTCCAGTGTTTTGCTTGCTGCCAGATATTGTTAGTCGGTATCCTGTTCTTGCTTCTGCCCTGTTCGCTGTACCCTGTATCCTGCTGCCTTGTACCTACCCCTCCATTGTTCCTGGTCATAGTTTTGTTTGGCCACATCCCAGATAAATATATGACAAGGAAAGATATATACCCCCAGAGTGGGACTTTAAAGGCCAAACACAAAATCTGTATAAAAGATATTTATTCGGACAGAGGTATCTGTCGGTATTTGTTACAAATGTACACTCAGCACCCCAGTGCATAAAAACGACAACATATGCATAATTCTATACATATACATCTAACATCACCATGGGCGTGTGTATACCGGGTGTGACAAAGAAAGGGGGAACAAAATATGACAAAATACAAAGAATAAAACACCCTCCACAGAATGATGGAAATGTCCTCACCTACTAAGTGCCTCTCGCTCTAGTGTTTTGCTTGCTGCCAGATATTGCTAGCCGGTATCCTGTTCTTGCTTCTGCCCTGTTCTCTGTACCCTGTATCCTGCTGCCTTGTACCTACCCCTCCATTGTTCCTGGTCCCAGTTTTGTTTCCCCTTTCCCATCTGTTTCCTGCACCTTCAGTTTCCCCCTGCAATTCAATGTTCCCCATTTTAAATACATTTTATATAGTTATTTGTTATTTTAGCTTCTGTTTTGTTAATTAGTGAGGTATTCTGTCACTGTGTTTTTAGGTTCCCTTATATTTTCATATTTGCTCTTTGCTGGTGTTTGGTGTAGCTGTGCAGGTTTGGTTATCTCTGCTGCTGATTCCTGACAGCACTAGACTTTATGACACCGCCGTAAAAAAAGAACTCATACACAGTTTTGGGTTTAAACATTTTATTTAACTATTCTTATTATATACAAATATTAAAAAATGTGATCATTGTTCTTTTCTGTGTATCCATGTCAAATTCAACTTTAATACATATAATGTACAATGTCTACAGTGTTTTTTTTAAATCTAAGACAATAAAACATTCCAGGGGAGTGAACACATATTTAAAGCCCAGCTTCAGGAAATCGAATTATTCTAAATAACAAGCATGTTATACTTACCTGCTCTGTGCAATGGGTCTGGGGTCCCCCATCAGTGACCTTGGCTCCTCCTATTCTCCCTGTGCCCCCATAGCAGGCCTCTTGCTATGGGGGCACACAGTGAGTGCTTGCTCCTCCATAGACCCACACAGTGTCCACCTACTTCCTCCTTACAGCATTTGATTGACAGCAGCAAAAGCCAATGGCTCCTGCTGCTGTCCGGGTCCCTGTGTGAAGAGAAAGGAGGAGGAGAGAAGACTGCAGTCATGGACAGTGCTGGATTGATTAAAAACTCAGGTAAGTATTTAACGTGTTACTAAACCCAGGACCATTATATATTATATTAATTATATCTGGTCTCCCACAGTACACAGAAAATGGAAATGCAATTATTTTAGTAAATATAAACTGCTAAATACCTTTTCTCATCAGCAGTATATAGCAGTCTTATGACTTCTATCAGTGTCCAGCTGAGCACTGGTTAAAGCTTGTGGGAGGAGTTTTCATTCTCCTCTGACTATCCTATGAGGCTGCATGACCCCTGACTTTTTGTCTGAACAGTGCTGATTGGCCCTGTGTCAATCGCACCCTCCCCCCCAAAAAAAACTTTCTAGCAATACACTGAGCATGTGCAGAGTGCCTCCTAGGGCTCTGTTCTATCAGCAGATGGATTGCGGACAGTGGAAGCAGAGGAGCAGAGAAGACAGAATCAAACAGCCCTTTTACACAATGTAGAGTATAAATCCCTTAGGTTCCACAGTGATTATAATAAACATGCTTTACTGCATATACAGACTGGTTTTACTGTTGTGGGTTCAGTAACATATATACATATGGATAGCTGAGCTGTTGAGAGGAAGACTTCTTTTCCTCTGCTATAAACATGTAATGATGAATTACTCCACAGTGTCTGTAGCTTCATATGTTAGTAAAAACTTGTTTTAAAGTTAATTTACTGTTTATCAAAAATATGTAAAAATTTGAATGTCCGTAACTGGCCTCAGCTACTCTGTAAGCATCTCCGTTTCCACCACCACCATTCAACCGTCATATTTTACGCATTCTGCTGGCTTGTTAGATCAGTTTTGAAGTGGAATTAGTGTCTGTTTATATGTTGTTTGAACTCCTTAGTAAAATGGGGTATACAGTATATTATCTTGGAAAGGAAATAAAGTTTGGGTATGTGAAAGCTGTTTTTTTTTTTTTACAGGAAAATAGAATGAAGATGCTTAGAAACTGAAGAGAAAGAGAACTAAATAATGGAAATACCTCTTAAATGGTTGTGTCACTATAGAATATAGAAGTTATTGAGGTATAATATAATAAAATGTATTCCTATTGAAACCCTCCAACCCTTAAAGTATGTAAAATCATAAATGTCCCATCAAACCCCTTGATCCTCCAATCAATATATGGCCCAGAAGGTTAGAAACAAGGGGGCAGATTCACAGAGAAATGGATTATCGTAGCGTATCAGAAATACACTACGCCGCCGTTTTTTACCTTGCTCTACGTGGAATTCAGGTAGATTTTCTACGGTAAACGACGGCGGCGTAGTGTATTTCTCCCGTCGCAATCCATCTGCGCGAGTAGGGGGAGTGAAACATTTAAATTAGGCGCGTTCCCGCGGCAATCGATCTGCGCATGCTCCGTTCGCAAATTTCCCGCCGTGCATTGCGCGAAATCACGTCGTGACGTCATTCGTTGTTTATGTAGCGTACTTTACGGGCGATCCACGTCCCGACGAGTTACGTAAACAACATTTTTTTTTAAATAAATTCGAAGCGGGAACGACGGCCATACTTAACATGGGCTACGTAAAGTTAGAGCAGCAAAAAGCTGCTCTAACATTACGTATAAAAAAATAGACGAAAACGATTGCGACGCCCGCTCGTATGTTCGTGAATCCCCGTAAAAACACATTTGCATATCCCGACGCATCAAAACGACGCGAACTCCTCCCAGCGGCCGCAAATAGATGGCAGCGTAGATCCGAAGGCTTACGAAGACGTAAGCCTCTCGGATCGAAGCCCGAAGCCGGCGTATCATGGTTTGAGGATTCAAACTAGTGATACGCCGCGCGAAATTTGAAATTACTCCTGTCTAACCCCAGTTAGACAGGCGTAATTGTTTTGTGAATCTGCCCCAAGGTCCACAATATATAATTATATGAATAAATAAGAGATGTATATAAAGAGGTATGTGCTGTCTCCCAGCATGATCAATAGACCCTCGCTAGGAATACTACTATAAAAATCAGTGCATTGGCATTCTAGCACAACTTAACATATAGATGAATAGATAGTACCAGTATATTGACAAAGGTAAAAAAAAAGTGAAACTTTGATTATGAGACAGTAAAACCTTCCAAAATCCACTATAAGCACAAATAAGTGTATAAAAATAGGTAATAAGAGATGTATTAAAAATCTTTATAGTTATTTTATGGAATTGTACAAGGTATCCTGTGCACCTATTCAGATTCAGATGATCCACAAGAAAACCTAGACAGGAGCCAAGAGCCCAGTGAACATTCACATGGCCCAACTGCAACCTACATGGGGGGGATAGTGCAACTGGTCAAAGTAGTGCTCTTGTCTGGTACTTTACAGTTGAGGTCTAGTAGCAGATGGTGCCTAATAAGCCAGAATACATTCAAATAAAACAGGTAATCTGTGTATATTGCAATTCTTCATTTTAAAGCTGAGCTCCAGGTAAAACAAATGTTTTCCCATGCAGTGCCCACACTACACTAGTTAACGGTCCGCGGACTGTTTTCATCGGACATGTCTCCTCGTGTCTACGTGGCCTAGGAAGCACGGAGAGAGGTTTGTTTACACTTGTCTCTCCCTGTTCTTCAGCTCTGTGACCTGATCGCGGGGACACCGGGGGTGATCGGGTCCGTGGGTCCTGGGGGCGCGGTCACGGAGTACCCGACCAGGTTGCGAGCGCACCGGCAGTGGCGCGCACGTGACCCACAGCTGTGTATATTAAAGGGGACGCACCTGTATGCCAATATGCGCAGCCGTGCCATTCTGCTGACGTACATCGGCGTGCAGTGGTCGGCAAGCAGTTAAATATAGCTTTATATACCTTATTTCAGCCCCAATGATATAATTACTAGGTCTTTGTACTTCTCTATACAATGCAGGCAGATCATGGCTGGTGGCCAGCAGTTGGATGACTCTTTAGAGGACTTGTGTAAACATAAAAATGCCTCTGGAGGAATAGGCTTGCCTAGACAATGGCATAAAGTCTGCTCTACCTCCCACAAGTGATATTGCCCTTTCATGATTGAAAGAACTGAAATCCAATGAACAAAAGGGGTGGGCCAGGGACAATAAGGCTGGATAAAAACGAACTGTAAAGGAGATGTTTTTTTTTCATTTTCTGCAGCTTCTAATGCAATTGCATTTTAAGTAAGCAATTTCATTACAGGAGAGGAGCCTGTGCAACTGTGCAAGACCAAATGGAAGGATGGCAAAAAGTGATTTCTATTAAATAACTACTCAGTAAAGCAGCAGATAAATAAAGTGTCTTCAGTAAGTTATTTGAGAAATGGCAAGCCAACAAAATAATAGCAGAATGTGCAGAGGGAAAATCACAGTGGAAGCACGAGTGCAAAATCTACAGTAAATGTTTTTACATCGGAGTGAGAGCTAGAAGATGAACCAGTAAGAGAGGGGTGTGACAATCCACTTATATTGATAACTGCCTGATGGGAGAGGCAGGATGTTTTGTCAGCTTTTGTTCATGTATTGTCTAAGCCGACCATAGATGGTTCGAATCTCGACCAGTTAAAGTGGTTATAAACCCTTGAAAAATAAAATAAAAATAAATCCCTGCAAGACAAAGGCATAATGAGCTAGTATGCATAGCAGTTTGAAGCCCCCGTAGCCATCCTGGTACCTCCCTCTGGCCTAGGGTTGCCACCTCATCCCTTTAAAAAGGAACACATCTGAATTACACAGATTCTAAAGCTAATTTAATACAGATAAGGCACCAAGTGAGTTTAATTACAATCTTAATTGGCCACAGAACCTATGTAATTCAGATATGTTCCTTTTTAAAGGGATGAGGTGGCAACCCTACTCTGGCCACCGACATCTCTCCCGGGGGTTACTTACGGGTATCGCGGCTCTGGCACTGCGATTGGCGGGAGCCGTGGTGACGTCATTCCCATGTATGCACACGGGAGCCGCCGATAATGGCACACAGAAGGCAGGGAGAAGTAGTTGAGCCTACAGCTTGTGAGACCCAGAAACGGCAAAAATAATCACACACTGCTCCAATGTGTACAGAGGAGCAAACAGACTAAATTTTCTTGAATCTCTCTAGTTACCTATTCTAGAAGGGGTGGTACATTAAGAATTCCAGACATGGACCAGTGTCATTATATACAGTTGTCAGGGCACCACTTCCGCCCGCATCACGCACATGCCCGGTAGATCAGCGCTATTGTGCTTGCCTGTACACAAATTGCGTGCGCATGCGCGGTACGGCTGCACACTGCGCGCGCACAGGCACTCTCCTCTCGTGACCAATCAGAGGCCTGACCGGCCTATTTAAAGCAGCTTCTCCCCCCTGTCAGGTCGCTGGTTTGTCATCAGCTACTGTGTGTTCTTCCTGTTGCTGTGACCTTGTTTGACCCGGAACTTCTTGACAACTCTCCTCTCACCCGGAACTTCAGACCTCTTGGCTTACGTACCCTGGATTGCTGCTGTCTCTTGCCCCCTGACCTTTGGCCTGAACCTCTGGACCTTCTGCCATCTCCAATCCCTGACCACAGCTCGTCTCCCGGATCTGTCTTCAGTCTTGCTCCCTGAGTTAAGTGCCTTGAGTACCTGGACTGTCTTTGCCTGACCCTCTGCTGTCTCCAGTGAACTTCTCCCTGCTCAGTTCCTGTTCAGCGCATCAAGTCTTCGCTCCACTCCCGGTACCGGTGCCCTCCTGGCGCTTCCTTCCCTCTGTCCCAATCCCAGGGGGCGGATCGCGCCAGGTCGCAAAGGTGAGCCGCCCTCAGCATCTTGGCCTTGGTAAGTACACTCGTGACAACAGTATATATATATATATATATATATATATATATATATATATATATATATATTGTATATGGGGAATGACACAAGAACTGGTTTCAGTAATATAAAATATATATTGTAACAAGGTAAATAAAAGAGGAATATACTATACTATAATGTTTCAGCGTAAAGAGATTTATGCTGCCATGAACTAGGATCGTTGGTTTGAATCCAAATCCCAACCTGTGTGGGTTTCCTCCGGGTACTCCGGTTTCCTCCTACACTTCAAAAACATGCTGGTAAGTTAATCGACTCCTGTCTAAATTGGCCATAGTTTGTGTTTGCATGAATGTAAGTTACGGACCTTAGATATTCTGGAATGACTGCCACTGTGTCCCCCTCTCTCCCAAGCACTGCAGTCCAAACTCTCAGCAGAATGACTCCTCTTCCTTTTCTCAAAATATGGAAAATCCTCTTGGAAGAGGGACTATAGAAACACAGGCTAAAAAAAAAAACATATTACAGAAATAAGAATTGAAAAAGCTTTATTGGTACACAAATCAAAGAAGACAATTAAAATCTAGAGAACAGTGAGTGAGTATACATGTTGAACATCTCACAATAATGGGATACAGATGCAGAACCCCAAATAGGTGGCCTACTGATGCATTTCACAATATGGTTTTGGTTGGTTCATCAGAGGTGTCTACAGGTATAGATAATACCTAACTGTGAGACATTGAAAGGGCATAGAAGGAATTGGCTGCCATACGATTAAAAACAAGTCTGCTGTTGGCACCCAGATGGTGTTGTAGGGACTGCGAATGTTGAAGCCGCCAAGTGCAGCAACCAACTTATGGACCATACAGGAGTCCCATCGGGGTTACTGATATCATTGCATGGAAACACAGGGGGATCAAAAAACTGCAAGACTTCTGACCGGGGGAAGACTCTATGGTTTACCTAGGGTAAAGCCAGGTGGACCCCACTTATTAGGGACCAGCCAAAGCTGGTACTCCAAGTACTTGGTGAGGGGCTCTCCTATGGGCAGACCCCCCAGTGGGGGAGAGAAAAAGGATTCAAAAGTCATACATCACCCCCTCCCCCCGACATCAGGGCAGGCCCCTTATAACCTGCACCCTCAGTCTCCGTGCATAAATAAAAAAATTGCTCCAAACTGTCCAAAAGGTCCACTTATGCCTCGTACACACGGCTGGATTTTCAGAGAAAAAAAGTCAGACGGGCTTTTTTTCTAGGAAAGTCCGGCCGTGTTGACTTTTTTTTTCAGAAGTCCAACGGACCTTAGATTGAGAACCTGTTCTCTCTCTTTTTGTCAGACTTCTGACGGACTCACAATGGACTTTTGTACGGTCAAGGCAAGGCATTAGGAGGCCTGTGCAAGAAAAGCCTGACGTGACTTAGTGCCAGTGAAAACTCAGCAGTGGACCACTGCCAAAGTGTTTTCCTGGGACAAAAAAGAAAAAGTCAGACAGGCTTTTTTTCTAGGAAAGTCTGGCCGTGTGGACTTTTTTTTCAGAAGTCCGACGGACCTTAGATTGAGAACCTGTTCTCTTTTTTTTTTTGTCAGACTTCTGACAGACTCACGTGGACTTTTGCACGGTCAAGGCAAGGCATTAGGAGGCCTGTGCAAGAAAAGCCTGACGTGACTTAGTGCCAATGAAAACTCAGCAGTGGACCACTGCCAAAGTGTTTTCCTGGGACACCACTCTGGCCAGACAAATGCAGCCCCACTCTTACCAGAAAGGCCTTTGAACTTAGGGAGAGTCCTGCCTTTAACCATAGACAAGCCTGGAGAACAAGGCCAGAATTAACCCAAGAGGAAAGGATCCCTCTCACTGTACATCACAAATTACTGACCAGCACCTTCCCTATTCAAAGGGATCCCATCGTTCTGTTCCCAAAGCAGATGGTACAGTCTGCTGACCATAATAGCAGAAGACAAAGCATTGCAGGTGTAGCAGAGATTTACCACCGTACAGCTGCTTTTGCAACTCAGGCGAGGGGTTGGGGGCTGAGAAAAACACAGCTCATACATGTGTTTTTTGTTTGAGATACAACAACTTTCAGCTTAGCCTATTGACCGCAGTTCACAAACAGGAAACTAGATGTCACTAATTCTCAGTGATATGTTATGCATTTTCTATGATGTGTTGTATTTCTTGTACATTGTGCTGTACTTGTTGGTTTGTTTTTCCTGTCTGTGTTTTTCTTACCATGTGAGGTGACATCTTTGCTATTATGTTCCAATAAAGAAGCCAGTTCTTGTTACTCCACAATGTCTGATCTGAATCGACTCCGCTGCACCCAGCAATCGTACTCTGCAACATTTTTAACTGCACTCCCCTCATTATGGTAAATAGCACTGCAACTCGCCACTGGCAGCCCTGAGTACTGGAGCTGTGGTCACGTGACTGCAATAGAAATGCAAAATAAAATATAAGATGACCGTATTGAAAGATTTACTATGCACTTTTATACACAAAGGAAATGATGATGTGCTGTGCAAACATAATTTAGCTGCATAGTCTTTACATTCTCCTTAACCCGCTAATACTGCCAAAGCAGCGTGTGTGCTCAAACAGGCAAGGTTTAAATACGATAAAATAGACCTTATAAGGCAACTAGATAAGATTACATCACTCCTCAGTCCAACACTAAAACCTAACTTCCCATACACCTTTGCGATATATTGCCTGCTATAAAATGTTAGGGGCATTTTTGCTTCATGCTGAAAAAAAACCACAGTGAAATCTTACAAAGGACAGCGTCTAGGTCTTCTATTGTACTATTCCATGGCGTTATTATCATCTGTGGCTACAGCTCTATACCATGCTGGGCTATATTATATCAATCAGATCAAATGGCCTTACACTAGATATTGTTTTGTTCATTCAGTAACCTATTTAATATGGAATGTTTACAATCTACGATTTGACTAGAGGAGCACTTTGTGAAGCTATATTGCGGCTGTAATGCTATTGATTTTACTAACCGTAATATGACAGTACAGTAGTTATACTGAAAATTGACAGTGCAGAGGTTATGGATTGAATGGATCCAGAAAATGAATAAGCCTTCCCCACAATGGGGGCACTGAAGCAAGTCAAATGGACCAGAGAGGATTTTGTCTGCACATCTGACGTCAGAGCTGGGTTTGATCTGGACTATTTGATCATCATTTCTAAGCTTAGTCTAAAGTCTTCATTTTATTAGTTATTCGTTCCCAAAGGAGCATTTCTGGGATGCACAATAATATAATTAGAATTGTTTTCTTATCTGGTGCCTACTGATAATGCCATAAAAAAACAATTGGTTGCTTGTTGATTGGAATGGATGTAAAATCAAATCATTTGAAGAAACCTGTCATGGGAGAAATATGAGAAATATATAATCTGTCATTGATCACCTCCTTCTGAGAATACCAATGGCCTGGCGCTGCTGCCCAGGCTTTGCTGTTTTATGACCCGGAACAAGTACTGACTTTTTAATTAGCTGAATGCTTGTTCTGTAACTTACACGGGTCTTGTTCAGCAGTGGTACTGTGAGCCACAACAAGGGGTTAATTTTTGCAGCGGCTGTTAAGCAAAACATCATGTGTACAATCCCCCCCCCCCCCCTCTGGCTGTCATGTTAGATTAAAAGGAGCAGTCAAACCAATTAAGGATGAATGTCTGGAACACAGAAGACCTGCGTTCAGTATGTTTCTCCCTGAATGCATAGGGCGTTAAACTCAGTACAGCATTCAGCCCTGTCCAGCCTCAGCCTATTATAGGCTTTGACATGTTGTAGAAAGTAGTGCTGGACATTGCACCTATCCCTTCCTGGCGCACTAAAAACTGTGAGGAAAGCAAAGCACCCAGGACTGCTGTTAGAAACCAAGGGCCTCCAAACAGCCAACCTGACAGCTCACTCTTACCAAATAAACACAGTTTACTAGGCTTCAGTTGGGATTGAACACAGTAAGTGATCTGTACCGATCACTGTTTGTGTTTATAATGAATGAATGAGTGACTTGTATAGAACTACACATGCAAACTGAAGTGTTTTCTTGGCTGGTGCAGTAATTTACCCTGTAGGGTTTCAACGTGCTTGGGACACACAGTCATACTCACATATATACATATATACTGGGCCAATTTGGACAGGATTCAATTAACCTATCAGCATGTCTTTGGAGTTCTGGAAAGAAAGGGTCTGGTAATTGTGTCATATTTACCAGACCCTTCCCCCACTTTCCATCCTGTAGGATCCTATTGTGTGCTTGTAGCTGCCAGTGGACAGGAGAGGAGGGAAGCTGGTAGCACTGCAGGTGGTTTAGAGGGGGAACACAGAGGGCCCTGGGCAGCATTGGAAAATGTATGGTGCGCAGGGAGGGTGATCAGTGTGGCGGGGCGGGGGCAGTTACTGGAACTGATCCCCTGATGGCTCTCTGCAGCAGCTGAATGCCGGCAGGAGGGAAAGGAGTAGAAGCCTGCTTTCAGCTGCAGCAGGGAGAGCCCTACAAGGGATTGGTTCCAGTAACTGCACCCCCGCCATGCAGATCACCCTACTGGTGCACCATACGTTTCCCCCTGAGGCTCAGGCCACCCTGTGTGCCCCCTCTAACCCCACAGTGCTGCAAGCTTCCCTCCATCCAATTCACCCAGCTGCCTGGGCCCCCCTGCTGGCCCAGCCCCCGTACAGAAGGACCGGTGGTACCCGCTATCCACAACCCCGACGCAGCTAAATGGCCCTGTTTGCAAGACCATGAGCAAGATCTGTTTTCTAGTATACTGAGGCCAAACACAGCCAGACAACTAGTGGTTTACAGAAGGAGCCCAGCAATGGCAACCACTATATTTCTGTCATTGCAGGTGACCTTTAAAGTGTAAGGCCCCTTTCACACGGGCGTATACAGATAAAAAAGGGACATACATTGGTCCCTATGAGATAAACATCCGCTGACACCCGATCTCGCCCACCTCCGCATTCCTCCGATTCTGCAGACGGAGAGCAGAGAAAAGACAGGGCGGTCCCTGCAAAGTGTGTGGGGACCGCCCTGTCATCCGCCGGCTCAAGACATTGAAGTGACCCTAAACCCTGGTTTAAAAAAATCTGTTCAAGTGTGTATTCTTAAAGACTCCAACATTTCCCTCTGGTTGATCTATGTGCATTGCAAGGATTGCAAGAAATTCCTGTGTGTTTGTCTGTGTCCATGAAGTAAGTGAATCTAATGGGAGTGGTTTCATAATTCTCAATCAGCTGCTGCACCTGTTCTAATGAGGTCTGCATCCTTTTAGACATGATTTTTCTATTGGGCGTATATCAACAATTTAACTTTTGTTGCAGGGAATGCCTGAAATCTGACTTGTATCTTAGTGCAGACTTCTGGGAAAACCAGCGAGCCAATCACAAAAGCAGGAAATTATATTTCTGGGGGGGCATTCTGTACACATTTTGTGTACATAACACCTTCAGGTAGCCATATTGCATTGGTTTTTACAGAAAATTACACCTCGGCTGGTTGAAATTCAAATGTAATTTTAATAACATTCAGTTACAATATGACTTGTAAGGCCCCTTTCACATGAGCGCACCGTTCTACCGCTAATTACAAGTCCGTTAACGGACTTGTAATGGGCCCCTATGGGAGGGGATCCGTTAGCGGATGATGCATCCGCTAACGTCCGCCTAAGATCCGCGTCCGTCTGGATCCGTTTTGCGGACGGAAGAAAACCCTATATATATATATATATATTATATTTTTCCACATAAAGTCAACAGTAATGTAGATTTGGTGGCCATTTTAAATCCATCTAAAACAGTTATCTCATACTCGTTCTCGTATAACATAAGTCTAATGCCGCGTACACACGGTCGTTTTTTGCGATGAAAAAAAAACGACGTTTTTTAAAACGTCATTTAAATTGATCGTGTGTGGGCAAAACGTTGTTTTTTGTCTTAAAAAAAATGACCAAAAAAAAATTCCAACATGCTTGAATTTTTTGTGTCGTTTTTCAAAACGTCGTTTTTTGTTTCACAAAAAGTCACCGTGTGTAGCAAAAACGTCTTTTAAAACGACGTTTTTCAACCCGCGCATGCCCAGAAGCTAGTTATGAAGCGAGCTTCAATGGAAAAGAGTGGTGAACGTAACCTTGCTTTTTGTGAAAAAAACGTTGGTGTGTATGCAAAATTGTCTTTGAAAAGTGACGTTTCAAAAACGTCGTTTTTTACTTCACAGAACACGTCGTTTTTTTTCATCGCAAAAAACGACCGTGTGTACGTGGCAAAAGGCTGCAGTTGTGAAACATTTCTGCTAAGGGTGATAAATTTGGCATTTTACTGCCACAAAGTCTCACTTCTACTACTGCAGAGAAAATGTTATTCCTCCTGTGTGTCTCACTCCTTTTATGCATTCTCCAAAATGTAAGATAGGTGAAAGCTCCAGCATGAAAAGTGAGAACTCCCAGTGGTGGGCACAGCTGGTGGGCAGACCTGTAAGCTCAGACACAGATCTCCTTGTGGTAGTCTGTGAGATATAAGAAGCCACTGGTGATGTTACCTGCTGAGCTGACCCTTTAGGTTGTAGTACCAAGTATAATAGGGGTTATAGACATGTGAATCAGTGTAGAACAGAATATTATACAGAGGTTCTGGTATTCAGCAGCAGCAGCTAAAGTACCAGGCTTGAAGAGGTGCTTTAAAGCAGAACTCATCAAAGATTGCACGTTAAGGCTGAACTCTGGGTAATAGACAAACTTTATTTGTATCCCTTATCGTTTACCCCCCCCCCTCCCCCCTGCTAGGATTAAATGCTTGTTTAGTCTTGGAATGCATGGATAAGGTGCATTACTTACACTATCCTTTACTTCCAAGCTCTGGGCTGTAGGCAAGCCCTTGTTATCTTCATGTATAGTGCAAGGCTAATAGCCTGACCTGCATTACACTTGAGGAGGCAAAGTGGCATCAGTGGCCTGAAGCACCTTAAAGAAGCTTCAGCACTGGACTAGTTGCATGGATAGACAGAGCCTTGAATACGGTAAATATTACACCTTATCCCTGCACCCCTAAACGAAACAATTGCAGTGAGTGTATGTGTTTGGGGTGTCTGGTGACCAGCATCTTTCATCCCATTTACTCTGAGTCCAGGTCATTCTGGACTTGCCCCAACCTCTGATTAGACAGTGAAAGTAGAAGGAGCACAGGTATGACCTCATCTCAGTGTTAATCTGCTTTCTCCTCCTACCAGCAAGATTCTTATCAGCACATGAACTATAAGTGGCTCCTTATTTCTCTTACAATACAGCTCTGCTGTACAGGGATTGCAATAGACTGATTCCAAGTCAAATTTAGGTACCTACACTGCTTTCATTTAAAAAATCCTTCTAATGATATATTAATGATTACAGAGCTGTATTCATTTGTGTATTTTGCCTAGAGGTCAGCTTTAAACTGTGTTTATATACCTCCCCTGTGCTCTTCTCCCTGATCTATCATTGTAATTTCTCTATAGGTTGGTCGCTTAGGCATGGAACTCTGCATTAGGTTTGAGTACCATGTATTTCCCCAAACCCAAATGCAGCATGTATTTCCGAAGAGGTGTGGCAACAAAAGGGTGGTGGGGAGCACCAGGAAAATAGTTACCAACTCCTTAGGTTCCATGCACACTGGGCTTAAAAAAAGTCTGTTCTCTTTGGAGTAATAATCTTTCATATTATAGAGCATTCTTTGGACAAAGTTTAGATGAGTTTAGGAGAGTTTTACGTTTTTTCTGCTAGTGAGCTCCAATCAGAAACGCGAATGAGAAGGTTTTTTTTCTGCCTCCTAACGTTGTTCTCAAAATATGCCTGTAAACGTCATAATGTGCATGAACACATAGGATAACATTGAGTTGCTTCTACAGGCAGAACACAAAACTCCTGTAGAAGCAATGTGTTTTTTTATGCCAGTGTAGAGCCTTACAGTCTTTCTTTAAACAAGTATTTCCCTAAAGCCCTGTACACACGATCGTAATTTCCAATAAAAAAAGTCTGAGTGACTTTTTCCAACGGAAATTCCAACCGTGTGTATGCCCCATCGGAGTAATCCAGATGAATTCCATCGGAGTTTAGATAGAGAACATGTTCTCTTATACTCTGATGGAATTCCGTTGGAATTCCGATGTGAGTTTGGTCGGACAAAGGTCCGATCATGTGTATGGGGCTTAAAAGCTGTGGCATCAAATAGCAACACATGCATGCAACACATGCGTACTGAATCGCCTCTGGGTGCTGTTTCCATTCCATGGGTAGGAAAACCCCCCTGACCTCAGAAGAGATGAGTTTTAATCTTTCTCCTGAAGGCCAAGTGGTCCGACTCTAGACGGATAGTAGTTGGTAGCGCATTCCACAGCCGCGGTCCCTGGACTGCAAATCTTCAATCTCTTTTGAGAGCACCAAAAAATAATTATAGTTTTGCTTTAAGCAGCTATTTCCTAAGAGGTGTGGCAGTAGATAGGGGTGGTGGGTAGCATCAAGAAAATATTGATAGTTTTCTTTTAGCAGACATTTCTTAAGATGTGTGCCAGTGGATAGAGGTGGTAGTAGGCATCAAGAAAATAATTATATTTTTTTCTTTAAACGTCTATTTCCTAAGAGGTTTGAGAGTAGATAGGGTGATGGGGAGCATCGAGAGAATAATTATAGTTTTTATTTAAACAAGTGTTTATTAAAACATGTGGCAGAGGATAGGGAGGGTGGGAAACATTGAGAAAATAATTATTGTTTTTTTTTAAACAGGTATTTCCTTTTTTTTTTGTTTCACAAAAGTTTTTATTAAGAGAAAACAAGATACAAGTAAGGTTACAGGTATAATAAATTTCACATTTGTAGTCTTCCCAATGTAAGTATGGCAGTTTGAATGGACTACAGAAATCATAGGGAGAATAACAATAGAAACGTGAATATATAGAGGATGTTGTCTTATGCATATAAACAATTTTCATGGAATATCAAAACATATGCCTAATTAGAACCGAGATTTACACATAATTAGATACATCTGCATAAAAAAGCAAAGACCGCAATGGCCCAATAGTACCGGGACCGCTTGCGGCCATGTCGTAACTCTCAAACCCAATAACATCGTATTCCAATAAAGAGGGGGGCAGGGTAGGGTAAGGACAGAGAGACAGCAGAAAGGGGAAAGGAATAGGAAACTTAAAGTAGGAAAAGAGAGAACAGAGAGTAGTGGAGACCGCTTCACACCTCGGGTCACTGTGCCCATATCAGGGCATGAATGGGGATAATAGCGGTCAGTCTACATGACTCAACGTTGGGTTGGGAAAAAGGATTTGTAGTGGTCCAGGGTCCTGAAATGCGTCCAACAGGCCCAGGTCAATGTGAGGTTCTGAATCCGATCCTGGCATGTGTGAATCAATTCCTCCATAAACAAGTATTTCCTAAGAGGTGTGGCAGTGGATAGGGGTGGTGGTAAAGGAAATAATAATTGTTAATCTTTAAAGAGGTATTTCCTAAGAGTAGTGGCAGCAGATAGGGGTGGTGGGTAAAGGAAAGCATTATTGTTATTCTTTAAACTGGTATTTACTAAGAGTAGTGGCAGCGGATAGGGGTGGTGGGTAAAGGAAAGAATTATTGTTATTCTTTAACCACTTAAGGACCGCCGCACACACTTATACGTCCACAGAATGGAACGGCTGGGCACAAGGGCGTATATATATGTCCTCGCCCAGTAGCGGGTCGGGGGTCCAATCGGGACCCCCTCCTCTGCGTGCGGCGGTCCCCCTGGCTCTGGGAGTGATCCGGGATTAGGGGGCGGATGTCCGTTTTTTTCCGCCCCCCCCCCCCCGCGATCGCTCCCAGCCAATGGTAGCGCTCCCCCTACGTGTCACTTCCTCCTCCTGTGTAAACACAGGAGGGGGAAATTATGTAATCTCTCATCGCAGCGGTATTTCCAACTGCTGCTGAGGAGAGATCACATCACAAGTAAGTGTGCACCAATACTACACTGACACACACACACATAGGCACATTAACCCCTTGTGATCACCCCCCTGTCACAGTGTCACTTAATGCAGTGATCTAATCACTGCATTTAGTGTCAGTGTGACAGGCAGTGTAAAAGTCAGTTAGTGTTAGGTTCAGGGTAGCCCCGTACCCCCCCCTAATAAAGTTTTAACCCCCTGATCACTGCCCTAATTAACCCTTTCACTCCCTATTGCCAGTGTCACTAAGCGATCATTTTTCTGATCGCTGTATTAGTGTCGCTGTTGCCGCTAGGAAGCTATTTTTTTTTTATTGCGATTTTTTTTTTACTAAAGACATGTGGCTGAATAAATTTTGGCCTAAATGTTTGACTAAAATTTAGTTTATTTGATTTTTCTTATAACAAAAGTAAAAAATTGTGATTTTTTTTCAAAAATGTCGCTCTATTTTTGTATATAGCGCAAAAAATAAAAATCGCAGAGGCGATCAAATACCACCAAAAGAAAGCTCTATTTGTGGGGAAAAAAGGACGCACATTTTGTTTGGGAGCCACGTCGCACGACCGCGCAATTGTCTGTTAAAGCGACGCAGCGCCGAATTGTAAAAACACCTTGGGTCATTTAGCAGCATATTGGTCCGGGTCTTAAGTGGTTAAACTGGTATTTCCTAAGAGTAGTGGCAGTGGATAGGGGTGGTGGGTAAAGGAAAGAATTATTGTTATTCTATAAACAGGTATTTCCTAAGAGGTGTGGCAACTGATAGACGTGGCGAGGAGCACTGGGAAAATATTTACTAACTCATTAAATTTCTTATTTAAACAGGATCACTTCTACCCGAATATTAGTTAATCAGAAATAAACCAGGACAACTTCCTAATAATCATATATATATATATATATAGAAAAAAAAATCAAAATTTCAAGCTGATAACATTCTCTTTCCATTTTCTGAAATCACGGTTAAAAACAACATGCCTTGTTTCAGACAACCTGAGAGTCTCTTTACTTGCAATGGACGTGATATCTCCATTGATTGTCCCCTTTTGATGTCACATCAGTTTACTGGATTTAGATGATACTCGGGCATCTTTGCGCTATAGCAGCTGAAACCTCAAATACCATGCATCACTTATGAGGTGTAATTGTTTTGCTTAGCTCTGATATATCTGCCGTCTTCCTGTCTGATTAGCCGCTTGCAGATGTCATTTTATCCTTGTCAAGATGAAATCATTGACAGAAATGTCACAAGCCCCTCTGCTTCCCCTCTAAGCTTTGGAAATCAGTGCTGCTGAAGGCTTGTGTAGCGGGGGAAAGACTGGTTAGCAGCAGTGTCCGACTTATCTCTTTAAATTGTTCCCTATGCCGTGCTATGAGGTGCTATCGGTTCTGAATGTTAATGTCCCTGTGTGTGTGCTCCTGCCTCTCTCGCATTCCGTGTGTGTGTGTGCGCTTGTGTGTGAGAGTGCGTATCTCACCCTGCTTCTCTCCAGCGCTGTCTGTATCTAAGTGCATGCATCTGTGTGAAAGAGGGAGGACAAAAAAAAAAGAATACATCAGTTTAGCACGGACATGCATCTCTAACAAGGAGAAGAGGAGGAGAGAGTGAGTAGAAGAAGAGAGAGGAAGCAGGAGAATGACAAGGGACATTTAAATTGCTCACATCTTCCATCCAGAAGCTCAGGCTCCGCAAACTGGCAAGGTGTAGACCTGTTCAGAATTAACGTTGGCTCAGGTCTAAATCTGAACAGCCCATGACACCACAGAAGACTTGTAACAGAAATAAAAAGGCTTGTTCCTTTTTCATCATTCATATTTCTTCTCCCTCCCCAAGTGAAATCTTTTATCCACAAAGGAGAAAAACAAATCAAAGGTTATTCTTTACATCTCCCCAACTTTGCATGCAACATGTGTAACGGGCTTCGTTTGCCTTGATAGATTATGAACAACCTTGGAAGGTGCAGAAAAGAAGAAGCAAGATTGGATGCAAACTCTGAGCAAAGCAGATGATGGGGGAAAAAAAAAGGGGAGTGTAAAATATAACCTCTAGCTGCTTATCAGGAAAAGAAGACCACCCCTCTGCCTTGATTTTGGAGCACTATATTCTGGGAAAGGGGGACAGATTTTTTTTTTTTCTTTTAAGCTTGGTGCATAAGCGTGTTCTGATTTTTCTCTTGTGTTCATTTTGTGTTTCTGCCTGTCACTGCGTGACATCAATGGAACTGACACAGGGATGTACTAAGAGAAGCTTTGGCTGTTCTGGCAGGTCCTAGCTCTCCACCAGCTGCCTCTGTCTCTACCGGTTTTGGGAACGGTGCAATGAGAAGGTAAGTTAGAACCAATCTTTACTTTTATAGTCCATCTTCTTCAATTGCAGGAGCTGAAGGTGGGAGGCGAGACAGGCTTCCCTAAAAACTCCTGATCATATTTAGAAGGTCAGACCAGCAATCCATTCTAAAAACACATCCTGTCAAAGTTCATTGAAACAAAAACTCATGTAGATTTTCTTACCTTAAAAATGTTGACTTTTGGGAAAGTGTTAAGGATGTTCCTCTTGAATTAGCAAATGCAATTTTCTTTCAAGGGCATTTCTATAAAAATGAATGTGGTGTAGGCTTTCGCCTTTTAGAAAATAAATATTTCATGGGCAGATTAAACACAAATCTCTTTTGACTTTTGCCTATGGTGGGGGGGGGGGATGATGAAGCTGATGCTTGCCCCAGTCCAGAGTGTCTGTAAAATTTGGGATTCTGGGTAATGATATGCACTATGTCACAGTGCCTTCTGTATATGTACTAACAAGGATTGATGTTGGACATTTGGATCTTTTTTTTTTCACAAATGTTTACTGAGCCACAAGTTAGGTGGCTACAGTGGTTGGCAGGGATCACTGCATATGTGTGTCTATTTGTGTATGCTACTGAGATCGTGTTTATATCAGTTCCTCTGCATTACAGCCTTTTTTTCTCCACGTTTCATGGGCTATTGGCTCTGGAAGGCTTATCAATTTCCATTTGAAAAGCTGTTTCTTCTTTATTTAATTGCCCTTGCTTCTTGGCTTATTTTGCTGATGGGCATGTAAGGCAAAAGGGAAAGGGGGGAGGAGGGTTAAAGAATAGAACTCATAGCCAAGAATGTTATATAAAATATAGCTCAAATAGTAATGTCCACACATTGGTATGCCTTAGGATGTGTACCAGCCACTGGTATAATCCTTAATGGGGAAAGAACACATTGTTTTGTTTTTTTTTTCCTTTTCTACTATCTAGCATAGAGCTGGTTTGAAGCACATTTAATCTAATGTAATCATGCAGACTTCTGCATTCTCTCCAGCACTGACCGGTAGGGTCAAGCTGCAAGCAGTATTGTTGGCTGTATGGCAGGCAAGTGGTTAACTGTACCAGTAAAACTCTGAGTATGTCCGTATCCGATTAACCTGTTCTCTGTTGTTAATAGATTTCGATCCCCCAACATAAACAGATGCAGTTTTTTTTTTTTTTGGTGGTGGATTGAATATATTATATGACTGTTGGCAAGGACATTGCAGATTTTTTTTTTTTTTATAAAATCAAAAGTTCCAATGTGAAAGCTTGGATTTGTCATACTATGATGGATTATGGAATCTCATGTAATAGAAGATCATGACAGGGCTATATGCATACATGCCTAAAGAATACTGCCTGGGCCAAAAAAATAAATAAAGAGACCTTTTATTTCACATCTGTGCTGCACAGTTCATCAATACTTTATGGCTCTGACCTCCTCATCAGGTAATTAATACATACACTCCACAACCTTGTTCTGGCCATTCCTCAATTTACCTTTTACCTTTTAACTATTAATCGATGTATCAGTGTAAATAACTTTGCTGTTTTAGAATGCAATGAGACTCCACTATCTATTTTGCCCTGATAGGATGCAATACCTTTCTACTTCCTGACCTCACTCTACAGCGCCACCTGCATATTGGAGATGAAACTGCATGTCACAAAATCAAAGTTCATTCCCTCCATATGTAGTTTTACATATGCGGAAATGTGAAATGTTCTTCAAGTTATTTGAAAAGTACGATTTGTTGGCTTTTTATGCAGGGATGCCACACTTTATACATAAACAAAAAAAAATTACTTTTCTACAAGACAACATGGTAAGAGGGCTAAGGATTTGTTATACCCGGCCTTTGTAATAATAAATCTATATATTGCCTGCTGAGAACTAGTTTTTGAAAAAAAAGTTTATTTAATTAAATAATACAAAGAGCTATGATGATTATGGGCAAAGTGTAGAAGTCATTTGCAACTAATCAGACCACTGTTTCGTAGCCACACCAAAGAGAAAAAATTGTTATGGTTGATTGCTACAGGTTATATGCCTTTCAATGTGCCTTATATTGCTATTGCAGAACCTCCCTCTTAGCAGTAGCCTATTATCTGTTTGATAATGAAAAAGGCAGGATTGAAATGGATTTTTAACTTGCTCAAACCCTACATGTCTCCTACCAGTCCTGCTGTTTTTTTTTCCTTATATCTGGCACACTTTTATGATGTCTATATGCAGTATTAAAATGCTCTTTCATGGTTTTTTTCCCTTCTTCCGAGATTTAAGAGATAGATGTAATCAACCCATTAGACACCCAAGAGCTACATAAACTATAACTCTGCCTGGCTTTGCTCTCTCCTGAGTACACAACAGGTTAATTGAGTCCACACAAAAACCTCTCTCTACACCACAGATAGGACTCATGAGTCTGCAGGGAATATTAGCTCATCAGAAGTAGTGTTCATGTGAGAGACACCAAAAGGAGAACACAGAACATTAAAACACACTAAAAGGGAGAAGGAATAAAGTCTTCCCAAGTAAGCAAAAAAAAAAAACTAGTTTAGAAAAGAGTCAACACACTAATTGCTGGCACTGATAGGTGTTTATGCTTATTGTGGCTACCGAATCCATCAAACAGACATTCTAGAATTATTTGCAAATAGAGCCACTGAAATTGTTGATCTTACAATACTTGCCAGCTGTGAAACAGAATTTTTACCACTCTGAAATGAAGGTTTGAAGGAAATTTCCCTCTCTGCAGCAAGCAGTTACTCTGAGGTGCATTTACTACACAGTGAATGCACAGTGACTATGAAAGTGTCTTTAGTGAAATAAGAACTAAATGCCTTTGTTGGCACCACATAGATTATTCATATGATGAATGCTGACTGTTAGTAGTAAGAATGTAAGGCTAGTGATAGCCATGTATGTCTTTTGTCAATTTTGACAACAATTAAAAGAAAACTGTGAAGTATTAGTTATCTAGAGATTGAATTCAATTTGTAATTATCAGTTATTCACAATTTTGAGATATTTTGCAATTCAGTAATGGTGACTTATTGCCTGAAGAATGTTATTAACCCAGGAAAGGTTAATTGTAAAAAAAAAAAAAGTGAATGGCCTAAACATGGACTGGTGTCTTTATTTGATACTAAGACCCCCATACACCCAATATAACTTTTGTTGTCTGATTTCCTTTACCAAAACCATGTAGTGCAAGGGCCTGCCTGAGTGCATATAAATTGAAACTCTTAAGGTTTGACCTTGAATTATATGGTTTTGGTAAATCTAAAGGAAATCAGACAACAAACGTTGTATAGTATGTATCCAGCTTAACATACTAAAAAAATACTTTCTCTTAACTGGGTGCAAACAAGAATAACGTGTGTTGGTACATAGGAAGTGATCTAAGCCCAAATGAAGACCAAAACCATCTTCCAACGAGGGCTTCCAGTTTAGGCAATGAATGTTTATGATGAATCTGAGGATATGGGACTTTATTTTTACCAGTAATTATTATTTACAACGACCTTTAAACTTCAACCACGTAGAGTGTGGTGGGCCTAACATAGCCTTCCTCAACCTGTTTACCCCAGAAGAGCTCTTGAAATATTTGAATGTCTCTGGGAAGCTCTGCTAAAAAGAATTATGTGTACAGTTTTCAATACACTAGCATCAACACTACATTTTAGAACACTTTAAATATAAGAATAAATAATATGTCATACCTGATATGTTTGACACCCTGATTCTTTTTTGACTCTCCTACTTTGTAAAGGAAAAATGCTTAGTGATTATCTTGAAATTAAAAGAATAATAGCAGAATGAAAAGGCAGGTAGTAAAAACTGTGGTGTCCTCTAACATTATTGGTCAGTATATAAGTGCCCCCTTGCATTGGTGGTCATTGTGGTCAGAGATCAATTCACCATTGCTTACTGTGCAAGGAACCCCTAGCAACCTCAGAAGGAATCCTAGGAAACCCAGGATGGAGCATAGCCAGTGCAACAGTAGGTTGCTGAGTGAATTTCAAATTAACACATTGACTTCATGTTTGCTGCGACCGGCTGACCCCTGACCTTCATTTCTCTTTTTAGGGGATCACAATTTTCCAGCAAATTTCCAAAACAATTCTACTGGCTTCTCTATACTCATAGTTATTCCCTTTAGGTTAACTAGTTTATTATTCAACACATAAAGTTGTTTTACTGTTCAGTTTTGAGCAATTTAATAGTAATTAAAGGCAACTGTAAAAATAAACACAAATACATACAGTGCATGTTATTTGATGGCTTTCAGACCTCTGGCTGTAATGATCATTATTTGCTATAACAACCATCATTTCAGCAGCAAGATCCAATGAGAGCTGGAACTAACAGTCATATGGCTAAAACTATATTCATTATGGCAGAAAACTCTTTCTTTAGAGCTTGGTGAATGAAGCATTTCATGCATTCCTTGTGTTATCTCTGTGAGAGGGATAATTAATTTGATTTTTTTCAGCAGCGTTTACATTATTTATGGCAACGCAGCTCTAACACGTTATATCAACATGCATTTCAGAGGTCACTGACGTCACAGAGGTCACTGACATCAGTCCTTGGCCAGACTAGTGTCATTAGTCATGGATAGATTAATCAGAAGCCAAATACCCAACATGCTTTGGGATTATGTAAAGGAACCTGGAATGATAAGGATGGTAGATTTTTATGTTTGCTTTTTATTTTTTAAAGGAAACATGCACTGGGAAGATGTACAGGTTACCACTGCTGAATTATTCTATTATACAAGCTACTTGACCAGGTATCATGCTGACCTAAAGGTTTTGATATTTTCTGAACCCCTGGCTTAGAACACATATGCAAATTAAGATATATATGACTTGACTTTGTTTGCTGCATGTTTGTTCTAGGTCATTGACTAAGAAAACTTTAAAGTTGGTAACAAAAGTGCAGCTAACATTTTCCGCGGGAAGTCAGAAATGGTATCCCCCATTTTTATTTCAGTACAATTTTCCTTTAATGTCTCTGCTGCTCCTCTCTGCCTATCCCACCACTGGCTTCCGCTCACCCAACAAATTAAATTAAAACTACTAACAATTACCTACAAAGCCATCCACAACTCTGCCCCCAGCTACATCAATGACCTAGTCTCTAAATACCAACCTAATCGTTCTCTTCGTTCTTCTCAAGACCTCCTACTCTCTAGCTCTCTCATCACCTGCTCTCCAGGACTTTTCCAGAGCCTCTCCAAGCCTATGGAACTCCCTACCCAGATCTATCCGTCTATCTCCCTCTCTATTAGCTTTTAGAGGATCCCTGAAAACCCTCCACTTCAGAGAAGCCTACCCTTTCCACACCTAGCAACGGTATTTTTCATTTCAGTCCATCTGATCATCCCCCACAGCTAACTACCCTTTGTTCCACTTGACCCTCCCTTCTAGATTGTAAGCTCATATGAGCAGGGCCCTCTGATCCCTCCTGTATTGATTTGTATTGTGAATGTACTGTCTTCCCTGATGTAAACCACTGCGCAAACTGTTGGCACTATATAAATCCTGTATAATAATAATAGAACAAATCTTCCTATCTGACAGTATCTAAGAACTGGGGTTAATTTCTTAAGGGGTGGAGTTTTATACTTTCTAAGTAAATGTAAAGCTGAATTCAGTTCAAGTATCTAGTAAGCAAACGCCTTTTTTCTGACAGTCCTCTCAAACATTACATATATTGAACATTATGTGCTGCCCATTAGTGATGCCACATTTAAGGCCCCTTTAGCTCAAAAGTTGACAACCACTGATCTAGACATTGCCGCTGCTTTTGTTCAAGTCGTCCTCCTCTGATCGCTCCCCTCCCCCCAACCCACCACAATGGTCTTTCAATGCAGTGGGGACTAATAGAGCCAAGGGAACCTTTCATATGCATTCTTCAAAAGTGTCTGACTATGCCTGCCCTTTCTGCCCCCCTCCTACATTCATAGATGCTGTAACAGCTTCTTTGAATGAAAAATGATCTATGAATAGAGGAGGGGGTCCTTTCATCATTATTCCCATCCTTCATTCATAGAACTGTTTTCATACATAGAAGCTATAGTACAGTATAGTGAATAGTTAGCAATTTTGACAAGTATATATGGCAAGTACTTCCCCAGATCTCACATTGATAGTATTTATTTGCTTTTTTTTTTCTCTAAACTTAGACTTTAATGTTATGGTAAGGCATAGTAAAATTTTATGGTATACCTTATCAGTAGTGACACGACTTAACCCAACACATTTATAGTAATAGTAGGGACTTATAGGTTGACTAGCTCCATGGTTTCATGGTTTCTATTTTGTTTGGGATATTCCTACAATAAGATCCCTCCTATGCACTTAGTAGTTTTGTGTGTCCCTGCCCACCTTTGCATATTCCAGCATCTCCTGTTGCATTCATATAAATATAATATTAATAACACATTTAACAAGGTAGAGTAGGCAACAGCAGATATGAAGACCAAGGAACTCAAGTTTATAGATTTCACTAATAGAGTCCCCTAGGGAGATTAGAACTTTTAATGTGTTTTAACTCCAGCATTTGACAAAAACTGAAAGACAGTAAAACCTTGGATTGTGAGCATAATTTGTTTCAGAAAACATGCTTGTGATCCAAAGCACTCGTATATCAACGCAAATGTCCCCATAAGAAATAATGGAAACTCAGATGATTAGTTCCATAACCATTTATTCATAAGTCCTCCAGTTTATAGTCCATATAAAAAGGTTATAGCAATGTGATAGGTTGTGTAACCATAATAAGTCCATCCACAAATGACATCTTTCACAAGGGAATTAGAAGAAAAATCCATCAGAAGCTACAAAGTATAAAAGAGAAGAGAGGCACCTCTAAATGTAGCGATATGGTTACATTTAATGAAGGTACAACAGTATGCAGGCATCCGGGGTAAAGCTGTCCACATAGACCATCCTCTGCACTGCCAGCTCTCCCCACTGTCAAGCCACGTACACACGATCGGTCAAACCGATGAGAACGGTCTGATGGACCGTTTTCATTGGACCAAACCGATCGTGTGTGGGCGCCATCGGTTATTTATCCATCGGTTAAAAAAAAGCAAACTTGTTTTAAATTTAACCGATGGATACCTAACTGATAGCACCAAACCGATCGTTTGTAAGCACGACCATCGGTTAAAAATCCACGCATGCTCAGAATCAAGTCGATGCATGCTTGGAAGCATTGAACTTCATTTTTTTCAGCACGTCATTGTGTTTTACGTCACCGCGTTCTTACACGATTGTTTTTTTAACCGATGGTGTGTAGGCACGACTGACAATTAGTCAGCTTCATCGGTTAACCAATGTAAACGATCGATCAGACCGTTCTCATCGGATGGTCCGATCGTGTGTACAGGGCATTAGTCTGCAATTGTGACCGGGAAGACTACCCTGCAGTAGAATGATCTGAAAACAAGGCTTGAGGGATGACGTTGATGGCGGTGAAAAGGATGGTCCATGTGGACAGCTTTACCCCAGATGCCTGCACACTTAGATATGCCTGTTTTAATCATCAACCATGTAAGTTTCTGAATGTTGTACCTTTATTAAATGTAACCATTTTGCTACACTTAGAGGCACCTCTGTTCTTTTTTATACTCAGTTGTGACATGACGCTACCTGTATATCAAGACATTGCTAATTTTATCAATTCAAAATGTATAAAACAAAATTTTGCTTGTCTTGCCAAACAATCTCAGACCAAGTAACTCTCATGCCGCGTACACACAACCGTTTTTCATGACAAGAAAAATGCAATTTTTTTAATTGGTCATTAAAAACGATCATGTTTAGACTCCAGAGAATTTTTCTCGACAAGAAAAATGGCCATTAAAAATTTAGAACCTGCTCTATTTCTTCTCATCTTCGTTTTTCTTGTTGTGAAAAACAGTCGTGTGTGCGCTTTAACGACGGGAAAAAAAACTTGCATGCTCAGAAGCAAGTTATGAGAAGGGAAATTTGCATAATCAACCCAAAGGGTGGCGCCATTCGAATGCTTCCCCTTTAAAGTGCCGTCGTAGGTGTTGTACGTCACCATGCTTTGCTCGAGCATTTTTCATCACAATCGTGTGTATGCAAGGCAGGCTTGAGAGGAATCGCCTCGAGGAAAACTTTGCTTTTTTCCATGACATGAATGACATGAATGACGTGTGTACGCGGCATTAGTCCAAGGTTTTACTGTATTAGTTTTAAGTCGACGGACTGACTGGCAGGCAGGAAATGGCTTAGTGCTTTCCCAAAGCAGTTATATTCAAGAGATGTTGTGAATAACTATCACAGTTGCTTGCTTTCTCATCCAAACTGTCAAGCAATCAAAAGGTTGGCGTCATAACGGATCACATGTGCAGTACCATGCAACAAGCAACTGTGCAAATCAAATAGAGTCTAAGATGGCAGCTGTAAAGGAGAATACGTTTAAGTTCTACTTACTCTTCACTGCTCAATTGGGTGCTTAGACTTTGAATTTCCCCTCGGGTTGATTTAATAAGCATGAAGACAGACAGTTTTTTTTTGTTCGATTCACTAATTACATTTTAAGTCCCTTTTTAATGTTAACATTATATAGTAACACATGATACCAGTTAACATGCTTTTAGATGGGCATATAAGCAGATAATTGTTTGAAAAGGGCAATACAGAAAGGGCTATGTTCACCATAGTAATCCCAGTGAAATGGTGCCTAGGGCAGCAGGTTTCATGTTAAGTGGCATTCTAGTAAAAACTTTTAATTTCCTATTCAAACACATGGAGCTGTGTCCCCATGGAAAACACAGTATTTGACATGAAAAGGCTGTGTTTGACCTGTTTTTCCTGCAAGTGAACCCTAAAAGGATATTCTGTGCAATGCAAAACATGCCAGTCATTGCCTCTAATGCCCTCTACACATGATCGTTTTTTCTGTCGGAATAAACTCTGACGAGTTTTTCAGATGAAATTCCACTCAAGCTGTCTTGCATACACAGTCACACCAAATTCCGACCGTCAAAAATGCGGTGACGTACAACACGTGCGACGGGCCGAGAAAAATGAAGTTCAATGCTTCAATGCTACGAACATAATTTCCGATCAAATTTTTTTCCGTCGGAAAAAGTCAGATGGGACACACACGGTCAGAATATCCGATTAAAAAAATTCCGTCTGACTTTTTTCATCGAAAATTTCGATCGTGCGTACGAGGCATTAGCTGTCATGAGTACTGCTCTCTTAAAGTCAATGGGATTTTTCTGACCTGCGTTTGATGTGCAGGCAAACAGGCTGTTCACTCTGCAATAGAACTTTCCTTCATTTGATAAAGGAAGTCAGGAGAGCTTCACCTTATTACTAAGGGAACAGCCTATGTGCCTTTTGTAAATCAACCCATTCATCTCCTAAGGCCTCGTACACACGACCGAGAATCTCGTCTTAAAAGAAACGTTGTTTTCCTCGATGAGGTTTTTGTCAAGCTTTCCTTGCATAAACACTGTCAAGACAAAATCTCATCGTTCTCAAATGCGGTGACGTACAACGCGTAGGACAGCACTATAAAGGGGAAGTTTGATTCCATAGGCGCCCCCATGGGGCTGCTTTTGCTAATCTCATGTTACTGCGCATTAAGTAAAAGTTTGGTAAGAGACGATTCGCGCTTTTCAGTCTATTGCAGCGTGACAAATGTGCTATCTCCATTACGAACGCTACCGAAGGTGCACTCCCGTCTCATACTTTATTCTGAGCATGCGCAGGTTTCTAAGCATACACACAAACGTGTTTGTTGTCGTAAACCAGCCCGACAAAAACCAGCCTAGAGGGGCATCTACCATTTCTAAATGGAAATCCATTTTGTCCTATAATTTTTAACTTTCCAAACAGCTAGCAAAAGTACTACGTAAAGCTGAAACTCCAGGCACCTAATCTACATGCATGGCGCTGGATGCATGGATTCCAATATGGGGGGGGGGGTTAAGCATTTGATTAGAGTCAGAGGGTCCAATAGGCTTCAAAATAGCGGGGTTTCGGGGCGCAGAGCACTGAATATTCGCTAGTGTCACACTAATTTTCTTCCTGGCCAATCAGTTTGCAGATGGGGGGTGAGGTGCGGGTGACTGGCTGTGCTCAGTTTTTTTTACCTGCTGAAGAATTTGTATTTTTTATGAATCCAGTTCTAAACTTTACACAGCCCCAACAAATAGCCATCAGACACCACTTATAGTGATGGGATACCTTTTACTGTGTCCTCTCTCTATTGCTAGCTTGCTAAGTGGTGAGTGAAAAGCCAGCAGCAGACTGTTGATGGTATCCCTTTCCTCTCTCTTCCTAACTCTTGTTAGAATATGCAAATGCAACACACCCGATATACCTTATCCTCTTCCAGTGCTGCTGTTTAAGGTGTACAAGAGGCTCATGCTAATGTAAATCCAGTCGCTAAAAGCTGAACTCTAGATAGATATATATATATAAAAAATTAGGCTCTGTTATTATCAATACGTCATTAAAGGGGTTGTAAAGGTAAAAGTTTCTTTTACCCTAATGTATCCTATGCATTAAGGTAAAAAAACATCTCACAGCACCCCCCCCCCCCGAGTCCCCGTTTTACTTACGTTACCGTTCGAAACTCCCGGGCGCGTTCGCGTCATCCTCTTCGGTTCCCAGCCTGGCCGTTGATTGGCTAGGCTGGGCGGATTGATAGCAGCGCAGCCATTGGCTGGCGCTGCTGTCAATCACAGCGGATGACGTGGGGGGCGGAGCCGAGTGATACAGTCGACGGCTATGGCCACCGCTGTATCACGGGAGCGTGCTCGCAAAAGCTTTCCACCGTGCGAGCGTCCTCGCATGAAGGTAGAAAGCTTTTGCGAGGAGGAGCACAGACAGCCGCCGAGGGACCCCAGAAGACAGCTTTCCAGGCCACTCTGTGCAAAACGAACTGCACAGTGGAGGTAAGTATAACATGTTTGTTATTTTAAAAACAAAAAAGTCCTGACTTTAGTGTCCCTTTAACCTCCCTGGCGGTATGTCTCTTTCAGATTTTAGGTGCTGAAAGCGGTATACTGTAGGCTTGTAATTCTTAGGAATAACTCACTTAAATCTGACCAAACAAGAGTCTAATAGGCATCCCAGGTATGACATTTTTTAAAAACAAAATGATAAATTATAATAAAATAAATATAATATAATGAATAATTATAAATAATTATAACAAATAATAATATAATTATAATAAAAATTATTCAATAATGTAATCAATTCAGTTGCAAAATTGTCGCTGTCATTTTTTTTTTTTTTAATGACGAATTAATGACAAATTCCCCCACAGACAGCCGCCGAGGGACCCCAGAAGACAGCTTTCCAGGCCACTCTGTGCAAAACAAACTGCACAGTGGAGGTAAGTATAACATGTTTGTTATTTTAAAAACAAAAAAGTCCTGACTTTAGTGTCCCTTTAACCTCCCTGGCGGTATGTCTCTTTCAGATTTTAGGTGCTGAAAGCAGTATACTGTAGGCTTGTAATTCTTAGGAATAACTCACTTAAATCTGACCAAACAAGAGTCTAATAGGCATCCCAGGTATGACATTTTTTAAAAACAAAATGATAAATTATAATAAAATAAATATAATATAATGAATAATTATAAATAATTATAACAAATAATAATATAATTATAATAAAAATTATTCAATAATGTAATCAACTCAGTTGCAAAATTGTCGCTGTCATTTTTTTTTTTTTAATGACGAATTCCCCCACAAATCACTATCGTTCAATTCTGCAAGTGATTATAATTTATTATCGCTGTTTTATAGCTGATCTAAAACCATTTTTGACATAAAGGGACACTTTTGGTTGCTATGGACAATCTACAGTTTGCAGGGAGAAAGAACCGTTTTTATTATATAAAATTACATGTAGGACACTGGGCAGACCACTAGGGACAAGGGGGGTGTGTATTTTTTACATACAGTACTGTAATCTATAAGATTACAGTATACTGTATGTAATGTGTTTGTTTACGTTTTTGAATATGGCGCCGTTCTCCGCCCCCGTGCGCCCTAACGTCGGGGAGCACACGGGGACACTGTGTGAATCGAGTGAGCACCCGCTCGCTCACACAGCGCGGATGCATCGCTGGATCCAAGGACAAGGTAAGTAAATCATGCCTGTGAAAGCTGCGAGGCGAGCCCGAGTCTGACTTGGGGTTACCGATCGCAGCATAAAAATCTAACCCCGAGTCAGACCCGGGAATACCGCCAGGGAGGTTAAAGCTGGATTCATACCTAACCTTTTTTCATTGAAATCAATAGAAGTGCATCAAAATGCTTTGCATTGCAGTGTATTGGGTGTCAATGCACATCATTACTTATCATATCCTTGCACAACATGGTTTATGACATATCAATGTGCATCATGGCACATATTGAAGGGCATCTTGATGCTTGCATGGAAAAATGCACCAAGCAAAAATGCAAGGCTGTGAATCCAGCCTAAGGCTGGTTTCACACTTTCTGTGGAGCATCTCACGGCAGGGAGTGCGGTGTGTCCTGGTTCTCTGTTTCAGGGGTAAATCAGGTCCGAATTTGTGCCTGAATTTGTGCCTGGGGGTGGCAAGACTGAGCCTCAAGCCTCGTACACATGCTCGGTTTACTCGGCAAGAACCAGCAAGAAAACTGCTGGCAGAGCTTTCTTGCTGAGTATACCGAGCGCGTGTACGAGGCTTTTAGGTTTCTCGTCAAGAAAACTGCCTAAAATCTCGACAAGAAAAATAGAGAACCTGCTCTCTATTTTCTCGCCATGCTGAGAAACCCGAGAGTGTGTATACTTACCTGTCGCCTTGGAAACACGCGCATGCTCGAAATGACTCCGACGCATGCACGGTAGCTTCCTAGGCATAGGTAGGGTGCAGCAACATGGCGGCAACGGCATCGAATGTGATGAGCGCATGCTCGTCGTACGCAATGACGTCACCGCATTCTTGCCTTCCAAAACAACCACGGTTCTTTTGAAAGAAACATCTGTACACTCGGGCGGCAAGAGATTCTTGCCAAGAATACTGGCCCGTATGTACGAGTCTTCAGGCACTAATCATGTGCTTCCGGAAAAAAAATGTAATCCATGCGTCTGCCGCCTTGCATGTAGATTAGGGGACGGAAGCCCCTGCGCCCCTTATGCCACTGGCAGTACCTGAGTTTGACCTGGTATCAGCATCTTGGGCCCCTGTGCAGCAGGGCTGGAGTGTTACTGAAAGCAGCCGTGCAAGTAGCCTATCGGTTCATGTGCTTAGATGAGCTCATCACTCAACTGCTTCACCTTTACTGTCCGGTCACAGGCTGGGGGCAGGTCCAGGACAACTTTGGCTTAGAGAAAGTGGGTTGAATGATGCTGACCATTAGACTGGAAGCATCCACCAGTAGAGGCAAAAGGAAATCTTCAGATTGAAAGTGAATATTGCAAGCAAAAAGCTGATTTTGCAATTCTATATTTTATATTTTATTGGGCTCTTCATATTATCTTATTGTTTTAGCTGGAGCTCTGCTTTATCATTAGTTACACTGAAAAATGCATGTAATAATGTATTAATGAATTTCGAGCTGCCCTAATTTGTATCCTTTTTATCTGTCTGGAGTTCAGCTTCAACTTTTAAAGAACATTTTTGGTGCCATTTAACCTAAAAAGTGCCATCTAAATCACCACTACAGAAGTAATTTCCTTCACTTAGCCTGGAGGATCAGCGTTCCTACAAACACAGTTGTTCCTGTTTTGTTTAAAATTCACTGCACTCACTAGACACGTTTGCTGCGCTAAATGAAACCGTCACTTCTTTAGTAAATCACCCCTCCCCCACAGCTCTATCGATCTGTACAAACTTTAGTTACTAACATAAATTTGGGCAGCTGTGCTTTATATACCAGGAATGCTTCTTAGTCCCAGCCTGGCACTGCTACCTTTATCACTGAAATGATGCCGTGGATAAAATCAGACTACTAGTATTTCTTCACAATGCCATTACACCAGAACCGGCAAGACAAGGAAGGTTTAACCTTTCCTTTAACGGAAATCCATGTGGTTTTTATTGCAACCATTGGCCTCAATTTAGCATCTTACAGACTATGTCCAGGTTCTGTAAGATATTCTGCTGGCGTGCTGTCTCTTTAGAAAACCAAATTATAATTTTAATTAATTTGCTGCGGAATGAAACCCTTAGAATGTTGTTTTTTTTACCTGGTAACCCATTGAGGGCACTGAGTACAATTTAAGGGATTATCGTCCGCATACTCAAGATGTTAGAAGTGGTGTGGGAGTACTGAACATAGAGTACCCCTCAAGGTATACTTTGGTTTATCTTTGCAAATCCCTGCACTGCTTAAACTGACAAATCAAATTAGAACTTTTTTTTGAACATAAAACAGGGTCTGCTTTTTCTGCAATTCAGATGTTTTTTTTTCCTACCAGATGCAATCCAAAAAATCTAATATTAGCTTCATCATGTTGATGCCATTTTTAAAGTCTTCTTCAATCTATGTAAATCTGTATCTTTCATTTGAATAATAATTGGTGATCCTGACATTAACCTCCCTGGCGGTATGATTATTTCAGATTTTAGGTGCTGAAAACGGTACAATTATTTTGCATGGAAATTTGGCATTTTACATTGCAGGCCTGTAATTCTTAGGAATAACTCACTTAAATCTGTCCAAACTAGAGTCTAGAAGACATCTCGGGTATGATAAAGTTTGAAAAACAAAATCATAAATTATAATAAATAATTGTAAATAATTATAACAAATAATAATGTAATTATAATAAAAATTATTCAATAATGTAATCAAATCAAAAACACTGAAATGTGCTGTAATGTAAAGGGACACTTTTGGTTGCTATGGACAATCTCTAGTGTCCATGCAAAAATAACAGTTTTTATTATATAAAAGTGCATGTAGGACACTGGGAAGACCACTAGAGGCAAAGGGTGTGTGTATTTTTTTCATACAGTACTGTATTCTATAAGATTACAGTATACTGTATGTATTGTGTGTATTTACTTTTTTGAATTTGGCGCCAATCTCCGCTCCCGTGCGTTGTAACGTTGAAGGAGCTCGGCAGGACACTGTGTGAATCGAGCAAGGACACAGCTCGCTCACACAGCGGGGAGGCATCGCAGGACCCAGGGACAAGATAAGTAATTCCCTGCCTGTGGACACTGCGAGGTGATCCGAGTCTGGCTCGGGGTTACTGTTTTTGGTTCTGAAATTCCACCTCGAGCCAGACTCTGGAATACTGCTGAAGGGGTTAAGGTCCTTGTTAAGGCACTTCGATGATCTGAATATACATAAAAATAAGAATAAAGACAATTATAAAGATCAGGGGTATCCAATCTTTCTAAAGAAAGGGACCAGTTTACTGCTCCTCAAATTTTAGGAGGACCAGACTGTGGCCAGCAGGTGTAGAAAATGCCCCAGCATCAATATGAGTAATCAATGTCTCAGACTCTGATCAGTGGGAGTAAAATAATAACATAGCGCCTATGGTCAGTAGGAGGAAGAATAGAAATAATTTGCTCCCAAGACCTCCTGCTCTCTAGCTCCCTTGTAACCTCATCTCATGCTCACCACCAGGACTTCTCAAGAGCCTCTCCCATCCTTTGCAAATACCTTCCCCAATCTGTATGACTATAGCCCACTCTGTCCACTTTCAGAAGATCAGTAAAGCTTATATCTTCAGAAAGGCCTATCCAGCCCCCGCCTAACAGCTAACTGTTAATTTGTTTTCTCCATCAGCACACCCCCCACAGCTATTACTATTTGTATCTCTTGATGTGTATCTCTTGATACCATGTGTACCTCTTAGATTGTAAGCACTAACGAGCACGGCTCTCTGACTCTTACTGTATTAAAATGTATTGTAAATGTACTGTCTGCCCTTATGTTGTAGATCACTGGCACTATATAAATGCTGTATTATAATAGTTGGAGGGATAGTGCCTCATTGTTGGTGTCAGTAAAAGGAATAGTGCACAATCATTCATATAGGTGGGAGGAATTCTGCCCTATTGTTGTTGTTAGTGGAAGGAATAGTGCCTCTTATCAATGTGAGTATTAGTGCCCCAGTGTCCCAAGAGCCAGATGAAGGCAGACAAAGGGCTGCAACCAGCATGGGGGCTGCATTTTTGAGAATACTGATGTAGAAAAAAGTCCCAACATCCAAAAATGTGAAGAAGCAGAATGATAAACTAAAAAAATATCTTCCAGTTAGGATTTACATCTACTTTTAGGTAATATTCACAGATTAAGCCATATCTACATTTAATACTATACGGGATGAATAATAATAAGCTGTATGTATTATTATGAAGGTCTTTGTCTATGGTTTATAAGGGAGCATAGTAGATTAGCAGTTGGCATTTTTCCTGTGTAGCACTGGTACCGACTACCAGGAATGCCATCTGCATTAAAATATGCCTGATCTCCCATTATTTTTTTTAAGCAATAGTTTATTGAACAATTTCAATACAAAATAATGTACAGAGTGCAGAAAATTGAAGCTGTTACAGGAGTTGGACAGTTGTATACTCAATCATTGAAAACGGACTTCAACAATCTTATTAGCATGACAAATGTGGTCTGGTAGAGACCCGCACTGAGTATTGATTCCTATGTAAGTAATTTGGTTGATCTGCTTGTGTGTAAGTAGGGATATGCATTCAGATATCCTTTGACCTAAGAGGGTGGATCCAGTAAGGAAGGAAAGTACAGAGTGATAGAGGGCTACATGGGCAGTAGCAATGAAGAAGGGAAGGAGAGTGTTGGGGAAGATGTTGGATAGACATGGAGAGGAGAGACTTTTGCATCTCACCAAAGGTTAATGGTCCGTGTTGTTACAATTGACTTTTGAAGTGGTCAGTGCTTAAAAAGTGAATCTGAATGCAGCAGGTGGATACATATTGGGCTGTCATCTCCTCCATATATTGCAAGTGGGTGAGTTTAATAACCTGTTCTTTGCTAGTTGGAGGATTCTCCACATCTCCCTCTATGTCTGTCAGTTTTTACAAAAACACACAAATTGCCTATGTGTGTGTATGACTAGGGTAGGGACATCATATTCAATTATGTGCATTAACTTATGAGTAGTTTATTTACATTTTAAATTACAGTGGAATGTGCTGTAAAGGTACCCACTGATGCCAACATGTGCTTTAGCTTGTCCAACACAATATTGCTTCCAATATCACAGAACACTAAGCCCCCATTCACCCCTGAGGGACTTAAAGTGGAGTTCCACCCATTTTTTTTATGTTTGTCTGTGCTGCATGCCCTAATCTCATAGTGTTCATAATGGACAATTTTTATTTATTTTTTTGTTTGTAAATATCTTTATTTTGTAGTCCTTCATTACTTCCTCCTCCTTATTAGCCTAGGCTATTAGGTCACAAGGCTATTTGCAAGGGTTTCTGGGATAGGCATTATGTTTCCCAGTAGTCCTTGCAAACCTGACTGAAACCTATTACATTGCTTGTGCAGCACTGAGCATGTGCGAGATATGCAAAGCTGAAATCCAGGAAGTCATACAGTCTGGCTTCATGATGCCCACACTTAAGATGGCCACGGTCTATTTCTAGATTATAAACTAAATGCTGTAACAACCTAACAAAACGGACCTTAGTTTATAGACTAACTTCACTAGAATACATTAAGCTTGTGTATTACAGGGGTATTTTATATAAAAAGTGAAATTGTGGGTGGAACTCCCCTTTAAAGTGCCTTTCCACTAGATCTCAATGCTTGACACCAGATTTCCATGTAATTCTTTGGTTTCCACTCACATGTAAGCAATATGCTGTGGCTCAACCCTCCGAAAAAGTAAGAGCTTCTCTGGGCCACAATTGCGTGCTTTGGCCTCAATAAACTTTAATGGGAGCTCCTGAAAAACTTGCATAATGCTGATTTTTTCAGACAATTGTGCACCTAACAACCATCTCCACCTGATAATTACTAACATTTTATTGGCTAAAACAAAAATGCATGTACAAATGTCCAACACAATTTGTAAAAAATTAATAAAGATGCCGATGCTCATGAGTAAATATAGCCTAAATACCAACTTGTTCATGAAATTGGAGAATAAATGTTTTCTTTGTATTCTGAAATGTTGCTTGTTCATAAATATTGAATATAAAATCACAACAGATGATGAGAATTGAGAAAGAAGAGGCATTTTACAGCAAAGGTTAGCAGCCTCGGGTTATTGCAGACAAATGTACAGTTTATTATATGTGTACACAATGGGCAAAGCGCTGGTTCAAATCCAGTCAGAAGTCACTTCTCAGAAGTCTGTCAATACCATGGTACTGAAAATTGAAATCTGGTTGCCATGGGTTTGCTTTATACTGCTGCTAATTAAACTTAATTGAACAATGTCACTAATGCACATAATATTCCTTCACCTGAAACTTTCAATAGAATGTTATGATTGTTATATTAAAGTGAACCCCTATAATTATTTTAGCCCATACATATTTTGTCAATCATATGGACTTGTGCCTGCTTTAGAAGCTCTTGAAAAAACATTAGTTGTGGACATACAACACTCAGCGTAATGACATCCTGCCTCTTTACTCGAGAAGATGCACAGCTAACAGCTTGGCTTGTCAAGAGGCTCTGTAGCAGCCACTGACTTTCCATTAGAATGAAGAGACCACTGTGTTTCCAACCTCTGCCTATAGGCACCATGAATGTGAAGGCTAATTTACTTCCAAACCAAAAAGCCGCAAATTACCCCGTTATATAAATTTATGCTTACTGTGATGAAAAATTCAGCAATATGGCTGAATTGTAAAAATGTATTTATTGAACCCAGAAAAATAATTTCTTTAATAAAAGAGTACAAAGAGCAATTGTTTGCATGCCACAAAAACAATCAGAAATCATCTTTAAGGCGGCGTACAGACGATCGGACATATTCGATGAAAACGGTCCGCGGACCATTTCCATCGGATATGTCCGATCGGGAGTTTGATCCGATGGCGTGTACACACCATCGGATCAAATTCCCCGCCGCCGGACGGCGCGGTGACGCGGCGGTGACGTTGACGCCGCCGCGTCACCGCCATGTCACCGCACCAGGAAGTAAAACACTTCCGCGCATGCGCCGAATCCATTCGGCAGCGGCGCGGCGGCGGTGGGGGCCGACATGTCTGCTGGTAAGTGTACTAACCAGCAGACATGTCGGGCGGACAGATTCCACCGGATAGATTTCAAAGCTTGCTTTGAAATCTGTCGGGTGGAGAAATCTGTCCGCTAGCCCATACACACGAGCGGAGATGTCTGCTGAAACGGTCCATCGGACCGTTTTCAGCGGACATATCCCCTCGTGTGTATGGGGCCTTAGAGGTTTACTGTGGACCGTCTATTTCTCGAATTGGCAGTTAATTTCATTGTTTGCTGTGTGGAAACACTCAATGGTAGAGTTAAGTTTTTTTATATTGTAAGGCAGAATATTCAATTATAAACTCTGCAATAGTAATAATTACCAGTTAAACCTTACACAGGCTGAATTCTCTTAAAGTGTAATGTCCAAGCATTACCCACATATACCCCCAAAACTTCCCCTTATAGCTCTATTTTTCTCCCTTTACCATGTTTCTCTAGTGAAAAAAAATGATGTTTTGATGTCATCTACGGGCTTGTAAAATTCTTGCATGGGCAGCTGCGGGAGGCTCAGCTCCTAATGATGTAGGCACTGCCCCAGTGTAAGGGCAGTCTTTTGGGAGTCAACAAAGCAGCATTGTTTTGTTCTGTAATCTGTTCTGGGCTGCTAATGCTGGCTGTGATTTCATTGCGGAAAAAAAAGCAAACAGGAAGCTAGCAGCACACTGGATTTTTGGCAGACCAACAGCTGTTTTTCTGTACTTGTTAGGTTTTTAAAGAGATAAAACATGAGAACTGTGTATTATCAATACAATATTTTGACTTAAAATGTGCATGAGGAACATCTTTATAAATCTGTGAAGCTGACATTCACCAAACTTTCAATGCAAGTGAATCTTCAATATGCATGTGCTTTAAATGGCAATGCTTGGTGAAAGTCATATTTACTGATTAATAATAATGCCTCTAAAACTTGATTGTAAAGTCTTGTTTTTTTCCTATAAAAATAACAAACATGTTATACTTACCTGCTCTTTTGCAGTGGATTTGCACAGAGCAGCCCAGGTTCTCTTCTCGGGTGCCTCTTCTGTGCTCCTGGCCCCTCCTTCCTGTTCAGTGCCCCCACAACAAGCAGCTTGCTATGGGGGCACCAAGCTCCCTGTGTCCATTCAGACATGGGGCCCCACCCCTCTCTCTCCTGATTGGCTAGCTGACTTTGACTGACAGCAGTGGCAGTCAATGGCACTGCTGCTGTGTCTCAGCCAATTAGAAGGGAGAATACCAGGCAGGTGAGAAACTCATGGACATCGCTGGAAAGAGAGGGCCCTAGGGTAGGTGTTAGGGGGGCCGAGGGGGGCTACTGCACAGATATGCCTATCTGTGTAAGATGCTTTAGCAGAAGGGCCCAACAAATAAATGTGACTCCTTTCTCAAAAGACCAACCTTGGAAAGGCTGTTTTACATCACCAGTGCCCCAAAAGATAATAAACTATGCAAAGCTAAATTTAACCACTTAAGACCCGGACCTTTAGTCATCTAAAGGACCCAGACAGTTTTTGCGATTCGGCACTGCGTCGCTTTAACAGACAATTGCGCGGTCGTGCGACGTGGCTCCCAAACAAAATTGGCTTCCTTTTTTTCCCACAAATAGAGATTTCTTTTGATGGTATTTGATCACCTCTGCTTTTTTTTTTTTGCGCTATAAACAAAAATATAGCGACAATTTTGAAAAAAATTCAATATTTTTTACTTTTTGCTATAATAAATATGCCCCAAAAATATATATAAAAATATTTTTTTCCTCAGTTTATATCTTTATTTTGTAGTCCTTCATTACTTCCTCCTCCTTATTAGCCTAGGCTATTAGGTCACAAGGCTATTTGCAAGGGTTTCTGGGATAGGCATTATGTTTCCCAGTAGTCCTTGCAAACCTGACTGAAACCTATTACATTGCTTGTGCAGCACTGAGCATGTGCGAGATATGCAAAGCTGAAATCCAGGAAGTCATACAGTCTGGCTTCATGATGCCCACACTTAAGATGGCCACGGTCTATTTCTAGATTATAAACTAAATGCTGTAACAACCTAACAAAACGGACCTTAGTTTATAGACTAACTTCACTAGAATACATTAAGCTTGTGTATTACAGGGGTATTTTATATAAAAAGTGAAATTGTGGGTGGAACTCCCCTTTAAAGTGCCTTTCCACTAGATCTCAATGCTTGACACCAGATTTCCATGTAATTCTTTGGTTTCCACTCACATGTAAGCAATATGCTGTGGCTCAACCCTCCGAAAAAGTAAGAGCTTCTCTGGGCCACAATTGCGTGCTTTGGCCTCAATAAACTTTAATGGGAGCTCCTGAAAAACTTGCATAATGCTGATTTTTTCAGACAATTGTGCACCTAACAACCATCTCCACCTGATAATTACTAACATTTTATTGGCTAAAACAAAAATGCATGTACAAATGTCCAACACAATTTGTAAAAAATTAATAAAGATGCCGATGCTCATGAGTAAATATAGCCTAAATACCAACTTGTTCATGAAATTGGAGAATAAATGTTTTCTTTGTATTCTGAAATGTTGCTTGTTCATAAATATTGAATATAAAATCACAACAGATGATGAGAATTGAGAAAGAAGAGGCATTTTACAGCAAAGGTTAGCAGCCTCGGGTTATTGCAGACAAATGTACAGTTTATTATATGTGTACACAATGGGCAAAGCGCTGGTTCAAATCCAGTCAGAAGTCACTTCTCAGAAGTCTGTCAATACCATGGTACTGAAAATTGAAATCTGGTTGCCATGGGTTTGCTTTATACTGCTGCTAATTAAACTTAATTGAACAATGTCACTAATGCACATAATATTCCTTCACCTGAAACTTTCAATAGAATGTTATGATTGTTATATTAAAGTGAACCCCTATAATTATTTTAGCCCATACATATTTTGTCAATCATATGGACTTGTGCCTGCTTTAGAAGCTCTTGAAAAAACATTAGTTGTGGACATACAACACTCAGCGTAATGACATCCTGCCTCTTTACTCGAGAAGATGCACAGCTAACAGCTTGGCTTGTCAAGAGGCTCTGTAGCAGCCACTGACTTTCCATTAGAATGAAGAGACCACTGTGTTTCCAACCTCTGCCTATAGGCACCATGAATGTGAAGGCTAATTTACTTCCAAACCAAAAAGCCGCAAATTACCCCGTTATATAAATTTATGCTTACTGTGATGAAAAATTCAGCAATATGGCTGAATTGTAAAAATGTATTTATTGAACCCAGAAAAATAATTTCTTTAATAAAAGAGTACAAAGAGCAATTGTTTGCATGCCACAAAAACAATCAGAAATCATCTTTAAGGCGGCGTACAGACGATCGGACATATTCGATGAAAACGGTCCGCGGACCATTTCCATCGGATATGTCCGATCGGGAGTTTGATCCGATGGCGTGTACACACCATCGGATCAAATTCCCCGCCGCCGGACGGCGCGGTGACGCGGCGGTGACGTTGACGCCGCCGCGTCACCGCCATGTCACCGCACCAGGAAGTAAAACACTTCCGCGCATGCGCCGAATCCATTCGGCAGCGGCGCGGCGGCGGTGGGGGCCGACATGTCTGCTGGTAAGTGTACTAACCAGCAGACATGTCGGGCGGACAGATTCCACCGGATAGATTTCAAAGCTTGCTTTGAAATCTGTCGGGTGGAGAAATCTGTCCGCTAGCCCATACACACGAGCGGAGATGTCTGCTGAAACGGTCCATCGGACCGTTTTCAGCGGACATATCCCCTCGTGTGTATGGGGCCTTAGAGGTTTACTGTGGACCGTCTATTTCTCGAATTGGCAGTTAATTTCATTGTTTGCTGTGTGGAAACACTCAATGGTAGAGTTAAGTTTTTTTATATTGTAAGGCAGAATATTCAATTATAAACTCTGCAATAGTAATAATTACCAGTTAAACCTTACACAGGCTGAATTCTCTTAAAGTGTAATGTCCAAGCATTACCCACATATACCCCCAAAACTTCCCCTTATAGCTCTATTTTTCTCCCTTTACCATGTTTCTCTAGTGAAAAAAAATGATGTTTTGATGTCATCTACGGGCTTGTAAAATTCTTGCATGGGCAGCTGCGGGAGGCTCAGCTCCTAATGATGTAGGCACTGCCCCAGTGTAAGGGCAGTCTTTTGGGAGTCAACAAAGCAGCATTGTTTTGTTCTGTAATCTGTTCTGGGCTGCTAATGCTGGCTGTGATTTCATTGCGGAAAAAAAAGCAAACAGGAAGCTAGCAGCACACTGGATTTTTGGCAGACCAACAGCTGTTTTTCTGTACTTGTTAGGTTTTTAAAGAGATAAAACATGAGAACTGTGTATTATCAATACAATATTTTGACTTAAAATGTGCATGAGGAACATCTTTATAAATCTGTGAAGCTGACATTCACCAAACTTTCAATGCAAGTGAATCTTCAATATGCATGTGCTTTAAATGGCAATGCTTGGTGAAAGTCATATTTACTGATTAATAATAATGCCTCTAAAACTTGATTGTAAAGTCTTGTTTTTTTCCTATAAAAATAACAAACATGTTATACTTACCTGCTCTTTTGCAGTGGATTTGCACAGAGCAGCCCAGGTTCTCTTCTCGGGTGCCTCTTCTGTGCTCCTGGCCCCTCCTTCCTGTTCAGTGCCCCCACAACAAGCAGCTTGCTATGGGGGCACCAAGCTCCCTGTGTCCATTCAGACATGGGGCCCCACCCCTCTCTCTCCTGATTGGCTAGCTGACTTTGACTGACAGCAGTGGCAGTCAATGGCACTGCTGCTGTGTCTCAGCCAATTAGAAGGGAGAATACCAGGCAGGTGAGAAACTCATGGACATCGCTGGAAAGAGAGGGCCCTAGGGTAGGTGTTAGGGGGGCCGAGGGGGGCTACTGCACAGATATGCCTATCTGTGTAAGATGCTTTAGCAGAAGGGCCCAACAAATAAATGTGACTCCTTTCTCAAAAGACCAACCTTGGAAAGGCTGTTTTACATCACCAGTGCCCCAAAAGATAATAAACTATGCAAAGCTAAATTTAACCACTTAAGACCCGGACCTTTAGTCATCTAAAGGACCCAGACAGTTTTTGCGATTCGGCACTGCGTCGCTTTAACAGACAATTGCGCGGTCGTGCGACGTGGCTCCCAAACAAAATTGGCTTCCTTTTTTTCCCACAAATAGAGATTTCTTTTGATGGTATTTGATCACCTCTGCTTTTTTTTTTTTGCGCTATAAACAAAAATATAGCGACAATTTTGAAAAAAATTCAATATTTTTTACTTTTTGCTATAATAAATATGCCCCAAAAATATATATAAAAATATTTTTTTCCTCAGTTTAGGCCGATACGTATTCTTCTACCTATTTTTGGTAAAAAAATCGCAATAAGCGTTTATCGGTTGGTTTGCTTAAAATTTATAGCGTTTACAAAATAGGGCATAGTTTTTTTGCATTTTTATAAAAAAAAATTTTTACTACTAATGGCGGCGATCAGCGATTTTTTTTCGTGACTGCGACAATTTCATAAAATACAATATTAGATTTTCGATATTAGATTTTTGGAAGTCGAGTCCAAGTGAACTCCAAAAGCATTAAATAGCTCCTGCCAAGGACTGAGGCAGGGTGCTGCACCACAGACGGCTTCCCACATATCTGTTGATATAAACTAAAATACTGTATATTCATATAGGTATCTAATATTGTATTTTATGAATGTCTTCAATAATGTATTAAAGTTATGTATGATACATTATGCAAAAGTATTAAATGATTAAATTATAACGAATAATAGATATTCGAATAATTTTTTACTATTTCAACCTTTTCCCGCACATACTTCATTTAAAGTCTTGCTCTTTCTCGATCCCCTTTTATACAATGAAAAAAACAAGCTGCAGAAAGGCAGGAGGGAAAACTGATAAAGACCAACCAGTATGCTTAATCAGTCTGTGGTAGACCAGGCCCACTTGTCCACAGATTAGGGACACATTGTGAAATTTATAGTGGGAACAGTGTCGAATCTGAGTGCATGCTGTACTGTATCATGCTGTTGAAACAAAACCCTTATTCTTTGTTTCCAAAGCAGACCATGGCTGCTTAATCTTGATGTAGTGTTTTTGTATAATTGTGCAGTGTGATTTAAGATTGGTTATAATACTTGGAGCATGTCATTCTGGGAAATGATCATGCTTCATTTCCCACATTGCTTAATCATTTTATTTATATAATTGGAATCATTGTGAAATGCTTGATTCTCATCGTTAGTCTCAGCCCTGCATATATGCATATGCATATACATATTTTTTTTTCATTTATATAGAAGCAATTTTAGCAGATCCAGACCAATCAAACTTGGAGTTGTTCCTCACTAGCACTGATGATAAAATGTCTTACATTATTATAAACGTATGCCACTAATTCAAGGTCTAGTTGTGACTAACTATCATTTCCGAGGCTTTAAATTGCGGTTTATGTTATTACATTGAGTATGAAAAAAATACATATCTGCAAGTAAATCCAATTTCGTTTCAGTTTTGGAGGGTCGGCATTGATATTAGTATTCATTTTTGTCTAAATATGGTCAGACTTGAGGCAGAGTTTAGACAATGTTTTATTTTGAAAGGTTAGAGGTAGACATACGTACAAGAAACCAGCATCCGTGAAAGGGGTCTTTCTGCCTTGACAAATGTTAAGTGTTGTATCTTGATTTGCTGTGTTCCTATTCTGACAATTATTTTCATTACAATGGTAGAACTTGTACTTTGTGCTTCCTTATGGATGCTCTATGAGACAACTTCACTTGCTTTTGTGCTATTAGTACATTCTTATGTCCAGGCAAATGATATCCTTGGAGCTGAGTCCTCATATAAAGAAGTACATAGAAACATACAGCCAAGGTAGATTTAAGGACAAGATATTCTGTATTACAGTTACAGTTATGGTAAAATTACTGCAATCCCCTTCTAATAGACACAATTCCTCTAATTGGGTGTTTATCAAGGAAACTAGCCACTAACCAAAGTAAAACAACAATGGCAATGCATATCATTATTACACACAGCTATTAGGTGTTTAGGAAAATCCTTAGAGTTTTGCTGTTTTGATGTTATTTCGGAGTTTATGTACATCTCTAATTACTGGACCCCAGAGAAACCAAATATTCTACAATATTTATGGCCATTCTAATGCTGTTAAGTAAATTTAAAGGAGAATTCACTATTAACCACTTGACCACTTAAGGACTGCCTTCTGCACATATACGTCGGCAGAATGGCACGGCTGGGCACATCCACGTACAGGAACGTCCTGTGCTAGTACCCAGCTGTGGGTCGCGGGCGACCCGGAGCTGAAGAACAGGGAGAGACGTGTGTAAACACGGCTTCCCCGTTCTTCACTGTGGCAGTGTTACCGATCGCGTGATCCCTTTTATAGGGACGGGAAACACAATCGATGACATCACACCTACAGCCACACCCCCTACAGTTGTAAACACACATTAGGAAACACATAACCCCTTCAGCGCCCCCTGTGGTTAACTCACAAACTGCAAATGTCATTTTCACAATAAACAATGCAATTTAAATGCATTTTTTGCTGTGAAAATGACAATTGTCCTAAAAATGTGTCAAAATTGTCCGAAGTGTCCGCTATAATGTCGCAGTCATGAAAAAAATCACTGATCGCCGCCATTAGTAGCAAAAAACAAATAATTAATAAAAATGCAATAAAACTATACCCTATTTTGTAAACGCTATAAATTTTGCGCAAACCAACCGATAAACGCTTATTGCGATTTTTTTTGTGCCAAAAATAGGTAGAAGAATACGTATCGGCCTAAACTGAGAAAAAAAAATGTTTTATATATTTTTGGGGGATATTTATGTAGAATACACCCACCATGAAAAATTGAGCCATCCGTATGGGTATTGGAAAAGAAGTACAAAAAGCAACAAAAACACCACCACTTAAAGGATCACTAAAGGATTTTTTTTTTAGCTAAATAGCTTCCTTTACCTTAATGCAGTGCTGTTTTCATGTTCTCATTGTTTGTTTTTGCTTTGAAGTAGCTGTAATACTTCTTTGATCTCCACATGTCCTGGTTGTCTGGCTCCTTATGAAAAAACTCATGGCAGTTTTCACTGTGGTCTAAGTTGTGAGTCTAAAACTCCTCAGATTCATTTTAAAAACAAAACACTGCCCTGGATGTGTTTGTTTTTGTTCGGTGTGTCTTCTCTACTTCACAGAAACATGAAATCATTTTAAAAACTAAAGTGAAACTACAAGTACATTATATGATTGATTTTTATGTATTTTTAATCATTTTTAAAAGGAATCAGTTCACTTTTATGTCTCTATACCCTGTAAACAGTCATTTCAGCAAACATTTTTTTTTCCTTTAGTGACCCTTTAAGATATAAGTTCCAACATTCCCAAAAAAGAAATAAACAATATCTCAACCCAAAATTCTATCGATCAATAGGTCAAGAGGCGTAAGGCATGGAACTGCCAACTAGTCTCTCCATAGTTTGTTGAATTTTCCTGGACACCGCCTATGCTAGAAGTCTAAGTTAACCCCCATGTGGACAACCCACTCTTTGGGTCTGATTTCCATATTTGCAGACGGAGTCTGTAGGCTTAAAACAGTTCCCTATCTACCTTCTGAAACTAAGCGGAAGGTCATCCAAAATACCCAGAATACATTGAGCAGGTTCAAATTGATGTCCATTTTTCATCCATCAACGGATGGATGAAACACAGACAAATGGTCTGCATGTCTGAAAGGGGCCTAAAAAATCAAATAGGAAGAGTAAGAACCCCTCATAATAAACACAGAAGATGTGGAGACCCAGAAACTAAAGCACAGAGGTCTGACCAGAATTTGAGATGTCTGGTTTATCTCTCAGCATTTACCAATGGCTGAAATACCAAAAGTCAGAATTATGGTAGGGAAATCTCAGTTTTGATAAATCCATAACATCCAAGATGTCAAGGGCTGATCTAGTCCAGCAGTTTGTGCTTATATCTTAAAAATCACTTTTGAAAAGACTGGGAAAATAGGCTGTTGAATTCATTCTTTAATGGGAAAGGCTTAAGTATATGTATTTGCCGTATATATTTAAAACAACATAAGTGGGACTGTACTCAGTCCCTTAGGCTGTATGCTTAGGTATGACAATAGATCTGTCTGTTTTGGGAAGATGAGATGGCAGTGGGGTCCTCATGATGTACCCAGCAATGGGATATATGAAGATATTTATGAATAATGAATATGGTAAGGGAATCATTAGTATAATAATTTTGATGCTTGTCTTTTTGTATAAATTAGCATTCAAGAGCCATAACTGCCACAATTCGACCCTCAAGTTTTATCTTAGCCTGCCTCAAAAACATTTTTTTTTCCTAAATAAATTAAAATGTCAGCAATGTACAAGTACTACATCCTTTTTCAAAACTGTGAGCTCTTGTTTAACGAAAACAAGCAAGATAAACATATTTGAAACCATGACCAGACAGATGGGATGCCAAATAATAGAATTTGGGAAGCATACTTAGAATTAACCATATACAGTAACTATTCTTTTATTATTGACCGGCCTGCCACTAAAGCTGAGGAACAGGACTAAAAACCTTCTGTAATTATGAATATATATTTCTTTTGCATTTTACTGTGATTGCTTTAAAATGAAGCCATGCTGGTGAAACTGCTTTTTAATTGAAAACGGTGTCAATTAATTTCTGATCATTTATATCCTATCCTTCATTTTTTTCATTAAAAATTATTTCTATAATTTTCAACATCATATAACTCCTAATATGAGTAAAGAGCTATATTTTCCAGGAGGGACTCGTGAACCAGAGCCTAGGTCAGGAGAGAAAGACTTATCAGTATAAAAGCACTAAAAAGTAGAAAAGGATTAAAATTAAACTAAATAGTCTTTAAGTAGAAATGCTGTATACTTTTTTTTTCCCATGAAAAATGTATTTATTTAGCCTTTTTGTGGCTTGTGTCCTAGGACTTGGTTGCTGCAGGTATTCAACAATTTTGGGTATGGTGAATAATATATCTGCTTCCTCTGCCATACCCTGTGGTTCATCTGGCCAGCACTTATGTCAATAGAGTACATACAAGCATGAAGAACAAGGTATTCGTCCCACTAGAAGTGTCAGATATTTTCAGTGGGCAGGCATCAGAAAAAATGTTGTATTTTTATTACACTGGCCTCAGGGAAAGTGTGTATACACCATTGCTCTGCACATGTGTCTATAGTTTAAAGTGATATTAAAGCTTAAAGGGTTTGTAAAGGATTTTTTATCTTAATAGCTTTCTTTACCTTAATGCAGTGCTGTTTTCATGTCCTCATTGTTCATTTTTGCTCTAAAGTTGCTGTAATCCTTCTCTGATCTCCACACTTCCTGGTCTGTTTCCTCATCACCACAGTACTGGAAGCTTTCTCTCTGTGGTCACTAATCAAGGAGGTGTGATTACTGTGTGTCTAAAACCCTTCAGCACCAATTACTTTCGTTTTCTAATTAGGCTAATTAGAGTGCTGGGGAACATGACAGCTTTCTTTACAATAGCTGTGTGTTTCCCTGGCGTGCGGCGCCATATACAGCCCCTCCCCCTTGTCCGGGCAACTTTGATAGACTAATCACTGTCCCAGAATTGAACGGTGATCTGTCTATACAACCCGGCAATAGAACCCGGTCCGACGGCGGTGCTCGCCCCCCCCCCCCGCACCCAGGCAGCCCACACTCACCCCTTTCTCAAAATCCACTCGCAAAATGTGAGCAGGCAAGTGGATTTTTTGAGGGCTGGCCTAAGGTATGCATTTTTAGTTAAATCAAGTACTAGAAATGAAATACTAGAATGGAAATCGCAATATCAGGCTAATTTCTGCATAGAAACCAATGAGCTTCTAACTCCAGCTTGTTCAATTAAGCCTGGTGATAAAACCTGGAAGCTCATTGGTTTCTGTGCAGAAGTGAGCCTTATTTTGCGCTTTCCAGCTTTAGTAAATAAACACAATTGTGTACTTAACAGTGGGGTATGCCTGTACGTAGCTCAAGCAA